>OU744367.1:2374540-3041595 GCA_916610255.1 Lasioglossum lativentre
AGAGGGGGGGGGGGGAAGAAGAATGGGAGAGGAGCGAGCGCTCCCCTTCCCGAAACCCACCCTAATCCCACCCCCCAATACACGCCAAAAGAGGGGTGTAGCCGACCGAGCGAGCGGTCAGGGTGCAAACAGGCACCCAGCCCCTCCGCCTAGCCGGCCCACCCCAGGGGGACGCCAAATGGCAGTCCCCAATGGCGGCGGTGAGAGTAGTCTAACTAATCCCACCTTCGCCATAGAAACAGCATATCGCAACCTTGTACAGTTTTCACTATTCACATATACATTAAACACAGGATAGGCGGAAACACTGTATCGTTATTTAGACTAACATCTTTATAATACTAATACAGTATATACGGTGTAAAGTGTGGTTTACTAAAATTACGTATCCATATAAAGACATTCCTAACACTTTCCGATTCTAAATCAGAATTTTTTGAACATATGTATATAGTATATTATATACGTAGATGATTGTAAACATCTTTGTAAATATTATTAATACCATTGTAAATTCTGTAAATACCTTTGTTATTTACCTTTGCGATGAGCTTGTATTTTATTTTCATATAGTTATAGAGCATGGAAAGACAAATTCAACGATATATAGCAAACCAAGTTTCAAAAATAAAAAATCTTCAATCACGATGCGGTACGGGTTCCCATTGTCTGATGTGCTCAAATTTTGCACACATCATTGGCTCACCAGATGTCACAATTTATGGAGGTGCGACCAACAAAATAAAAAAAAAACTTTTGGCCCCTATAGCTAAGTAGACACTTCTCACACCGCTTCTTAATTGTTGTTTGTTTTTATAACAGAGGCGGATATGTATTCGTAAACGTTTCGTCAGTCGATGGTAATTTATCGTAACGCGAGTACGAAGTCTACGATAGTTGTACACCTTATAACACAAAAAATGTTACATTTCTCAATTAGTGAAAAAACTGATATGTTTAGCGTGTTTCTGGAGTGTAACAAAAATTTCTCTGTAGCTACAGGCGGAGTTAGGAGGGTGGCGGAGGGGGGGGGGGTTATAGGGGCTACATATAGCCCAGGGCGACAAATTTTTGGAAAAATACTAAAGGCACAGAGAGGGAGAGATGAAGAGAGGGTGAGAGGGAGGGAGAGGTAAGACTAATTAAAAATGAAAAAGTGTCGTCATTGCATTACTATTGCCTCACCGATGTACCTGACTTGTATGTGTGCATATACCTGTATATGATCCGAATTATATCGTGTTTGGTATTATTTTAATCAGAAAAATGCCACAAATATATTTGTGTAAGTCTTATAAAAAAGTAAGTAATAATAAAAAAGTTTTTTATTGGGATTACATTGTGAGGACGCGGCGGGCTTTTGAATTGTAACGGCGACTGCGACTCTCCGCGTCCTCTTTCTTTCCCATACGCTGTCGAGCCTTGCGCCCGAAACTTTCATCGTCCATTACACAAGTAAATATCATCGGAATAATATCATATTTGGTATCATGTTCGTTAGAAAAATGCCAGGAATATGTTGGTCAAAGTTTCATAAAAAAATAATGAAAAATAAAGAAGTTTTGGTATTGGATTAGGCGTGGTCTCCTGGTCTCACACCGATATATCCGACCGCATTATGTTACACTTCTCGGCGTCGGAGGCCGCTTGAGCTTTATGGCCCCTCACGCGGTATATCCCGCAGGAGTGGCGATAGTTGTGGGACAATTATAGGCCAGACATTTGGGACATGTATCGAGAAAACATTGTATGAGTCTGTTTACACTTCAGCGCCGGAATGAACAAATTAAGGGACTTTTCATGACACTGTAATTAATTATCTATTAAATCGGTACTGACCAACTTTTTCATCTAGAGCCGCACAAACTAAATAATATAAAAACTAAAAGCAGCTTACTGCTCCTCTATTTGTAATTTCTGGAGTCAATGCTGTGCATACAGCTTCTTTGTGAAATGGTCTAAAAGTTTCAATTTTCCATACCATCGTAATACGTTTAATGCAAGTAATAACAATAAGATAAAAAACAATGAGAATAATGTAAAAAATAAATGTGGTAATACTACAGGGAAGGATGACTTATGCGGGGGTTGAATTAAAACCAGTATTGACGGAGAAGCCGTCCGCTAACGGGTGCGATTTATTCTGAGTGAAGATGTTAACACTGCGAGCGTTACTGGAAGAGTTACCGCTCAGATAAATTCTAGCCATAAGGACGCCTTGTTGCCAGCGTTTCGCTATCTGCACCGGTATGGGTTTTCCCCTGGAAGGGTACGCGTCGCGCTGTCGAGACGCACGCTGCCCACTCTCGACGTTCCCTCATTTGACATTCCTCACAATAATAATAGAATATTTATTATACGATAAACAACATTATATTAATATATTTGGGTAAACTTTCTCTTGGGAACCCAGAAATTTTCGATTATTATATGTCTTATCTTGTTGATTTCTGCGAGAAAACTGCTATATGGAAGTCCCAGACCGCGGAAACCACTCGTTTTTAATTTATGAACATGTAAAGTTGAGTATTTTAACACTAATTTTCATTGTTTCACCTCAGAAAGTGACAGTTATGGGCGCCGCCATATTGGTACGTAGGGAGCTCCTTGCGTGTAGTGACGCAGTGGTGACGCTAGATGGCAGCCTAGCCCCTAGATGTGGGATCAGGCGTCAAAAGATAATCCCTAGTTTACCCTCTGTCCATCTCTCGGCCTCCCACAGGCCGCCACGTCCTTGTACGTGGAAGGAAAGATCGGGGTTACACGAGGCGTAATAATTACTAGCCACACTTGCGCAGTACGACGCGTTCCACTCGAAGGCTCGTTAAGAAGAGACAGTGGTTGGACTCGGCGCCGACGCGGCGAGCGCCGATCCCCACCATGGACACACGGGAGTGGAGGAACCTAGCCCCTACACACTCCCCCCTCCCCCGAGTGGAACTGCACATTTATTTTTCTGTTTCACGACACCCATATACATATTTACAACAATGGGGAGAGAACAGAGCTGGGGAAAATAATATTTGAAATAGTAAATATTAAATAATCCTATTTATTTTAGAGTATGTGCACAATTTTAAAAATAAAATATTTTATTTGATGCAGTAATTTTTGAAAATTGTATTTGAAAGTAGTATTTTATTTGAATAATATTGAAAATATTTGTATTTTGTCTCTCTCTTTATTTTCAATTTCAATTATAAATATTATTGCTGAAAATAATGGTTCGAATTCAATACATTTATGAGTGTAAATCGTTTCATAACGATAAGATACAGTGTATGTTTATGCGGTTTCTCAGAGTATTATAACAATCCAAAAGTGTTTCAGATTGTTAAAGAAGAAATATTTTATTTTCTGGATCAAATTGTTGAAATAGAAATATTTTATTTTCTGGATCAGATTGTTGAAATAGAAATATTTTATTTTCTGAATCAAATTGTTGAAATAGAAATATTTTATTTTGAGGTTCAGATTGTTAAAATAAAATACTATTTTCTTTAAGCAAAATAAAATCTAAAATATTAAATAGTAGGGGAAGGCGGGGTATTGTGAGCCACTTTTTTTTATTGCCAAAAAACTGCTATTAAATTAAGTTTTTCATCAAATTTCAACGCTAAATGTTGTAGTATGAAGATTTACCTTTCTTTTAGACACAATAGTTTAATCGAATATCTGCGAATTAGATGATTTTAAGACTATTACAAAAAATTTGCATTTTCTTGAATTTGCAAAATCTCGGGGAATCGTGAGCCACTTTCAAAATCAAATAAAAATTACAATTTCTGTTATGAAATGTTTATTCATGCATCTGAATGACAAAATAATTTTTTAATAATAAGAAAAAAAGTTAAAAATAACCACAATTAATCTGAAATGCAAAGCTCACAAGTCCAATTTCTTGCGGTCATTCCAAGTGGATGGCAACGATCGCAGACGTTGCAATGAATGATGACGTTCCAAAAAATTTATATCGTGCTCGAATATTGCATAAATAATCATTGAGAAACATCAAACACGTGAGGTTAGCTCGTTAAATGTCAAAAATCGAGTGGCTCACAATTCCCCGAGAAAAGTGGCTCATAATTCCCCGAACCCTTATTTTTACAACTTGGCCACAAACAAATAACACAAACCTAACCAAATTCAAATTTCTTTATTTATTTCGAAAGCTTGAAGTCACACGAGTATTATAAACACAGTTACCTGCTTAGATCCACAGAAAAATGTTAGAATAATAGACCAAACACGAAATGAAAATAATACTTCGAGAGCAGCGAATTTGTATCTGCTAACAGAGCAAAGTAATGATGCGGGTGCGTACTTCAACTGATCGTGGAAATATTACCTTATTATGAGACAACTCAAAAACAGTTGTGCGCAGCTGTCAATATTTACCAGTAAAACAAAGATGGCGCTGGCTCACAATACCCCGCCTTCCCCTATTCGAAACATCTGTTTCGCCAAATAATGCCCACCTCTGGGAGAGAACAATGGTAGTCATCCCGAGAGCACTTGGCTCTTCACATACTATTTGCGATAACGCTAAAAATGGGAAAAGAACAATATTAATACACCCGAGAGCACTCGGCCCTTTAAATATCATTCGCAATAACGCTAACGCAATACGCTACAGCATACGTCAACGACGACTATGCTATGTTTTGGCCCAACCCACAGTTTTCTTTGCGTATGTCCTCAAGGGAGGACGTGTTAGACCCGGACAATCATCCGTTGGCAGCGTGCCGAGCACTTCTCCTTCCGGACGGTCCGGTAGAAAGTACATGCATTTACTTTAAGTACTCTAGCGATCGCTTTGCCATACGGCGCAGAAACACATGAGTGTAATTCACCATATCTTTAAAAACAAACGCACGCGAGTTGTGGTTGTGTACTACGGGCACCGGGCGCACATCGCGCATGTACGTTTTAAATTCTTCTAAGAAAACATTAGGGTCTGGCGCAAAATCTTCGTACAGGAAGAATTCTCCCGGCAACCGCAAGGTTGTTCCGTATATGAACTCGGCCGGGGACGCGTCAACGTCTGCACGCACATGCGTACGTAACCCTAATAGAACGCTCGGCAGGACACGCGCCCATTCCGTGCAGTGATGCCAGACAGGGGTAATCGAAAAGGAATCGCGGGGAACACAAGTACCCCCCCTCTGATGACCAGAGTAATATGTGACACGTTGCGCGACTGTGCGACTAGTCTACGGTCTTAGTGGGGGACGTTGGAATAGGATAGTGGAAGGGGATAAAGGTGGAGAGCCTGGAGGTGGAAATGAGGTTGGTTTCAACCTCATTCTGGCATCACTGATTCCGTGTCAGTGTGGCACATCAACGCCGATTTCAGCACGCGGTGCCACCGCTCAATCATCCCGTTCGAAGCGGGATGGTAAGGGGAGGTCCTAATACGATCACAACCTATCAACCATAGTAACGCCGTGCATAGGCGCGAATCAAATTGAGCCCCCTGATCGGTGGTTAACACCTTGGGTGCACCGAAGCGCGATACCCACGTGTCAAAAAATGCACGAGCGACATTCATCGCTGAAGTGTCCCGCATGGGAACTGCTTCTACCCATCGCGAAAACCGATCGATTAAGGTTAGACAGTATGAGAAACCCTCTGATGACGGTAATGGACCGATAATATCCATATGGATATGATCGAACTGTCCATCAGGGGCAGTGAAATGCTCAGGGAGGTGACGACAATGACGGGTCACCTTGGACTGCTGACACTTGATGCAGTTCTTGCACCAGGTAGCAATGTCTTTAGTCATGTTCGGCCAGACATATCTCTGCCGAATCGTGCGATATGTTACCTTCGCCCCAGGATGAGCGGGGTTGTGGAAAAGGTCAAAGACCGATTTCCGAAGCGTCCCCGGAATATATGGACGAATCGCCTCGCCAGAAATCTCGCATTGGATTGCGAGGTGTTGCGGACCCCACAACAACTTCCTTAGTTTTACGGGAAAGTCAGGGGAGCTGCAGATGAGTTTTAACTGCTCATCATTGGACTGCTGCTCGGCAATGTCCTCGAGCGTGATTTCGAGGGGTAGTCTGAGCGCGTTCACCCTCGACAAAGTGTCGGCGACGACATTTTCCGGTCCCGGTATGTACTGGATGGTCGTCGTAAATTGGGCAATGTATGACAGCTGACGAGATTGCCTTGGAGAAGCTTTCTCCAGACGTTACGCGAACGCATACGTCAACGGCTTATGGTCGGTAAAGATCGAGAATTCTCGGCCTTCCACAAAGTACCGAAAACGTCTAACAGCTTCGAACATGGCAGTTAGTTCCCTATCGTAGGCGTTATACCGAGTTTGCGCGGGAGCGAACTTCTGTGAAAAGAATGCGAAGGGTTCCCATGACAGGTGGGTTCCCGCTGTTCAAGGGCAGCGCCCATGGCGAAATCGGAAGCATCCGAAACAATTAGGAGCTGTGCTCCTGACCGCGGATGGACTAACAAGGTCGCCTTGGCAAGGGCTTCCGTAGTCCTCGCGAAGACCTCCCTCGCGACATCCGACTATGGTATCGAACTCGTGTCGTTCTTTTTTTAATCTTTTAGGAATTCATTGAGGGGCGCCTGAAGGTGCGCCGCGTGAGGAATGTTCGTCCTATAGAAGTTTGTCATTCCTAAAAATTGTCGTAAGTCCATCACCCTTTTGGGTTCAGGAAATTGGAGAATCGATTTCACCTTAGATTCTAACGGGTTTATGCCTTTGGAGTTAATCGCGTACCCGAGGAATTCGATTTCCTGAACCCCGAACACGCACTTGCTCTGGTTGACGCGCAAGCTATGCTCCTGGAGTCTTTGAAGTACCATGCGAATATGCTTGGAATGCTCCTCCTCCGACTTGGAGGCAATTAGTATATCGTCAATGTACGTAAATACAAATTCAAGATGTCCCAGAACCCTATTTAGGAACCGTTGAAAAGACTGACTGGCGTTTTTCAGTCCGAAAGTCATATAGAGAAACTCGAACAAGCCGAATGGTGTTGTCACCGCTGTCTTTTCAACATCCATAGGCACATGATGGTGAGCTTTATGAAGATCCAAAGAAGAGAAAATCTTCTTACCGTACAGATTTGTAGAGAAATCGTGAAGATGAGGAGTAGGGTATTTATCCGGGATCGTAACTCTGTTCAGACTTCGGTAGTGTCCACAAATTCGCCCTTTCGGACCCGTCCTTTTTTAGTACCGAATGCATGGGATTGGCCCACGGGCTGGAACACGGGCGGCATATGCCCGCTTCCTTGGGTCCGGGCACGATAGCCGTCCGAGCTTGGAGGCATCGGAAACCTTGGGAAATTCGAGAAGAATCTTAGTAAAAGGCGATTCAGGCACGACAGTGCCGATAGAACGCCCTATGACATGTCGCGAGGAGGCAATCGCGAAAACATTTGTGACCGGATCACTGAGCCGTTTCAATTTTAGGTCCACCGATAACCCGTAATGTTTTAAAAGATCGGCTCCTATGATGGCGTGTGGCACCGCGGCAATACAAAAATTCCAATTAATTGGTCGACGCAGACCAAGATCGAGAGGTCTAAACGACTCTCCGAAAGTGTCAATCGTGGTGCCGTTTGCTGCAATAAGCTTCAACGCTGAGGATTTACCACGTATTCTTGGGCTGGCCGGAACCAAAGACAGGTCCGCGCCCGTATCGATCAGGAACATCGTGCCTGATGTGTGATCGCGCACATGGAGACGGGGTGTTTTACTATACATGGCCTCCGAGCTGAAAGTGCTGTATTTGTCCCACCAAACCTTGCACGACTTCGGATTCTTCGGATACTTCGAGTGTGCATAGCACAGTCTAGGCCCAGTCGGAGGGTCACGCGATTTAGAACGGCTGCGATATGCGGGCGTTGAGAATCGCCCCCTTTGGCGCTGCAATTTATTAACATCAACGCGCAACTTGGCGAGATCCGATGACATGCGTTTCAATTCTTTCTCAATGGAGAACAACGAGGGAGACAAAGGCGAAATCGGATCTTCACCTGACGGCGAGGCTTCACGAGCCACCGCCGCTACAGATTGGTCAGAAGGATCTGGAGATTCAGCTATCTTATCAGCCACGCTGGTCAATTTTTCCAAGTTTACGAATCCGGTCGATGCAAGGATTGCACGATGACCAGGCGGAAGGTGGTCGAAAACACGCTGCGAATGACGGCATCATCACACGTGCCATCATTCAGATTCCTTAAACGATTTATAATGAGGGATGGTTTGCCGTCAGACAATACCTGACCCTTTAGAAGACGTCGAAGATTTACGTACTTTGTAACGCGTCCAAGGATCTCAACAAAAATACGGGGACAGCAAAAAAAAACTTCAAAAGAAGTACTGAGCTGGCGGGCATGCAGGTCGCGGAACGCGGACACAAGAAGAAATCGCGAACACACAATTAACGCGAAGGACGCGAACAGGAACCGCATAAACAAATCAAGAAGCGAGAACGCAAGACCGCATGATATTTCCGCCCGAAAAAACGCGTCGTACTGCGCAAGTGTGGCTAGTAATTATTCCGCCTCGATTATTACACCCCGATCGTTCCTTCCACGTACAAGGACGTAGCGGCCTGTGGGAGGCCGAGAGATGGGCAGAGGGTAAACTAGGGATTACCTTTTGACGCCTGATCCCACAGTTGCGCGCTAGTGCTGCCATCTAGCGTCGCCACTGAGTCACTACACGCAAGGAGCTTCCTACTTACCAATATGGCGGCGCCCATACCTGTCACTTTCTGAGGTTAATCAATGAAAATTAGTGTTAAATTACTCAACTTTACATGTTCATAACTTATAAACGAGTGGTTTCCGCGGTTTCGATAAAGCAGGTCACCTAAATATCTCCGTTACTTTTCGTTGTACAAAAAACCTTCGTAGGACAAAGTTACACTATTTGAAGGGCCACATGTAACGGTGTAAGGGAAAAAAAAATTTCAAGGTCATTTTTATGAGATTTCAAGGTTATCGATGTTTTTTTTAAATGGAATGATATATTTTCGTTAACGTAATGTTGTAGCTGACAAAATAACGAATTCATGCATGTAACCCAATATGACCTTCAAATGACCTTCAACCCAGAAAAATGGTATAAATAAAATTCAACGAGTAAGATTCATTTGATGTATTTCTGTTACGTCAAATGTTCAAAAATATTCCCTTGAGCTGCTATACATTCATTCAGCCGTGAAGTTACAGAACGTACTGCTGCGTAATTCATTTCTGAGGAAATCGACGCACAAGCCTGGACGATTCTTTCTTTCATGTTGTCTATAGTCGTTGGTGATTCACTATAAACATCGTCTTTCAGTTTTCCCCATAGATAAAAATCAAGGGGTGTAATGTCTGGTGAGCGAGCTGGCCATAATACGGGTCCGTTACGTCCAATCCAACGATTTGGAAACTTGTTATTTAAGAATTGTGTTACGACACGGGAAGAATTGGCCGGACATCCGTCATGTTGATACCACATATTTTCACGAATGTTCAAGGGTGTATTTTCCAGGAGAATTGGTAACGATTCTCGTAAAAATGCAATGTATTTTTCTGCATTTAATGTTCCGGTAATAAAGTGAGGCCCAATTATTTGGTTATCTAAAATTCCGCACCAAACATTGACGGACCATGGTCTTTGTTTGTCGACTGTCCGTAACCACCGCGGATTTTCAGATGACCAATAATGCAGGTTTTTTAAATTTATTTGCCCGTGATTTGTAAACGAAGCATCATCGGTAAATAATACATTATTAAAAAATGCTCCATCGTTTATCAATTGTCTCAATCCCCACTGGCAAAAGTTTACACGATTTACAAAGTCTCTGCCATGAAGTTCTTGATGAATTAATAGGTGAAAGGGGTGAAATTACAGCACTACACATTTTTGACTAATGCCACTTCCTCGTGCGATTTGCCTCGTACTAGCATGAGGGTTTGTATTCACTGCTGCCAGAAGATTAATTGTGTTTGCTTCATTCCTTACAGTCCTCACCTTTGTACGTTTTTTATTTTCGACACTACCAGTTTCACGGAATTTATTTAACAAATTGGAGTAAACGGAAACTGATGGACAATTACGATTAGGAAATCGGTCCTTGTACAACTGCACGGCTTCTCTTAAACACTGTCGACTTTCTCCATAAATGAAAATCATATCAATCTTATCTTCCTTCGAGTAACGCATTGTGAAACGTTCATCGATAAACTGATCGAGAAATCTTAGAAACTGTGGAAATCTGATAGCAAGAAGGTCTTCTGAGTAATTAGTAGTGGATAAACACGATTCTGTACGAACTTATAGGTGAAGGTATATCATAATTGTCCTCCTGTCAACACCGAATCTGTTATTATGTTGTGTATTGCGATACATTTGAATGTATAGCAGCTCAAGGGAATATTTTTGAACATTTGACGTAACAGAAATACATCAAATGAATCTTACTCGTTGAATTTTATTTATACCATTTTTCTGGGTTGAAGGTCATTTGAAGGTCATATTGTGTTACATGCATGAATTCGTTATTTTGTCAGCTACAACATTACGTTAACGAAAATATATCATTCCATTTAAAAAAACATCGATAACCTTGAAATCTCATAAAAATGACCTTGAAATTTTTTTTTCCCTTACACCGTAATATGTGGCTCTTCAAACAATGTAACTTTGTCCTACGAAGTTTTTTTGTACAACGAAAAGTAACGGAGATATTTAGGTGTCCTGCTTTATCGAATTCACCCTGTATAGGAGTTTCCTCGCAGAAATCAACAAGATAAGACATATAATAATCGAAAATTTCTGGGTTCCCAAGAGAAAGTTCAGCCGTAGAAGCGGTTCTGGAATCCCTGGGGTTCTGGTAGTAAACGACATGCTGTGCCCTTGTTTCGAGCGTCTCGAACCCTCGCAAGTAGCTTCCGGGCCCCAAGATTCGATATAACCTATGAAAACGTGCAAAATGGCGGATCCGGAGCCGGTATACCCGACCTTGATGTAGGCTCGGATATATCGGTGTGAACACCACTACATTGACATCATGAATCGAATGTTCAAACTTCTTAATTTACATTATTTTTTTATGGGACTTTCACTGGCTTCTTTCTGGCATTTTTCTGATTAAAACAAGACCAAACACGATATAGATTCAATTGTATTTAGTATAAAGCATTTTTAATCGGCATTGCATTGTGAGAACACGCGGGCCTTTAAACTGTGCCGGCGACGGCGACACGCTTCGGTCACGCGATCCGTATTTCATTTTGTCCTTGTCTATGTTCGGCTCTCTATTGAAGTCTCTCTCGGCACGGTCGCGTCGGCGCAATATCTAGATGCAGTCATAAATCAAAAAGCATGTCCGGGCACGATAGTTGTCCGTGAAAAACACGACTGTTGGACAAGAATCGAGCGTTTACTGTATGTATTTTTTTTCGAATTTTTTGAGGTTTCCAATTTTTTCAAACCTGTTCGCAAAGTCCGAAAAATCTGAAAAATACACATTAATAATCACGATGAGACACAACTAACATAATAATATAAACGTGGTACAGTAAATGTTCGATAGACGCGAAAAGTTCTATACCAGTGATGGGCATTTTTGACTGCCGCAGTCAAGAAGGATCTGCGGAGCTTCCCCCGCCAGCCACTCTTTCGTGCAGCGGTGCCTTGTGCCTTCCAGCGCCTTCATTTTACCCCTCATACGTCCCTCTATAGCCGACGAGGTTGGTGGGAGAAGCATGCAACTCAGGGGCTCCTACCGTGCCCATCACTGTTCTATACGATAGATGCGAAAAAAATATCCCCTCCAACTTAGTAATCTGATCTCAGCTCTGTATATCTGTGTGAACCACAGTTCACAGGTCAGTGTGAGGCACAGTTCAAACGCCCTTGCGTCATCACAATGTAACACCAATATTTAATCTTCTTTATTTTTCATTATTTTTTTCTGGAACTTTCAGCAACATATTCCTGGTATTTTTCTAATGCAAAATGATACGAAACACGATATAATTTCAATTCGATGGTTTTCCTTCAATGGAATTTAAACTGTAGTGGTTTAAATGACGATGGACGTTTCGCGTGCAAGGAAGGATACAGCGTATAGAAAAGAAAGAGACACGGACAGTTGCCGTCGCCGGCACAGTTCAAAGGTCCGCGCGTGGTCTCGCTTTACACGCGCTGTCCTTCTCTACGTTCGGCTCGGCCATTGAAGTTCCAAAATATAGCTCCCCTATACGATAAATGTGAAGAAATCCCCCGAGGCTTTCGCATCTATCGAACATTTACTGTACTCTGAAAACTTCAATATAGAATCAGGAATTTTATGCTTCCGGATTTTAAAAAAAATCGATTTTTGCAACCAAAAATTCTAAAATAATTCACTGTCATGTACGCATTAGGTAGAAAGTTCATGAATTTTTTCGTAATTTTTTGTTGAGCAGAACGGAATTTCGTCCAGCATTATTCGTTAAACCATGCTCACCCTATAATTACCGTTGTGGTAAAGGTACCGACTTGAAACTTGTTATACTTGGATTCAAATAAGAATGTACTTACTAGCCGAAGAGTTTAAGACTCTACTGCGCATCTGACTCTAACGAAACTCGTTCATTGGCTAATCCCCTACTCCACCACGCACCTCTTCCTGGTCACCATTGGTCACCATGCAAGTACAACAAGGTTGACGCGCAACGACTTGCGCAGTACAAGTACATTCTTATTTGAATCCAAGTATACAGAGGGTTTTTTTTCGGAGCCCTATCGAATGGTTCAACCAAAAATCAATTTGGTTTAGGGGCATTTTTCAGCATCTTATCCGGCTATACCCTTTAATCGAAATCGGTTTAATGCGGAAAAAACTACAGGCATCGAAAGTTACAAGAATCTTCAGATTTATTATAGTTACAGGCCGAATTACAAGCGGATAACTGCGATTTTCACCATCTTTAACTAGCTTATTACAATGTTGACCAACACTTTTATGAAATATCCAGAATAAATATTATTAATACAGATCTACAAAACGGATTTTTTTCAATATAGGCCGACATAAAAAAGTTGTAAAAAACAACTTTTACTATTTTCTCCGGAATTCACATCAATTTCAATTTTTTCAAAATTTCTTTTTCTCTTCATGTACAGGGTGGCGCAAAATGAACCTTCTTCACATTGGACAAAAATATAGTGTACAGAAGGGGAATTTTATTCAACTAGACGTGAAAGATTACATCTCGCAAATGGCGGCCATTTTCTGCACGACACATTCGTGCTCTTTCTAACACATTTTCCATTACTTAAATTCTCTGACCTGCCGAAACACTTTATTTAGGGCCTCTTGAGCTTCTTCAGAAAATTTGTCAATGGGGTGGTGTATGAAATAAAGATTAATAAATTAATAAATTATTAATTATTAATTAATTAATTAGTGTTAAGTACCTATCAACAAGTACCCATATCAAATTTAAATCCGATCGGAGTCAGTTATGCCAGTATTAAAACCAGTATTGCTTATTTGGAGGTTCCCGCCACTTTTTCAAACCCAAATGCCGACCGCAGCCGGGCCTCGCCGGTTGTTTTCGCAACGAGATTCTCTCACATAATACCAAAGGAAAAAGTCCACGAAGCCCGTTTTTCGGCAAACCTCGGCAGTCATTTTAAAAATGAAAAAAAAGATCATTTTCAAAAAATAAAAAAATGTTTTCAAAAAATAACAAAAAAAAATTTTTATTGCTTTATAGACGAAGAACAAAAAAATTCGTCACAGTTTTTTTTCCTTTCAATTCACGCTTACTGAAATATAAACGTAAAAAAAATGTAGAATTTTTCTTTCTTCGTCTATAAAGCACATAAAAAATTTTTTTTTTAGATTTTCTATATGTGAATGCCGCTCGTCAAGGTGCACTAAAGCAAGTATATATGCCACCAAAGCCTTATAACAAACTTCAAATTTTACTCAATGTCGCGGATTTTCGTACATTCGTCCCACTGTGCGCCGCGATGTAACAGATAACAGTTTCTCGATTATGTCCCGATTTCGATGAGCTTTGGATATGTTGTAAAGACCACGATTCTGAACAACATTTCCCTTTAGACTTTTTGCCTCGCGTCTTTAGTTTACGAGATATTTGTAAAAACTTGTAATTGAAAATGCTTCGAAATGTGTGTCACTGTCACTGGGTCATTCGGTGACGAACTGCACAGATGTCTTCAGGTGTATGACAGTACCGAAAGCTAAGGGTTGTACGGTCAGGTCAACGAACTGTACAGCTGATGGTAGATAGCAGGTATACGACAATCACATGTTTCGGTTTTCCTGCAGATTTGTACGCAGAGTCGATGGGTTACTTGGTTACTTAAAACGTCTTCGCAGACCCCGTGTGAGACGTAACAGTACCAATTACCGCGTACCCATTACGGTGGATTAGAATTCGAACTATACGAGTGTACGGAAACAGACTACGTATTTAGGTATTAATTTAAATAAATTCCGAGTACAGTAACAACTAATGTTTTTATTTATTACATTTTAAATTAATAAACCTTTTAATAATTTTAACAGCTTAGTATACAGTGACTCTCATTAATATTCGGACGCTCTTAAAAAACAATAACTTTTTTGATATTGCACCATACGATTTGAACTTTTTTGAGAAGTTAGAGCAATTCATTTACTACATGATGTGAAAAGAAATTTTTTCAATAATTCCATTTGGTCGGGATTGTAAAGGAAATACTAAAAGTTGCATTTTACAACTTTTTATGTGGGTCTATATTGAAAATTTAAAAAATATGTTTTGTAGATCTGTGTCAATTATATGCATTGTAATAGTTTCATCGAAAACAGTTGATGTGGGAAAAAACGGCAGGCATTGAAAGATATATGAATCCTTATATTTATTGCAGTTAGAGGCCGAAAATCGTGAAAAATTGCAATTTTTACCATCTTTAAACGTTTGTAGCTCATTGCAACGTTGACCGATTTTAATGAAATTTTCACAATATGTTTAATTGATACAGATCTACGAAACGTGTTTTCTACATTGTCAATATGAGCCCACACAAAAAAGTTGTAAAACATAACTTTTAGTATTTACTAAGGATTACAATTTTCTTCGCAATCTCCTGCCTTACTCGCACGCCGTAATCCCCTTTCCCCCTATCCTACGCACCCCCCTTCCCTATCCGTGTGGACCCCCTCTTCCGGTCGCTCCTCTTCACCCCAATCTATTTCTTTCATTCCTTCACATGCACTCCTTCGACTCATATTCTCACCATTCATTCACCTTCCTCAACCACTCCTCCCCTCCTCCCTTATCCCCTAACACTTCCTTCATCATCTCCTGCCGTCATCTTTCTTCATCCACCTTTAAACATACCTCCCATACATGTTCCACGTCTCAGTCTCCCATCTACACACTCTACACATTCTCGCAACCTCGTTCATCCAATATTTTCCCCCTCTCATGCCATTCCCCAGCCTTAATCTAGCCAACCTCTGCCATCTACTCTCCCCCATCCTTTCCTCAGATATCTGGCAGTCCTCTCACCTTACTTTTTGTTTCCCTTAATTTTTCGTCGCATTTCCCCACCAACCCTTCCCTCGTCCCCCTTTTTCTCATTGCCCTTACCAATATCTCCCTATGCACCGAGTCGAAAGCCGCTTTGAGGTCCACAAATAAGATCATCATCCTTCTATTCTTTCTTCTCACCTGTCCGTTCACCACATAATTATTAACATATATATTGTCTACACACATCTAAACCTTCCTGATTCCCGTCTGGCTCGCGGGTAACATCCTCTTACCATCCACTTCCTCTCTTATCCTCTCCGCCAGCACCGCTGCGTACACTTTATATGCCGTTTGCAAAAATGTTACCCCCTTATAGTTCTTTACCTTCCTACTATCCCCTTTCTTCGTGATTGGTAATTCCTCCGTCCATTCATCCATCTCTCACCCTTCCATACCATATTACAAATCCTCCACAGCCACTCCTCCACCTTGCTCCTTCCATACTTCCATACCTTGTTCGGTATCCCATCTCCCCCCGCCGCTTTCCTCTCCTTCAATCCCTTTATCACTTTGATGACTTCGCTCTTTTCTATACCCTCCTCCCCATCAAGCCCCTTTCTACCTACTTCTCCCTTCCTCACACTCCATTTTACTCCTCCTAATAGCTCCTTAAAGTGTTCATCCCACTCTTTCCTCCTTATTCTTTCATCCACCCTCGTTCCCCTTCTCCTTTCCATATTCACAACCTTCCATACCTGCCATTCCGTTTTTCCATCCACCAGCTCCCTTTCCCATTTTTCCCTCTCCTGTTTCTTCTTCTCATCACGTAGCACCCTGTACGCCCTCTTCTTTACATTATATTCTACGCTCTCACCTCCCCTCTTCCTCCACCTCCTCTATTTTTCCCTCATCTTCCTTTTTTCTGCTCTACATTCCTTATCCCACCATCCTTTTCGCCTCCCTTTTTCCTTTTTCCCCATCTCCCCTAGCACCTCCTTTATTTTTTCCTCAGACTTATCCAATCTTCCTCTTCTTCCTCCTGTCCATTCTTTCTTATCCCAAAACTTTCCCTAAATTCCTTCATTCCTTCCTCCGAGCAACAACCCATTGCCTTCCGTTTCCCTCCTCCTTCCTTCTTCTCCCTCCCCTTTCCCCCTTGATCCAAACCGTCAGTGGTAGATGATCAGAATCAATTATTTCCCCAACCTCCATCTTTTCCACCCCGTCTCTTGTTTTCTCATTTCCCAGCACGTAGTCGATCACCGAGTTCCCTCTCGCTTCTATGTATGTCCACTCCCCTACCTCATCCCCCTTCACATTTCCGTTCAAGACCCCCCCCCCCCTTGTCCCAGATACCTACAAAGCCTCCTGCCTTTCGTGTTCACCTTTGCATCCTTGGACTTCCTGTTCCCTCTTTCCTCTCCCTTTTCCTCTGCCACCTCCCTCTTCCCTTCCCGTTCTCGTGTTAATGTCCCCTCTATGATATACCCACACGCCTTCCTCTCTACCCTCTATCCATTCCCCCAGCTCTTCCACCTTCCTTTACACCTCTATCACCCTCCACCATCCCTCGTCTATCTTCACTTTCATCGACATGGTTCTCTCCTTCCATGCTATTTCTCCTCTTTCGTCACTCCCATTATCATTCCCCCCATTGCCCTCCCCATCTTTTCCTCTCTCCTTGCCCACTGCGTCTCCCAAAAATACCCCCTTGGAAGTCTATCCCTAATCTTGTTTCATCCCTTCTCTTCCACCCACGTCTCCATCAGTATTATTATGTCCCATTCCTCCAGCCCTTTCCAAAAAGACTCTTTCTTATTCCTCAGCCCCGCCACATACCAAAATCCTAATTTATACCCTGTATTCTTCCTTTTTTCTCCCTTCTCTCCCCCCCCCCCCGGTTCCTCCCTTACTCATTTCTCTGTTCCTCCAACCAATTTTCCTCTATCTCATCCCACCTCTTCATCTTTCTATTTACCTATATCTTCATGTACCCTACCTGTACGTTCCTTTATTTCATCCTCTCCTTCTCCGCCTACCTTTCGATCTTCCATCTTGCTCTCCTCTCTTCCTCCGTTAGATCATCTTCTATCCTTTCCTTCCGACCCCTTAATTTATTCTTCTCCCCCATCACTTTCCTATTTTGTTAGCTATCAGCCTTTTTCACTAGAACTATTCCCTTCCCCTCCCTTCCTATCCTCCCCATCTGTATTATTTTCTTTACTCCCATCTTTTAGTCCCATCTTCTCCCACACTTTTCTCACATTCTCTTTCACATCTTTTCCCTCTAACTGGATCCCCCTTATTATTATATTATTACTTATTTCTTCCCTTCTGTTCCTATCCTGTATGACTTCCAACTTCCAACTATCCACACCTTGCTTCTCCCTTCTTTTCCCTCCTTTTTATCTCCCTCATCCTCCCTTCTGTCTTTTTTTCCTTCATCCTTTCTATCCTCCTCCTCCCATCCTCCCTTTCTTCCCTCTCCTAATCCATCCTCCTCCTCCTGTCCTCCCTTTTTTCCCTCACCTCTTTCCTTATCTTATCTTCATCTCTTGCATCATATCCATTATCGCTGTTAAAGTATGCATTTAGAATTTATGTAAGTAAGAAAGAAAAGTCTCCTCTGCCGCTGTCCCTTGTACCTGGGTTCTCCCAGCGCGTTTATGACCATCAGTAATGACGGTATTTTTTCGTGGACTGCCTTCGAACAGAGTTTAGTTGAACTGAAGTGCTTGAGCGAGAAGCTCCTGTGGTTTTCACCCTTGAATAAACTGTATATTCTGTTTTCTTGATTTCACGTATTACGGACTTTTGGCATTAGCTTATTTCATTACCTACTGGATTTCAACAATCGCCTCCCCCATTCCACTAACAAAACTTCCATCCCCCTTCCTATCCTTCTTCAGTGACCATTTTGTCAGTGCCCTTTTCTCAAAAACCGCCCCTTCCTCCTCCTCCTCGTCTTCTCCCCTCTCCGGCCCCTTTTTTCTTTCCCTTTTCCTCCAGAAACTCTCCAGGCTTCTCCCGCTACTCAGACCTTCGCTTTCTAATCTTTGTGCATTCCACGGCCTCCCCAATCTTCCCATCCCTCTCTGTTGCCTTCTTCCCCTCTATCACTCATTCATCTACAGCTCCTCTTTCTTTCTTCTTTCTTGTCTTCTCTTACCTTACTCCTTTTCGAATTTCCCGCCTACCCACCTGCCTTTGTCCCCCTAAAGATCACTACCCCTAAAGCCTCCTACTACTCCTTCCATCTCTTCCCGCGTAAAGGTGGGATTTCCTAGGTGCGTTTTGCGATCCATACTCCATTCGTCGTAACTCCTTTGGACGCACAAGTTTGCGTTGCTACGATGCGATTTGGTATATCTTTCCTTGTTTTTCGGACAACTGTTTCGGATTTTGTTTAAATTAAAATATGTTGTAATGTGTAAGACATATATAATTTTTCGAAATCTTAAAAATTGTTGGTTTTGCAAACGTGTAAAATAAATTGTCAACATTTTTTACATTAAATTATAATGGCTGAACTAAAAAACCGATGAAAATGAATTTTACTAAAACTACCTTTACAAAACAATTTCAATTATGGTTATTGTTAAGCATAGAAACATTTTTGTTTTTTGAATCATCATCGTGAAAGACTATTTTTTAAAAATAATTTATGAATTAGCATGGAAATGTAATTTGGTAGTGCAAAAGTATACCAAATGTGCAATCGTGGGTCAAAAATCACGTGCGTCTGCATCTGGTGCAACATTTAGAGATCTCGAAGCGAAGAAACAAACCCAAACGTGTGCGTCGAACATCTACAGAAAATCGATCGATGCACGTGTTTGAGTTTGGTCGTTGCTCTTGCCTCTTTCTTCTAAAGTGAAAAACAAGGAAAGATATACCAAATCGCATCGTAGCAACGCAGCCGCTCGCGTTCTGATGAAGTATGACGAATGGAGTATAAGAGGCGCTGATATCGCAAAACGCAGCGTCAAAACGTACCTAGGAAATCCCACCTTAACATTCACTGTTGCCACGCCGCCCTATCCTATATCCCTCACCTTTATACTAGCTATCCCTCCTTCTACACCTGCACCTCACGCATCCTTCTCCACCTCTTTCTCCCCTCTCACACCTCAAAATCTCCACTCACTCTCACAAAATCTCATGCAGCTCTCAACCTCTCATACAACCGGAAAAGGAAGTCCTTTTACCACCCTAGTATAATATCACATAAATAACTAAATACATTCTTTTAACAAATAGTTGAGTCATATTTATTATCTTTAGTTTGTTAAACACGTTTACAATGTAAACTCCTTTATCTTTCTCAATTATTCTTCCTCTTTATTTCTGAAAATTTCTACTCTTTCCTTGTTTCTGTAGTTTTCAGTTCCACAAGTAGATCTTTTCGTGCACTTCAATTTACTTTGTTTATTATTTTTGTTACTGTTTTTTCATTACTTTTAGATTTAATTATTGCCATATCTTCTTATTTTATCTATACTACTCTTTGTCTAGAATCGTATTCGAACTACTCCCGTGTATCGAATAGGTACCTAACCTAAAACGTTACGTAGAGGTGAAGCTCGTTTTCTCATCGTAGTTGCAATTCACACCCCAGTATTGGAGACATTCCTAGCGATTTTTGGGCTGCAGTAATGAGCTCCTCCTTGACTTTAATGTACGCATTGCTGAGGGCTTAATTTTTTTATTAAACAGACAAGAGCAGTTTTTTAAAATATTTTTATTGTATCGATGTAGGTATCTAAATAATAATAAAACTTTCCCCTATGCAATTTAAAGCATTATAAAGGAATGTACAATAAAATGGACCTTAGCCTAGCTGTACCTGCTGATATTTTCTTTGCGAAATTATTTTCGCGCTGGTCTCTAAAATTGTGTCATTGGGTAAGAAAATAATTCTTGCAAAAGATGAAGTTAATCGAATAAGAGGAAGACGTGGCACGTGGACGTTAAAGTTGCGATAAATATGAAATTTTATAGGAATGGGGATATATGAAGGAAAGACTTTTGATTATGATTAAACGTTCCCATTGTGCAAAAATATTTATGATAGTAGTACCACAATGTAATTTTTTCAATATATCAATTAACTAATGCTCATATTTGTATAAATATATATGTTACATTTTACGTATTTTATTGAAAGTACCAATTCTTTTAGTTGTGTTCTTATACTAATTTAAAAAGTAGAGTAATTGACGTTCGACATAAATACGTTATATTTAATTAGAGCATAATATTTTTAACTGAATGTGGAATATTAGACTATATAAAGGCGAAGAAAAGAAAATGGAGGTATTGAGTTTAAATACTTTTTAATATGTACAAGGCAACAAGTTTAAAGACATTTTTTCATTAATGTAGTTTTTTTGCGACTGGCTAGCGCTTTCTGTAGTCTAATACAGTTTTCATTACAAATTGTTTTTCTTCCTCATTTCGTGAAGAAGAAACACATCGTTAAATTCTTGCATATATTTAAGCCTACGTTATAACTGGGATCACTTTGCCATTCTAAGGGTTCCTTAATTATAAAATCTAGGGAAATCGAAAAAAAATTTTCTTTTAAAAAATTTCAGTTTTTTTTAGACATAAAGGCTGCAATGTTGCTGCCCACGTACTCATTTACATTATTTGAATTAACTACTAATCGTTTTACATCATTATTAGACTGCGGATGTTTATGCAACTTGCAATTTTTGTAGACGAATTTTCAGAAAGTGGAATCAAATAAAATAAAAATCTGAAATAAATAAAAATGGTATTACATTCTGTCAAATTTTATACAGTAGCATTTTTTGAAAATTTTCAGAAGCCATAAATGCATATAAAGATCCGCAGTCAAATCATTGTCATTAAGGGTATCTAAGCCTACAACTTGTGGTGAATATTGGGGTGAAAAAAGGCTAGGGTGAAAAACGACGTTTTCGAACAGTAACCCATCGACTCTGCGTACAAATCTGCAGGAAAACTGAAACATGTGATTGTCGTATACCTGCTATCTACCATCAGCTGTACAGTTCGTTGACCTGACCGTACAACCCTTAGCTTTCGGTACTGGTTTTACAAATATCTCGTAAACTAAAGACGCGACGCAAAAAGTCTAAAGGGAAATGTTGTTCAGAATCGTGGTCTTTACAACATATCCAAAGCTGATCGAAATCGGGACATAATCGAGAAACTGTTGTCTGTTACATCGCGGCGTACCGACAACACTCTCCTCCCCCCGGCTCGCCGCGCTGACCGTGCCACCGAGCGACTAGGCGCGCTCTGGTTGGTCCGTGTTTTTCGTTAATAACTCCTAAACAAAGCCGCGGACGCCATTTTTGCTAAGGAAAATGTCGCTTCAAATGACCCAAGGAACCTCCCATTTCCCGCTTACGCAGTCGTTTTGGGACACCCTGTATACACACAATTGTTCTTCCTTATCGACCTCTTTTAATTAGGCGGTGTTATTAGGTATCATGAGATGTCGCGAATTCCAACAAAAACTTCGCATTCGATGTGCCACGTTTTCTCGACGTCCGATTGATCTAAAATATTAGATATATTATTTTTTCATGAAATGGAACAATTTTAGGGACCGGCGTGCTGAAAACTTCATAGTTGAAAAATAAGGTCCCTTTTACGAAGATTGTTTTTTCAAATCCGGAGATTATAAAAATTTGAGAATGGTTGACAATGTTGTTTGCCTCCCCAGCGAGAATACATTCTCATTGAATTGTACAAATTTATCAGGGCAAACTGTTTATATTTACGTATTTAAGTCTCATTGGGAAAAAATACCGTAGTAATGCTGTTCTTTTTCAGACTGTGATATCGCTTCGTTCTGCTCTGGACTCCTCGCGAGAAGAGCTACGTCGTCTTAAGGAGAGCGTCGGTGATTTTTCTGGTGAGAGTTACGTCGATGTCATTGAGAGGCTCGCCCTTGAGAATCACGTCCTTAGGCGAAAGATCCTAAGCAGGAACAGTGAGTTTTCCATTGATGCTGCCACAAGCCCGCCGCCCCAGGCCCGTCCTTCACCATTCGCAGTAGAGGACAACAAAGAGTGAGTTTCGAAATATGCCTTCGTGAGTAATTAAAGAGCTTGTTCGCGGGTTTCATTTGCATTTCTATCATATTTATGATAACAAATAACACATATCGTATCTGGATTCGGATTCGTTAATTTTACTTATATCGTTCGAGTACTAAATAGATTGTTCAGTAAAAATCGAGTCAGATAATCAGTACGAATGCATATTCATTTAGTAAAGATTGTAATAACTTTAAGCTAGGTTTTTATACTAACTTTCCCAAATCGGCCAGTAAAAGTTTACAATCTCATAAACAATATTTTCGGATTTGTCGCATCGTTTGTTTTCATGTCGAATAATTCCAGGAACTTTTTTTTATGAATGATTAAAAAAATCATTGATTGATTGTTGTAAGAGCACGTATGTAGACTCGAAAATTTAAAGTTAAAGACTATTCGCAGTAAACGCATAAATATACGTTTAAATACTCAGCGACGTTCACAATTCGCTGTCCACTACTACACACAGTTTTTTTATGAAATCGATGATAGTGTTGTGTTAATTAAAAGGAACGCGACTGTCCCCGATACGTCTATTAATAACCATGTGTAGTACGTACAACACACAGCCATATCCTCGCTGTCATTCTCACCCTGCAATTGGTATCAGTCTACCAGAGAAAACAGGCGTATCTATGGACGCGTTAAGAGACAGAGTCGTCAGTGACGACCTGCCGGAGTCATCTAGACAGGTCATCCAAAGCGGCAAAAGCAACGGAAGCAACGGAAACAACGGCGACGAGCGTCCCTCATCGCAGACTCTGGCAATCGGAAAAGTGTGCAAGGATCAGGACGGATCATTCTCTGGGGACTTGAAGCACGGAATGGCGAAAGATAACGTGGGAATCGTTCATCAGGTTCAAACTCGAATTTCCGAGGTCGCTTCTGATGGGAAAATTGGTGCACATGAGGAACAAGATCCGATTGAGGTACAACCTGACCGTTTGGAAGTGCCTGATAAAGATCTGGAAGATCTCAGTTTAAAGTCGGTCTCGGATGGCGACAACTCGGTGTTTAGTGACAATCCGGATATGCAGATGACGCAGCTGCATCAGCGTCAGAATCAGACGCTCGATCAGCCTAAAGCCAATGATCAATCGGAGAACGAGTCCGAGGAACTCGATGACATCGAGCTGATATTCACAACGGACGAAACTTGCCGTGACCTTGGCTTGCAAGAGGATCTTGTTTCAATCACGGAGACGGAGTCTTGGCAACAGCCTGCCACTACCGGGCAACCTGTTCTGTTGAAGTATACCAAGTCTGCCGAGGGAGATTCGTTAGTCTGCAACGGCGAGAAAACTAGTTCCGTTGAAGAAGCTGTTTCCTCCCAGAGCTCCAGTATCGACCGTGAGGAGAGCGTTGATAGATTTGACGAAAGCTCCACTACCAGATTAAACAAAATGTGGTCACAGTGCTCGGTACTGGTCGAAACTGATATCAGCAAGTGCGGCGTCGTCGAGGAACCTGAACATCCTACCAGACATGCGGTCAGGAGGAACACTTTGGCTGCGCCTCCCACCGCTTACAGGTAACGATCACGTTTTACTACTGAACGATAGACTTAGCTTGATTTTCGAAGTGAAACTTCTTTTGCCGGGGTGTAAGCCTATTCGCGTCATGGAATTCGCGTCACGAAAATGTGTAATGGAAGTGGTGGGGATGGTGAGTAAGGCCAGCGCGTTACCAACACCATCTAGGTGGTGTTATCGTTACTCGCTTTCGTGTCGCTGGCAGCTGTCCTATATACCCCACTACTCACTGCAGAAGTAGGGGAGCAAGGCCAGCGCGTGCTATGGTGAAAACACCGGCGGAACGAGCAAAAAAGTTTTGTGATCGAAAACGTGCTAACAAGCCACCTAAACAGCCAGCAAAGTCTAACCGTCAACGTTGTCGCGAATACAGAGCACGACAAATAGCATTACGGGATAATATTCGCGACATTTTAGATAATAATATCAGTGACATTCCACAAGCCGTATTTAGTCAACAGCGATCTCAGGACTACAGAGAAAGGAACGCGGATTTGTTCCTGATCTTGTTGTCGCTTCATTATTTTTTTTTTTGTATTAGTTGCTCCTGATCTTGTTGTCGCTTCATTCTTTTTTTTGTATTTGTATTACTTGTTCCTGATCTTGTTGTCGCTTCATTATTTTTTGTATTTGTATTACTTGTTCCTGATCTTGTTTTCGCTTCATTATTTTTTGTATTAGTTGTTCCTGATCTTGTTGTCGCTTCATTATTTTATATTAGTTGCTCCTGATCTTGTTGTCGCTTCATTATTTTTTTTGTATTACTTGTTCCTGATCTTGTTGTCGCTTCATTACTTTATATTAGTTGCTCCTGATCTTGTTGTCGCTTCATTATTTTATATTAGTTGCTCCTGATCTTGTTGTCGCTTCTTTTTTTTTTTATTACTTGTTCCTGATCTTGTTGTCGCTTCATTATTTTTTTTGTATTACTTGTTCCTGATCTTGTTGTCGCTTCATTATTTTTTTTGTATTACTTGTTCCTGATCTTGTTGTCGCTTTATTATTTTTTTGGTATTACTTGTTCCTGATCTTGTTGTCGCTTCATTATTTATTATCATTTCCAATCTTAATATATTTACTTCTAAACATTACTAGACTGCAAGAAGTTTCACTTCTGCCACCCGTGGTTTTCCACGCATATGTTTTTTTTTCTTTTTTTTTATGTAAGCAAATTAATAATGACATTTACCAGTTCATTGAAGTAAGTAGCACACGTTACGGCGTCTTCATTCACTAATGTGCATTTATGAATATAGCTCATTTGTTCTAGTAATTCATCTGAGAGATTGTTACCATTGTTTTTCAGTTTATATAATAATTTTAGTAACTTAACCCAACCGGTTTCATTAGCACTCAATGTCAGAAACATAGTTGGTTTACCATATTGCCTGATCATAGAGAACAAGTCTTTTTTTTTTACCAGCCCAGTAGTATGTAGAATTTGGTATACATTTCAAAAGCCAAATTAGTTTCTATTGATTGATTAATATAATCCTCAGACTCAATTTGTCGTCTAGTAATTTTGTCATTATTTCCAATATGCTTAAATGCTATTGTCAAGGAATCACGAACTCTTTGTCGCATGATTTTCATGGCAACATAAAGCAGGTGATGAGGAGTGACCCCACGACGATCGGCACGCCTCAGTTCATTTGTAGCCATCATGAACGACGTAAGATGTATTGTTTCTTTAAAAACCCTGAAATGTCCGAGATAAATTGCTGGAAATCACAATTTTTCTACGTGTTCATCATAGAGCAAACTATGAGGAACGTTTTTTTCGCCCGGAGAAATTCTTAAATACTTTTCTTCATTCCACATTAACGTTTGTTGCTGAGCAATGAGACAGTCTTCATTAGGGATATCTTCACTAATATCATCAACTAAAATTTGTTGATTCGCCGTGTCGTTGGAAAAAAAACTTTCATTAATTTTTATGTTGTGGAATTTGTACAGTGGAGTATCGCAGAGATACTGCAGCCAGATTTTTATATGTCTTGTGTTCACAAAACCAGTTAAGTAATTTGATTTATGTATCTGTTTACGTTTGATATGCACGTTGATACAGTAATCATCGCTAACGTCTCTTGGTAGTGCATTTACCATGAGATTTACGTCCACAAGGACATTGATGATTTGTCCCAAAATCCCATACTGACCGGTCATGTGTCGCAGTCTTCTTATCTGCATGAAAGGAATTCTCGGTGAAATATGTCTTTCCGATATTAAATCTCACTCTGGTAAATGAGCTGGTTTATCTGGATATTTAAATCCATTGGACGTAGCATATATTGGAATTTTGTTTCGGTTTAATGCAGACACACAACACCGACGTGCCTTAAAATTCGTTATGTCAATCAGCGGAAAATCGCCTTGTAGCAACTCGTGATAACGTGATAACTGAATAAAAAAAAATACTTGTAAGATTTCAAACGAAAACGTGGGATTCTCATTAGATTTTGGTAAACACACATTAGTATAATAATATAATAAAATAATACTTTGTAAACACCACACTGAGCTCCTTCGGTGAGACTAATTTTTTCTTGAAATGAAAACTTATTTCTTACAATATAAATTAAGTTACATCAGATGTTGGAACTGCGATCCATTTTCTACGATACAGAGCTCTGCTCTTTGTACGATACTTTTTGTTGTCGCCATAAGTAGGGCGTCTCGGTTTATGTTTACTACCGTCGCTTCTCATATTATATTTGTATTTATCACGTACACTTCAGAATCATACGTTCAGGAACGTATGGTCCAATTCGTTGGCCACTGTGTTCTCCGGATCTGTCTCCGTTGGATTTTTATCTTTGGAGATATATACAATCCGTTGTACACGACACAACAATCAATAATGTTAAAGAACTTTGTAATCACATAAAAAATGCATGTATTTAATAGCATAAAAAGAAACGCTCTAATTATGGCAACAACGATAATACAAAGAGTGGAGCTCTGTATCGTAGAAAAATGGACGCAGTTCCAACATCTGATGTAATTTGATTTATTTTGTAAGAAATAAGTTTTCATTAAAGTTACGTTTGCACAACCCTGCATATGTATTAATTTTGATTTTAGATTTTTAAATGTAATTTTTTAATTTATATATATACCTATTCTTTTAATTAGATATTTATTCTGTTCCACACACGGTAGTAGTAAATTATACTATGGTTCAGTGTTCAAGTATTCTAAGACCGTTGGTCGTCCAAGCGGTTAAGGAGTTGGACTGAGTTGGACTGCCAAGCGGTAGACCGGGGTTCTCGAATCCCGTCGGGGTTACAAATTGTTTTTCTCTGTTTTTTCTCAGTTTATTCACCGTTTAAATTTTCGCGCCATTCTCGACTTCCGTAACATAACAAACTTTCGTACCCTCAGCAAAGAAGTTTCACTTAAAAAATTGTCAGATTTCCTTCCAATTTAGTATTCCCATATTTCGGGGATTGCTGATTATGAATCTGATTTCAAAATGAATAATTATAATAAAGTAAAAATTATAACTCTTTTAAAATGCAAAAATAAAAACAACAAAAGATGTATTAATGTTCTCGGTGCAACGATTCGATCAAGTAAATACATTAAAGGAATTTTGCTAGTTTGATTAAACTTTCAACGTTTCGATCCTAATATGGATCTTTCTCAAGAAAGAAGAAAATTGCGTTTGCTTTATGAAAATTTTAAAAACAAAATTGAGATATATAAACACGTGTTGTTTCTATGACGGTACACAAGTTACTCAGTAACATACGGCTCTATGGCTCTATCGATGTTTGCATTTAATTTTTCTATGAAGTTGTCGATTTCAATTATTGTCAGGTCCATTTATTGACAGTTAAACATTCTGAAAAAATTCTGATACATTTTGGATACTAAGCCACATATTAGATAACATTTTCAGATTTTTCAAGATTTTGGGGGGCAGCCCCAAAATAATTTTCGTCAAGTATAGCTAAGGTCCACCCTAATACACAGTCGTAGAAATTCATTTTTAACTATTCAATCCTCACAAGAAGAACGTGACTGTTGAAATGCAAGTTACGAAAAACTATGGAAAACATTCAAAGAATTGAAGATATTTAAATGTCAGTGAACCATACTTTCTAAATTTTTTTTAATAAAAGGATACACATCCTTATTTTTGGTTTGAGTTTTATAAAATACAAGAAGCATATTTTAAATTTTGATTACGGGCTCAAATAAAAAAGTTTTAAAAAGTGCCTTTTTTATTTTTTCATGTATTTCTTAGCAGTAGCAATTTTTACAAAATCTTTTTTCTACCTCAATTAGCAAGTCAATGCTTCTAATTGCTAAAAATAAGGCACTTCGTCTGGTCCAATTTTTAAAAAGTTATTCTGATTTAAAGGGCATTCGAATACTTTCGTGGTCTACTATATATTTATTAGGACTTTTTTCATTTAGTTGACAAGTAACTACTATCTGCCTAAAGAGTTTTGAACTCTTTCTCTTATGACCCTGAAAATAATTCTGCTCGGAAGAGCACACAGAGTAATCATATGTAAATTTGTACAGCTTCTATTATCAAACAACGAAAAATCTTTAAGATCAAAAATTTGATTTTCATTGAATTTTTTAGCTATGTAAAATCTAAACAATAAGGAATACCCGTTCAATGTTGCAAGTTTAAATATGTATGCATCGAAGAATGTGCTTGGCAATCACTTAAAATGTACATATATTCGAAAGGAACTCAATTACGTTTAACCACTCGACGAATTGTGGCAGTCATATCACAATTATTTTACTTCTGAAGGAGATTAATTTGTATGTAATGTTAGAATAAGGGTGAAGATCGTTGACATTGTAAAATATTAGTAGGTATTGTCTAATTAAGGCACAAGAAATTTGCACAGTACTGCATGTATAAAACCGGTTTAATTAACTGCTCAGTACTTAACAGCAACGTTAACAAAAACGTTATTGTGCACTTCCTTTTTTAGTAAACAACCACATTTATCTGTACCCATGAATATTATTATTAGTTTGCGATATCCTATCGGCCTAATAACTGCGGTTGAGGTTTTGAAAATGCGTTGTATAAAAGCGGAGAAAGTGGACATGGTTTTCATTTGTGGCAAATGTCGCCAAATTGTACGAGAAGCACTACGTTTATATACTGAACGATTTTCCGAACGTGCTACAGTTTCACAGTCTGTCTTAACTAACATTATCAGAGCTTTTCAAGAAACTGGAAGTGTAGATAAGAAAACAAGTAAACGATCTAAAACAGCAATCTATAACAGAAATCTAGAAAATATTTTAACAGCTGTAGATTAAAATCCGCATGTTAGTACAAGACAAGGGGCATGCGTAAGTGGTATCAGTCAACGAAGTTTTACGAATATTGCTTTTGCATAAATTTCAGCCTTTCCATGTGTCACTTCATCAAGAACTACACGAGAATGTTTTTCAAAATCGTGTAAAGTTCTACGAATGGGGACTACGGAAACCACAAGATGATGATACATTTCTTAACAAAATTTTATTTTCTGATGAAGCTCTATTTATAAACTGTGCCCAAGTTAATCATTATAATATGTGTTCGTTGTAGGCGAAGTTATCGGTTCGCGAACTTATCGTTTTGTTACCCGCCAAGTTAATTTTGGGTAACTAGTTAAAATAATAGGATCGGATCGAGTGGAATTGATTTGAAGGAATCGTGTTTCGTCCCAGACTTGTCGGAGGATTCGTCAGTAAGGCTAATCCGACAAGTCCTGCCTTATACGCGCGTAGATCTTCGGTCGATCTGTATTTTTTACTTCGACTTGCACGATAACGGTTGCAAGCAAGTAAGACACTCCGATGAGACTGGTAAGTATCACTTGTTCGGATGCTAAGATTGAACTGTATTGTGATTTGCACGACAACGATTGCAAAGGAAGGATGAGCCGATACTAGTATCGACCTTATTTCCCACTTTTGGTACAAGTCTCCGATGAGGTCGTTTTTAGGCTCCTCGTGGATTGAGAGGCTGGCCTTAGGTGAGCTGTCCGGATTGGTGCTGTCAACCTTTAATTCTTTAATCAGGATGCCCGTAATTGTTCAAACCTCCCTCCGTGTAGTCTAGTGGATAGTCTAGTTGGAAGGAGGAGTGGGGCTATACCTGAGTTGGGAAATTATGAGTTTCGGAAAATGAAGAACTGCTTGAAGGTTGACCAATGCACCCTCGAACCGTGTCGTAAAGAATTTGAATGTATTAGCCTTAAACCGGTGTTAACGAAAACGAGGGTTCTTTAGGTTTGGGCGTTTATGATCGTGGACTGAGGGTCGATTGCTTCGAGGGTTACAAGGTACTTGAAGTTAATATTGGCTACATGTGGATAGCAGCAGTGTAGAGAGCTAGCTTAAGCCCTAAAACGGTTTCTTGGTCACGAATGTCTCATAAATAAATGCGAAAGACGACTCTCCGTGATTCTATTATTTCTGCGATGAAAACGTTTCTTTTCGAAAACTACGGTTCTTGCGACGGAACAATATGTATTATTGGTCACTAGAAAATCTTCGGTGACTTTAGACTTTAGAGCATGCATCGATGCTGAAGTCATCATTTTGACCATTTGGATTAGCAATGTATCATTAGGTAAGCGAATCATCGAAGTGTTCGATCAGTTCCTGAAAGTATAATATTTTCCATCGCAGTTGTTCTCCAACCATCTTGAATGATCGTGAGCCGTAAGTCACTGTACGCGTCTTAAAACGCCCTATTAAATAGTACATAGAAAAGTATACCATTCTAATTTAAAAACCGGAGTTGACCTTCATATGTCCTCTACGCGTCAACCTACAAAAGAAAAACTATTAACATGGAATTATGCCACCCTTGAAACCACACAAGTTTCGTTTGACACATTTTGTTCTATCGCCAACAGCAAGCGAGTTATTCAGGTGGACTGTTTTAGGTGCCTCACCCTGTATATTATTAGGTATTCCCGAATTCTTTTAATTTACAAATGTGTATCGAGGTAGTTTTCAAGTAACTTGTTTAGTTTAAAATAACTAAAAATAAAAAATAGAACGCATCGGGAGAACCACTCTTACGTACCTTTAACATCATTTTCCAAAATCGAGTACCCCTTTTTGCACAAAAAACTGCAGTGTGCAAAAATATTAATAAAAACATCGTTTTTTGGCTATTGGCGACACCTATGATTTTACTCAAATTTTGCCTTCGCCGTATTATCCCTTATAACAATCCAAGTAATTTTAATTTCTTTCCATGTCTGCTAGTTTTTAAGTTATTGTGCTTAAAGTGTTCTCGAAACCTCACTTTGAGGGGTAATTTCTTCCTCTACACTTACTCAGTAAGCAATCTGCACTTGATTTGGTGTGAACGTGACACCAAATTTTGCAAGTAAATACTGACTCATTTGTTTCCGCATTAGGCTCGGTATTTGGCGTCAAAGTTTGGTGCCAAAATTCCATGTCATATGGATGCCAAATGGAGAGCAGATCCTTTTTTTTAAGGCCGGTGGGGAATGCACTCGTTATAGAGGGCAGGTCGGTTGCACTAAAAGCGTACCTAATCTTGCTTTCAGAGTAAATATCGGGCAAAATCGTTATTGTCATTATTTTAAGATTTGTAAATGTTTAAATTATTGAAAATGCATGAAACTTAAAATTATATAAGTTAGAAATTTAAATAAAATTCGATTTTCCCTCCTACAGCAAGGTTTATTCCGATTTTGATTAGGTCCGCTCATAGTGCGACCGACCTGCCCTCTATAACTAGAGGAGGTTCTGCTCTCCATTTGGCATCCATTTGGAATGCAATAATAGCACCAAACTTTGGTGCCAAATACGGACCCATCTGTTTCCGCATTAGCCTCGGTATTTAGAGACAGGTTTTGGTCTGCAGATTCAGACAAAATAGGGACCAAATCTTGTTCCAAACATGTCTTGGCACCAAAATGACCGCCTTTTGCTGGCAAACATGATAGAAGACATTTTGATCTTAAAAAAAATACATTCCAAGTATGTTTGGCTAAAGCATAAATGTGCAATGCCTTGTGGGTAGTATGTTTATGTAATAACTGTATGGTCAGTGGTTAAAATATCTTTATTTCATTAATTTCGCGAACTAATAAGACTAATAATAATAACTAATAAAACTCTAGACTATCCACAACCGTGTCTCAAGACGGCTCAACTACTACTCGTCGTTCGTCTCGTTTGACTCTCACCGTTTGCCCTGGTAAAATTCCGTAACAACCCTGATTGGCTAACCCACGCGTTGGATCCTTCCAATCAGGACTGTTCTTTTCTTGTCCCCTCGCCTATTCCTTATGCCCTTGGCATGCTTGTTTTCGGAACGACGAGGCGATCAGAGGGGATGCAATTTGTCGTGGGACTTTCCTTCGGGCCACCCGCGCCTGACCCTCTTGGCGAGAGACCGATGGGTCCGCTCTAAGTGCCCTTCAGTAAATCCCGTAATTTATGACGGTCTCTGTTTACTATTGAGGACCTTCGTGAAAAACTCTAATAAACATGCGACGAAAAAGATCTGGAAATTGTCAACTCAAAAATAGCTTCGTGGAACAAGAGTCATAAATTACGTTGGCCGTTTGCACGAAAGAAACAATTCTCCTTTGTGCGTACGTCCGGACGCTACAGCCTCGACAAAATCGGTGATTAACAACAGTAGGCTGGATGTTTCATCGAACAATGTTTGTCGATGTCGATGTACTAAAACAGAGACAATTATCATATTTGCAGACCGATCATCCATCGAGAAGCTCTAGCCGGCAGTCGTCGAAAAAGCGCCGCGGCACCGTTGAGGCCGGTTGTGGACAGGATCAGCGGTGCTAGACGCGAGTCTGGTGCTCAAACGGACATCTCTGCGCTTCCGGCTCATTGGCGTTCGGAGAGTTATCTCGCGCACAAAGTGGCTCACGCGTTCACTACGTTGCCAAGTAAATTCGCCTTGCCGACTGGTGTCCCCGGAAGACTCCGACTTTCCGACAAGACTCGAGAGGCTAGACGAGTGATGCTTTCGGACATCAGTTTCACCAGCATGGTACCAGAACTATCCAGAAGTGCCGATCATCTCTGCCATGATCCACATCTACAGGTAAGGCCTACACGTAAAGCTGTAGATTTAGAGTCGTCGTAGATACCACTGTAGAAACAATTGATTACAGCTGCTATCTTTGAAATGTACACTTTGTTCTGGGACAAGCTGTCATCAAACAGTAATTAAAATATACAGAATCATATACCGGATCTCAAAGGGAATGTATAGTCCAAATTGGTTGGTGGTTAGGTCGGTGAGAGAGCAGAGATGGTCAGCCCCGACTATGCTTGGAATTCTACGTTATCGACATCAGCGCGTGCTTGTGGTGCCACCTAGCGGCTGCGCTCGTCTGACGACGCGTGATGCACACTCCATACGAGAGATGGGCATTATTTAAATAAAAAATTATTCAAATAAGTTCTAGATAAAATATACTGTATCTTTTGGTTTTTATTCGAAGTCAGATGAAGCGCGAGAATTTATCTGTATCTTGTATCTTTCAACTGTTTGGTTCGGAGAGTTTATTCGTCTGTCTGTCCGAGAATTTTGTAGTTATCTTCATCTTTTATTTAACGGTCGAATACAACGCACGATGTATCTTGCGGTTGTACCTGTCGTTACTTGGTCGCAGAGTATCCGTCAGATTTTATTGGAAGAAATAGATTCGTAACCTTGTGGATTATTTGAATTCAGATGTCGCGCGAGATTTATCTGTTATCTTTATCCGTTATTTGAAGCTCTATTTAGCCTGACCATTTATTTGACGCTTTTATTTGTGACGAGTATTTCGAAGAGATAAAAATCACATGTATTTTTATTCGTTATTTTTATTTGACTTCAAATAACTGACATTTTGATCCGGCGTAGCCACGTCGTAATAAGTACGTGGTACGATTCGGAAACTCTTAGAAGAACGATAACTTTTGTAATATTAGACTATAGAAATTTTTATGAACAATTAGAACAATTAGTTTAATCTAGAAGAGTTTAATGGAGAACTGCATAAATCAAACATCATTATTTAAACGATTGTTTAAACAAATAAATTTTTATTACTTACACGATTTTTTAAACAAATCAATTTTTATTTAAACAATTGTTTAAACCAGGGCTGCCGTTTAACGGCTCGCGACGGCCGATTTTCGAAAGCTACGCCCCGCGACCCGGCCGCGCGTCTCGCTCCCCGTGACGGTCCTAGTACTCGGAGCCGCTCAGGCGCGTACCATAGCAGAGGCGCTATTCGTGGCGCTTCAGATCTACACGCGTGTGAATGATACGTTTTGCCACGCGTTGGATTTTTCGGGGTCCACCGTTCGTCGCGACGTAGGATGAATCACGCCGTTCCGTTGCCAGAGAGAGAATGTCACACGCAATCAGCTGGACCTAGTCTGCAAAGATTGTGGTGGGTGCGGAAACTCGAACGGCTAGACCCAGTCCGCCTTGTTCGAGGTGAATTGAAGGACGCACAATCAGCTGGACCCAGTCCGCAAAGATTATGGTAGTGGGGGAACTCGAGCGGCTGGACCTAGTCTGTCTTGCTCGAGCTTATAGGTATGGGACAGGGGGCGAAATGTGGTTTGTGACTCCTCTCACGCCTCTGGTTCCCGAGACACGCACATCCACATACGCAGGTGAACAGATTCCCTTACTGGTCCGCACGCAGAATATCGACGTACGAGGGGATTAGGAAGAAGGTGGTGTATCCTCTCAGCTTGAAGGTCAGAACTACAAATAGTTCAAAATGCCCTCGGCTTCATCGAGAACGATGGAAGTAGGTTAATTGGTAAGGGGTTTGGTTTGAGGAAGGTGAACGCGCACAATCGTTGCACTGGATGGTGCACTGAAGAATACTGGTGAAATTTGCGTAGGTGTCCGGCTGCTTCCCTTATAGTCCAACGTTAGTGGTAGGGGGTAGTCATAATCACGTGTCGAGTTGTTCCAGTAGAAGGGGTACCGTATCACTGGAGGTGGATCGATGCTCCTGCAAGTAAGTCCGTTATTCAATTTTGTGAAATAAATCGCTTTCGAGACTATGTCCTTTATTCAATTTTGTGAAATAAATCAGTTCTGAGACTATGTCCTTTATCGTATTACGTGAAATAATGCGGCTGCAGGAGTGATGTTGCCGGTTTGAACTGTCGATCACTAATAATCGATTTGATCTGTTGTCTCGATGATTTCGACTTCTGGTGGGGGCACTGTGACGTAGTAGGTTCACTAGACCAGAACGGACCGTACCGATAGGGAGGTGGTCCCTTGAACCTTTATTCTTAAGAGATCTGATACAGTGCCGTATGAATGAAGGGGCGGGCCCCTCGAAAATGTACCACAGGAACGGCCTGAGCTTGTGAGAACAGGACGGACTGTGGTGATGAACGTCACAATTACTTACACGATTTTTTAAACAAATAAATTTTTATTATTTAAACAATTTTCGTCACGTTTTCCTATGAGTAAAAGTCTTTACATTAAATGGTCACTTGGTTACACCATCGGTACTCTGCTGGATATTAACCGTTCATTTGTACATATTATAACCATAACCGGACAACGTCGTGTCGGATAAGGTGTCAGTTATTTGAAGTTGTTGGATCGTGGTTGAAAGAGATTTGAGATGGGTTAATATAATAATAATAATTTATATTTAATACATAATAATTATAAACACTCTTTGGGCACTCGTCAATCACTCTCGCCGTATACATTCGCTCTGACTATTCACTCGCTCCCGCGCATCACACCGCGCAGCTCACACTCTTTCCTTCTCTCTCACTCATACCATTCGCTTTCTTTCTCACACGCTCAATCATACACACACACACACACAATAAAAACAATTACACACACACACTCCCCTCTTGTTTTTATTGACAATCTACTTCCATAATATCCTTGATGTTTTTTAACAATTTCGGTCCGCTTAGAGCTTTTGTCAAGCAATCCGCTCGCATGTTCTCGCTTCGTACATGTGTTATATGTATATTGTTCATCTTTACATTTTCTTTTACAAAATAACATCTTCTGTTTAATAGTTTCGATCTAGCTTTAAAATTACCTCCATTTGCTAACTTTACCACATTTAAACTGTCGCATTTTATTTCTGTCACTATATCTACTTCCCCAGTTATTTCTTTTATTATGCTATCTAACCAGATGACTTCTTTCACACCCTCAGTTATTGCTTCCAGTTCACTTTCTGTAGACGATAGTGCTACAATAGTTTGTTTTCTACTCCTCCACTGCATCAAATCACCATTCCTATAAGTTAATATACCTGTAAACGATTTTGCATCTTTCGTTGTATCCCATGAGGCATCCGTGTCGCAATCTATTCTATTTCTCATTCTTTTTCTACCAAAACATAATCGGTAACCTATTGTCCCTTTTAAATATCGTAATACTCTTTTTAATCCATTCATGTGTACCTCTTTTGGATTAATATTGAATTGTGATAAACAACTCATCGCATATGCTATGTCTGGACGCGTGTTCACACTCAAAAACATCAATCTACCTATAAGTTCTTGGAAATCTTTTGCATCGCACTTGTTTGAATTTTCGTCATTGTCCATTTTTATGTTAACATCTATTGGAGTTGATACACTGTTACATTCATTCATTCCATACATAATTAATAATTTTTCAATATAATCTCTCTGGTGCACATAAATCATTCCTTTCTCATGTTCAACTTGTAGTCCCAAAACACTTTTTGCAACACCCATATTCTTAATGTCTATTTTTTCACTCATTTTTCTCATGTATCGCTGTTCTATCTCGTCATCACTAGATACTATCACTATATCATCCACATGAACACTACAATATAAAAATTGTTGTCCTTCTCTCTTATAAAATACACAAGGGTCCTCTCTTGCTTGGCATAATCCAGTCTTGATCAATTGTTCCGTCATGTATTCATTCCAGCATTTTCCAGCCTGTTTTAATCCATAAATGCTCTTATGTAATTTACAAGCTGTGCCCTCTTCATATTGATATCCTGCTGGTGTTTTCATGTAAATTTCATTGTCTAATTTTCCATGTAGGAAAGCAGTCTTCACGTCATATGTTTTAACTTTTCTTCTCTTTTCTGCAGCAATACTAAAAATCAGTCTTATTGACTCTGTTCGAGCAACTGGTGCGAATGTCTCATCGAAATCATACCCTGGACGTTGCGCACATCCTATAGCTACCAGACGAGCTTTATATTTTTTCTGTTTCGTGTTCGGGTCCTCTTTGATATTGTATATCCATTTATTATTTATAATACTTTTTTCTTTTGGTCGCTCTACTATGTCCCACACTCTGTGTTTCCGCATACACTCCATTTCTTCGTCCATTGCTTTTTTCCAGTTCATCCATTTATCTGAATTCCTTGCCTCTTCAATAGTTTTTGGTATCTCTCTCTCCGTCACCAACTTTGCTGATTCTTTATTTCGGATCCTCAATGGTCTTCTAATACCATTGTCTTTGTTTTTTCGCTCTTGTTCTTCTTTCTCTAACTGGTCACGCACCTGTATCACTTCTTTTGTTATTCCCTTTGGTCTTCCTCTTCTTTGTTGTATTTCTTCTTCTCTATTGTGTGGTATTTCTTCTTCTCCATTATTTGGAATTTCTTCTTCCTTCCTTACTTCTTCTGTTCTTCTGTTATTATCATCCCTTTCCTCTTCATTATCTGCTTCATCGTTATCATTTGCACTCTCTGTTTCTCTTCCATTGGCATTCTCTCTTGTGTTATTTTCAAAATTCATTTCTATTTCATTTTCTTCATAGTTCCTTTCACTGTCTATTCCTACGAAAGTTAAATCCACTATTGTTTGTTCACCTCCGTTCACATTGACTTCCTCCTTTTCGTTTAATATATCACTTCCATTCTTTTCTATATGTAGAAAAGTATGTATGTATGTATGTAAATTCTGTATGTATTATTAGTTGCGTACCCCACAAAAATGCCTTTAATTGTTTTAGATTCAAACTTTTTCTTCTTAATGCCCTTCTCTAATACATAGGCAACACATCCGAATCTCCTCATATATTTTATATTCGGTTTCCTTCCCTTCCATAATTCATACGGTGTTCTTCCGTGCACTGATGACTTGATTCTATTTTTAATATGCACTGCGGTGCATACTGCTTCTCCCCAGAAGCCCATAGGTATTTTTGAATCAGAAATTATTGATCTTGTCATTTCTATTATTGTTCTATTAGTCCTTTCTACTAATCCATTACATTGTGGCGTCCACGGTGGACTAAATTCTTGTCTTATTCCTTTCAATTCCAGCCATTCTTTTAGACTTTTGTCGACAAATTCTCCACCGTTGTCTGAACGTATAGCTTTTAATTTCAGCCCAGTCTCGTTTTCCTTTTGAATTATCAATTTTATCAATTTCTCCTTTGTTTCACTCTTCTCTTCTAACAATTCTGTAAATATATATCTTGAATGGTCATCCACCACAGTCAAAATATATGTTTTTCCTCCCAGCGTAGATGGTCTGACTGGTCCAATTAGATCAATATGCCATAGATCCATTATCTCTGCTGTTTTTCTCATTTTGAGCCCATAATGTGTTTTTCGACATGTCTTACCTTCAACGCATGAGTCACATTGCCTGTTAATCCTATCAGTCTCTTCTATTCCTTTGACCAGATCTTCATTTTTCATCTCTTTAATTAATCTCTCGTTGGCGTGTCCTAGTCTTCGATGCCATATTTGTATCTCTTTTGTAAGAGCCACCTTTTCATTAGTTACGATATTTCCTTGAACAAAATATTCATTTCCTTTACGTACAGCTTTCATTTTTACACTATCATTCTCTCCATATACTATTGCACTATCTCTGTCAAATTGCACTTTGAAACCATGGTCCGTAAACTTTGCAACAGATAACAAGTTTGAGTTCAAATCTGGAACGCACAGTACATTTGATAATCTAGTTCTACCTTTTACATTTCTTTGGTCTATTACTACTTCTCCTATCCCTTCCGAAACAATCTTTCTCCCCTCTTTGTCTGCTATAGCTATTTCCCTATTATCTCTCTTTATGTTATCAAAAATGCTAATCTCATTTGCCATGTGGCTTGTTGAACCTGAATCTAAAAGCCATTCTATATATGTATCGCTATTGTCTTTTTCACGCATTCTATTTCTATAGTCTCTATCGCTATACTCTCTATTCCTATCACTAAAATACCTGTTTTCTGTCTCGTTTACACTCTCTCGCACACTCATCACAGTCTCATTTGTCCTTGGCGTTGTTTCTCTTCTCATGGATCCTCTTCCTCTGTTGCTCGTGTGATAATTTCCTCTATATCCTCTTCCTCTGCCATGTGCCATCATCGGTTTTGGCTTCTTACAGTCCTCAGCGATATGTCCATATCCATTGCAATTGAAGCATTTCTGCTTTGTATAGCATTGGTCTGCAAAATGGCCTCGCTTTCCACAATTAAAGCATTTTATATCACCTCTGGTATTTTCTCTTACTCTCCTTACATTCTCCTTGTCCCAGACAACCCTTTCATCTCTTTTTGTTTCCCTTCTCATCTCTTCCTGTTTGAGAGCATATCTCATGTCGTTTATTGAAACATTTGCCTGGCTTTCCAATATTCTTATATTTTGTTCAAACTCAGCTCTCAATCCCTTTAGTAAGAACATTTTCAATTCAAAATCTTCAATATTCTTGCCCAGTTGTTTGCATTTGTTTCTTAATCCCTCAGCTCGATTGATGTAATCGTCCACGTGTTCATCTTTTTTCATTTTTAGGTTAGTTAATTCGCTTAGACACTTCGTTTTTAATTGTTCCGTTTCAGCCGCCATGTTAAATTTTATCAGATTCCATAATGCCTCTGCGTTTCTTTCATGACTATATTTTAGTAATTGGGCTTCACCCATCGTGTTGATCATAATTGTACGAGCTGTAAAATTATCGTCGTCCCATTCGTTCCATTGACGGAATTTCCTCTCGTAATCTTCTTCTTCTTCTTCCGGCATTTCTGGTGCTTTCACACCCATAATTTTCTTCCAAAGCTTTTTCGATCTTAAAATACCCTCTACTTTTTCACGCCATATGAAATAATTTGTATCGGTAAGCTTCTCTACCGCGGCGATGTTCCAGTTATCGGCCATTGTGTTGCACGTGGTTCTTTTCCTTAACCTCTCTTTATCTTTCACTCTTTCTCTTTCAAATCTCTAACCACGCTCTGTTACCACTTGTTGGATCGTGGTTGAAAGAGATTTGAGATGGGTTAATATAATAATAATAATATATATTTAATACATAATAATTATAAACACTCTTTGGGCACTCGTCAATCACTCTCGCTGTATACATTCGCTCTGACTATTCACTCGCTCCCGCGCATCACACCGCGCAGCTCACACTCTTTCCTTCTCTCTCACTCATACCATTCGCTTTCTTTCTCACACGCTCAATCATACACACACAGAAGTCAAATAAAAATAACGAATAAAGATACATGTGATTTTTATCTCTTCGAAATACTCGTCACGAATAAATCAATCGAATAAATCATCTTACTCCATCGAGCTTCGAATCAATCTCAAAGTTAAGATGAAATCGTTGCATTGATATCTCACAGATAAACTTCCGCAGCGAAAATCTGACGGATTCACCGTAAGATACATGGTGGCGCTACCTTCATCTCTCAAATAATGGTTAAAGGTAAGCTAAAAATTCTCAGCTGTATCTCACGGATATTGCCTCTCGATTAACTTCTCGCCGTTAGACCGTTGATACGCATTACGCCGTTACTTCGAGATTCGATAAACTGCAGATGACGAATGAATTTTCTGACGAGCATCTTACAGATAAACTATGTTGAATATGTACTTCAGAAAAATAAGTGCCTAAAAATAAAAGGTAACCGAAAATTATCTTTTATTTAAAAATTTTAGATAAAAAATTGCCCATGTCTGCTACATAGCAACATGACGAAAAAACGGTGAAAATCGCTGAACTTCAAACATGCATAACTTTTCAACTTTGAAAATTTTTGGTCCTCTTAACCGAACATTAATCCTGTCCGTGTCTCATCGTGTTTCGTTTTACATCGACTCGGTCTTGACGTGATTGGTTGGGGTCGCACAGTGTGCAATTTCGCCCGAAACGCGGACAAAATGCAAGCGAATGCTATTTTTCAAAGTAACAGATATTGTTTATATGAGTTGTAATATCGTTAGTTAATAGTTCAAAGTATAAGAAACCATAAAAGTTAATGAAAAAAACCGATTACAACATTATGGAATCATAGTTGTATGTCGATTTTTATTCGTTCAAATTTATTGTTCCTGTCCCGAATGTATACGCTTGGGTGACTTCTTTTTATTAAAAATGGGTACTTCTGTGATTAAATAATGAGATTATATCGTTATTATGACATTCCTGATTCAGTATAAGAGCGTACAGAGCTGAAACACTACGATTTTGCGTAGAAAAGTCACATTGACCACCTCTTAGTTTCATTTAATAAGTGAGAAACACGAGAAAACACGGCGAGTTTGCATGGAAGTTATTACTGAATATGTCTATAATAATATGCAAAAAGAAAATTTTCCCGAAATTTCCCCAAACAAAAGATACACGTGTTTTAAGTGTGAGAGACTTGTCCTGGATTTACTACACTAACGTTTGTATATGGCATAGATGCAATAAATCCAGTGAATAAGTATACTTAAAATATTATTTAATAATTTCTACTAACAAGAGAGTATTCTTAATCTGATCACCAATGAAATGTATATGCTATTAATAAATTATTAATGTTTTTAATGTAAACGTAATATTATTAGATGCATCCTGTTACTGATTTGTGTTGCCGTTCGAGAATACAAAGTTTTAAATTTCGATTTATAAATAACGTTTGTTTACGCACTAGAAACCTGTGTTTTTCTATCGATAAGATACAATCGGTAGATATCGTGTGACACGGGTCCTAATTGCCTTTTTCGGTGCAGAGCAGATCACAGTCGAGAATCGCGAGTCTCAGTCGCTAGGTGATCGTAGATTAATTTAAACATTAATTTGGTATTAGATTCTTAATCAGCAGAATAAAAAACCTTAGTATACCAAGTTTCGTGAAAATCAAACAACGATTTCATATTTTGTCCGCTTTTGGGGTGAAAAATGATATTAATTCTACATAGTTCTGCTTCAAAAAAATAAACTATGAGTATTACTGTTTGAATTTATTAATATCCTATCACTTGTTCTTCAATTGTCTTGTATTATGTGATAATATGTTAAAATTTTAATACAGAATCCAAAATTTCATTATTTTATTAATGAAAATTAATAAACGGTTAAGTGAAACATTAATTTGGTATTAGATTCTTAATCAGCAGCACAAAAAACCTTAGTATACCAAGTTTCGTGAAAATCAAACAATGATTTCATATTTTGTTCGCTTTTGAGCCGAAATTGCACACTGTAGGTCGTTACTTGTGTTTTATGTCCTGGAGTGGGAAATCGTCAGGAAAAGTTCATCTGATCTTATCAAGGTCGTGATTTTACAATTTCTTAATTGGTCGGCCTTTTTACTACTCTGTCGCATGTAGTCTCAGTAAGCAAAATGCTCTGATTCTGCTCTGATTTGGACAGCACATCTGCCGTCAGAACCGTATACTTCTATTTCCGCATTAGTAATAGTTTCTGACGGCAGGGTGTGCCGGCACATGTCGTGGGCAGAAAGAGGGCAGATGGAAGGCACACCGTGCCGTCGTTATAGAGGGAAGGTCGGTCGGACTAATGTGGCAGATGTCGGTCGTGTAGATTATTATGTCTGTAAGTGAATTTCTATTGTATAAATGTATATCAGTTCTCCTTTTTACCGACAAAATTACTTTTGGACACATTGCAAATATTCATTAGTTTATTAATTTTATGCGTGAAATCTAAATGTAATATACATATACATCAAGACAAATGATTCATAAAAAAGCAATAAAATTTTTAAAAAACTCAGTCTGTCGGCAGGATTTGAACACTGGTCTTCCGCGTGAGAACTTGACACGCTACTTTTTTTTTGATAAATGTTTATTGCAGGAGAATAAAAAAAATAGTACATTCTTATAACTAGTATCAACAAACATAAAAAAAATACCACGCAATATTGCTTTGTTAATCTAAATGGTCGCTCGCATGCGAAACTCTTAGAAATACAATCTTTGGACGGTAGTTATAATAATAGGAACGGTAATAAGTGTTTTTACTAAATTAATAAGTTATACTAGGGGAGGTATGGGCGGTGGAGGTGGGGGAAAAATTTTTTATTAATTAAAACCCTCATATCAGTCTTTATGTAGAACTTATAACTAACTTAAGAATAAGTTTATTTACATATATACAGGAACAAAAACAAAGACAAAAAAATCATCTTTGTTGAATTATGTATATGTGGCTAGGATCTGGGTTGGCGCAGATGCCTAGTTTTACAGTCTTTGAGCTCTCTCATATGAGCATCATTTGGAGTGAGCCACCAGCAATTTTTAGGGTCAAGACGGTGATAATCATGGTAGTCCGTTAAGGGGATTGTCACGTAATGTTGCCAATTAGAACTTTGGGTGCGATACATTTTGAGGCACGCTCTTAAGCATTTTCTCTCTAAATACCGGATCTTTTCCATAGTTGTGTGGTTGCAGTTCCACCAAATTGGGGCTGCATATGCTATAATTGGCCGGATTAGTAGCATATATAGGATGACTTTCGTTTTATGAGTTAAATGTTTATTGTAAAAAATTCGGCTGTTAGCGAAGAATGCCTGTTGTGCTTTGTTAATTTGTATATCTATGTGTTTATTTCCTCGCAGCAGGTAATCTATATGTACTCCAAGGTATTTAACTATTTTTTTATGCGGAATTGGTTTTTGGGTGTTTGTGCCAGGAACTGTGATTGAAATACTAAAATTTTTGCTACTCACTTTAGTCTTGGATGAAAGTTGATCTAGAGGTTTTCTAAATAAAATGGTCTCACATTTGCTGGGATTTAGCTTGAGATTCCAGGCCATATAGTATCTGTTAATTTTTTCTGTGAGAATTTCTAAGCTATCGCGAACAGTTTTAACTTTATTTCCTATAGTATATACAATGAGGTCGTCTGTAAATGCTAACGCGCAAGAAGATCCGTCTTCGTTAAAATTAAACAGCTTAGGCAAATCGCTTAGGTTGGAGGCCCTCTAAGATTTTATATTTATTTTGGGACAGAAGTTTGCCATCCCAGGTGGTAACAGTTTTTTCTCTGATCATGTCCCATATGGTAAAGAGCAACCAGTTAGGACACATTTTTTTTCTTAACTTATATAAAAGTCCATTATGCCAAACGTAATCAAACGCCTTCTCTAGATCAAGGAGAGCGGCTCCAACAAAATGGCTTTTTGCAATTGTGCTGTTGAGGTCTGAAAGGAGCTTATGTATAGCGTGAGTGGTAGAATGGCGGCACTTAAATCCAAATTGGTTGTCCGGTATTGGAGTTGAAGGTATTTATATTTTGGTTAATGATTGCTTCGAATACTTTGCTTAAACTATGTGTAAGACTTATTGGACGGTAGCTGGAGGGGTCATGAGGATCTTTATTCTTTTTCTGGATGGGTAAGACTTTCGCCTGTTTCCACATTACTGGGAAGTAGTAGTGGTTTAGTACATTATTAAGAAGTATGGTTAAGTTGTGAATCATATTTCTGGGGAGGTGTTTCAGTACTATTGGCGGGATATTATCGATGCCGCTTGACGTCTTATTCGGGAGGTGTTTTAGAATGTCTTATACTCCTCGGGCGGCAGAGAAGGGGTGGTCCTGGTTTAGGGTGAAAGTTGGGTTGTATGCTCTATTAGAGTCGTTAAAGAATGTGAATGTGTTTCCGGAGGCACGATTGGAGAAAATTGACTCTTGATAGATTCTGCTGCGGTATCGACAATGTTTTTGAGCGGCGTATTAGCATTGAGCTGTTTAGGGGAGTTTATAGATTCATAGAAGGCTCCTATTATATCAAGTTTTTCCGCCGGGGGGGGGGGGGGGGGGGGGATGTAGTGTTCGTTTGTGGATTTGGCTTGTGTTAGATTGCAACCACTTCTTTGTAATAAGTTTTTTTCGTTTTTTAGGATGTGAAGGTCCTCTATTATGGTTGGCTGTCTAGGTCTAAATATGGCATTAATTCAGAAGCGTTCAACTGATTTTTTAAATTCTTTTTGTAATTTTTTGGAGGTGTATTTTTGGAGTGCTTTGGTTGCTTTACAAAGGGGTTGTGTTAGGTAAGGGTCGCGGGTTCGCAGGTTGTGCAGCAGGGAGACTAGTGAGCTCTTGATTTTCTGTAGCTTTAATATTCTACTATTCATGTATTTGTCGATGTTATTTCTAGGTTTGATTTTTGGGATGTATTCATCAATGGAGTGAGAGATTACATTGCTAAATATTTCTAGGTGTGCATCGATTTCTGAAATGGATAGGTTGCGGTTATTCGGGTTCTTTTGTTTGTACGCTTTTGCTACTTTTTTGTGAAGGTTGGCCATTTGGTAGCTTTATAATTGTATCTGTAAGTTTCAGGATGTTTAGTCCAGAGGGGGGAGTTGGTATTAGGGAATTCAAATGTCATAGATAGCGCGGTGTGATCACTATCATATGGCAGTGTCGGGGCTTTGTCGTTGGAGCCGTTTATTAGCAACAGTCTGGCGTCTACAAGGCCTATATCCAAGAATGATTGGGCTGGTTTATATGTAGGATGGGTGGGGGTAACGATTTTTGTTTTAAATTTGATTGCTTGGCTATCTTCCCATTGGCGCATATATTTGCCCCGCTGGTTGTCTACTCTATCTCCCCAAACCTTCCTTCTGGAATTTAAGTCACCGGCCGCAATTAAAAAATTGTTTTCTGAGTGAAGTTTAAGAGAGTCGAAAAGTGTGTTTAATTCTGCTATAAATACGTTCCTATTGTCGAAGTGCGCATATACACTTATTAGGAATAAATTTTTACTGTTATTTAATTGTATTTTTATTGCTGTGAATTCTAAAATTTGAAATACCACTGGAAGTTTGATTATCTCTATTGGGATTTCTTTTTTTATCAGTATGGCTGTACCACCACCTTGTTTCGCGTTGTATCTACCAGTACGGATAATTTCATAATCTTTAAATGATAATTTATGTTTCGGGGTGAGTTTTGTTTCGGAAAGGAAAAAAGATCATGGTTGTGATTGAATGAAGTATAGTAGCTCTAGTCTCCTGTGGTTCGCAACTATTGAATTTACATTTATTGTAGCCATTTTAATCTGATTAATTTGTTGGTTGGAGGATGTGAATTTTAATTCGTAAGGTAATAATTTAATATGAACTCTATTTTTTGCGAATTGGTTGCAATTTGGGTCGCGAGCGTTTGTAATTGGTTACTGAATAAACCAATGATTTCACCTTTAAGGTCTTGAACCCATGCTGGGGCTTGTGAATTCTGTTGCTGTTGTGTATTGCGATCTGACCTTTGGCTATAAAGGGATGGTTCCTCGTGTCTTGGAACGGTGTAGTTAGTTGTCCGGGGCTGGAGTATGTCTGTCGGAGCTGGTCTTGGGACTTTGGTTGCTTGGGCATACGATGTGTTTTTTCTTACAGCTGCTGCTAAAGCGTTAAATTTGTTGGCTGTAGTACGGCGGCGGTAGGATTCTTGCTCCTTTTTTTCTGCAGCGTGAATTTGATGAACGGGCATCCTTTATATGAGGCCGGATGTCCCTCTTGGCCGCAGTTCGCACATTTAAGCGCTTGTCTACCTTCGTGCTGCTGAATTTGGCATTTTCCAGGCTCATGGGACTGAGCACATTTCACACATCTAAACTGTAGAAAACAGTTTTTGCTAGCGTGTCTAATTCGCTGACACTTCTTGCGTTGGAAAATGCTAGGTTTCCTAAGTTGTTCCCATTTAATTTTTTGGTATGCAAGGGTTTTAATTTTGTATAGTTCTTTGGTGTTGCTGCCTGCAGAGATCTGTATCAGATGATGATATCGGTCCTTGTAATTTTTGTCATATTGGAACTTACTAAGTTTTAAAATTTGGACGTTTGGAATTTGGAGGCTTAAAATTTCCTTTTGAATATCATCTTCAGAGAAGTCCCCTTTAATACCTTTGATCAGAATTGATCTCGGTCTTAATGCTTTTGGTGTGTAAGTGAAATGCGGGATTTTTTCTTTTATTAATTGGTTGACAACTAATTGATTTTGCTCCAGGTTGGTCAAGTATATAGTGTGATTCTCACTGTCAAGCTCTTTGACCGTGAAGCTATCAGTTGGAATGTTCATTGCTTTGAGGATGAGGATCAGCTTGGTAAGGATGAGTTTAGGTTCAGTAACGAAGATGGGTGGTGGTCCTGCATTTTTTGTAGTTAATGGGAGATTCTTAATTGTTTCGGTGGAGGTGTTGTCGTCTTGTACCATGTCGATATCGATCGATAGCGGGTGGAACCGGTTGTCATTTGTGATATCGGTAATGTCGTCATGCGATTTTGCATTTGATGAGGTCGCTTTGAAGGTTTTCGAAGGAAAGACCCAATCTGCAGTCGATGTGGAAGGGCCCTCTTTTTCTGGCGCGCTATTGTCTTCTTCTGTAGGTGGAGGCCCCTCGTTTTTCTTTGTACGAGCGACATTAAGGTTAGGTATTTTTAACTCTCTGGACCAAATTACTGGTTTGGGTTTTACGTTTTCTTTGTCCAGGGGGTCCGGAGACAGCATGCGTTTGGTGCCCTGTCCTTGGGACGCCATTGGATTCTCCATATACGCGTTTGACGCATTAATTCCTTTTCCAGAGAGTTCCAGATTGTAGAAATAGCTCGGTGTAATCACAGGAACTGAAATGTGCCCACAGGGGCCGAAGTCGCAAGGGATACAGCGATATTTCCTCGATATTCTCTCTATAAATTTGTCGTGCGGTACGAGACGATGTTAACGCGTCAAGGGACACCGCCAAACTCCACTTGACACGCTACCATCACGCCACAGTGGTTCTTGTTAAAATATAGAAAAATATTGTATTTCACGGATGCAATGAAACTTTAATCGTCAATACATATCTCGAAAACTATTGAGTTTCTACATCTATAATGGTATATACATATTCGTAAACAGGAGAACGGTGCGAAGTTTCAATACCATCGGTGTCCCGAAGGTCGCGATGTCTCCTTGTTAGTGTGGGCAATGTCCTCAAATAAATTATGTAATTATATAATATAAATGATTCTTATTTCCACACTTATAACTTCGTAATGAATTCAGATAATTTATGTATTTACAAATGCAACATTTGGTGTTCTACACAAGTTGTGTTACTTCTTCGAAGGTTTTACTTGGCACTGTTTTACAAAAGTAATCTTCGAATATTTGCCATGTGTCCAAAAGTTAATAATAATTTTGTCGGTAAAAAGGACAAGTGACATGCACATTACCGTAACATTATTGTTATATATACATTATTATTATATATAAATTACCGTTACATTACATATATTACGTTTTTGACGCCTTTTTTCGGTTAGTCAAAACAGGAGAAGGAGAAACAGACGAGCGGTTGTCTGTTTCAGAGCAGGATTTGTTATTTCGCTTTAATGGAAGGTTTTCGCTAAATGACTCTGAACACAATTCTTCCATAGATTAATAACGAAATAATTTATTCTAATTTTAACACAAGAATATATAGAAAATAAAAATAAAATTATATATAGTTATAATTACGTTTGGGAGGGTTCGGAAACAACTCGTCTGAATAATATTTAAATCGGGGATCGTTCAACGGAATGTTCCTAATATCGGGGACAACCCGGGGAACAGAGATGGCTGAGACTTCCCAGGGGATGGTTAGCCGGTCCTTTTATTCACGCACCCTCCTTTGGGTGGTAGGAACTTCCTTCGGCGTGGTTTGGTCCGCTTCCCTGATCTTGGGCTTCTTATGCTTCCTTCCTCCTCGTTTATATTTCTTCAGAGTGACCGTATTTTTGATTCTGGTGTGGTCCAGAGGACTAGTCATCCCAATGTGATGGTGAAAAGTGGGAAAAAGTCTTTATCTTTTAATTTGGGGCGTTAGGTCACAACCTTGTTGTGCACAGAGTGATTCCCACACCAGCACTCGAAGATTTCTTTGTGCGCGACGCAAGGATGCGTCAGCACTTGGAATTGTGGACCTAACGTGAGAAACTTTTTCCAAATTTACCTGCTATTTCGGGTGGTACTTATAACCTCCTCTACACAATTTCTCTTGCGAGAAAGCTTTTCTAACAGCGGTAGTTGGGCCAGGTCTTACTTTTGCCTGCGAGAGAAAAGTCAAGGAAAAAACCACCTAGGTGCAGGTATACGTACTATTTTTAAGGATAGAGTGTGTAGTGTAGAGGTGGAGAAAGAAGAGAGAGGGTGCTTGGTCATTAGAATGAGCGGGAAGGCACCAGGCCTGTTGGTGCAATAAAAAAAGGTCTCGCTCGGCTAACGGTGCGAGAGAGGCAATACTATAAGACACTATATAATATACTCTCGTCGTGCGAGGGTGACGGCCGGCGAGAGGACCGTTAAACGCGGACGGCGGGAGGTGGTGCATGGGTCTGGAGAAATGCTTACATGTGGTCGTGCATCGGACATTCGCGCTCGTCGCTCGTTTGCTAGCAGATTTTCCGGTCGCGATACCGGGGTGTGTTCGCGACGCGATCGGGCTTGTAGAGTTGGTCGGATCCTCAACTGGGTTTGTCGGATCCTCAGCGTCGACGGCGCGCCGACGTTGAGGCCTCCCGTGGCGGTTCTATGTTTAACGTGGAGGATGGCGCACCCTGCACGTTAAACGATTCCGACACGGTCGGAGTTCTGTGGACGGCGCGTCGCACAGTTTGCCAGTGTAAAACACCGGACTTCGGTGGGACGCGGTCCGCACCGACGGGAACTAGAAGACGGATTGACTCGGAGTTGTCCTCGCGGCGGAAAGACTCGGTCGGATCGGGTGTGCGGTAATGGAGGTAAGAATGATACTCACTGGTCAGGATATCGGGAGCCGGAGTTGACTGGTGGGAGGCCCAGTCGGAATAAGCGAGCTATGCCGTGTCTGCCGCGGTTTATATAGCCCTTGGTTGGTGGTGAGTGGTAGTGGCGCGGCGTGGTGTTACGTGTGGCGTAGTGTTTCCGATTCCCGCCAATTATGCGGAAAATCGGCATCCGGTTCCCGCCAAATGTGCTTGTTGAGGAGGTGGTCGCGGGGTGGTGTGTTTATCCGCGGCGAGTCGCCGCGGCGTCGCGGGTCCCGCTGAATGCAGGTCTGTTACAACCGACATAATAATCTATGATCGATATCCACCACAATAGTGCGACCGACCTGCCCACTATAACGACGGTACAGAACCGTATACTTCTATTTCCGCATTAGTAGTAGTTTCTGCTGGCACAGTGTGCTTTCCAATTCAGAGCAGATAGAGGGCATACTCTGCTTCGAGTGTCGTTCTAACGCCATAATGATCGCCTTCTGCTCGTATCGTACGATTGCAGGCTATGCTCGCTATCGGCTCGAAGCAGATCTGGTTGACTGGGGTGTTAAATGTTTTATAGTGTCGTCATTCAGACGCGGTGGTCCGAAAAGCTACTTGATTTCAAAAACTGCTTGGCCTTTGTAATTATGCGGCCTAAGTCGCTGTAGGGACGGTTCAGCACGTTCTTCCGTCGCTGTTACGATCCACAACAGAATTTAAATAAGAATGTACTCGTTCTCCTAATAATTTAACAAAGCGGAACACAGTGTAATAGTGCTCTTCAATTCTTCTAATCTCTTCACAGTTTTGTATTTTACTGATTTAGTTTTATCATAAATGCATAAAATCCGGAGTCTATACTTGACTTTACGTAAGAAGGTGACCCTTCGCGCATCCGTTGTGCGTCAGCCTTGTTGTAAAGTCTCCTCTCCCCCACTTGATCACCCGCAACGTCATGAATAGTCATATACAAGCAGACAAATAATTTGTAATTTGTATGGTATGGTTGTATCTTAACCTCTCAAACCGGTTTGACGTTTGTACTTCAACAAAAAACTGAATAAAGGACTAATTAAATAACTACTAAATAAGTAAATAAATAAATGGATAAAAAAACTATATACATTAATGAATAGAAAAGATGAATAAAAATCTCAATATTTCCCTGAATGCTACAAACATACGGTAAGCGGGGTGACGCAGAAGAGGTGTGCGGTCATAGGAGTGCGTCATATGCGCAGTAAAGTCTTAAATTCGTCTTTTTTTGACACCTTATGTGAAGCTGATTATAGTTATATAATGTTGCGTGCTATTACGGATTTCTAGAGGAGTGCACATGTTGTGCCCCGGATTACAACGATTCTTGGGGAATCCAGCTAGCCTTCTCAAACAGTGTAGCGGGTTTGACGGATTGAGAGCCGTGAATATGCGTATAGTCTTTATTAGTGTAGTGAACCTCCTTTTAGGTGGTGCTCAGTGCTTTTATACTACGGCCTTGATGCCGACTCCGCAATTTAATGGTCACTGCCCGCTGGGCATGTATCGCTGATTCGATAGTTCGTCAGCACGGATTTGCCCAATCGCTTACGTATGGAATTCCGGGCACCACACACAGGTATCTAAAGCACATGGGTAAATATTTAAGCGATTTTTACAAGTAAGGGCGCCAACATGTTGATGTGTACTCACCGTCGCGATATAGAAAAACCCGTAATTGTTGTCAAGGTCAACATTTCGAATAACTTTTCCCTGTACACGTAGCCGTCGTTCGGTCTCAGTTTCCGGGATATCCGCTAAAAACTTTAGGCTGGTTAGGGTTAGGTGGGGGGGGGGGGGGGGTCACTATTATGCTTGAAAATCTATGTTATCGACATCACATTGTAGAGGCTACATGCGCTTCTGCGCCTTGACGTGACGCTAGATTCGCCCAGTGTTTCCAGATTCCGACTCATGCGTTCGAAACTTCGGTAACGTGAAATTCGGAGGAACGCGTCGAGCAGTCGAACAGGCAGCTCACATGGACAGAGTGGAGGTACACTTGTGTATGTAGCGCGCGCGCGCAATCGAATAGGCACTCACACGGGCAGAGTAGAGGTACGTTTGTGTGTAGCGCGTGCGCAGTGGGGCGACGATACGTCAGAGAGGGGGAACTCATCTGCTCAGGGGAACGTAAACCGTGGGCCGCGGCCTACGAATATCCCATCACTAAACCGGATGGTCGAGGTTCCCAGGCACAGGTCCATGGAGGAGTGATTAGCAACTACTGGGTCTCCGATACGTTGCCATCTCCGCCGAAACCTTGGGCTGATACCCGCCTCGCCGCTCACCGCCGCGCCATAGACTTGCGATCGTCTCCCTTGCATTCCGTTTCCCGCCGCGCCGCATAGTGGGCCAGATCGACGCGCTAGCTGTTCATGGGCTAAAAAATGAAAGTCCTCATATCGAGTTTTAACGAATGTATAATGTTTCTTAAATGTCCATTACATTCGAAAACGATAATATTAATTAAAGTTATTAAAAACTCTCGTTACAATAAGCGTTCAAAGATCAAACTTGTTCAGATATCATTTTTCACAGAAAAAATTCCTTTTCTTCATAACGATGTCCTGGAACACCTACTGAACATTATGTACCCAATTTTTTTTATGATTAATGTATATCTATGTTGAGAACGCGCCAGGAATTTATTATAAAAAAAAATATTTAGTGAACTAACGAAAATCGTATAAGTTTTTCACCTTTGACAAGAGATAAGTTAAAAAGCGTATCGATTCGAGTGATCTAACGAAGTGGAACATTTTCAGCAACATCTCCTCTAAAAGATCCTGAAAGATCTCGTCCCACTTCAAACCCGTTTGGAAATTATGAGAGCTTAAAGTGTCGCGTGACACGCAACTCCGTGGCGAGTCGCGTCGCACGAGACGCGTTGATGACCACCCAGTGCATCTTGAGGTTAAAGAGGCTTATGTTACAAGTTGTTTAGAATATAAGATTCTACTAGTTTTCACAAGGGAAGAATCCAGGTGAAAACAGCCCTAAAAAATGAGGGTAGAAAAAAATTTCCACGAATATCTTGGAAACTATTAAAGATAGATGAATAGTATAAATGGCAAAGTTGTGTGTATTTTTATGGGGAATACACTTACGAAGGCAAATTTAAAATGTTACTATTTGTTTAAATAATATATTAAAAAATATTATTTTCTGTTCACTCTTTTACTTGTAATATTAATGTATTTTCTTGAACATTTGAATACGGGTAGCGAACTAACTGAAATTTAGTTTTTTACGTTCTAAAATTATTATAATTTAATCTTCCGAGTACTGGGACCCGGGGTGCTGTGCCGGGGTCGTTTATGGTCATTTATGATCGTTTATGGTTCCTCGAGGTTCGCCAATCTGTATGGTTAATTGATTATAGTCAGTAACTTTGTAAAAACTTAATCTTGTATGAATGTTCGTAATTTTTTAAATAACACATAAATAACCCATATTTGTTATGTCATTAAATGTAATAAAATTTATTCATTAAAAAATTATGGATTACTCTTGTTTGAAAGCTTGAACAGCCAGTTTTCAATTATTATTCATTATTCACACGATTTTTCAGACATTTCCGGTGGTGTGACAAAAAAATGTTTCCTACAAAAAGTAATCAGTACTCCGTCTTCTACAAATTTCAATGTACAAAATTTAAATAATTTTTGTTTTAATAAAAAATTGAGGTCACCTTGATTATTTATTTATTACTATATATTTTTTATTCAATAACGTTATAGCTGGCACCAAGACGAATCCAACGACCTACTTAATGTGGTCATTAAGTTTTTAAATAATGCTGAAATAAACGTGAACAGCTAGCGCGTCGATCTGGCCCACTGCGGAAAATCTTTCATTATATAAACGTAGTACTTCTCTCACAATTTGGCGACATTTGCCACAAATGAAAACCATGTCCACTTTCTCTGCTTTTGTACAACGCATTTTCAAAATCTCAACTGCAGTTATTAGGCCGATAGGATATCGCAAACAAATAATAATATTCATGGGTACAGATAAATGTGGTTGTTTACATTTACGAGGAACGGGAATGGGTTTGCTTACATTCAATGGCCCCTAATAAGAGTCAGTTCATCAAAGTGAAATATTTTCCATAGCGGTCGACCTTCAACGATCTTGAATGACCTTGAATCGTAGGTCACTGTACGCGTCTTAAAACGCCCTACTACATAGTGCATAGAAAAGTATATCATTCTAATTAAAAAAACAGAGTTGACCTTCATGTGTCCTCTACGCGTCCATCAACCAAAAAATTATTGACATGAAATTATGCCACCCTCGAAACCACGCATGTTTCGTCTGATACATTTATTCAGGTGGCCTGGTTTAGGTACCTCACCCTGTATAGTTAAGATAAGCATAAAGTTCTTTCACGAGATACGCGACACTCTTCTGTGAGTCAAATCAATATGGCGTGTAAAACATAATTAAATAAACTATTTCTTAAAGCAAACACCCTCTGAGTAACTTTAATAAAAATCAATACATTTTGAATAAATTGCCACATTGATTAAAAATCGATTAAATGTCAATATGTATCTATTTGTCACGTATAAACGGCAGGTACCCAAGGATTAAAAACCAACACAAAGTATGTACACAGCATGCAATGTAACTATGGATATGCATACGAGTGTGCACAATGGATAGAAAATGTGATTATGGAGACACTTGTGTTGACATGATACTCACAAGGAGACTGCAAAGGTTTCGGGTCACAGATTTAGTTGAGACTTTACAGAGTTATAGATCTCGTTCCCCTGATTATGAATATACTCTATTATAACGGCAAACACTCAATAGTTTTCAAGATATTTGCACTTAAAGTTTTATAACCATGAAATCTGAATTTAGTTCACTTTCTTACCAAGCAATGGCGTGGCGTAGCGGTGGCGAGCTGAGATGCTACGCCGTGTGCCTGGGTTCAAATCCCACCGTGGTAACTTCTTTTTATTTTTTTTATATTCTACATGTAAAAATGCACTAATACAGGGAACGTGAGACGCGTTTAAAAAAAGTAAAAGCATTTATTGTTAGTGAGGAGAAAATTGTAGAAAAATTCATATTTGAATGAACACCATGAAATCAATCATGTGCATGCAATTTGCAGGAAAGCATATATTTATGCAGAAAAGAGTAAACCTTACCGATTTCGATGAAACTCAAATATGTTGTAGAACTCACAATCCTGTTTCTGTTATTAATGTTACCGTCGCGCGGCTTTAGTTTTCCAGATACAATGTGATTAATGTTTTCTTTTATATTTTGAGTAGATAGGTTTTGTTTAAATAAAGACACTATCAAGGTTGTATTACACGAACGTAACGGATTTTCAAAATCGATTTGAAAAAAATTAATTCTGTATTTCCGACTTATTTTCGGTAAATATTTACTTTAGGGGAGGCATCTGCGATGAACTTGACCTTGACATATGTTGTCAAGGACAACATTCTGAACAACTTTTGTCGTTATAACTACCCGGCGCTCGGTCTTAGTTTTCGAGATATTCGCGAAAATAGAGTGATTGGAGTAGGTTTCATTGGGATGGATGGAATGTCACAATTCCGTCAGCATGGTCGGGCCGGCCGCCAGGCCGGCCCTCACCGCCTCCTCCACGACCTAGTAGTAGTAGTAGTAGTAATGCAATCGCCGGGGAAGGGTGGTACGGCCACCCCTCGCTTCCGTAAGACACACCGTTCTTTCATCATCGGTTTCACAATTGGCGCTGCCGGCACTCGGCCCTTCTTGTTAAAAACAAGTGTCGGGTTGCAATTATCCTTCGTTTTTCCGCCGTGTCTCTGTTTTATATTGCCCGGGCCGCTTTCAGAAACGTTGACTTACTAGACGGGATGGTCATCATTGATGAGACGGCCATACTACCTAATTTTTGAGTTTTTGAGCTTTTTAAGGCTCGGAGTGAACGTCGGGCCATCTCACCTCAGACCTGCAGGGTGTCTCGCCTGCCCTTTAAGACTCCCTCCGCTTCACCATAATTACATATTAAAAGCGTCAAGTTCATTATTCCTTTCCCTATACTATTTCCGGGTATTCCAGAAATTTACCCTTTCCCCCCTTGGAAAAGATTCCAATCCTAATCTGTGATTCTACAGGGGCATTCAAGCAAGGGATCGCGAAGAGTTAAACATTGGGAAGAAGTTAAAAACAAATCTTCAGATCCAATCCGACTTTATCGAAATCTCAACTGAGCCGAGATATCAATGCCATGCGGTCTTCACTTGCCGAAACCTAATTCGCGGTGAGGTTAAGAGGGATCATTCTCCAACTTGACCGAAATTTGTCTCCTTTGAGGATTAAATATCGGCTACATCAGGTTCTCCCCCTTGTGGTGGGCTCGACGCATTCTAGTAATTATGGCTGTAAGAATGGATGTGACCATCATCCTCGGTTATCAGTCGGCGTTCAACCAGTGGTTCCGTCCGCCAGACCTTCCCCTTGAAGGTTTGTTTCCGTGTCTGTCTTTATCGCTGCACAGTGTGTGCAGACTATTTTCGTAGAGATGAAACGGTTATCCATGTAACCTCTCAAGCTGTCTCTATTTCTATAAGCTCTTCGTTGGCCCCTTATAGAGGGCATTTTCCTTACGCTGCAGTTTCCTCGTCGATTTGGTCAATTCTACGGTCGTACTGTTTCGGCTAAGATTACGGTTTTTACGCCGGTCTAGCTTACCCATGTACGAACTAGCTTCTCAGCCCTTCGAAAACTGTTGTTGAAGATCTTTTTTTATTTGGTGATTCTGTTTTTCTTTCATGTTTTACCATTTCAATATGCTGTTATCGATTTTTCATTTCCAGTTTTTTAGTTTTTGAGAACTGGTTTCCTTCGAGTTTATACTATTTCATCTATGTCAGTCGCAGAAATCGAGGAAACACCTGTGTTTCCTGCATCTATTTCCTGTATCGACTGGTAGATTAATAGCATTGCTTTGCTTTCGGATATCAGTTTCCATAGAGATGCATGATTATATTTATAATCTTTGGCTGTCTCTTTTTCCGTAATCTTTTTGGTTGCCTCTTATTTAAGACCTATTGTTTTATTTCAATTTCCTCATGAGGGTGGTCTATCTACGGTAGAGCTTGAAAAGACCGTCATTGTTAATAATGATTATTGCGGTTTTTCAAGCTCGAACTAGATTCGCAGCCCATCGAAAATTGTTTATTAATGCCTTGTTTTCCTTTGGTCTATATGACTCCTTCATTTATTTCTTTTTGGTTTGAGGAATTTTCCTCTTAAATTTAGATTGTTATTTTGATAAGGTGTTCCAGTTTTTCCCATTATTCTTGCTGATTGACTTACGATTCCTATAGTTCTAAGATGTCGTATTTATTCTTAGTACTAATTTAATGCCTAGTCCGGCGAGATGCCTAATTATTTATGTAATTATTGCTATCTCTTTTTCCTTTTCATTTGCCTTTATATTAAGACAATTTGTATGAACAGCAGTTTCCTCATCGGGGTGATCATTCTACGGTAGAGCCCAAAAAGACCGTCATTATTAATAATGATTATTGCGGTTTTTCAAGCTCGAACTAGATTCGCAGCCCTTCGAAAACTGTTTATTAATACCTTGTTTTTCTTTGGTCTATATGACTCCTTCATTTATTTCTTTTTGGTTTGAGGAATTTTCCTCTTAAATTTAGATTGTTATTTTGATAAGGTGTTCCAGTTTTTCCCATTATTCTTGCTGATTGACTTACGATTCCTATAGTTCTAAGATGTCGTATTTATTCTTAGTACTAATTTAATGCCTAGTCCGGCGAGATGCCTAATTATTTACGTAATTAGTTGCTATCTCTTTTTCCTTTTACTTTCTTCGTTTGTCTCTTATATTAAGACAATTTATATGCACTGCAGTTTCCTCATCGGGGTGATCATTCTACGGTAGAGCCCGAAAAGACCGTCATTATTAATAATGATTATTGCGGTTTTTCAAGCTCGAACTAGATTCGCAGCCCTTCGAAAACTGTTTGTTGATACCTTGTTATTATTTGGTCTTTGCAACTCTCATATTATTTCCTTTTTGGTTTGAGAGATTATCCTATCTCAGATTCAGATTAAGAAGTGTTCCAGTTTGCCGTTTTTGCCATGATTATGTTATTCTTTTTAGTGATTGTAGATCGGAGAGATCGCATTGTTTCTTGGTTCCAATTTGAAGCCTAGACTGGCGAGATGTCTAGTTATTTAGATAATTAGTTACTATCTCTTTTTCCTTTGGTCTCTTCGTTTGTTATTTTTTAAGACGGATATGATGACTGCAGTTTTCTCATCGGGGTGATCAGTCTACGGTAGAGCCTGAGAAGACCGTCATTATTAGTAATGATTATTACGGTTTCTCAGACTCGAACTAGATTCGCAGGTCATCGAAAACTGTTTATTAATACCATGTTTTTCTTTGGTCATAATGATTCCCTTGTTTATTACTTTTTAGTTTGAGGAGCTTCCTTTTTCTGATATAGATTAAGGAATGATCCAATTTTCCTTTATACAAAGGGTGCAGGTTTTCAGCGCTCTACAGCCCCCACTTTTAGTCGCCTCTTACGACAAGCAGGGAATACTATTGGTGTATTCTACCCCCCACCAACTGGGGTTCTCCACGACCTAACCCAGACCTCACTCTGTACGCATGATCTTTGCATTATAGTTGTCATCCAGAATTTGAAATAGTACTGGAAAAATAATGCAAACAGAGTGAGGTCTGGGTTAGGTCATGGAATTCCGGAATATCTGGAAATAGAGTAGGGACGGGAATCAAAACTCGACGCATTCAATATGTAAATATGGTGAAGTGGGAGGAGTCTTAAAGGGCAGGCGAGACACCCTGCAGGTCTGAAAATGAGATGGCCCGACGTTCACACCGCGCCTTAAAACAGCTCAAAAATTCTCAATTTAGGTAGAATGGCCGTCTCATCAATGATGACCATCCCGTTTAGTAAGTCGACACTTCTGTAAGCGGCTCGGGCCATATAAAACAGAGACTAGACCGAAAAATTAATGGACAATTGCAACCCGATAAAGGGCCGAGAGACGGCAGCGCCAATTGTGAAACCGATGATGAAAGAACGGTGTGCCCTACAGAAGCGATGCGTGACCGAATCATTCATCCCCGGCTAAGCATTACTACTACTACTACTACTAGGTCATGGAGGGGGCGGAGTGGGCCGGCCGTGAGGCCAGCCCGACCACACAGACGAAATTGTGAATATCTCGAAAACTAAAAGCGACCTCCCTATATTGGAAAAGGAAAAAGATGTTCAAAATGTCGAAATCTATAACATATTTAAATTTGTTAAATATCTATTTGAAAATATATCAATGAAAATCCGGAAAATTCTAGGGTTAGTTGGCGGGGGGGGGGGGGGGGCGGAGAGAGCCGGCCGCTAGGCCGGCCCTACCACGCATGCGAAAGTCCAGAAGTAGTCTTTCAAAATTAAAAGCTCACCCTATATAGAGTGACACTCTGTTCTGATCCCCACAATGTGTTTACAAACAGAAAATAAACAGATGCCGCTCCGGGGAACAGGCTCACGTTGCCACGGAGCTTGGAAGAATACGTAAAATTCAATACGAAAACGAAGACGGAGCGCCGGGTAGTTATAAAGACAAAAGTTGTTCAGAATGTTGTCCTTGACAACATATGTCAAGGTCAAGTTCATCGGAGATGCCTCCCCTTAAGTAAATATTTACCTTATTTTCGTATGTAGAATCACCTCCTCCACGGTTGTACCATCAATACTGGGACACCCTGTATATGTATATTGCCTTTGCGAAAATGTTCTCCGCGACTTTGTTAAGGAGTTATTAACGAAAAAAACGGACATCAACATCAGCGCGTGCTTGTGGTACCACCTAGCGGCTGCGCTCGTTAAAAGACGCGTGACGCTCACTACATACCAACATGGCGGCGCTCGTTCCTGTCAATCACGGTGAAAATCGCTGAACTTTAAACACGTATAACTTGTGAACTACTAAATTCCTGGGACTAAAACTTGGATTTTGGTCTTGTCTCGTCAAAATCTACGGGATTATATTAAAAAAGTCCAAAATTTGTGGTTCCCTAAACCGAACATTAACCCAATAAGGTGATGCACTTTATTCCATTCTTAAACCAAAATTTAATACAATTTCTTTGTTCTATTTTTTCGCCAAGTAACAAATCGCTAATCACACGAAACCACATGTATCCGTTTCGACAGCCAACAACAAAGTAAGCATCCCTATATGGTATGGTGACAATTTTAATATACGTCAGGGACATGTCTACTAACACAACGAAAGAAAATTGTAACAATTTGACATGTACAGCACAAAAAAATATAAAAAAATTCCACGTATTTTTTTTATTAAACTTCGTAAATAGGAATTGTTGAGATTGGTTTCAACGATTTCAAAATGATGATTTCGATGTGAAAGACAATAAACGCTGTAGTGCACAAAAGAAGTACCAAGACAAAGAGTTGGAAGCATTATTAATCGTTTGTTGGGTTAAACTGTATCTTGCGTAGCCAAAAATTTTTGCCTTTTTCTTTTGTAATCCTGCATATTTTGGCAAGGAAATTCCAAAAATCCAAGTTACAATCCTACGAGATTAGTGGTTCATTAGTGGGGAACCGTTTCAGGTGACATAGAGAAAAGGTGCGATCTTAAGAGTAGTAGGTACAAAGGAGATAATAGAGAGTAAAAGTGAAAGAAAGGTGGAGTGAGTGAGTTGTGTGGGTGGAGGAAAAAAAGTGGAGTAGCTGGAAGGAAGAAGGGGAGGTGAGCAAGAGGAAAAAGAGACTAGAGAAAGAGAAAAAGAGAGAAAGAGAAGAAAGTGAGGTTAAGAACTTAATAGAAAGGTGACAGAGGAAAAAGAGCTGAGTGGAGAGCGCCATCGTGCAGGAAAAGAAGGAAGTTAAGAGGCAGGAGACACGAAGGCAGGTAAAGAAGGCAGACGAACAAATAAGAAAAAGAAATAAATAAAGAGAAAAGCAATGAACAGGAAAAGGAAATGGCAAGAGAGCTAATGAGGATAAGAAGGAAGGAAAGGGCAAGATGTAACAGCTTATCGAAAATGGAGGGCTTAGGAAAGTGGCTAGATAAGAAGAGAAAGGAGAGAGGGAGTGAGGAAAGTGAAGAAAAAGACCCGTTTAGAAAAAGTAGGAAGATCGCCTGAGAAGGAAAAGAGGGAGTACAGTCAAGAAAGAATAGGGACGCAAGAAGACATTAGAGAGATAATAAGAGAGGAGATAAAGGGGGCATTAGAAGGGACAATAAAACTGATGAGTGAAATGTCAGACGGATGGAAAGAGTTGAAAGGTACAATGAGAGAGATGAAAAAAATGAAAGAAGAATGGGAGAAGGAAAGAGAGAGAGACAGAAAAGCGTGGAGAGAGATAGAGGAGAGAGTAAAAAAGATAGAGCTGGAAGGGAAATTAGAGGACAAAATAGACAAAAGGTTTGAAGAGCTAGAAAAGAAGAGAGGAAGAGAACAAGGAGAAAGGGAAAGCGGTGAAATAGAAAGAAGACTGAAAGAGATAGAGATGAAGTGGGAAAGAAAGGAAAAGGAGATAAGGAGAAGGAGCATGATAGTTAAGGGTTTAGAGATAAAAGACGGCGGAGATGGAATAGAAGAAGTGAAAAGCTATTAGATGTGATAGGTGAAAAGTTTGAAGTCGAAGAGGTAAGGAGAGGAGGCAAAAAAGGAATAGGAAAGGGAGAATGGGCAGTGGTAAAAATGGCGACAACAGAACAGAAAAGAAGAGTAATGATGGAAAAGAAGAAATTAGCAGGGAGACGGGAAAGGATAGAGGATGATCTCACATGGGAAGAAAGAAACATACAATGGAGGATACGGCAGATAATGGAGAAAGAGAGAGGGAATGGGAAAATGGTAAAGGGGAAAGAAGAGAGGAAGAAAACAGAAAAGAAGAAGGAAGAAAGAGGGGAAGGAGAAAAAATGAGAATTGGATTTTGGAATGTAGCAGGAATGATAGGAAAAGATGAAGGATTCTGGAAGGACCTAGAACAATGGGATGTAATGGTGCTGGTGGTGACATGGGTAGAAAAACAGAGATGGGAAAAAGTAGAAAGAAGGCAAACGCAAGGATATATATGGAAAAAACAATAGGCAATTAGAGATAGTATAATGGGGAGAGCGAAGGGGGGAATGTTGATGGGAATGAGATAAGAAGCTATGAATGAAAAGAATGGATGGGGAGAATCAAAAGGAATAGAGGGAAGAATAACGATAAAAGATGAAGAATGGAAAATACTAGGGGTGTATGTAAACAAAGATATAGACCAGAAAATGAAGGAACTAAGGGACTGGTGGGATATGGGAAGAGAAGAAAAAGTAATAGTAGGTGGGGATTTTAATGCAAGGACAGGCGAAGAAGGAGGAGAAGTAAGACAGGAAGAAGATGAAGGAGAAGGCAGTAGTGAGTCAAAAGACAAGAAAATAAATGGCGAAGGGAGGAAGTTAATAAGAACGTTAGGAGAGCTGGGATTGGAAATAATGAATGGAGGGATAAAAGGAGAGGAGAGAGGAGAGCACACATATATAGGACATAGAGGACGAACGGTAATAGATTATGTGATAGGAGACGAAAGAACGAGGGAAGGGATAGAAAGTATGGTGGTAGAAGAAAGGGTAGAATCGGATCACCTGCCGTTGGTAGTGACAATGAAGAAAGATTGGAAAGTAGATGATGGAGAGGAAAGAAAGAAGAAAAAGAAGAGCGTGCAAAAAGTGGAATGGGGGGAGGGGACGAGGTAAAAGAAAAATTTAGAAGAAGAACAGAGGGAATAGAAATAAAAGGAGAAGATCATGGTAATAATGGAAGAAATAAGCAGCACGGAGAGCAAGAAAGGGAGGAAAAGTAGAGGCTGGTGTGATAAAGAGTGCATAGGGAAAAAGAAGCAGCTAAGGAGAACGTTTAGGAGATGGAAAGAAGGGAAAGAAGAAGGAGATGAATATAGGAGATTGAAAAACAAATACAAAAAGCTATGTGAAGAGAAAAAAGAGCAGGAAAGAGAAAGAATATTACTAGAAGCAGGGAAAGCGAATACAGAAGGAAAGGTCTGGGATTTTATAAGGAAAATGGGAGGAGGAAAGGGAAAAGGATTCGAGAAGGAGATAGAAATGGAAAAATAAATAGGGAACTTGCTAAGAAGAAAGGAAGAATGATAGGATGTTTTATAGATCTAAAAGCAGCATTTGACAGCGTCAACAGAGGAATTTTGTGGAAAGCACTAGAGGAAAGAGGAGTGAGTGAAAGAATAAGAGAAAGAATATAAGAGATATATAGAGAGACTATAGCAAAAGTAAAAGTGGAAGGTGTAATAGGGGAAAAGTTCTGGGTAGGAAGAGGGGTAAGGCAAGGATGTCCGCTAAGCGCGAAGATTTTTATATTGCTCATGGCGGACTTAGAGGAAAGGATGAGGAAGAGAGGGAAAGGAGGGGTGGAGGTAAGAGGAAGAAAGATATACACGCTGCAATATGCGGATGATCTTGTGCTGCTGGCGAAGGAGGAGAGCGGTATGAAGCTGATGATCGATGAGTTCGGGAAGTACATAAGGGAAAAAGGACTGGAGGTGAACGGGAAAAAACGAAGATTATAAGATTCGAAAGGAGAAGACAAGAGAAAAAGACATGGAGATGGGGAGATGGAACGGTGGAAGAGGTAGAAGAAATAAAATACCTCGGATACATATTCAAGAAGAATGGAGGCCAAGAAAGACAGATAGAAGACAGAACAAGGAAGGGAGGAAGTGTAATGAGAAGTGCGTGGGGGATAGGGAAAAGATATTTTAAAGACAATTACAAGAGAAGTGATGGCATACGGCGTGGAGATATGGGGCTGGGAGGAAAGAAAGAAAGTGAAGGCGATGCAGGAAAGGTATCTAAGATGGGTGCTAGGGCTAGATTGGGCGACACCAGGATATATGATTAGGGAGGAAACGAAAAGAGAAAAAATGAGAGCGAGGGGTGCGAAGAGGACATGGAAGTTTGAAGAAAGGTTAAGAAGTGGAAAAGGAAGAGAATGGGCCAGACAATGTCTGAAAGAGATAGAAGAGAGAGCTAGAGGAGGAAAGAAGATATCAAAATGGGAAAAAGGAAGAAAGAAATATATAGAAGAGAGGGGGAGTAGAAGAAATTTGGAGGAGGAAGATAAGGAAAGGAGAGGGGAGGAGTGGGGAAAAATAGAGAACAGATAGAAGGGGATAGAGAAAGAGGAGAATTGGAAATTGGCAATGGATTCGAGGTATAACAAATGGTATAAAGAAATAAGAGTGAAGGGTATACCGGAGTACTTAGAGAAAGGAACGAAGGAAGAGAAATGGAGAAGAATAGCACGGTACAGGCTAGGGAATTAAATGAGGGGAGGAAGGTACTGGGAGGAAGAAGAAGAGAGACGGTGCAGAAGGTGCGGATACGAAGAAGAGACGTGGGAACACGTGATGGAAAGATGCACAGGAGAACAAGGAATGGAAGTACGGATACAAGAGAAGGTGAATGAAATACTGGCTGAGAACGGGAGGGGAGAGGAGTGGATGAAAAAATTAGACAGGGAGAGAAAAGAAATACAGGATGGAAAATACGAATGAATGAGAGAGGAATATGAAGATAGGGAGGAATGGATGAATGAGAGAGAGAGAGAGAGAGTGAATGTAAAAGCAAAAAAAAAATATATTATAAGATAGATTGTAACTGTGTACAGGAAAGCAAAATAGTAATTAACAAACAGTAATGCTGTAATATTGTAAAGGGAACGGGATCCCCTTGTAACCCGTAAGGGAACAAGAATAAATACACATACATACATACAGTGGTTCAAAAGTTATGAGTGTTTATGTAGTGACCGTCGCGCGCCGTCGAACGAACGGGACCGTTAGATGGCAGTACGAGCACGCGATGATGTCGATAACGTAGATTAGCAAGCGTAGTTGTGCCGGCCGTTAGGCTCTCCACCCCCCCCCCCCCCCCCCCGTCTCACACCAATCTAACCCTGACCAACCTTCTCTCGGTCTCGCTCATTGGGCGATGTCTCTGAGTACATACCTACATGGCGGCACCCTTACCTGACAGAAACACTGAAAATCGCTTAAATTTCAACAACACTCATAACTTTTGAACCACTGATCTCCTAGGATTGAAACTTGGAGTTTTAGTATTTTCTCGCCAAAATCTACAGGATTACACAACAAAAAGGCAAAACTTTCTAGTTACGCAAGGTAAAGTGCAGCTCAAAATAATTTTTCAGTATGAAAATGCCCTCAACCTAGACTTAGGGGTGGGCGGGCACCCGTAAATTCGGGTTCGTATCGGGTCGGGTATTTTCCCCGGGTTTGGGTTTGGATCCAAAAATTTGTGATAGACGAAATTACTGGGTACCCGAAGTCGAAATCGGGTCGGCTCTGGAACCCGAAAATTTACATTGTGTGGGTACCCGAAGTCGAAATCGGGTCGGCTCTGGAACCCGAAAATTTACATTGTGTGGGTACCCGTATGTCATAGATTTTCGGGTTCCCGACCCGACCCGTGCCCTACTCGATCCGACTTCAACTTCGGGTATCCGAAATTTCCGGGTACCCTGGTATCATGAATTTTCGCCGACCCGACCCGAGTCATCAAAACCCGACCTGAGGTGCCCACACCGAGCTAGACCACGTGTTTAGTCGTGCACTCTTCCAATTGACTGACCTCGTGCAACTTGTGCAAGAGATACTCTTATGCGTGTTGGCTTGCACCTTCGACACTGACGTTAATAGAGTCGACGAAAAAACGTGTATAATTGTCGTACCCGGACTCGGATTCTTTATAATCGCTGGGAAGTAGACTCGTTGCTATTAACTTGACTGTTTGAGTGTAGTTTCTTGACTGACTCTTCTCGCTAGTCTCTTTGCAGCTACCTCGCTGTGGTGGGGTGCAAGAATTTCTGTCTTCTATTTGTCTGTGATTGGTTGACTTATGCGTACCTTCATCAGCGACCTCAACGCCTTAGGTGTGGGGGAGATTTCGAGGTGACCGCGTGGTACCCTCATTCGGTGAGCCCGGTAAGGTGTTGTAAACCTTGGCTCGGGTCGCTACTTTAATTGCTGGTGCAATTGGAAAAGTGGCAGCCTAAGGGTAAACTGAAGTCTGCCATCAAGATGTTTGCATGTAATAAAACATCTGTTCCGTCTTAAGACGGAAATCATAGTAAACGTTCCTGTTTCTTTTTCAGACCTGCTTCAACTCACGTGGTTGCAGTCTTCGCACGCCAGACGTGCACCGCCGCGAATCGTTGGGTTCCCCAGCAGGGTTTTGGCCTCGCTGTAATCCCAGTACAGGACTTCCGAGTCCCTGTGACTGTCGCCTTTCCACCGATCTCTATTCTTCGCGGTATCGCGGATCCTTGAGCTCGATCCCATCACCGGGTTTAGAGGTTGTCAGCGGTCCGTCGCGGAGACACTCCTGGCGAGCAACGGCGGCGTCTTTCGACACCTGGAGAGTACCAGTGGCTACTTCTACACAGAGACCGACTTGGTCTTCTATGCCTTCGTCGCCAACGCACGTGCATCCTCCGGCAACGTCTTCGAAAATTGCCAAAAACATTCCCAAAAGAACGCGATCGAAGGTTACTTTCCAAGGTAAGTTTTTTCAATTTTTTTCGAAAATCGATATTCAAGGATTGACACAAAAGAAAAAAGACTAACTTCACAGTTGGAAAATTCAGACTGGGATCGAAGAGATAAACCACCGGCAGTGTTGGGCAAAAACTTAATCAACGATTGACGACTAAATTTCTACTTCAATCGAACGATTTAACGATTTTTCTACTTTAGTCGTTAGTTGCGATTAACGATTATTAATCGTCAATCGGATAATTGATTAATGATTATTGCTGAAATTTCGAAATGAAATACGTAATCAGAACTGTATGAATACTGAAAAAAATGTAAACTCGATTTTTCGATGATTCCTTTTTCTAATCAACGATTGACGATTAAATCAATCAATTGAATCAATCGCCGATTTTTCGACGATTTCTTTATTTAATGAACGATTGACGATTAACTTCATCAATCGATTGAATCAATCGCCGATTTTTCGACGATTTCTTTTTTTAATCGTATACATTAATCAATCAATCATGATTAAAATTTTAATCGATTAATGCCCAACTCTAACCACCGGTTGTGGAAGGTGTCTGTCTAGCTTACGAAACTTAATGGAAATGGGTGTTTTTATTTATATAATAACGTACGAGATTTCTAAATACTGTTTCCTTATTCAATATGAGAAAAGAAGAAAACTTGGAAGACGTCTGTACGGTTAGAAAGCCAGAACTGAACTAAACTAAACATAGAAGTGCCCATAGTTTTATTACTCAGGCCCTCTTAAGAAAGGGGACTGCAGTATCCTTCGACACTCGGTTTATTTTTGCAGTCAGATATTCCAACAAAACTGTTATAAATCGTAGCTCATTCGCAGTACGAGTGAAATGCCGGAAACACAAACTAAGATAGCACTGTCTTTATCTCCAAAGGGTATAACCGGATAAGCTGCTGAAAAGGGTCCCCAAACCAAATTGATTTTTGATCAGTTCATTCGATTGGGCTCCCAACGAAAACCCTCTGTTACAAGTATCAAATCGGTAGCCCTAACGGAAGGGTAGTTATAGGGTGAGCACGGTTTAATGAATTATGCTCTGTTTCTTCTGTTCTACTCAACAAAAAATTACGAAAAAATTCATGAACATTCTACCTAATAGCACACATAACAGTGAATTATGTTAGAATTTTTGTTGCAAAATCGATTTTTAAAAAAAGCCACTAGCGGCTTGGTCAACATCTGGCACAACGGAATATGTTTAAGAGTGACCAATCCCTTTTCAATTGCATCTCGAACAAAGTGATGACGAATGTGTATATTAGGGTCTACCTTAATTTTTGACCAACGAATTTTCTTCACGATGCCCTCCAGAATAGTTCCTTTAGATGAGAAAAAAATTTCTGCAAAGTTTGAGATCGATCGGATAAAAGAATCATGTGGTGCATTTAAATTGAAAATTTTGAAAATTTTGAAATTCACCTTGTTGGAATTTATATTTAAGAAACAAATTCACAAAAATTAATCTTCTATTATTTAGTAGAATATTCTATTGCTTTTGTCTTTCGAAAGTTCTCGAAGATATATCGTATCTATGTATGTGGTTCACGTCATGGGTCTCTCAATTGTTTCTCAGATCGTCGTCTGTTTATTCCAGAACGATCGTCATTCACGTCCTCTTTTTCGTGAAGTAAAGACGTGCCACACAACGTGTTTTTCTCAGATATAATAGATCGAATAAATTCTATTTTATATTTTTATATTCAGAGTTTGGTCTTTTGTTCCCATGATCCAATACACTTTAACTATGGAGTGACATATCGTTGGATTTGTATTTTTTTCTAAATAGGAATATGGAAAAATTATATGACCTCCTTTAAATAAAAAATAACGATGACCTCCAAATTTCGAAAATATGATTTCCAAAAAAATTTTTTTTTGCCATTATTGAACAGTGCAATTTTCTCCTCAGAAATTTTTTCGTATAACCACAAATAACAGAGATATTTAAATACCTACATTAAAATGTAGCAAATTTTAATTGATGGTAAGACGGTATCATCAGATGATATTATCCTGTATACGTAAAATAACATATTAGCAGTTGAAGCATACTATACAGGATGAATTCGATAAAGCAGGACACCTAAATATCTCCGTTACTTTTCGTTGTACAAAAAAACTTCGTAGGACAAAGTTACACTGTTTGAAGGGCCACATATAACGGTGTAAGGGAAAAAAAATTTCAAGGTCATTTTTATGAGATTTCAAGGTTATCGATGTTTTTTTAAATGGAATGATATATTTTCGTTAACGTAATGTTGTAGCTGACAAAATAACGAATTCATGCATGTAACACAATATGACCTTCAAATAACCTTCAACCCAGAAAAATGGTATAAATAAAATTCAACGTGTAAGATTCATTTGATGTATTTCTGTTACGCCAAATGTTCAAAAATATTCCCTTGAGCTGCTATACATTCATTCAGCCGTGAAGTTACAGAACGTACTGCTGCGTAATTCGTTTCTGAGGAAATCACGCACAAGCCTGGACGATTCTTTCTTTCATGTTGTCTATAGTCGTTGGTGGTTCACTATAAACATCGTCTTTCAGTTTTCCCCATAGATAAAAATCAAGGAGTGTAAGGTCTGGTAAGCGAGCTGGTTATAATACGGGTCCGTTACGTCCAATCCAACGATTTGGAAACTTGTTATTTAAGAATTGTGTTACGACACGGGAAGAATGGGCCGGACATCCGTCATGTTGATACCACATGTTTTCACGAATGTTCAAGGGTGTATTTTCCAGGAGAATTGGTAACGATGAGGTCCAATTATTTGGTTATCTAAAATTCCGCACCAAACATTGACGGATCAGGGTCTTTGTTTGTCGACTGTCTGTAATCACCGCGGATTTTCAGATGACCAATAATGCAGGTTTTTTAAATTTATTTGCCCGTGATTTGTAAACGAAGCTTCATCGATAAATAATAGATTATTAAAAAATGCACCATCGTTTATCAATTGTCTCAATCCCCACTGGCAAAAGTTTACACGATTTACAAAGTCTCTACCATGAAGTTCTTGATGAATTGATAGGTGAATGGGGTGAAATTCGTGTTCCTGGAGTATTTGCACTACACATTTTTGACTAATGCCACTTCCTCGTGCGATTTGCCTCGTACTAGCATGAGGGTTTGTATTCACTGCTGCCAGAAGATTAATTGTGTTTGCTTCATTCCTTACAGTCCTCACCTTTGTACGTTTTTTATTTTCGACACTACCAGTTTCACGGAATTTATTTAACAAATTTGAGTAAACGGAAACTGATGGACAATTACGATTAGGAAATCGGTCCTTGTACAACTGCACGGCTTCTCTTAAACACTGTCGACTTTCTCCATAAATGAAAATCATATCAATCTTATCTTCCTTCGAGTAACGCATTGTGAAACGTTCATCGATAAACTGATCGAGAAATCTTAGAAACTGTGGAAATCTGACAGCAAGAACGTCTTCTGAGTAATTAGTAGTGGATAAACACGATTCTGTACGTACGTATAGGTGAAGGTATATCATAATTGTCCTCCTGTCAACACCGAATCTGTTATTATGTTGTGTATTGCGATTCATTTGAATGTACAGCAGCTCAAGGGAATATTTTTGAACATTTGGCGTAACAGAAATACATCAAATGAATCTTACACGTTGAATTTTATTTATACCATTTTTCTGGGTTGAAGGTCATTTGAAGGTCATATTGTGTTACATGCATGAATTCGTTATTTTGTCAGCTACAACATTACGTTAACGAAAATATATCATTCCATTAAAAAAAACATCGATAACTTTGAAATCTCATAAAAATGACCTTGAAATTTTTTTTTCCCTTACACCGTTATATGTGGCCCTTCAAACAGTGTAACTTTGTCCTACGAAGTTTTTTTGTACAACGAAAAGTAACGGAGATATTTAGGTGTCCTGCTTTATCGAATTCACCCTGTATACAGGGTGGGGCATTTTAAACAGGTCACCTGAATAACTCGCTTGTTTTTGAAGATAGGAGAAAATGCATTAGACCAAACTTACTTGGTATCGGGGGGCTCATAATCTGGTATTACCAATTTTTCTGTAGGTGGAGGCGTCAAGGTGATATAAAGGTCAACTCTGTTTTTTTAAACGGAACAGTATATTTTTTTGCTTACATTCTGATAGAGTGTTTCAAGACGAATACAATGACCTATTATTAATGTCATTCAAGGTCACTCAAGGTCAACTGCAAGAGAAAACTGATTATCTCAAAGCACACTTCGAACACTTTTGTATCTTCCGTAGTTGTTCGCATATCGCTCTTGTAATTACTAATAAGGGTCACAGAACATAAACAAACATTCATTCACCATGTAAGCTTGTTTATATCAACGAATGTTATTATACACGTACTGCTTCCCTCATAATTCTATGACATTCACCATAAATAAGAACCATTTCTACTTTCTCTGCTATCGTGTAACGCATTTTAGAAAACTGAACACAGACTCAATAAATATTACGAAGCTGTAGTGTAACGAGTCTGGTTTTTCCGTGTTCGCGGCGGAATCCTCTCGTGCCCGGAGAGCTCGTCGTGCCAGGGTGACAGTCGGCGAGAGGACGGAGAAATCGCGTCGGTCGGGAATCTAGGTGCGGGTGTGAAATAATGACACGTGTTGTTACGGCAAGAGTTCCGTGTTCGTCGCTCGGTCTTTCGCGGAGATCGCGACTCGCGGTGCTAGTGTTCGCGTCGCGACGGGGGGTCGAACGGGTGCAGGAGGTGATTTCCGATCGTGGTGGGTGCCACGATCTCCCCTGCCACGGGTCTGGTTTGTCGGATCCTCAGCGCCGACAGCGTGCCGACGATGAGGCCTCCCGTGGCGGTTGAACGTTTACCGTGGTGGAGGGCGAACCCTGGCACGGTTAAACGACTCCAACGCGGTCGGAGTTTTCTGTGGACAGCGTGTCACACATGTTCCGGTGGAACACCGGACTTCAGTGGCACGCAGTGCTCACCGAGAAGACGAGCATTGACTCGGAGTGTTCCGCGCGGCGGTAAAACTCGTTGCCAAGGGGGATCAGGTATTTAGCGGAAGGTACTTACGAGTTCAGGAAATATCGGGAGCTGGAATCGACTGGTTGGAGATCCAGTCGAGGAATAAGAGAGCTATGCAGAATCTGTTGCGCCTTATATAGTTCTCGGTTGGTGGTGAGGGGTAGTGGTGCGGTGAGGTAAGTGTGTGACGTAGGCTTTCCGGTTCCCGCCAATTCTGCAGAAAATACGCATCCGGTTCGCGCCAAAAGTGTTCGTAGAGGAGGGGTCGCGGGGCGGTGTATCGGTGACGCGGCTTCGGTTTTGTTCGGCTACGTTCGGCGGTATTCGGTCGGGCTTAGATCGTCACAGTCCTGCGAGCAGGTTTGTTACAGTAGTCTAGTCGGTTGTCAAACTACTAATAACATTTCTGGATACCGGGGTAAGCATACAATGTGATTGTATGTTTATTTACGTTCTGTGATCCTTATCAATACTTACAAGAACGGTATGCCAACAACCAGAGAAGACACAAAAGTATTTGAAGAGTGCTTTCAGACATTTTATTTTCTATTGCAGTTGACCTTGAGTGACCTTGAATGACCTTAATAATAGGTCATTGTATTCGTCTTGAAACACTCTATCAGAATGTAAGCAAAAAAATATACTGTTCCGTTTAAAAAAACAGAGTTGACCTTTATATCACCTTGACGCTTCCACCTACAGAAAAATTGGTAATACCAGATTATGAGCCCCCCGATACCAAGTAAGTTTGGTCTAATGCATTTTCTCTTATCTTCAAAAACAAGCGAGTTATTCAGGTGACCTGTTAAAAATGCCCCACCCTGTATACAGGGTGGTCCACGCAACTTGCACACCTATAATGACTTCCAAAGTATGCGTTGCACAAAAAAGTTTTGTATACAGAAGTTGCATGGTCTGAAGGGATACATTATGTTGTGTATGTATTTTTTTTACAGGTGGAAGCATGTCGGAGATTTGAAGGTCGACTTTGTTTTTTTAAATGGAATGCTATATTTTTTATACCAAAATATGGAAGAATGTTAAATGCTGAGTAAGAAAGTATTGACCTTCATTAGTCCTAAACCTAATAATTAACGAGTAATTGCACTTTACTTCCTGAACATTTTCTTCGCGTAATATAAAGTTAGAAATTCAACCTTATCACAGAATTCCGCAGGACAGCTGGATGTTTACGTGACAATGTTTATAAACACCACAACGTCTTCTCATGATCCGCAATCTCCTACCATGTCCGTAATTCAGTATTGAAGTTATCCTCGGTGTTTGTGCGTAATTATAAGGAAGATAAAAGCAAAAATGAAATTTTGTAATAGCGAAAAACTTGACATGCTTTTAATTTATGGTGAGTGCCGTAAAAATGCAACAAGAGCTGAATCTATGTATGCCGAAAGGATTCCTGAACGAAATCAGCCATCTCGCATCTCAGCCGTAACGCAACGAAAACTGCCACTTCTGATGTAAATACAATTGCTGTCCTAGCATCGGTAGCAGAAAATCCCCATATTAGTACACGGCAGATTTCACGAGGTTCTGGCATTAGTAAAACAAGTGTACTACGAATTCTTCATAACGAAAAACATCATGCTTATCACCTATCACTTCATCAGGAGCTCCATGGAACGGATTATGAAAACCGCGTTCGATTCTGCCAGTATTTTTTGCATCAAATGAGCAATGACAATATTTTTTTACAAAAAGTGTTATTCACTGATGAAGCAAGGTTTACTAATTGCGGGCAAGTTAATTTGAGAAACATGCACTACTGGGCACCAGAAAATCCTCATTGGATGAGAGAAGTTGACCATCAACGTCAATGGAGCGTTAATGTGTGGTGTGGAATATTGGGCAACAAAGTGATTGGGCCATATTTTATTGATGATCGACTGACAGGACAAAAATATGCAAACTTTTTATGTATCACTTTACCATCTTTGTTAGAAGATGTACCATTAAATATTCGTATACAACTCTGGTACCAACATGATGGTTGCCCTGTACATTACGCACGTAATGTAAGGCAAGTACTCGATAGAAAATTTCCCAATCGATGGATTGGTGGTGATGGACAATTTATGTGGCCTCCACGCTCACCGGACCTCACTCCTTTAGACTATTTTTTGTGGGACACACTAAAAGATACAGTGTATAGTGAACCACCGACAACCCCTGAGAATATGAAACAACGTATTCGTGAAGCATGCATTACGCTCGGTGCGGATATGATTCAGAGTTCAGTTTCTTCATTACGTAATAGATTGCATCACTGTATTAATGTCAATGGATATCACTTCGAACACTTATGTTAGTTGCGATAAGCTACAAGATCACCCATGTTTATAAACATTGTCACGTAAACATCCAGCTGTCCTGCGGAATTCTGTGATAAGGTTGAATTTCTAACTTGATATTACGCGAAGAAAATGTTCAGGAAATAAAGTGCAATTACTCGTTAATTATTAGGTTTAGGACTAATGAAGGTCAATACTTTCTTACTCAGCATTTAACATTCTTCCATATTTTGGTATAAAAAATATAGCATTCCATTCAAAAAAACAAAGTCGACCTTCAAATATCCGACACGCTTCCACCTGTAAAAAAAATACATACACTACATAATGTATCCCTTCAGACCATGCAACTTCTGTATACAAAACTTTTTTGTCCAACGCATACTTTGGAAGTTATTATAGGTGTGCAAATTGCGTGGACCACCCTGTATATTCTATTTCTTATATTTTAAGGTCTAAAGAACTTGTAACGAGTCCGTTTTGCCGACCGATCGTTGCAATGGTATCTCCTTGCGTCCGAATATGCTCGCCGTGCCAGGGTTCGGGAATCGACGAGGAAATCGTTCGGTTTGGAATGGACGAGGTGAACGGTGTCGAAATAACGCCACGTAGTCGTATTTTCATGCACGCTGGTCGCACTCTCGCGGGGACACAGAACGCTCACTTTTTCGGGACGCGTACGTAACGGTTGCGGATACGACTTCGTCGACGATGACGAGGTTACGGCGGAACGCGTTCGCGAGGATGCCGGATCGCGATGGTTCATCTTGCCAAACTATAGGATCTTTTTCTAAAAATTCGGCCGATATGCCGAATCTACTAAAAAAACTTCCGACTTTCGTCTGTTATAAAATCTGAAATGTCCTTCTGCATGTGGTCGACTACATTACTTGGTAGAATGACAAATTGTTTATAATATTGACAACCTGAGAAAGTCTAGATACTGTATTGGATATATCTCGTATCTAGAGCTAGATAAATTAACTAGCGTATTAGCTCGCGATACCCTCGCTTGTCTTTTATTTTATCTGTACAGGAACTACATGATATTTTCGCCGTATCAGGTTCTGGATGAGTTGTTTTCAACTTCGCTGGAGTCATTATCGGATTACAATGACTCATCCCAGATCGATTGAGAATGTCATTTATATAATCCTGTTGAGTCACTATGACGAAATTATGTCCTTGAGTGACTTCCAAATCTGGACAGTATTTTGCCAAACCCAAATCTTTCAAATCAAAACTGTTGGCCAATTTGGATTTAACTTCGTCTACCCACTCATTGTTAGCGGATGTGATGAGTAGGTCATCTACATAAACAAGCAACAAAATTACATCGCCATTACGTCTTGCGTTGTACATACCCAGTCAACCAGATCTGCTTCGAGCCGATAGCGAGCATAGCCTGCAATCGTACGATGCGAGCAGATGGCGGGCATTATGGCGTCAGAACGACACTCGAAGCCGAGTGTGCCCTCTATCTGTTCTGAATTGGACAGCACACCGTGCCAGCAGAAACTATGACAAATGCGGAAGTAGAAGTATATGCTTCTGACGGCAGGGTGTGCCCGCCACAACCTGAGGGCAGAATGCGGACAGATGGAAGGCCTTCGTTATAGAGGGCAGGTCGGTCGCACTTATGTGGTGGATATCGATCATCTAGATTATTATGTCGGTAATATGCATTTCTATTGTATAAATGTAATCACTTGTCCTTTTTACCGACAAAATTATTATTAACTTTTGGACACGTGGCAAATATTCAAAGATTACTTTTGTAAAACCGTGCCAAGTAAAACCATCGAAGAAGTAACACAACTTGTGTAAAACACCAAATGTTGCATTTGTAAATACATAAATTATCTGAATTCATTACGAAGTTATAAGTGTGGACATAAGAATCATTTATATTATATAATTACATAATTTATTGGAGAACACTGCCCATACTAACATGGAGACATCGCGACCTTCGAGACACCGATGGTGTTGAAATTTCGCACCGTTCTCCTTGTTTACGAATATGTATATACCATTATAGGTGTAGAAACTCAATAGTTTTCGAGATATGTATTGACAATTAAAGTTTCATTGCTTCCATGAAATACAATATTTTTTCAAGATTGTAACAAGAACCAGTTTGGCGTGATGGTAGCGTGTCAAGTGGAGTCTCTCACTGACCGTGCACCGAGACGGTTCTCGTTCTGCGCTCTGAGGCTCGGTTCTTTTCAGTTGTCTATAACTCTATTCAATAGTCATAGTTGTGTTGTGTAGACTTTTATTAGTGAATCTGTGCTGTGGACTCATAGTTCTGTCTAATTAACAATCAAATATAACATAGTAACAAAGTTGCAGGCCCCGATACGCGGTGAGATAATTCTCGCTGTGTGTCGGGCTTAATGGCGTCGCCAGCGACGCCAAGGCCCAAGCGTCCCCTCCCTATGGAGGGTGACAACAAAGAAAACGCCTCAAACGAGGCTGCTAATAAGCCGGTTAACCGCAAGGCACCTAAATTGCATTCTTTGCAGCTAGATCGAATGTACAAAAATTTGCTTAAAGAGTGCAATGTACAACCTCAAAATAATCGGGCACAACCCAACTTAAGAAAAAGTAAAATGGGAGCATCTTAGAAAACCTGAGATTTTCCAGTGCAAGAAGTGCCAGCGACTAGGACACGCCAGCAAGAATTGTCACCTACAATTCCGCTGTGTAAAATGCGCCCAAAACCACGGTCCAGGCAACTGTCCTCTCACTGCTGCGGATAACCGTGATAGTTTGAAATGCGTCAATTGCATGCAAGCCGGACACCCTGCCTCTTATAAGGGATGCCCATACATTAAATTTGCCATCAAGCAAAAGAGAGAAGCAAACACGAAAAAATTGCTATCTTCTGAAAGCAAAATACATAAAATGCAACAGCAGTCACAAATAAAGTATCCTTCTCGCAAATGGTTAAAGGGACAAACATCAACACACACACATCTGCACCGATCACCAATGTTATCCAGCACTCTCCTCCAGATGCGCAACTTATCAGCAATAACAACAGCCACAACCGAACCTTCCAAGAACATACTAACGCTGTACCCTCTAATGACTGGTTAGAAGGTTTCAAAAAGGAGATGACATCAATCCTTACGTCTCATCTCCAGAATTTAATCGCACAGGTAGCTACTAATTCCGAGAAAATAGAATTCATTCTAAACACACTGTTTGAAAGACACAATGCCTAGTCCGGCCCATATTCCACACCTCAGACTAGCGGCGATTAATGTTAACTCGCTAATTTCGCACCATCGCAGGCTTGAGCTCATTCACTTCGCACAAACATACAGCCATGACGTGATACTCTTATCAGAAACTAAACTCAACCCGAACCACAATCTTACTTTCAAGAATTATAATCTAATTAGAAAAGACAGACCTAACGCTATACAAGGTGGGGGGACAGCCATCTTAATTAAAAAGCACATAGATTATGAACCTGTCCATTTCCCCTCTTCATCTTCTAGCCAGATACTCGAATATACCATTATTAAAATAGTTATAAACAATAACATTAATTTGTTTATTATAAGTGCATACGCAACTAACGATAGCAGATCTCTGTACATCTCTGAGCTTGATCATCTTTTCCAGAGTTTAAATCTACACGATGTCAATAATTTTTACATATTAGCAGGAGACCTAAATACAAGACGAAAAGACTGGGGAGATAACAATAATAATCAAAGAGGGAAATATTTTAAAAAATGGGAGAATAACCATGATTTAAGATACAAATTGTCAACTATTACAACATCGATTCCCACCTACAAGCCGGGTCTGTCCTTTCTCGATATTTGCTTAGCAGACTCTAGACTAAATCTAATCAACTGCATTGCTGGCAAAGCCAATACGCTGCCTTATGATAGTGATCATCTTGCCATTTCCCTCGAGTTTGAACTGCCTTCTAATGTTCCAACCACAGACCAACTCGACTTAAAATTCAACTATAAAGCTACTAAATGGAAGAAATTTAAAAAATACCTGATAAACAGTTATACAAACACTATTCCATCTAATTCTAACATTTCCATCCCAGATATTGATAATAACCTTCAAGTCATAATTGAAACAATTCAGAACGCAATAGTTAAAATCACCCCCCGATTTAAAAGAATCGATAACACCTCCAAATATGTTAATCGAAAAATCACTAAACTACAGAAGCACAAGAAAACAATTACTACGATCTTACACAATCTTTTCCTTATTGACCCTTATTCAAAGCTTCCTGTAACAAAAGCAGCCAAAATCATACACAAACATATAACAAAAAAAATTCATGCAGCATTCAAAACAGCAATTGACAACTACTGGACAAATATCATTAAACATATTGATTACAGAATATCAGACACCTTTTTTCCAAAAATAAATGCAATATTTAGACGCAAACAACCCACAACCATAGATTCTATACATATAAAACGCGACGATGACACAATCCTTTTACGAAGTAGATGCGACACAACGACTCTTCAAAAGACCGATGAACACTTTATACTCACTACTCCAACTGATAAACTGAATGCAATAGGTGCCTATTACGAAACTATTAACTCCCCGAGATATCTTAATGAAAATACACACCTTAAAAACATCGTTGACAGCACTACCAACTCACTGACACAGGAGTTCACAGCAAACAGACAACACAACATAACCTTCACGCAGTTTAGCGATGAAAATGATGCTAAATACCCCAACAGTACAGAAGACACTATTTCTCCCTTCTGCAACCCTTACTCCATAGCTTACATCCTTAAAAGGCTCCCTAATAAAACCTCCGTTGGGACAGACCGAATCCCACCAATAGCACTCAAACATCTCCCCGGTATAATTATAATACATCTAGCAATACTATTCAACAATGCCATAAATAATAATTATTTCCCTAAATTATGGAAGACAGCTAAAGTTCTCCCTATCCCCAAAAAAGGAAAAAACCTTACAGACCCATCCAGCTATCGGCCAATGAGTTTAACCCCCTGTTTTAGTAAAGTTTTTGAAGCAGTAATCAACAATAAAATCACAGAATTTTGTAACATCCACCACATCATACCTGATTGCCAATTCGGTTTCAAGCACCAACATTCTACCACTCATGCTATTCATAAATTCATTTCAGACATTAACGCAAAAATTAGTCACAACCACCTAGTAGGCGCAGCTCTACTAGATCTTGAAAAAGCATTTGATTCGGTCTGGCTCAACGGCCTCCTTTTCAAACTACATAAAAAACAATTCCCCAAATGGCTTCTCTTTACAATATGGGATATGATTACTAATAAAAGTTTTATTACCTGGGATGGAACGACCTCCTCTACCATTAATTTTCAAATAACTGAAGGACTTCAACAAGGCACTGTTAATTCTCCGTTACTATTCAACATTTACACTAGTGACCTCCTTAAGGCCTTTGAATTTAATAAACCTGACAAGGCAGCTGTACTGGCATTTGCTGACGACATTGTTATATATACCTCCAGTAATAGAGTGATAACTATCCAGTCTGAGCTAGAATCAATAGTTGAGAAAGTAAACAAATATTATAGCACTTGGAACCTCAGGTTAAATCCATCCAAATGCGAAACAATATTATTCCGTAAGCCCCTACATTACCTCTCTTCCTATATTAAAGCTGGCTATAGAGAGTTCCAAATTCAAACAACAGTCCCTGGCTCCTCGATTAAAAAACCTATTCCACATAAAAAAACAGTTAAATATCTTGGCGTTCACATCGATTATCTCCTTAGAGGTAATTTACATATAGACACGCAGCTTAGTAAGGCTAACGCTGCCTTTAAAGCAAATAGCCGATTATTTTATAATAAATATCTTACCCATAAAGCGAAAACAATCCTTTATATGCTTTGATCAGGCCAATAATAACGTACGCAGCCCCTATTTGGTGGAATACTAACCATACTTATGGAAAGACTCAGAGTTTTTGAGCGTAAGTGCCTAAGAGCCTGCAATCATCTCTATAGATCCCAAAACTCTGACTGGCAACAATACATTAGCAATGCAATTCTCTATAATACAGCTGACATTCCCAGGATAGATCTCTTTATAATCAAACTAACTAGAGACTACTTCAGTAAGCTACCACTATTAAACAATGAAATCACCAAAAGTCTAGTTCATTCAGATGAACTGACCACTAGTAATCAACTAACCTCAGGATACATCCCCCCACAGGCTTTCACCTTCTGTGACAACAATGGTTTAATTCAAGATAGTAACAATATTCCCATCATATACCACTGGCGCCGGAATAAAGCTAATAAACGCATTGCGTACACTAGTCACGATTATACTATACACAATGAAAGATTTAAATTCTCCCCCTCTATCCCAAAGCGTGATTGGGAAAATCGCGACCGACTTAATTTTAAGAAATACTGGTGGCTCACGAAACGTAGCGTACATATAAGGGAGTTGTATGGCCGCTTATCATCGAGTTCTCGAAATAGATAATTTTAAGTGCAATACACAGTAATGCTAACCTATTATTAGACTTAAGCAATTTTAACCAATAAGAATCCCCGGCCTAGGCCCATTGTATATAGCCCCTAGTTCTTTAAGTTACTATTAAGGCCCCCTAGTTTGTAAGTTATTTATAGTAGTCATAAGTTTTCTAGACTTTTTTTTTAGGGGTTTTAACACTACCTAATGTATGTGTCCTTCCCCCAAATGCAATTAGTATATACCAAAGATTGTTCCAAAAACATAGATCTTAAGACTGATCGAAAATAATTACCTCATAAGAGCATAAGAGTACATAAGAGCATCGTAGCCATACTTTCAATTATGTATTAATATTAAGACCAATGGTTATTTTTGTTACGTTTATTTTGGTACCAATGACATAAGAGATTGTATTTATTTAAAACCAATAAACATATTTTCAAAAAAAAAAAGTAGCGTGTCAAGTTCTCACGCGGAAGTCCAGTGTTCAAATCCTGCCGACAGACTCAGATTTTTTAAAAATTTTATTACACGCATTACGTTTTTTTATGAATAATTTGTCTTGATGTATATGTATATTACGATTAGATTTCACGCATAAAATTAATAAACGAATGAATATTTGCAATGTGTCCAAAAGTCAATAGTAATTTTGTCGGTAAACAGGAGAACTGATATACATTTATACAATAGAAATTCACTTTACCGACATAATAATCTACATGATCAATATCCACCACATTAATGCGACCGACCTGCCCTCTATAACGAAGGCACGGTGTGCCTTCCATCTGCCCGCATTCTGCCCTCAGCTTGTGCCGGCACACCCTGTCGTCAGAAACTATTACTAATGCGGAAGTAGCAGTATACGCTTCTGACGGCAGATGCGCTGTCCAAATCTGAGCAGAATCAGAGCATTTTGCTTACTGGGCACATGGCTCCCCCTTAGTTGCTTGGAGACCAATCTCCTTCTGATTTTGAGAAAGTGAATTTTATTTGATATTCTGGTTAGCAATGCTTATAAGAAGATTGCTTAATAATTATAAGTGATGATTGTTTGTATTACATGCGGGAGTTGAGAATGAATAGTATAGATGGAGTTGTGAGCGAGCGTGAGAGAGTGAGAGTATCATGCACCTGTTTCATTTTTTTTAATCTTTTGGGACTAGCTTGGATGGCCAAATTCACAACTTGGGCTGCATTTCTCTTGTCCGAGTTCACTAAGCTTGATTCTACAGCCAAGCACAGCTTTTTTGAACTGAGATCTGCTACAACTTGTTCAACCTGTCTCTGCTTATTGCGTCCAGAACACTCTTCCAATGATTTTCTTGGCCTGCCCCGCTTCTTTTACTCTGAAGTTGGCTGTATTTGTGGAAGATTCAAGTCTCCATGAAGGCATTTCATGTGTTTGCTGTTAAAACGGTCATACATGTAATTACAGCCATACCATTTCATCAAAAGTTTCGAAACAAACACTTTAACTACACGTTCTATTTGCTTTATATAATGTGCAGAATGTTCACCAACACCAAACTTGTCGAATATATACTTTTACAATCGTTCATTACACTTAAATGACGACAACTTGAGAAACTGTTCACTTCTTAACACATCAAATAGTTCTTTTCTCGTAATCTTCATTTTCTTTGCAGCGCGTTCGACGCGACTACCTGTAAACAATTCGCTTTATTGATCGAAAGGGGAAAGAAGGGGACTCATTTTTTAATTTTTTATATTAGTTATAGGACATTTTTTCGAACTAGTAAAAAAAAAATCGGGGTACTATTCGGAACTTTTTGTATAACTCTAGCTAAAGTAAGCATATCAATATTTTTTAAACAAAAAAAAGTACAACTTACCATTGTGTCAACAATAATTGCAGATGAAAGTACATGCCTGACGCTCAATATCCATGTAGAAAACTTGGTCAATTTAAATTGAAGAAAATAAAATGAACGCAAGTACCTCGTCAACAATACTGGCGCAACTAACTGATAGTGGCCGTCCGAAAGATAACTTCACTTTTTACAGGCGCACTAACGTGTTACGTTAACAATAAAAATTCTCACGCTACATTGTGGGCTGTTTCTTGGAGTATTTTATTTATATTATCTACATATATATAATATATGTAATTTAAGTATTTGAATATGTGCGTTGGAAGTATTTTTATGTTCGCTCAACAACTTTAGCATTTGCTGAAACATATCTGGTACTTCCATAAATGTGAAATTTTCTAATATTCATCCCAGAATGTGCAGACAATGCCAAACATTGTCTAAAACATTGATCGCATGCCTGATTGTAACAGTAAACAACGCGGCATGTGCATCAGCGTTCGACTCAAGCGCACCGCGACACCATTTTGCTGAGGAGTCCGAGTTAATCTGCGTTCAATTCCAACAGTTTTGAGCAACTCGTCGAATTCATAATTGCGGTATTTAGCGTCATTGTCAGATTGCACACACTTTATTTTCCTTCCTAGTTGGTTTTCAACTCTACTCTTGTATGTCTTCTCGGCGGCGCGGCGGTAAGAAGCGTGAGAGAGCAGGAGAAGGAAAGGGAGCGTTCCGTCCTAGGCTCGCTAGAGGTCGGTAAGGCTATGTACAGGGTGTATAAAAAGTAATGGTCATCTGTCCTAGGGGTGATTCTACACCTCTGGATCGGTGGACATTTGCAAAGGAAACTTGCCGCAAAATTGTTTATAACAAAGAAAATTGTTGTTAAAGTTTTTTTTTACATCAACGCCTTCTACTTGTCGAGAAGAGAAAAAGTCTGAAAGGAGCCATATGTCGCAAACAAATAGTTATTGAGATATAAGCTATTAAAGTTTTTGCAAAATTTGATTGTGTGGCAGTATACGTATAGACAAAAGCCTACTACTACAGTCCACCCGACCGTGTCGATGAGACAGAAGATGATCGTGTGCGTGCCTCGGGACAAACGAAGTTTAAAGGGACATTCGTCGCTGATTTTTGATAGGAAATGTTCCCAGATGATTCTAGAAAAATCAATATTTCCAGAAGGTTCTCGAAAAATCAATATCTCCTGGGTAACGATTTCATTTGTTTTAATCAGCCTCCTTCGAATATATTGTTGCTGGGATAGCAGTGTCTTCCCGCCGAGCGCAGATTTATTTCGACCGTGATCGGAGTTCGGAGTTATTTCTTGTGTCACAGTTTATTTTTATTGTGTAGTGTTAAGTGATCGTGAAGAAGTGTGGTGTTTTGTGTTTCACGTTTCGCGTTTATTACTTAATTATATTATATTTCTACCGATTATTTCACGAGCTTCGTCATGTCTCGACGGCCGTTTAATTATAATCCGCGTAATGTGCGTTTGATGCTTCGCGCTATTGACGAAGTTAATCGTAATTATACAGAAGCTCGTGAAGTGTATCGTGAATTATTAGTTAATCGGGGGGGAAGGGTACGTGCAAGAGATATTCCGGATCGTCGCGAATTTCAAAGACTAGACCATCGCATTAGCGATGCAATAACCAATGACAATATAGTTTTAACTACTCCTTCAACGTCAGGTCGCCCTCGTGTGAACTGGCGAAAGGAAGAACGGGCTATTGCTCTTGCACGGGCCTTTCCCTTAATGGGCCTTCGCGCTATTGCTCGACGAATTGACATTTCGCATATGACAGTTCGTCGAATAATTCGCGATGAAGGTTTACGACCTTACAAATTTCAACGCGTGCAAGCACTTCTACCAAGCGACTATGTCACTCGTCGCAATTTTTGCCGGTGGATGATGCATAAACTAGAAAGAAACGACGATTTTATACAGAATATCTTATTTAGTGATGAATGTAGTTTTTCAAATAACGGGATTCAAAATTCACAAAACACCCGTATATGGGATTATCAAAACCCCCACGCAGTTATTCAACGTTTCAATCAAGGACGTTTTGCAATAAATGTGTGGGCGGGTATTATTGGAAGTAATATAATCGGACCAATTTACCTGCCGTCAAAGTTGACGAGTCAAAGGTATTTAGATTTTTTAAAAACCACTTTTATTAGAAAATTACGTGAAGTCGTGCCACGTGGTAGGCGTCGTTTAATTTATTTTATGCACGATGGTGCTCCACCACATTCCACCATTATGGTAAGAGATTTTCTTAACGAAATGTTTGGCACGCGTTGGATCGGTCGTAGACCTGCGCCTCATATTTGGCCCCCCCCCCAGTCGCCAGATTTAAATCCTCTTGACTTCTTCCTTTGGGGAGCAGTCAAGAGTATGGTTTATAGGTCAGGTGCGCGAATTAATAATATCAATGAACTGAAAGAATAAATTGAAAACGCGTTCGAACTCATTAGAAGAAAAGTGGACATTTGTGCTAAAGTGCGGCGGAACTGCAAGGAACGGTTACAAGTGTGTTTGGACACTGCTGGTGCCCACATTGAACCGGGAAGGCAGACCCTGGGGATGACCCTGAGAAATATGTAAGTATACTTTACGTTAGTATTTTATAATGTAGAATTAGTATTCTTATGTATTTGCAACTTCAAATACATATATTATCTGAATGGGCAGGGAGACAGACGTTGACTTGGTACGGGCCTAGCGACGAATGTCCCTTTAAACTTCGTTTGTCCCGAGGCATGCACATGATCATCTTCTGTCTCATCGACACGGTCGGGTGGACTGTAGTAGTAGGCTTTTGTCTATACGTATACTGCCACACAATCAAATTTTGCAAAAACTTTAATAGCTTATATCTCAATAACTATTTGTTAAACAAGTAGAAGGCGTTGATGTAAAAAAAAACTTTAACAACAATTTTCTTTGTTATAAACAATTTTGCGGCAAATTTCCTTTGCAAATGTCCACCGATCCAGAGGTGTAGAATCACCCCTAGGACGGATGACCATTACTTTTTATACACCCTGTACATGTAGGGATCGGTGACGGATCAGATAGTAGCGGGAAAGGTTTTGACTATTTATCCATCTTGTGGCGAGCGTAGGAGGTAGCCGCCACAGTACCTCCTTGCCAGTGACCACGATATCTTGACGAGTTCCCTCTTTTCCACGATGATCCATGTCAGAATCCAGGGACTACGATGGGATGCTTGCAGGTCGTTTGTCCACTCGATGGATGCTGTGTCGTCGTCGTCGTTTGAGAGCGCGTTGTTCGAATTGTAGACATCATGGTGAACCAGTGAGTCGCAACTCGAGCCTATCGGGCCGTAGATGCTGCTACCTAGCATGGTCGTTCGAAGAGGCCGTGGATTCGGCGCGCTGATCCCCCGTGAGTCCGTCGCAATCTGTTGTGATCGTAGTGCACTACATCAACGAACTCGTATTGACATCAGCTACAACAATATGAAGTTAAAAATATATGATGCCATTTAAAAATCATCGATGACCTTCAAAAGACCTTGAAAATGATAATAATCGGAACATTTTATTATATCACCTGTAACGGTCTGGCTTCGCGGAGCTCACTCGCTGAATGCTCGAGCAATCCAGGGTTGTTTCGAGAGAGCGGAGGGAAGGTTGAACGCAAGAAATGAATGCCGGAGATCTGATAAAACGATGTTTATTGTTTATTCCCCCGCGAGGATAACGTTGGTTGACAACGTCGGAGCATCCGTGCGGCAGTAGACGCGGTCGTGGTCGGGCCGCGTTCACCCTGGAGTTTATGAAAATCAATTAGCGCGGAATACGGAGCGGTCTCGATACGCGGGTTCGGTCACGGACGCGGTTTACGGATACGGTGCACGAATTCGGTACGCGAATTCGGTATGCGGACTTGGAACGCAGATTCGGAACGCGGTAACGGCGGAGTTAATACTAAAATTACGCTTATCTCTAGGTCAGTCGGTCCGACGTACGGGAACGCCAAAACCGGACGTTGGTCGCGATATCTCAGGCCTAACACCGGTGCGAGTTGGTCGGGCAGCCCCTTCGTCGACCGAGGCTGGACGAACCGGGCCGCATGGCCCGACGCGTCGGAGAGCGCCCCAAAGCTCCTACAGAATGCTCCCGTAGGACGAACTGAGTTTTCATTCGGCCGGGAGCGCCCGGCGACAGGTGCACGCTACTCCTTCACGACGGAACCGGAACGGTCCAAGGCGTTATCAGGAACGGTCGGCGTTGTGGCAGGATCGACGCGTCGATTATCAGGCGTTTCAGCCCGCACGGGTGCCGCAACGCTTCCGCGGGAGTACCCGTAGGAAGGGTTACGGTTGCACGCGGTCTGGAGCACCCACTGGTCTGGCTTCGTGCCCACCTCTCTGCAGCGGCGGATCCCGGTACGGTCTAAGACGGTGACGACGACGCGACGGTCACTGCACAGGCGGGAAGGACGCACAATCAGCTGGACCTAGTCCGCAAAGATTATGGTAGTGGGGGAACTCCAGCGGATGGACCTAGTCTACCTTGCTCGAGCGCATAGGTATGGGACAGGGGGCGAAATGTATTTGTGACTCCTCTCACGACTCTGGTTCCCGAGACACGCACATCCACATACGCAGGTGAACCGATTCCCTTACTGGTCCGCACGCAACAATATCGACGTTCAAGGGGATTAGGAAGAAGGTGGTGTATCTTCTCAGCTTGAAGGTCAGAACTACAAATAGTTCAAAATGCCCTCGGCTTCATCGAGAACGATGGAAGTAGGAGTTGACTTCTGCGGCTGAGTTCGTTATTGAATTCGTGAAGTAATTCGTTTCTAAATTTGTTATCAGCTGTAGCTTCAGAGATCTGGTATGGACTGACTTGGACTGACTCCGTAGGTGTCCAGCTGCTTCCCTTATAGTCCAATGTTGGTGGTAGGGGTTAGTCCCAATCACGTGTCGAGTTGTTCCAGTAGAAGGGGTACCGGATCATTGGAGGTGGATCGATGTTCCTGTGACTAAGTCCGTTATTCAATTTTGTGAAATAAATCGCTTTCGAGACTATGTCCTTTATTCAATTTTATGAAATAAATCAGTTCTGAGACTATGTCCTTTATCGTATTACGTGAAATAATGCGGCTGCAGGAGTGATGTTGCCGGTTTGAAGTGTCGATCACTAATAATCGATTTGATTTGTTGTCTCGATGATTTCGACTTCTGGTGGGGCACTGTGACGTAGTAGGTTCACTAGACCAGAACGGACCGTACCGATAGGGAGGCGGTCCCTTGAAACTTTATTCTTACGAGATCTGATACAGTGACGTATGAATGAGGGGACCGGCCCCTCGAAAATGTACCACAGGAACGGCCTGAGCTTGTGAGAACAGGACGGACTGTGGTGACGAACGTCACAAATTATTTGTTTTTAAATATCGCATTATACCTTTTACAATGTTTACCATACAAATCTACTCGCATAGTTTACAGCGTAAGCTATATCAGGTCTTGTTCTAGTACTCAAATACAGTAAGCTATCTACGCATTCCCTATATGGAAAGTTGTAATTATTTTCTCCTTCTTCATTCCCTTTTTGGAAGTTGTTCTGTTTTATGGGTATGTCAGAGCCTTTTGCATTTTCCATTCTGTATTGATGTAGTACCTTATTAATATAATGTTTTTGGAACAGGGTTACATCCTTTCCTTTCCATTCGAATTCTATACCTAAAAAGTAATATTGAATTGCTTACCTATTTGTCTCAAACAAGTTTTTATTTCACTTCTGTTCTCTCCTATTATAATTCCATCATCTACGTATAGTGCTAATGTCATTCCTTTGATTTTAGATATAAACACACAAGGTTCTGTTTTCGTTTGTTTAAAGTTTAGACCATCTTGTTTCAGGAACTCGGTGAATTTTTGATTCCAAGCGTAGAGGGCCTGTTTAAGCCCATATAGCGCTTTCCCCAGTTTACATATTTTTTTATTGTCTATATGATAGCTTTCAGGCACTTCCATATATATCTCCTCTTTGAGATCTCCGTGTAGAAATGCTGTTTTCACATCGAAGGTTATTATGTGTTTTTCATCTCTCACTGCTAATCCAATGATTGTTATCAGTGCACTTATGGATACTACAGGACTGAACGTTTCTACGTAGTTTTCCATGTACCTTTGTTCAAATCCTCTTTCCACAAGTCTTGCCTTGTACTTCCCATTTTCTTTGACTCTCAGTACCCACTTGCTAGTGAGAATAGTTTTATTTTTGGCTTCTTTTCTGTCGACTATTTCCCATACTTTGTTCTGATCCAGCGATGCCTTTTCTTCCTCTATCGCTTTCTTTACCACTAGCTTCTACTTTATCTCCGTGAGTTTCCTCTTCTTCTTCTTCACTGTTTTCTTCGGTTTTATTTTCATCTTTGATTTCCTTATTCTTGGTTTTTTTATTTCCTTCGTGTGTTTCTTCCTCTTCTTCTTTACTGTTTTCTACGAGATCCAGGCTTATATTTTGTCGTTCCTTTGCTGTCTCTTTTTCTGTCTTTTCATTTACGAACTTTACGTCTCTTGTTAGTACAACTCGCCTTGCTTCATTATCCCATAACCTATATGCGTTTGGTGTATACCCCACGAAGTTGTACTTTTTGCTTCTGGGATCCAACTTTCTTAGTTGTCCCAATTCCTTTGCATATGCGATACAGCCAAATATTTATATTCTTGCGTAGTTTGGTTTCCTCTTATTTCAATTTTCAAACGGCGTTTTATATTTTCCTTACGTGGGAGTCCTATTTATTAAGTAGTTCGCTGTGTATAGTGCATCACCCCACATTTCTTTTCCCATTTTTTAATCGAACAGTAGAGCTCTTGTCGTGTAGGGCACTGTGCAATCCAAGTCAATGCCTTTGCCTTTTGCCCACTCAACTGTTTGTTTGTTTATGTATTCACGACCATTGTCGCATCTTAATTTTGCTACTGTTTTACACCAATGAGCCTCAGCTCTTTGTACGAATTCTACCAACAGTTCATGTACTTCGGATTTGCGCTTCATCAGATTGCACTCAACGTAATGTGTGAAGTTGTCCAAAAATGTGACGAAATACCATTTTCCACCTCAGGTTGATTTTTCAATCTGTCCACACACATCTGTGTGTATTATCTGGAGTGGTCTGTTGGATTTTGTTCTGGTTTCTGAGAAACTAAGTCTAGCTTGTCTTGCTTTTGTGATATCGTAAAGCGAGAGCGACCTAGACAATAAGTTCACGCGGTATAGACTAAGGCATTCCAAATACACACACACTCGTACACGAAGATTGTAAGTGTTGTGTGTGTGTGTGTACGGCGGCCGCAAGACGAACAGTGTTGTTCGGACAGCCGACGGAATAGGTCGTGTGATTGCCAAAATAAATAAGCGTGTACCGCACCTTAAACCAAAAGTGTCTAATTTCCACAGCTTTCATGCACACTTTGCATGTTATTTCATTTCTTCTCAGCTGAATTTTATCCATTTTAAGCTCGGGATATTCCTCAGCAATTTTTAACATGTTCTGTTTGCTCATGTGTCCTAGTCTTCTATGTCATTCTTCTATTTTGTCAGTCTTGTTCGTTGTTATGTTAGACTCATATTTGTTTTCCGTACTCAGTTTTATTTTGAACAATCCTTCAGGAGTTTTGTAACCCTCAACCGGCTCAACTGTTCTCTCTTTTGATTGTTACTGTAAGATTAGAACATAAGCGAGTTACTGTAAACTACTTTAAGAATAAGTCTGAATAAGAAAACATATTGTCCGAGATTATTAATTTAAGGAGGCGTGTTGAATATTCGGTAAATTAAACAATCTCGAGTATTCAACAATTGCGAGTCAGGACAGTCGTGGCGCCATCTAGCTCGTGAGTGTAGCTATGTTTGAGATGGCGTGAAGACGAACTGTCTGTGTCGTGCCTAGTCGCAAGCAAGATGGTTGTAAGAACACGTGCAAAGACAAAGTGAGGTTATGTTAACATTACAGTGAAAAAGACAATTATAATTTTACTTATTTACAACAAGTTGTTTGTAGATATCTGTGTCAGACTATAATAAATACTTTTACGTTTTTCCTTGTGCAATAAATCCACGAACAATTATTCAAAACCTAAAACAAAACAATTCCAACAGTTACACCATCTCTTCCAAAGAGTACTTCTCCACCATTTCTATTTATTTCGCATACTGACAATAAATTGTTATTTAGTTCTGGAACCACAATTACATTTTGCAATATCCATTCTTTAAATTTAAGACTGCCAATGGCTTCTGCTTTCATTGATTCATTTGCCTTCGCCACGCCTATAGTGGATTCTGTCTTTCGTATGTTGAACATATTCTTTGTACTGTTGGTCATGTGAATTGTTGATCCAGAATCAATTATCCATTCACTTCCTTGGTTCATTTTTGTCGTTAAGTATGCTACTCTGCTTCCTGTACTTTTCTTTTCAATTTCCTTTTTGTTCTTATTTCTGAAGTAACAGCTCTCCTCTGTATGGTTTGTTTTCTTGCATATGCTGCATGCTTTGTTGTTTGCGATTTGTCTGCATGCGCTTGCATAGTGACCCGTTCTGTTACACTTGAAACACTTTATTTTTTCAATTTCATGGTGTTTACCTTTGCATTTTTTTGCAACGTGACCGACTGAATTACAGTTGGAATATTCTCTTTCTCTCTTCCTCTGCTGTCAATCTGGCGGTTAGATTTTCCAGGGTTCTGTCCTGTGCACTTGTAGACTCCCAAGCACTTCTAAAGTGTTTGTATTCTTCTGGCAGAATTTCTAGAATCTTTGTGATTAACATGTCATTATCTATAACTTTATTCATGGTTTTCAATCTGTTTGTCAGATTTATTAATCTGTTAATATTGGAAGCCGGATCTGTATTTTTATCATATGAATAAGTATAGAGTTCATGAAGTAGGTTGCATTTTTTTTGTTCAGTTTCTCTTTCAAACATGCGACTCAATTTTATCCACATCTGTGGACCTGATTCACATGTCATCAAATGTATTAATATTTTCTTATCTATACCGTCATAGTTATTAGTTTTTGTATATTCGCGTCTTTATGTTCTCGTGTCTTCATTTCATTTTTATCTATTTCATCATTTGTTAGCAAATTAAACAGATCGTGAGCTTTTAGAACTATAGTGACCTGAAACTTCCACATTTGAAAGTTTTCATGGCCGGAAAGTTTCTCCACTTGTTGCAGTTCATTTATTTTTGTCTTTGCCATTTTTCTATTTTTACTTTCCTTTCTACTACGCAAAAGTTTCGGTGTTAGGTTATGTTCACCACGTGGCCTTAGTGAACGTTCTGGATCTTTTACTTTTCACAGAAAAAATTTATATTATGTTTGCACAATAGGCTCAAAGAAAGAGACCTGGGCCCATAACCTGTTCGAATATAATTTTTATTTCTTTTATTTCTATACTTTATAACCCGCTTACAACACGAGCGCTTCTATATACTGTTCTCACGGACTTAAAGGACTGTGCGTAAAGTAGATTTCTGGGTGAGAGGGGTGGCCCTGTGAGCGGGGGGGGGGAATGTTTTACTGCCACCATCTTGTACAGCGCACATAGTGCTGCCATCTATATAACGTTGCGGGAACATTTAAGCGAGTACGTCATACTCACACACACAACGCTCGGTCGGCGTGTACGTGTGCCTACGAGGATCGCAAGGATTCGGTATACACATTTGAGTAATTCAATGCCAAATCGATCACTTTTTGCGGTCACCATTGTCGATTTTGTTCTAAATGAAATATGTTGTAGTCTATGTGAAATTAGTGGGGGTCATCATTTTGCCGGTTTCGAATTTTTTTTAGAAATTACAGGCTTTCGAAAATATGATACGCTTCGGGTTCCCGAAAGTATCCGGTTGCCTATGTTTCTTCGGGGCCCCGAAACGATCTAACTACCTACAATTTATATATAATATATATAGGCGAACACACAATACAATAAAATGCAAGTAGCGTAATGAAATTAATATTTATTAGATGTAAAGAATAGAGATAATATTTTACAAAGTTTGACAAGAAAAATGTAATCTATACATAATCAAATTAGGCATTACTAATTAACTATAATTCAGCTGATAACGATCCACTGTCGCCTCGGTATCTGCGTGGAGTAGGGGCAGGCAGTCGGCTAGTATTGTCCACCATCGTCTCGACAACGAAATAGTCCAGATGATTCGTGGCTAAAATATAGTATTTAGGACGACACGCGTATCAATAGATTTCCACATCACCCATGAGGTACTATTGTTGATGCGTTTTTTTTACATATTGTAATTTGTTACATGTTGTACTATAGTTATCGTTATTTAATGGCCTTTTAAAATTTGTCTGCCTCAAATTTCTCGAATTTAAAATATCAAACAAATCATTCATTTCTTGTAAAAATTCTTCAGTTGCTTCTGACTCTTCAAAATCTTGTAATTTTAAATCAGAGCGGCACATATACAAAGCTTTGCTGACTGACGAACTTAGTAATTGTGTTGCTAACTTTACCTTCATTTTTTTCTTCGTGTACTGTATATGTTGTTCCCTCAACTTATTCGCTAAGTGCAAGCCCTCTCTTTCTTGCAGCTTGTGCAACTTTTCAATATATTTCCACTCAATTTTCTGTTTCTTCTCATTTAAAATACATTTATAGTCCCCAAGTGTGTTTCGGACTAATTTCACCATATGGGACGGATCTAAAATAAAATAAACTGATTCCCGAGTGACCGGATGCGGAAAACTAGTCTGCAATGATAATAAATTTGTATAATTACACCCAAGTATATTTGACATTGCTATGTTGCTAATCACACCATCGCAAGTAACACAAACCACTTTCACGCCGGTGTCATGCAATAATCTTAAGCAGAGATTTAATAAGTTAGCTTTCTGCTCTGCGTTGATCTTATCTATAAGGAAATAGCCTACTGGAATTTTCCATGTTTTATTTAAGCCGACCAACAGAAATACCAAAGCCTCTTTGGCAACAGTTTCTTCGTTGCAAGCAAAAGCTCTACCCACGTCAACGAAGCCAACACACTTTTGTCCATCAAATTCGATGTGCTGGCGTATAGCGACTTCATCAAAAATTAATGTGACAAATAAACGATCTTCTATACTCCATTTACGGACCGATACCATTTGTACAACGTTTTTGGATGCGGCAAACGCAAATCAAATTTTTCGCGTACATAACGGTATGCTCGAGGCGAATAATAATGGAGTATTAGAGAAAACAGTCTTAACTCCGGACTATAAGTTCGTGCAACAGGCTGATTACTATTTTTTTTTGTCATGCGTTGAAACAACTCATTACTGAAATCGGAATTACCAGACAAGGACTGCATTTGCTCTTCTTGTAACAAATTTTTCTTCTTTGATGTGTGCAAAATTCTTTGTAGATTTGTTATTTTTCTGTCTTTTCTTCTATATTTGCGTTTTAATTCTATTAACTCTAATTGATGCCTCCTCTTCATTTGAGATATGTGCTCTCGTAACATATGCTTTCTTGGAGAATGAAATAATCTTCTCGGGGATATGCACGTAGATTTATTTTCCATAGACACTTTTACTTCACTTGATTTATTTGATGTTTGCAATAATGCACCCACCTGCAACATAATAAAACAAGTTCGTAAATGTGCACATTAGGGTACACCCTACCGATTTTGGTGAAATTTTTTATACCTTTTCACCAACTTCATGTAAATCAGTATTTACTGAATGCTCTCTCTTTCTTCTTGTAATGCTGATTGGTTCAGTAAATTCAACTGAATCATCAATTTCTACTTGTATTGCTACAGAACTCGTCTAAAATAATAATATTATCACAAAATGAGTGTTATTTCAAATAAAACAGTATGTAAAGTAAAAGTTTTACGTTATAGCTACCTAAACATACAGAAGATGAAGGCTCCTCAGTTGATATTTCTTCACACACATTAATATTATCGGCCTTTGTAATTTCTGGAAATTTTATCTATATATATAAATACATTTATTAATGTAACATATTGCAATGCATGGTATAGTGTAGAAAGCTCATAAAATATTACATATATATGGTATAGCATTCTTCTTCAATCTTACATATACTAAAGATGTTTTATCCAAATCTTCATTTCTAAAATGAGTTGAACATACATACGGATATTTTGGTACAATGCATTTTGGAGTCCCAAACTATTTAACCACAATTGGCGCATTATAGGACATTTAGGAAATCTGAAAATGAATTATAAAAAACTGTTTTTCCATAAATCAAAATTTGTACGTGAAATTTCCATTTTATATGAGACATGCAATAAAAGTCTTTCAAGTTTCACTGTATTTTACTGTTACTTACGTATGTAAAGAAATTTTCATTTTTTTCTCTAATTCTTTTTGTTTACTACTCTTCGCCGATGAACTGTTTGTGCATCCTTTCACTACACATACTGGCATTTTTATAAATTAATAAAAAACCAAAATGACGCCACAATACTGCACGTGTACCGGTGTACAGTGTACCACGACCGCGTGTATCCAGTGTATCCAGTGTATCCTACAGACGCTACACTAGTATTTAAAGTCGCCTATAGAGCGCACCACAGTGTGCGCCGTACAAGATGGCCGACAAGTTGATACCCCTTCTGTCTTTTGAACCACCCCCTCAGAATCGTGCACAGTCCTTTAAGTCCGTGACTGTTCTATACTATTCTATACTAATACTGAATCTCACTCGCTTTATACTCATACCACACGCTCTTCCTTTTATACATAGGTTCACATTCATACCAACTTATACAAAAATTATTCCCAACAGTTAAATACAACACTATAAAAATGTTGGAAGAATGTAATGACGTTGTTATATCATTTTCGACCTATTAAAATTATTAAAAGGAGAAATGTATTTATATTTAACTTCTATTTCTGTCAATTGACTGGGACAAATATTATTTTGCGGGTAAATATTCCATTTAGCGGAACCAACTCCAATGACCTTGACCTTGACATATGTTGACAAGGACGTCATTTGAACAACTTTCCCCTACACATGTACCCGTCGCTTGGCCTTAGTTTCCAAAATAATCGAAAAAACTGTATGGGTTTGTGGTGTAACTAGGGTATCTCTGTTCATTTCTTAGAAATTGATGTCCTCACATTGGTCATTTGTTAAAATTGTGTTCTGGAATGAAAGAACTTAACACAGGCACAGTCTTCTTATAGAAATAGCACTCAATTTTATCAGTAATGCAGCTTAAGTCCTCATTGCAGCTCAAGTTCATTCATTGTACAGATCACCCTATACAAAACCAATTTGACAGGGAACACGTTGAATCTTAAATCCATTATAAGTGATCTAGTAAATGTGTTCATAAAGTCAAAAAGTGTTGCAATATTTCTGAATCCGAGTGCAGAGTTACCTCTGGAATGAAACAGGGTATGTATTTGATTGTAGAATGTCCGATGACGCGAGGGAGTTTGCCCAACTTGCGTTCAGACTTGGTCGGTGGAGATAACAGCGGTGATTCGACCGAATCGTTAATCGACGAGGCTGAAGATTATTTACGACGAAGCATCGATTCAATGCTGACAGTTTCCAACAGCGCCGTCAGTTCGGATTACTGGAACAAGCAAACTGCCAGGCGGAGACGCGCGCGCCGCTACTCCGAGCCCGATCTCATCCGTGACTGGCATCCTCCCCAGGATGCCAGACCGTACCTGCCAAAGGTAAGTTTCATCAGTGTCTAGCATAGTTGGACATCCACAAAATCCAGACAGTGTTAGCCGATCATCATTCAACACACTTGTCCACTGAATTAATTTACCATAATTAAATATATCAAGTTATTTGCTAATTCAATCTCTTTAGAATTCACCGATATTTTCTTTTCATCGTTATTGTCATTGTAAGTTTCAATTAAGACATACATGCCATTCACGGGATTTACTCTCATGATTCTAAATAGGCGCACACGTCTATTATAATGGGCGTGTGAGCCGAAGCAATCTCAATCTCCTCCGCTACTCTCCACCCCGACACCGCACGTGCGGTGGATCGAACAGTGCAAATAAATGGACACGGCGATTACTTCTCATTGGCTGAAGATATTTGATTAAGATTTTGCAGACTTTTTACCCTTATAATGTAGAGTACCTGTACTGAAAATCGTTCAAATCCAACAAGTGTTTTTTTTATTCCTCTTTTCGAAATATTCCATCTTGTGATTTGCTGCAGTCCATCTATTATACAAGTTGGCACAAGACTTTCTCAGTTTTTCTTTTACAATTTTTTTGTCTTTTTCCGAAAAGCTTTCACAGAATTGTTCGATAAACTTTTCTTGAATTGGTCCATGATCGTTAAAAGTACAATTTAAATTAAGGATAAATTGATACAAATCGAAATTATTTTTAAACTTATCCATATTAAAAAACTAAATAAAAATCTAAGAATAAACTACTAAGAACAAAGAACTAAGAGCTATAAAAAATTGACAAGTGTAAGGAGTAAGGAGAATAAGAAGAATAAGGAATAAAAAATTGAATATATAAAGTTAATTAGAAAAGAAACTTGAAACTGGGCTGAAATTTCAAGATCTATAGAAGTACTGTAGGCAGTGCTTAGATAATAAAAACGTGGTAATGGCAAAGACACATAAGTCACATCGACGGAAGGCGACCCCTTATACATATACCCTAGGTGCCCAACAATTACCAGCGAGAGTTGCGGCTATCTAGCGGTGAAAAATTGAATTTACATGAAGAATCGCAGGTATTCGCAGCCAAACTTTTCAATTCTTTAAACCTTAATATTAACGGTTGAAAACAGTGCAAATTAGACGTTGGGCGATTTTAAGCGTTTTTCGTAATCATAGGTTGAAGAATATTTTGCAATGTTGGTTCCATTTAGACGTTTATCTCATCCGATCGAAACGGCACCTGTGTGAAACTGTAAATCATAGTCTACTAATTAAACAGTAAAAGTATGGAAATTAAACAAAATTTTTAAGAGCTCTTTCAAGAGAAAAAGGAAAAACTAAAAAACTGCAATGCTAAATTCACCTTAAGGTCACAAAGTTTAGTGCGAGTTTGAAAAGAATATATTTCTACATATTCCTATACTTCAAAACTAGGCGAAAGATTTGCTGGTGTTAGAAATGTCAATTTCGAACTTTTATATTTAGGCTCATGTCGAGAAAATAGGTCGATCCAGCCCACTGTGTGTACGTGCGCGCACGTACGATGGTGGACGTCCCCCAAGTCAAATCGGTTACGACGTGTCCTGCCACCACACGTACGTGGGCGTGGATACCCGGTTAATAAGCGGAAGGTCCAGGTCCACTGCCCTGTCCAACATCTCTCTGCCTTGTGTGTCTGTTCTGGAGCTCCCCCACGAAACCGTGTAGGCATTAAAGTCCCCCAAAATTTCGAAGCCCGTTCAAGAACCCTCAGAATGCTTCCAGGCCGCAGTTTCGCGAGATATACACCCCGATGACCGCGATGTCTCCCCCACTGAAGCGCCACGAATCCCCTACCCAGCTCCAGAATGGAGGCGATAGGGGACCTGAGGCAGCGGTTCTTTGCCACAATAACCACCCAGCCGCAGTCGTCCTCCACTCATAAGGGATGATCAGGGATCGAGTGCGACTTCGCTGCAACCGCCAACCCGGCCGCCATTCATTCAGGTCATGGACACACAGGTCCTTTTTTTTTTTTTTTTTAATGTAAGGAAATGCGTTACGCATACCACGACCCCCTGGGGGGCGGGGGGAGCCGGGGTTATGTGGGACCCCCCCGGCCTGGCGGGCGCGCGCAGCGCCCGCCATCCCGAGGGTTTACCCACTAAAACGTCACACTAGGGTGCTTCTTAATTTTTTACCAACGTATAAAATGCACCCCACACGCCAGAATTGTTCCTTTAGGTGAGAAAACAATTTGTGCAAAGATTGAGCTCGATCGGATAAAAGGATCACGTGCCCCTTTTAAATTGAAAATTTTGAAAATTTTGAAATTCACCTCAACTATGGCATATAGCACATCGTTAGATTTGTCTTTTTTTCTGAATAGGAATATGCAAAAATTATATGATCTCGTTTAAATAAAAATAGCAATGACCTTGAAATTTCGAAAATATGATTTCCAAAAATTTTTTTTATTTTACAATTATATTTACTTTATTGAACAGTACAAATTTCTCCTCTGACATTTTTTCGTATAATCGCAAATAACAAAGATATTTAAATATTTACATCAAAATGTAACATATTTTGACTGATGGTGGGACATACGTATTATCCTGTATAAGTAAAATAAATATTACAATTGTAAATGAATATATTCTACGGGATAGTAATAGGGAACTATTTCTTATATTCTAAAGAAGTTATATGTAATATTTACATATTTTTCGCTAAGGTAGTTTTATTTACATCAGGATATTGCTGGCGGTAATCTTTTACAATTTGTAGTATCATCTGTTTTTCTTCCTCACTACGCGCTAAAATTTGATTAAAGTCCTGCATTAACTTAACAGCTCTTTCTGCTTTATCGTTAACTACCGGTAAAGCTTTAACTATATCTAAACCTATTTTATAAGATGGTTCGTCTTGCCAAACTATAGGATCTTTTTCTAAAAATTCTGCCGATATGCCAAATCTACTAAAAAACTTCCGACTTTCGTCTGATATAAAATATGAAATATCGTTCTTCATATGGTCGGCTACATTACTTGGTCGGAGGACAAACTTTTTATAATAATCACCACCGCCACTATTAGTCTTATTTAACGCCTCCACCATTCGTTTCTTTGTTTCTATCGAAATGTCATTATCAAAGAACGATAACGCAGCATTTTCTGGTGTCAAATACCACAAGTGTCTGCAAAATTTTTCTAACGTTACATGACTAATGTCTTTATCTAGTTCCTTATATTTATATAAGGATTTAATAAAAGTAAAATCCTGCTGCGGAGCCCTCGTCGGGAAAAGAGCTTCTACCCATGCTTTTAAATATAAATTTGCAATAAATATACATATATCGCGAGTTCCATTTTTCTCCTCTTCGCTTAACTCGAATTCTTCGCTAAACAAAAATATTTTTAAACAATAAATGCCCTTAGCCGTCCACCGAGCATGATGGAAAGCTCCGGGAGCTCGAAAACGATAATTTGAAGAGGGATTACCTAAAAATACTACCACGAGTTCAATAAATTCGCGATAGTCTTCCCGTGGATGATGCGTTTCCAGACTCTGTTTCGCAAAATTTATAAGCTGTGTTATATTTTCTATCTTTTGTTTGACAAATGGATCTTCTACCCCAGAGTGAAAGTTTAATTTATTTATATTGGGCCACGGTTGCTGAAAGCGTTTAAAAATTGGCACGTTTGGACCCGTTGACTGTGACATCTTTTTCTCAAAAACCGATCTTAAAACTATTTCATAAATATGGTGTCTGCACGGAAGATATAACAAGTACCGTCCGATTACGTGTTCTAAAATTACACATGCCCCTTGCAAGTGACCCATATTAGATGCTGTCGTATCACATGAAAGTGCTTGTACCTTGTCGCATATGTCCCACTCCCTGAGTAGATCATGGACAGCCAGAGCTTGATCTCTTCCAGTAGAAGACGGGATTATCGGAATTCCCAGTAACTGTTCACGCCCTCTACAAGTAATAACAACAGGTAACCTTTCCACCTTTTCTTTGCCAACTAAAGCAGGTAACATTTTACCATCCCAATGAACAGTAACTGCATCAATCTCTTGTTGGGGAAAAGCTACACGTAGCATTTGACTGTGTTTCTCACGCAAATGTGTTCGATGACGACGAATCGATGATTGACTTATGATCAAATCGTTAATGTCGTGACCAAGAGCTTGAGCAGTTGCTGTGATTATACGGACGGTATCGCGTTCACTAACTTTACATGCATCAAGTGTTGCCATAAGCTTTAGCGTAATAACCTGTTTTGAACCGCGTTTTCGCTTAGGTTTGCTCGGACCAGGTTCTGTTGCATCGCAATCGCTCGCATTGGACTCCAGCGCAGGAACCTCATCCTCATCCTCAGTACATCGCCGATTTCCTTCGTCGTCGTCGGATGATGTAAAGTTGATTGTTTCTTCTGATTGTAAAAAAATGTGAATAATATGAGTATAGAGAAATAGATTTCGACAATTTTACTTTAAAACAAATAATTACTGGATAAACGTACCTTGCATAGCTGCTTGCGCTTTATCTCGACGTGCTTCTTCTTTTGCTTGACGAAGCGCTTGTCTCTGTTCTTTTGCGTAAAGAACTCGATCTCCTCCAATCATCGATCCTGGTCGTCCTTTTTTCCTTTGGTTTAGAAGAAATTGTTTATCTTCATCGATCGTGATCATCTCCAGAGCATCAGCATGTGCGATGTCGAAAAGATCATCTAATTGATCAAGAAACTGTTGTTCCTGGTCTTCTTGTATCTGCGATCGTCGTTTAAAATGCTTTTGTAACTGCCGCCAGATCTGGTATAAGGACTCCAATTTCTTGATGCTGTAATCCGTTCGGCTGACTGGAATTTTTGCCTTTTCCCACTGCACTTCCACTTCTTTCACAACAAGATGTGAGCTACATCGAAGGTTCAATTTCACTTTCCGTAAATTATAAAACAAAACTCTTAAAACTTGTCCTTTCGATGGCAACTTAGCACCTATAATTTGAAATTCGTCATGTCCTAATAAGAACAGTTTTTCATGACTTCTACTCTCCATTGAAATCGATTGCAACACTTTATAGATGTTTAGTAATGTTTACACTGCGCATTGATGATCCGTTTTTGGACGGGTTTTTATACAATTTTGTCTGGGTCCGGAAAGGGCCTAATAGTCATGAAGGAGCGCGGACCTTGGAGATTGCCCCTCGTGTTGCGAAGCGATGTAGCGTCTCTGATTGGGTCGCGCTTGTGTCAGAAAAACAGGGGTAGACTAACGGGAAATTGTCCTGGAGGGTACAAGTGCACGTGAACTAAATCGTCACCTCGTCACGTACACCTCGTACCTAACCGTCGTGGGTCCATTGTTTGGGACGGAGAGTTGTAAACGGGTCCGCTGCCCTTCGCTACCCTCATTTGAGGGGTCCTAATCCCGGCGAAATGTTTTACATCATTTTATGTTAATGGACGGCATCGAGGGTACCTAGTACCCAGGTACCGAACGAAATAAACATAAAAATAAATTAAAAGGAATCAGATATTGGGACCAGGGACTAATAGCGCTATCCCTACCGTAAACCCTCGCCCATAGCAGGCTGCTACACTAGGCTTCTTAAAGTCTTGTTTCAGTACAGGTATAAATAAAATGTAACACATGGAAATGTTTAAATATCTTTGTTATTTGCGATTTTACGAAAAAATGTCAGAGGAGAAATTTGTACTGTTCAATAAAGTAAATATAATTGTAAAATAAAAAAATTTTTTGGAAATCACATTTTCGAAATTTCAAGGTCATCGCTGTTTTTATTTAAACGAGATTATATAATTTTTGCATATTCCTATTCAGAAAAAAAAGACAAATCCAACGATGTGCCATATGCCATAGTTGAGGTGAATTTCAAAATTTTCAAAATTTTCAATTCAAAAGGGGCACGTGATCCTTTTATCCGATCGAGCTCAAACTTTGCACAAATATGTTTCTCACCTAAAGGAACAATTCTGGCGTGTGGGGTGCATTGTATCTTGATAAAAAATTTTCACAGGTATAGCTTAGAAGCACCCTACCTCACACCCATCCCTAAGCTATGGAGGGCGTGCCCCGATCACACGAGTATTCAACAGGCAACCCCCTCGCTTACAATAGAACCCGGGGAGAGGTTAACCTCCTCCCGGTATGGGAGCCGCCAGGTGTCCCCATCCCCAAGGGCCGTCGGAACGCCTCCCGAGCCCCAGCTCGGTCCACCTTGAGCTCCCCGGTGGCCACCTGCCCCGCTCGAAGCGGGTGACCGCTCCGGAGAGGGGGCCCACTCCGGCCAGGGCAGGAGGTCGCCGTACACGATAAGGGAGGGTCGTCGGAGGCGTGTTCCGGCACGCCCCGTCCCTCCCAATGGACACACAGGTCCTGGGCCCTGCGCAAGTGATTCAGGTTCACCTGGAGGAGGTTGATGGGTCGTGCTGGCATTACGATCCTAGTCTACCATAGCCTTCTCCAGGTTCCTCTCTGGGTCGGGGACCCTCCTAGACCAGCTGCTGTTGCGCGGTTGGTTAAGCGCCGAAGCGGTGGCCGGCGAGCCTCTCAAGATCCGTACACAAGGGGCACTTGGGGGCCGCCGAACACACTGCAGCCCGGTGTTCCGGCACACCGCAGTGATAACACAGCGCGCTCCTGTCCACCTTACTGGTGCACAGAACGCGCACATGTCCCCGCTGCAGACACCGAAAATGCATGGACTCCTCGGCCAGCGTCCCGACGCAGGGGAAAAGTCGACCGGCCGTCACCACTCTCATCACCGCGGCGATTCTGAGCTACACCAGAGCCCAACAGGAGCCCAGGGACTGCGCGTTGGTTGGCCGTCGAATATCATCGACTCCATACTCGGCCGCCGCGGCAAGGTCCCCCACCGGCGTATCCGTCCTCAGCTCCGTCACCGGCGACCCCGGTTTTTCCCTCGTCTGTCGGAGAACAGCCATTTCAGGGCGCAGCCGCCCCATCTCCACCATGAAGTCCGACATCCGTGTACCGACGCGGATGTTCTCTTGCTTGGCCTTCCAAGCCGCGCAGCCGTACGAACACGTTTCCATCTCATGGACGGTGGCGCAGGTCTCCCGCAGAACGCGAAGTCATGGAACTCGTGCATGAAAGTGCCTTTGGGGCCCTTCGTCGCGGTGGAAATCTTGCCCGCGGAAATCATGGCACGGTCCCTTAATGGGCCCGTCGATCGTCTTCTGATCGACCACGGCTCTCACAACCCCCTTCCGGAGTCACCACGCCACCGGTCACGGTCACGACGCCCCCCCCCTGGAACGTAATCGAACGCGCCTCCCCCCCATGGCGGTTGCCGACGCCGACACCAATAGCACGGTTGCGTCTCCTCGGACGGCCGCCTCCCGCGTCTGCGACCACATGGTCACTACATCCTACCGGCATCCGACCATATCTACGGTCTCTCGCTCGGCCGCGTCCATCGCCATCCGTTTCGACGCGCTCGAGCCGATCGAGCAGACCATCGACTGGAGACCCTTCGCACTGCTCGATCCGAGGTGACATCTGAGGTCCTCTCTAATGAGAGGAGGGGCGATCGCTCAACCTCCACCACCTTGGATCCTGTGAGGATCTCTAAAAACCACAGATCATCGGCACTCCACCTGCTGCGTGCCCGGGCACACCCGGAGAACTCCCCGCGGACTGGACGACTACAGGCACGCCGTCAGCCTCCGGCACAACCTTCGTTCACGGCACTGTCGGTAACTACAAAGCGCCCCCCTACTCCAAGGATTTTATTTTTAGATCTCAATTCCATGCTAGTCCTACGAGAATGGTAGGGAAGGTGGTGCGCCCTGGCAGAACCTCCTTGCCAGGGGATATGACCTGATACAACTGGAGTTCGCCTGGTCCCCAGAGGTTGAACGTCGTTAGCGAGTGGTGCCCTTATCAACCCACACCCTCGCGTTTAGTTCAAGCGTGCCCTCTCATCACGTCTTGCAGCTTAGGGTTACGGATTTTTTTATACAGGTTGTCATCTTTGTGGTCTGGCTGATTAAACTAGGACCCCCGTTCCGGTAAAACATGACCACCGGTTTACGGTATGGGACCCTGAGCAGATGGGCACTAGGGGAATGCTTTTAGTCGGGCCCGTCACTCTGAACCACTCCGGTAAGGTAGAACCTGCTAGGAACCGAAGTCCCTGCCGGCACAGCTTCGCAGTTCTTCCGGGTTCAGCGTCTCACCATGACAAGGTGATGCTCCACTCGAAGGAAGCGATATGTGGCCCTGGGTAGACAACAGGCTGCCCAGAACACATGATCCACAGTTTTCGCTACCTTTTTTTTGACGAGGTAGTAATCCTGTTTACGGCCTCTCCCCTGGATGAATGCCGAGATATGTGGGAGTCCCCACATTTCCCTTTCCCGAAGACGTGAAAACGACATTCGGGACCCACTCGCTTCGCCGAAGTTCCCAACCAGTCTGAACTCAGTTAACAAGATCAGCCCCGTCGTAGCTTCTTCGCGTGGGCTTTATCTTCTACGAGGCTGCTTTTCCTTCGTGTTGCAAACCCCCGACTTTTCTTCCCTACTTCTTGCTGAGATTAGTTCCCAGAGAGTCACCACCTTCCTAGTCGTAGCGTCTCCAGGAGCCCTCTCGCCTCTTTTCCGGATCCACTACTGTTTTAAGGTGAGTTGTCTCACTTCTATCGTTGCCATGGGCGACAGTTCGACTCATTCCTACTTTGAATCAGGAATTTTGTCGGGAGAGGAGTGGCCATGTTCCCGAGGGTTTGAGGTTTATGTACTCTTGCGGTATGGTTGGACTTTTGTGGTACCGTGATATCGCCGGATTGATATTTCGCTAGTCTCCCGAAAAGTTAAGCGAAGTGCTGAAGTGTCTTGCTTTTGCGTGGAACTTTTCAATCCTTTTCTACGGGTACGTGTATTTGCTTTACCGCTGCGCTGAGGGTGCGTCAAATATAATATCCGTGGCACCTGCGCGACTCGATCCCGGCCGACGTTTGATCAAGTGAGGAGGGCAGTGTCGCCTGGTTGACTTGCCGCTACGGTCGGGTCTCCCGAAAAGGGGGCGAGTTGCGTTGTTGTGTTATTATTTGCTGGGGACTTTTGCTCCTCTCCCCAGGGTGTCTTTCGGACCTGACGCAAAGGGAAAACAATATACAGGGTGTCCCAAAACGACTGCGTAAGCGGGAAATGGTAGGTTCCTTGGGGCATTTGAAGCGACATTTTCCTTAACAAAAATGGCGCCAGCGGCTTTGTTTATGAGTTATTAACGAAAAACATGAACCAATCAGAGCGCGACCTAGACGCTCGTTGACACGTTCAGCCAACCGCCTGCCGGCTCGCCGCTCTGAACGTGCCAACAAGCGTTTAGGTCGCGCTCTGATTGGTCCGTGTTTTTCGTTAATAACTTCTGTGGCGGCGACTAGCTGACGCCACGTCTCCGTCATATGTTTAGTTTTAAGCTAAAGTGTGTTTGGGATGAATGTATCGGCTTGCGTGCTGCGCGATAGTGTCGAGTGGATGCTTGGGCGATTGGGTCGAGTGTTCGTTTAGGGTGAGAATGTTTAGTTTAGTTCAGAGTGAAAGCGAACTGTGCAAATGAGAAAGAATGATTTTCGTGGGAATGCATGTGAGAGCGAACGGCTAGTTTGTAAGTTCAGTTCGGCTTCAGAATTCGATGAGAGCGGTCGTGCGAGCTACGCACTGTATGACCGTATCTTGCAATAAAGCAAGTTTCAGTTAGAACCTGAGTCAATTCATTGTCCATGCCTCGATCCCACCACACTTCTAAACAAAGCCACGGGCGCCATTTTTGTTAAGGAAAATCCTGTATGTATAAAAGGGAATGGTGTTTATTCCTTCATTATAGCCTTGATTTCGTCAATGTAAAACGTGAAAGATAGATTGTAATGACTAGACTGCGGATTTTATGCATTTTTAGTTTTTACTAAAGGTAGGTAGGTGCAATTTGAAAGAGTACATCGAGAGTATATCGATGTATTATTTTGAGCTTTTTGAAATTATGAAAAAAGAAAAAATATTCAACTTTTTTTCAATCTCTTGCAATTAATGTAAACAATTTTTATTTTGCATAAAGATCCGGTGTTTAGTAATGACTAAAATGTACTGACAAACTATCACAACAATGGATCGGAATAGTACAGGATGGTATCTTTTATACTCTAACGTGATATTAATTCATAATAATAATGTGTTATAATAAACATATTGAACCATTAAATCAAACCAGAATAAAAGTAGAGGTGTAACTATCGATACTAGTATCGATGTAAAAATGAAAATTGTCTGCATAAACTGTACAACACTGAAGCGAAGCAGTAGGGTCATTCTTTCTTTATTGAGTTGAATCAGCTGAAACAAATACAATCACATTTTTAAATATATTTAAAACAATACTATTTCTTGTTTAAAAATTGCGTCGCTAATTTATTTCAGATCCCAAGGGATATCAAGCTAGATCACCTCGTAAAGGTTATATCGTCGGAAGGAAGAGTCCTGCAAGGGCGAGTCAGATATGTGGGTCCCGTACCAGGACATGATGAGGCACATGTTGGCGTAGAGTTACCTTACATGAATGGTACCTCCGATGGCACATTTCACGGTCGAAGATTCTTTGATTGGTAAGTTACACTAATGTGTTTTAAAAACTTACCGAGTATGGGTTTTGTATTGAAATTTTAACGACTCTAGCTGCAAAGTTGACGAACGATTCGTAGAATTTTCTTCGCAAGAGCATGAATTTCACCCGAAACATGAGTACTATCTAGTAGGGGTACCCGAGTCTCGGGTTCGGCTTTCGATGACTCGGGTCGGGTTGGGTCGGGACCCGAAAATACGAGATACTCGGGCCGGGTCGGGACCCCGAAAATATATGACATTTGGGTATCCGAACATTATAAATTTTCGGATTTCCGACCCGACCCGATTTCGACTTCGGGTACCCGAGTATCACGAATTCTTGGGCCCTGACCCAAACCCGGAGAAAATACCTGAGCCGAGCCGAACCCGACAATGTCGTATACCCATCCACCTCTACTAACTAGACTGTGGATCGACTCGACGGATCCTTATGCAAACTATAAATTTTCCTTCTTTTGTTTTAAATTTTACGGAAACGGGAATTCGGGTGACTCCGGATTTTGCAGGCACTGAGCCCGGGCGACGCGCGGCCGCCCGGACCGGTCCATCCTGGACAAACGCGATTCTCGAAGGTTCGACGCCAAAAAGGGAATCTTATGTTCGGGCGACAGGCACGGAAGGGCGCCAATCGAAACGCGACAATGTCTCATACTCGGGATACCGAGTTCGAATTTCGAACCTCCAAGTATCGCGGACGATAACGGGTACGCAACGGGTTCCAAGGTTCGGACACGGATAACAGGGTCAGCCCTCACGACAAGCCGGATCTCGGAGATTAAAAGAAATATTTACAATATCGGCTCCAGTTCTTTAATTGAAAAAAATCTGCCGGCAACTACAAAGCGGTCCGGAGACATTCCAGGACCGCTCGAACCGCTCCGGCAGTGGATCGTCGAATTTGCGGGACGAGGCGTCGATGGGACGATACGTCGGATGTTGTGTGGGTACCAAGGTCCCTCGTCGGCGCCTCCGTGTTGCTTAGCCCGAGCTCGAGGTCCTTTTCGTTTCTCCCCGGGAGATGTTACGGTATAACAGGCGTGACGGCCGGAGCGGTAGATCTTCTTTATAGAGGCATCCGGACGTCCTGGGCCCGGGCTACGGTTCTGTGACTTCTCGTCGCACCAACGAGCATGACGTTCGCAATTGGTTACAGCATCGCTTCCTATTTTCTGGACGTCCCAGTGGTAGCGCTCGCGGCTATTATTTCCGCAACTGTCCTGCCAGAGGGCGGTTCGGTCCTTCCGATTTTAGGGTTAGAGATTCCTCTCTTAGAGCGAGCGTAGGAAGAAGCCGCCACATCTGTATACATTTTTCTGGTCACCCTGTGTGTAGGTCCGAAAACCAATATGATAACGGAATGGAACGTGTTTGAACTATAATTTTGTTCATTTCAAATTTGTTTGCAAGAAGTCGATGTTGAAGTTTTTCAATTTTGTAATTTTTGCCGATTAGCAGTGGTACTCGTAGTTTTGTTTGCACTGACAATGAGTGGTATGGGAGATAACGCAGTCCCAAGTTCCACTGACGAAGTGACACGCCTTGTCAAACTATTTCGTTTCTGTTCTTAAAACGAAACGTAAGTTGTAACTTTTGCTGACACCTTCTGAAATTCAAAGGTTCGCTCTATCATGCGGTGTAATTAGATCTTCTTCTACATGTTTAGTCTTGTAACACATTGCGTGCCATGCCCATCGTATGCATGACACCAATATTGCCTGCGGAGCATATCATTTATTTGTATATGTATGATAAGTAGACTGCGGATTTTTATGCAAAATAAAGATTTTATACATCAATTGCAAGAAACAAAGTCCAAACAGAAATTTCTTTCCTTTTTCAAAATATCAATAATCTGAAAATAACATCGATAATCTAAAACTATTTTAACCATCTCATTCTATCAAATTGCACATTCTTGTCATAAATCCCTAAAATCCGCAGTCTAATGAGAATTATATTGAGCGAAGAATACATTTAACACAAACGTCACATGAATAACACTACCAAGGGAATGGATTCAAGTTACATAAACCGAATTTAATGAAATGAGGTATTTTCGAATAAAAAATATATATCACAAGCTATTTGTTCAAATAATATATTGAAACTTTCAATGTTTTTTGTAATTTTTCTTACTAATAGTTGTTCGCCAGTTATGTATTATACAGGGTGTCCCAGAAATGTTGTACTTCCTTGAAAGAGGTGATCTTCTTCAGTTTGACTGCACTGTAACTTGCGTAACTAGACATTTTTGGCTGTTTCTTACGTAATCCTGTAGATTTTGGCGAGAAAATGCCAAAAATCCAAGTTTAAATCCTAGGAGATCAGTAATTCCAAAGTTTATGAGTGTTTTAAGTTGAGCGATTTACAATATTTTTTGACAGGTAAGGGTGCCACCATTGTGCGTGTTTAAAGTTCAACGATTTTCACTGTTTTTGACAATTAAGGGCGCTGCCATGTTGTTACGTAGTGAGCGTCGCGCGTCGTATAACGAGCGCAGCCGCTAGGTGGTACCACAAGCACCGACAAGATACAGTATTCTCGCGATAAATGTCCAAAATGTCTGGACGATAATTATCCCTGAACTATCCCTACTCCTGCGGGGTATACCCCGTGAGGGGCCGCAAAACTCGAGAGGCCTCGGCCGCCGAGAAGTATAAAATGATACGGTTTCTTTATTTTTAATTATTTTTTTTATGGAACTTTCACCAACATATTCTAGGAATTTTTCTAATAAAACTGATACCAAATGATGAAATTCCGATGATATTTACGTGTGTAATGGACGATAAAATTTTCGTGCGCATGGAAGGACAGCGTATGGGAAAGAAAGAGACGCGGTGAGTCGCAGTCGCCGGCACAGTTCAAAGTGATATATTTCTGACATTTTATATAATTCACATCATATTTACATTAATTGCCGTTCATATAATTTTAATGAGAAGTTACGCGGGGTCGTCCATTACACACGTAAATATAATCGGAATTATATCATATTTGGTATCATTTTCATTAGAAAAATGCCAGGAATATGTTGGTAAAAGATCCATAAAAAAATAATGAAAAATAAAGAAGTTTTGTCATCGGATTAGTAGTGGTCTCACACCGATATACCCGACCCGTATTATGTTTACATTTCTCGGCGACCGAGGCCTCTCGAGCTTCCCAGTCCATTTCTATATACGTTCGGCACAAGTCAAAGAATAGTATCCCATGACGATAATTGTCCCTGGCAGGACCCGTGGTTGGGACAATTATCGAGAGAATAATTTACTATAAGTAAATTTACTATTAATTCACTATAAGCTTCTAAAAACTCATTTTCACGTTTAGGACAAACGCTGTCGACCCTCATGTCAGATTGTCTAAAGAATATTCAGCAATTTTATGAATCCAAAATCACAAATACTTCAAACCTGACTGCCGTTTGTGTAGTTAATGGGGTGTTTTACACCCCATGTGTACCGTATGAAATTTTTATACTGTGTGTACAGGGTTAATCAAGTCGCAAAGTACTGTAGTCAGTGAAATGACACTATTGGTTTCCCTAAAATAAGGATTTTGTTATTTTCCTGTGAATCTGAAATAATTTTTAATATCATACATATTTTTATAACTGTTCCAAGTTCCTAATATTTGAAATTTTTGAGGCTCCGTGAATTAAAAAACGGAATTTCAAAGAGGAAGGAATCGTAGAATACGACCATATTTCTTTTTACTTTTTCACACTTGAACCGGTGGTAAAATTTGCAGAACAAAGATATTTCTAATATATTTTCATTAAGAAATTACATTTGCGTATAAAATGATAAATTATTTAAAAAGAATTTTGGCTGTGTTTCCGTTTACGTCCATGCTCAGAATTCGATGAAATTTTGAAAATAGGTTCTTTTTTGACTAAAATGACGATTGCCAGAAGGATTTTTGGCGACTCGAAAAAAAATTTTTTATCATTTCAATGTCGCTCTCTACCTTACCGACTTACCGACTTACCGACTTTGACTTTCTACTTTGTTCGTTAACTGATTTTAGACAGTTCGTCAATGGGAAGATTAGATAAACAGAGTGAGTCTTGGTTAGATCGTTAGAGGGGGTGGAACGGCCGGGCCGACCACGCATACGAGAATCCAAGAGTAGTCTAGTAGTACTTTAAAAAAAATTATTTTATTTTTAGTGTATTTGTCGTAAAAAATGGAATTTTAACATCATTTTAGCGTTTTTTATAGGAAATTTAATTTCCTACAAAAAAGGTCTCTTGATATTTTGCCATATTTCGCATAGTTTCCGAGATATTTGGAGGTTTATAAAAAACAGGAAATCTACTTTACCGGCTAAACCAGGCCGATTTGACACCATGTTATATATACATTTTTTTCTTGAAATAACCCCAAGAACACAAATATAACTTCAAAACGAGGGGCCACGGAAATCGTAATCGTGCCACTTTGTTGGTAAGATAGAGAGTGACAAAATTTTTTTCGAGTCGCCAAAAATCCTTTTGGCAATCGTCATTTTAGTAAAAAAAGAACCTATTTTTAAAATTTCATCGAATTCTGAGCATGGACGTAAACGGAAACTTCGCCAATGGTACAAGGAGATAAGAGTGGAAGGAACACCGGAATACCTAGAAAAGGGAATTAAGGAAGAGAAATGGAGAAGGATAGCAAGGTACAGGCTAGGAAATGAAATGAGAGAGGGGAGGTACTGGGAGGAGGATGAAGAAAAACGGTGCAGGAAGTGCGGACACGAAGAAGAGACGTGGGAACACGTGCTAGAAAGATGCAGAGGGGAAGAAGGATGGATGTAGGGATACAGGATAAGGTGAAGGAAATATTCGCAGAGGACGGAAGGGGAGAGAAATGGATGGGAGAATTAGATAAGGAAAGAAAAGAGATACAGAAGGGAAAGAATGAAGAAGAGAGATAGAATTGAGAGAAAAGGGAACTAAGCAAGAAGGGAAGAGATGAAGGAAGAGTGAGAGAAAAAGGAAAAGAAAATAGTGAAAAAAATTTGTACGTAAATGTAAACATAAATGTAAATAAAAATGCGAATGTAAATGTAGATGTAAATATTAGTAGTTTTATCGTAGCTAAATAGGTCTAAGTAGAAAAAGAGGTTGAAGATTTTGTAAAAGGAACGGGAGTTCTTTTGTAACCCGTAAAAGGGAACGAATAAATATATACATACATACATACAATCTAAACCGTGTGTCGATTTATAGCTTATTATTTAATGATGAGACCACCGCGACAAGTTTTCTGAGAAAACGAATTAAACATTTCTTCAAAGACAGCAATGGACTGGTCAAGCTTTCGTCGAGAACTTTGTCTTTTGTGGACCGAGAAAAATTCGAATCAAGTTGGAGGCGAAAGAGAGATAGTCGAAATTGACGAAGCCAAAATAGGAAAAAGGAAATATTATAAGGGAAGGCTGATTACAGGACAATGGATATTTAGCGGTATAGATTCTATAGAACGTTAGAACTATAGAACGTTCGACAAAACGTCTATTCATTGAACCAGTTGAGAATATGTCGTCCGAAACATTGCTGTGTTTTATAAAAACAATGGATTAAGCCTGGTTCAATAATAATATCAGACTGTTGGAGATCATATGCATGTCTCAATGAGGAGGGATATAGATATTTAACTGTAAATCACAAAATAAATTTTGTTGAGCCGGAGGGAAATATGCCACGCAATGGAATCCGAAAAGAACACTATGCAGGCTATATAGCAGAATGCTTATTCAGAAGACGATACAGTTATTGTGCAACACCGAACTTTGGATGCGAGAATTGCCAGGATTCTGCGTGGAGGCTCAGAAATGCACAGGAATGCTTTGAATGAGAGTGAGCGAGATAGGATCGCTAAAAGAGAGAAAATGGAAACTGAAAGGAATGGATGAATGTGAAAACGGTTGGATTTGAATGTGAGAGGAGTGGATTGTGTAAATGTTGGAAAGAACTAAATGTATGGATCTACAAATAAATAACTGTATTTTCACTAGAGAAATGATTGTCAGAAACAAATGTACACTGAATTGAATAAAGAAGTAACTTGAACACAGGGAATTTCGAAATCGCTTTAAAGGTAAACAGCTGATCGTATGATAAAGGCTGACGACAAAGAAAAGCGAGCTAGTCGGCCGTTGTCTCTCTCTTTTATTATCTCAATCCTTCTGCAAGTCCGTCACGCATCGATGGTTCCGGCTGTGCGATCTGGAACCTTCCAGAAGGATCGAGAAGAGAAGAGACTAATCCTGAGTGCGATCGATCGCCCGCGCGAATCTCGACGACATACGCTTTCGTCGCGTTTCTGGTGGGATCGCGCGAGGCTTTGGCGGGAAAGTGCTGTGTCCTTGAGACTGACATGGCGCTCGCACGCTCCAATCTCAAACAGTTATGATGATCGTATTAACGCATTTTTTGAAGCAATGGCTGAGATATTTGCAATGGGTAAGCTTTACTTTAATATTTGAATCCGTAAATAAAAAGATGGATCGAAGGTTGATTAAAAGAGTTTTTCGAAGGTTACAATAGTACTCATTCGAATTATTCCAAATATATAGATTTTTAAGAACGATTTTTAAAATTCTTTGAACATTATAAGCATAAATTAATTCTGGTTTAGGTCTGGATTAGGTTTGGCTTAAGTCTACAGGAGTGGAACAATCAGCAAATTCTGGATGACAGGTGCAATGCAAAATTCAGAAGTAGCATGTCGAAATTAAAAGCTCACCTTATACATATACAGTATTTTATCGATAATTGTCCCAAACACGGGTCCGGCCAGGGACAATCTGCTATTGTATCTTGCACGCATACACGGCTATCCGGCAAGGGTTCGTCCCGTTAATTTTTTTTGGTAGTGCCAGGTAATTCAGTTCGAATTTCGACATGCCTTTTCGAGAGCGCGTCGAGAGTTCCCTGCTAAGCATAGTACAAAAAAAGGTTGCAGGTGCTCCACAGCTCCTTAGGTAAACTATCTATCTCTCCCTCCAGCCTCTCCTCTAATAATATCCACACGGTTTGAAATGGCATTTGCATGTTTTCAAACCTTGTATTTTTATACGCTGAAACTTTTATGTAACATTGTACAATGCAACGTTTCTTACGGGACTTCTGTACATAGTTCTTTCTGCGACAGAAGAACAAGCTTGAATTCCATGTCATTACCGCATCTACTACATTACGTAACTATTACATATATTCAAAAATTCGTACAACTTCATTTTTCAATATGTTAGGATCTGATTCAAATTCCGTGATATATCTACTAGACTGTATTCTATGATGTATATGTGTAGTAGAGTCTTAGACTCTAAGATTCTACCGGCAAGCAACTTAATTCACACGTGTCCTCGGACAACCCGGCAAATAGCCCAATTCACGTGGGTCCCCGAATAGCCATTCACACTTGGCGCGCACTTCAACACTAATAGCATCGAACGAAAACTGGAACGGATTGCTGCAATGTATTTAGGCTACAATAACATTCGACCTCTCAATAAAAGTAATGCTTTTATTTAAAATGCAATTATCATAGAGAAGACAGAGTGCTTAATATGTAGTATACAATTCTTACTACTAAATGATGTAAAAGTATTTAAATTATTTTGTGGTGGCGATAGCACCACGTACGCCAATGTATATATTTCTCCTAAAAGTTATTTCTTTTTCCTTCCCAACTCTGCTACGCTATTGTTCCCGGTTTCCTGTTCGCTAGTCGCACATTTGGTGACCAGCCCTTCACGAATTTCCAATGGATCCTTGAGAACGTCTCCAGGGTTCTGGTTTTCGTCAGTCTCGGTCCTTCGTCGGCCTCTTAACTTTCTCTATTTATGACTCTCATCCGCTGTCCCTATCGCTGTTGCTGTCTTCTCAAGTTTTCCTTTTCTATTTTCTTTTCTTTTTCTCTCCTATCTTTTTGCCTTTTCTAAACCCCGATGCGTTTGGGAAATGCAGCGAGGTAGTTAGTCGGTCGTAAGCCTCCGAGTCTGCATCACCAACGCAGCACTGACATCCGCACTTACCGTATTGTTAATAAACAAAGTGAGGACAATTTCTGTTGTTTTATATCACCTTATCCACTTCAATTTTTTTCGTCTATATGTATGTTCTTACCTCTTTGAACTGTCTGCTTGCATCAGTCACGATGCAGTCTTATTACAACTTGTCTTCAACTTTGTCCACAGTTACCTACTTCTCTTTTCGCATGACGACAGTTAATTCTAACTATTTTATCTAATTCATCACACCATGAAAAAACTGGTTGGGTGAGAAAATCTTCTGGAACCTGATACGCACATATCACTTTTATGTCTACGTTTTTAATAGTGTTTGTTCGGGAACCCGGGACGATAATTTTGGTGAGTGGACTGTATTGGGAAATAGGATCGGGTATGAACACAGTAGGGGAGTCGGAAGTTCGAAGGAGTGAACAGTGTGAAGGAAGGAACGGGGGTTAACGGCCGATAGAGCGAAGGAAGATCAGAAAGATTCACTTCTCACGTGTTGAACGATATATACAACGTTTATTGCAGCACTCGCGGAAACTACAAAAGTATGGACCATCAACTTGGCTAGACGCAACGGAGATGAGCGTAAAGTCGGCCGCCGATAGGCAGAAACGAAAATAATAAAGACCACAGGTGGGCGCGAGTGTGCTGGATAAACACGTGTTGAGCACGAGACAGAGCGAGACAATGACGGTTACGGCAAGAACGCGATCACCGGATATTCCCATCGATCACGTGATCGCATATCGGTTGCGCGCGATTCCGAGAAACGCCGAAAACAAAGGCGTCGCGCACAGGTGATTCGCAGGATCGAGACGACATGGTATACGGGGCGCGGGGCGCTCCCCAGGGCCGTATTTGTGTTCTCGAACAGACTTATAAATTCGCTTATTTCTACACTTAAACCTAAACAGTGTTTAATATTTATTATTTGACAATAAATACTGCTTGTATCATGTTGGAAATTACGATGCGTAATGACCGTGAATCTTTTTCACGCGTGCTTACCCGTATAATAAAACTTACTGTTTGTTAGAACAATAAGAATATTTATTATACTATACGTGCAATGTGCACTTACAAAATAATACTTTGAATTTATTGCGGAATAGCTATGTGTTAACATGGACGACTCTCTCTAAACGACTGTTCGAAAAACCTCACTCCTTGCTGCCGCTGCAGCTGCGCGCGCAGTCTAACCTACCTTATCCTACTAATGTTCCTATGCAGCACATGGTGCTAACATTTACATACTAAATTTACTACGCTTCACACATACCATCATATCACCTGAGAATAACATCAAACTTGTTCAACAACATAGTAAATCTATGAAAAAAAAAACAAAATTCAAAAGACATTTTTGCAAAATCCGTAAATGTTTGGATACTTATGATAATGGAGATAATAGGTACACACTTGTGTAATATGCATATGCAAAATCAGTTTCAAGTCCATTAAGACTTCGAATTTCGTATAGAACCTGTAGACTGTAGGATACTGTATTTACAAGATATTAATAACGTTTTATCCCACCTTTGTCGTGATACTCTTTTTTTTTTAGAGGAAAAGTAAATTTGCCGACACAGTGACTGCAGGTACTGGGCAAAATCAAAGCAATTTATTTGATCAAATAAAAATATGGAAGTTAAAGATAGTGTTGATTACTTTTTCTATCTTCTTATGTTATGCATATTACATACCAGAACACACTGTATCTATTAACCCTTTCCCGTAGAATAACGAGTCAGACTCTTGTTTACGTCGCAACTTTTGTTCGTTTGCCAAATGAATTTTTTGTGTTTTTTAAAATGGATATGTTATATTTTTCATTTTTTCCTTGAATAGTATACCTTTCAATCAGCTTTTAAGTGTTTCTTGAATTATTTCTACACTGCACCGTAACAACCCTCAAACGACCAGAAGGGTGCACCGGACTTAATTTAGCACTGAAGCTTATGTACAAGTGAAATATGGAACAAGATTTTTCGTTTTTATACTCAGAGCATTTTAAAAAATCAATTCTATTTTTTTTAAATTTATAAATTAATTTTAAAAAATATGTCGTAACAAAAGATGTATTACTTCCTTTTCTCCAACCATTTTTGATACGTGGGCCCGTTGAAACCTTCCGGTCTTTTACGTTGCTTTTTTGTGGTTGTTAGACAGTTAATATTACAGAAAATTATTCAACGTATTTTGTCCATAATGTATAGAAAATGACTGCCGCGTGAATGGGTTATGTATGGAGAAATAATTTCGCCACCGAAATATAGGGTAACATAGCAGTGAACGTGTTTGAGCGTTAAGAAGATAACTACTGAAAGGTGGAATTCGTGTAAAGATCGGGGACCTAATAATGAGCCATCTCTACGAATAATTGCATGGCACATTTAGCTCTATTTTAAAATCATAATAAGAATAGGATTCTGACGTATTTGACTCGGCGAAATATCTCGGTGTTTGTGTCTTGGCAGCGTTTCTTCCACGGCTTCGTCACGGCATACGGAATCTCCGTAGAGTTCTCTATTAAGGGGGACGGACCAAAGTTTGACCTTGACGGAGTTGATCGTCACGCTATAGTCGTGGCAACGGTCAGTACAAGAAGCTAAATAGTAAGATTTCCGACCAATAGGTGGTGTGATTCTAATTTTCTTGGACGAAGTACCTACACTTAGGTAGCCTTTTTCACAAGCCTCCAAGAGACAGGCAGTAGGCTGACGGATAATACAAATCACTCCTCGACAATGTTAAAAATATGAATTTTGGGCTCTGCTCCCCCCTAGATTGGACTTTCAAGAAGCATAAACGACAAGTTCTGAACTTCGCATTGCAATATTGAGACGTCAGTTTGGGTTCCCATGAACCCTTGTATCTTTTGTATACGTATCTCCTGACGTCACGTATTTAAAATTGTTTAGTTGTTACTTTTTTATTTAGTATTTTTGTACATAAGTTAAAGCACCGATGTCTTTGATTATAAATTTCTCTGATTATAAATTTATAAATTTCAAGATGAAAAATAAATGTGAAGAAATACAAGGAAAATAACCAAAGACATCGGTGATTTAAATGATCTACAAACATACTAAATATGTTACAACTTAACAATTTTAAATATTATTTTAGGACAATAAAATATAAACAATCAATTAAAAAATTATTAGAAATATATATATTTATTACGATAATTATCAGTAGATAGAAATAATTTTATTGATAATTTGATAATTTTTTCATACCCCATATTTTTTATGGTTCTAGAGTTCTAGTAAAATATCGCCTTTCTCGATCTAGGCCACTGTGTGCGCAGAGTTGGGCAATATATCTATCTGAATAAAAATTTTGAATAACATAAATTATTCGTTATTCGAGGGTTCGAATAAAAATGTATCTTTATTTGACGAGTATCTAATAAATAAATTTATTCGACGAGATATTTGAGCGACGAATACAGATAATTGTTTTATTCGAAGTGGGTTTATTCGAAGGCTTCGAATAACTCTGCGGATAAAACCACTAGATACAGTCCAAATTATATCGAGTTTAGTGTCATTTTAATCAGGAGAATGCAACGAATAAACACGATATAATTTGGACTGTATCTAGTGGTTTTATCCGCAGAGTTATTCGAAGCCTTCGAATAAACCCACTTCGAATAAAACAATTATCTGTATTTGTCGCTCAAATATCTCGTCGAATAAATTTATTTATTAGATACTCGTCAAATAAAGATACATTTTTATTCGAACCCTCGAATAACGAATAATTTATGTTATTCAAAATTTTTATTCAGATAGATATATTGCCCAACTCTGCGCACACAGTGGCCTAGATCGAGAAAGGCGATATTTTACTAGAACTCTAGAACCATAAAAAATAAGGGGGATGAAAAAATTATCAAATTATCAAAACAATTATTTCTATCTACTGATAATTATCGTAATAAATATATATATTTCTAATAATTTTTTAATTGATTGTTTATATTTTATTGTCCTAAAATAATATTTAAAATTGTTAAGTTGTAACTTATTTAGTATGTTTGTAGATAATTTAAATCACCGATGTTTTTGGTTATAAATTTCCTTGTATTTCTTGACATTTATTTTTCATATCATGAATATTTAAAGTAATGTGTACAGAGAAATTTATAACCAAAGACATCGGTGCTTTAACTTATGTGCAAAAATACTAAATAAAAAAGTAACAACTAAACAATTTTCAATACGTGACGTCAGGTGATACGTATACAAAAGATACAAGGGTTCACGGGAACCCAAACTGACGTGTCAATATTGCAATGCGAAGTTCAGAACTTGTCGCTTATGTTTCTTGAAAGTCCAATCTAGGGGGGAGCAGAGCCCAAAATTTATATTTCTACATTGTCGAGGAGTAATTTGTAATAATCGACAGTGTAGTGCTTGTGACAAGGCGTCCGTAGCAAGCGCAGTGTCGTGAGTCGCGTATACACAAATGCAAGGGTTTACGGGAGCCCAAACTGACGTCACAATATTGCAATGACAAGTTCAGAACTGGTCGATTATGTTTCCTAAAAGTCCAATCTAGGACTGTGCAGAGCCCAAAATTCATATTTTTACATTGTGGTAAGGTTATTTGTAACATTCGGCAGCATACTGTCTGCCACGAGATTCGTACGCGAACTTGCAACGTTTCACGGGGGCCCAAATTCACGGCTGAATATTGCAATAACAAGTTCAGAACTGGTCGATTATGTTTCCTAAAAGTCCAATCTAGGACTGTGCAGAGCCCAAAATGCATATTTTTACATTGTCGTAAAGTTATTTGTAACATTCGGCAGCATATTGTCTGCCACGAGGCATCCGAAGCAAGCGTGACGTTTCGAGATAGCTGCCTGTTGCCAGAGTTTCTGATGAATAAATTTACGTTCGCATTGAACAATGCACCTTCTCTCAACCACAGACTTCTTTAATTAAAGCATAATTCGAAGTCTAATAAAAATGATACATACAAAAACCTGAATTGTCGACCTGCATTATCGACCTTACTTTATCGTCACATACATTTTTGCTGGGAAAGCGACAGTGGCGCTCGTAGTGATAAATATCGTAAGTTCGAGATGCTGTTTCAAGAGGCCTAAATGGCGTTTTTAGGAGGGCTCGTTTTTCGTGTTTAAACAAATAAGTAATCAACTGATAATGCATACCACCGTCTTCGTAATTGTTTTTTCTAGGATTATGCAGAGCGTTTTTTTCGATACGAAAGCTAAATCTCTTGATATTTAAGAAAATCTTTCAATGGCGGCCATCTTGTGACGTCACACTTGCTTCGAACGGCATGAAATCGCCGAATATTACAAATAACTCCACGATAGCGTAGAAATTGACAATTTGGGCTCTGCATAATCCTAGATTGGACTTTTAGGAAACATAATCGACCAGTTTTGAACGTCTCATTGCAATATTCAGGCGTGAATACGAGCCCCTGTAAAACCTTGCATTTGCGTATACGTATATGGGGATCTAGCGATGTGTGAGTGGTGATGGTATTAGTGTTCCGTCCCCCTTAAATCGGCACCACCACCGGCGCGGCATGACTAAGGAGGCTTTCCCGAATGCGACCGACGTATTTAATTTCGTAATTGCCTCGCGTTTTCGAGGTAATAGGCCGCGGTACAAGGCTGCGTGACAAAAGCAATTTCGCCCCGCGATAAACTCTCGTCTCGAACTCGCGCATGCACCTGCATCTACTTGCACGGTGTGCGTCTACAGGGTGATTCAACCCATGTATGCCACCTAAATTATTGCTTGAAAATTATTTGGTGTATGAACAAATGGTTGAAACGATAGTTGTATAGTCTCAAGAGTAGCATACCATGCAATATTAAATTTTTTTTCTATTTTGCTTCTTTATCGAGATATACAGTTCACCTTGAGTTTTTTTTCTTCTAAAGTACAAATTTTAATCTTGTGGTTGAAAAACTACCAAGATATTCTTTGGATAATTTTTAATTCAAGTAATGTTCAAAATTTTCTCCAGTACAATTAATACATTTACGTAATCGATCGATGAGTGCACATGACACACATTTAAGTGTTTCTTCAGTTATAGCATTCTATGGTCTAATGATACGATTTTTCAGAATCTTCAGGCGTCGTTAATATATGTTTCGCGGTTGACTTCGTTTTTATAATGCTTCGAAAGAAAGTAAAAAATCAATGACATCGTTCTAGCCTGTTTGTGTACATACATTGTATCATTTTGGGCATTACTTGCATTCAAAATCATTTAGAGAATAGTTCGGTAGTAGTAGAAAATAGTGTCTTTATTCAGGATTCAATTCTCTCTTCAACCACAACATTAAAATGTTCCCTTTACAATAAAGGGTAAAACTCAAGACGACCTTTGTGTCTCCATTAAAAAACAGAACAGAAAAAACTAATTACTACACAGTATGTTACTTTTGAAACTATACAGCTTTCGTTTCAACCATTTTTCATAATTTAGGTGGCACACTTATCTGAATCACCCTGTATATGCAGCCGTGTAAGCTACTGGCTGTAATATGGAGCTGCCTTTCGTGGAAGAATGTGATGTTCCCTGTAAACTCCGCTCGATAACTCTGTGTTACTTTCAACGACCATTGTTTTACATTGTTTATAGTTTAAATTGCAAATTACTCTTGCGAAGCTATTGTTACCATTATTTTTATAACACACAACAATATTTTGTCGTTTACTAAAGAGATTTTTGCCAGAAAATAAAATTCACCATGTCCATTGAATTAAATTGTGTAACATTATGCAGGATGGTCCATTTAAGTAAGGCCATCTAAATATCTCTTCAGGTTATTGTGATGCAAAAACTATTTCTTACGTAATGTGCATGGTGTCAATGGACGAATATCTGGCAAGAAAATTTTTTCCCCCAAGGAAATTCTTTTCAGAGTTATCAAGGTCATCGCTGATTTTTGATACATAACTACATTTTGTTTTATTGCATCGTGTAGCTAAGCGAAAAATACCTTGATCTTTGAAAATTAAAATGAACACAATTATTATGACGGAGAAGTTTTTTTTTCTTTAGGTTATATTTTCCGATATTTTAATGTCATCGTCGTTTTACTTAAATGGAACCACGTATTTTGATTAATGTAACATTAGAGCTAATTGAAAGGCAAATTCAACCAATTATGATATGTTGACTTTCGAATAACCTTCGAAGGAGTTGTTCTTCAAAAAGCATAACTTAACGTACGAAGACAATGTTCATGCTTACTGTACTGTCCTAGGGTTCCGTTGATGTAAACACTGAAACATTGTCGAAAGACTCTTGTTTACAAACTGCCGTACTGTCTAGGATTTTCAAGAATGTGTTCAAAATGGTAGCCGTCTGTTGACGGCTTTAAACATGCTTGTAACCCGCTTCGTAAAGAGGATTGCACAGTGCTTAATATCTCGCGGGTAATATTCCCACATTCTATCACTATACGTTAACGCAGATCATCGGCAGTTGTTGGTACATTGGCATATACTTAATTTCTTAATGTTCCCCATAAACAAAATCGAGTGGATCCAAGTCAGGCGAACGCCGGCCACTGAACTGTGCCATCACGTCTGATCCAACGGCTAGGAAAACTTCTGTCCAATATTTCTCTTGAAATTTTCGCGTAACGGGCAGGACATCTATCGTGTTGAAACCACATTTCACTAGGATTTTGTAGGGGTATGTCTTCAAGTAAATCCGGCAAAATTTCTCTAAAAAATTGTGCGTAACTTTGTACCGTCAAGGTTCTGTTTATAAAGTATGGCCCAATTATTGTATGTTTATAATACCGCACCAAGCATTAACCCTTAGCACTCGAGCGGCGACTCAGAGTCGCCACTAAAAATTGCTGTACCATTATTCGCAGTACTGTTTACATTATTAAATATGGTGCTATGTAATCAATTACCAAACATTTCAGTATTGTATATGGTATTGTATCAATTTCATATCCATAAAATGAAAAAAAATCATATAGAATGGAATTATTCTAGATCGGAAGAAATGTTTAATTTTCGTGTTAAAATAGCTCCGAGTGCAAAGGGTTAATACTCCACTTCCTTTGGTGTTCTAATTCATGAAACCAACGTGGGTTATCAACAGCCCAATAATGAGCATTTCGTAAGTTTACCGAACCATGATTGATAAATGTTGACTCATCCGTGAATAAAACATTATTAAAAAATTCCGGATTCTGACGCAGACCCCATTGATAAAAATTTATTCGGTATTGGAAATCGTTTCCGTCTAATTTTTGGTGTAAGGAACGATAAAAATTAATTTTAACATTGCTAAATTATATCTTTAGTTCAGTTTTCCTTCATTCAAATACTGTGAACTGTTATGTCTATTTCTTCATATTGTGTTAAATCCGTACACTCTAGAGAATAATTTTGTGATTGAAAATTGTTCCTTGATAACTAAATAATGAAATTGTAATAGTAGGAATACTTTCGTGATCATGGATGAGCAGGTATAGAGTTTAAAATATACGATTTCATAAAGAAAAATCATGTTGTCCGACTTTCATCTTAAATAAAACAAAAAAAAAACCACCAACAAAATATGCAAGTTTTGCATGGACAGTATACGTCATACGTGAATATATCTGCAACAATGTCCCGAAAGTCATACTTGCGCAAGAAAATATATTCATGTTGTAAATTATTATCTATGAAAGACAGCAGAATATTGTATAAAAAATACTACTCCTGGAGTATAATTTTTATATATTTAACAAGATATAATGATAATAATAATTTAATGAATTAATTTTTTAATGAAAATTGAAAAATCCATGTCGATATATAAATATTTTTAAATTAAGGATTCTATGTTGCTATCGAAAAGGAACTGCAACGTAATAAATAAGGAAACTTATGTAATTTTATATTAATTTTGAATGTTTTTAATGATACCGCTATATTATTCAGTGCATCCTATATGTAGATTTTTACAGTCGCTGATCACGAGCTTCAAATATATCTTTGTTACTGAACGTTCAGTCATTCGACACGTCTCAAATGTTTATTATGTTTACTTATAAATATTTATTATGTACATAATACAAATAAACAGATTAAGAAAAGTATTTGTTATTTGTGTTACTATTCTTATATTTTTACACATCTTTGTTTTGGACACCTCACTATTATAACAATGTAAACTTTTTTTATGTATGAATGTTTGTTTAAAACATTAATGTTTCACTTTGATGTTTAAACAAATGTTCATACATAGAAAAACGTTTATATTCATTTATAAATATAAAAAATTAATTTTGTAATAAAAATCTAATTTTTTCTTAATGAATGGTGAATTAAAATGTAAATCTAACATTAAATTCGTGATCAGCGACCCCAAAAATCTTAATACATAGTATTTCTAGAAAGGTTTTAGTGTTCTTCTAGTGTTTTTCATGAGGGCGTGCAGTGGCTCAAGTGGATGAGGCTCGCGGCTTCTTACCCCTGGTCCTGGGTTTGAATCCCGCAAGCATCTCTGAGAGTTTTCTCAAGTGATACAAAACTGTGGGTACCCGGGTGGTTCGGATCCCACCATTAATAAACTGTAGGTCCAACTAGATAGGCGGAGTGGGGGTGATGGAAAAAGGGTGTGAAGCGTGTTGGCACGGATTTATATAACCCTGAGGGGAATAATTAGCAAAAACATACATAGTGTTTTTAATGCTTAGCCAACTTTTCTCGGCGTTTTGGAACACTGTGTGTCGTATCGTCGGGTGTGCCGAGCGACAGTTCTAGTAGATATGTGCTATATTCTTTGTAGTGTGTCGAACTTAGAGAAAGATAGAGATTGAAAAAGGTAGAGAGACTGAGGTTCGACGCTTCGACTATATTCTATTTCTTATTTTTTGGTTTCATGTCATTTTAATTAGAAAAACGAGACGAATACGATGTTAAAAGTTTAAAAAAAAATTAGAAATGTTGCAATCTTTTGCTTCGTTTTGCATTACTGTGAGTCTCACCGACGGTCGACCACGCTGCGCTGGCTCGATCTTCGACCGTGTTCATCGCTTGACTAGTTCTAAGGGGGATGACCCCAGTGCAGTAGTGGGGATTAGGGCTGTTACTTTCCTTTGAAGGTCGAAGATTTCGAAGCTTCGATTTCAGAAACTTCGAAGGTGATTAGAATCGAAGTTTAGAGAGAAAACAGGATCTCACTCTGGACATACATATATAGGGTAAGCTTTCAATTGTGAAAGACTACTCCTGGATTTGCGCAAGAATACGGAAAATTCAATACAGTATTAGCAATAGTTTTTTGCAAATATCTCGAACACTAAAAGCGACCCCCCTATATTGGGAAAGGAAAAAGTTGTTCAAAATGTTGAAATCTATAACATATTTAAATTTCATCAAAATCGGAGTATGAGGACCCTTTCGCAATAATTACCAAATATTTTATTAATATAGAAATTCGTAAATTACAACTTCATACGTTTCGAAGACTTCAAAACTTCGTGCGTTTCGAAGACTTCGAAACTTCAAAACTTCGTGCGTTTCGAAGACTTCGAAACTTCGAATCTTCGAAGAGTCGAAGCTTCGGAAAAGGAACAGCCCTAGTGGGGATCAAATTTTCGCAGTTACAGTAGAGATCTTTGCGATAGTTACGATGATAATAATGCAGTGAGCGAAAGCAAGATAGACATAATCCGTTGAGCATCGAATTCAAAAATGGATCAATAAAGAAAATTTCAAATTCACTAATGTCATATCAGTAAATTGTCTTACCTTTTCAAATGTGGTACCAATGGATTGTTTAGATTATAGACTTCATACATAATACTCATACGTATATCCTTAAGTTTGTTGTTTATATTAATTCCACAGAACTACTCCGATTTACGTCGTGTTTGGACTTACTTGGAAGAATCAATACAATGCATTGCTTAAACAAAAATTTTACTTATTTAGATGATCGAAAAGTTTGTAGGTATTCAAGTTCTAAATTGTTTGAGATACTTTTAATTCTGTGTTAGTAACATTGGAAAATGCTTCATTATTCAATTCAGCAGCACTGATTAGTGAATTAAAGATTATGCTATTTGATTTGAGAAAATGAATGCGGACGACATCTACGTGATCATGTGTTTATAGAAAAACTAATTACACCACATTACGATCTCCCTGGAACTATTAACTTTTTATCCGAACCATTTCTTATTCAACTTCCCGTAATTCGCATTTATAGCTTAAAATCAGACACCCGGTACATTTACACTGCATATCAGATACATACTGCGTACAGTTACTTGATGATTAGTTACTCGAAGATATAAAAAACGAACATGAGAACGCTGTTGCATTGTAAGGTGATACTACATTTAGATATTGCATGCAATACGCCACTGCATTTATTACATATTGCACGCAATATTACGTCGTTGCATTTTCCGTGTGTAAGTATACGTACAATCGTAAAGGCTCCAATGAAATATAATGGAATATGCAGGGTGTTTTCGTGGTAGAAACGAAACGGGATTAATTTATATGGAAAACTAAATCGAAATTAAAATTTTTCTTGCCCAAGGCAATGCCCTATAGAAAATTTAATTTGAAAATTCTATTCATAATCAGGCAGTTCTTTTAAATACTAATGCACCCAATTTTGATGAATTTACAAAATCGATTTTCTTCAAACAGTAGTGTTATTTAATAAAATTTTATCTTTTTCACGACAGATTAATGTTCCACACTGCACCGTCTCAACCTTTACAACAAAGTGTTCCTACAAAAATTGTTTGGTATACATGTAAGGGATCATTAAGTAGTATAAAAAAGATTTCAATATGATTAGTAATAGAGGAAGTATGAAAGCTAAATTAATTTTTTTTATGGTACTCTGTCTCTTTTTGTATCATAATATTCATAATAATTGTAATACTCATAATACTCATAATATTCATAATATTCATAATATTCATAATATTCATAATATTCATAATATTCATAATATTCATAATATTCATAATATTCATAATATTCATAATATTCATAATATTCATAATATTCATAATATTCATAATATTCATAATATTCATAATATTCATAATATTCATAATATTCATAATAGTCATAATAGTCATAATAGTCATAATATTCATAATATTCATAATATTCATAATATTCATAATATTCATAGACTCGCGACGGTAGAATCTCGAAGGATACGCCCCCTCTACCCAGCCGCGCGCCTCGCTCCCCATGGTGGCCGTAGTTCTCGAGCCAGCTCAGGCGCGTACCATAGGCGCTATTCGTGGCGCATTAACACGACACCCGTATTAATAGGTTTCCACACATTACCGTCGAGGTACTATTGTCAATGCGTTTTTTTTGGGGTCAGTAGTATCCACTAGGGTGGACCTTAGCTATACCTGGTGAAATTTTTTTTCCGAGATTTTTTTCACGCAAAATTCCTGCAAAAGATGAAGTTGTTGGAATAAGGGGAAGGCGTGCCTCATTGACGTTGAAGTTACGAAAAACATGAAATTTTGTAGGAATGGCAATATTTGAAGGAAAGACTTTTGATTATGACTAAACGTTCTTCTTGCGTCAAAATATTGATTATAATAGTACCAAAATGTAATATTTTCAATATAACAATTAACTAATTACCATATTTTTGTAACTATATATGCTAAATTTTATGTATTTCATTGAAAGTACCAATTCTTTTACTTGTATACCTATACTAATTTAAAAGTTATATTTAATCAGAATATAATATTTTTAACTAGATGTGGTGAATATTACACCATATAAATATAACAGCGAAGAAAAGAAAATAGAGCTATTGAGTTTAAATACTTTTTAATATATTGTAGAAGGCAACACTTCCAAAGACATTTTACAAATTTTTCATTAATGTAATCTTTTTTGCTTCTGAATAACGCTTTCTGTAGTCTGATACAGTTTCCGATATAAATTGTTGTTCTTCTTCATTTCACGATAGTACATCGTTAAATTCTTACATAAGTTTGACTTCTCGTTCTGCGGAATCATTAACTATAGCTAAATTATGTACTATACAATTTAAGCCTATGTTATAACTAGAGATACCCATTTCACGTGTATTCAAATACATCCGTATTATCCATGTATTTTGATACACTTGTGCCCGTGTATTCAAGTATATGGATACACGGGTCGTACATTGAGATAAACAAGAGTTAACATGACAGGTTGCGAAAATAAACAAGCAGCATAATTTCTGTTAATAAACCTGTTGGTAATAATTATAGTGAGACAGTTGGTACGAGTGAGAGAGAGAAGGTTGAATGTTGGTATGAGTGTGGTAAAAGGTTTGAGCCAGGGTAGTGTCACTCAATGTATTTTTCTGTTAGCACGAAATCGAACGCCATCTGAATTTTGTGTTACACAACTAACGGATCAAAACGCGGGAATTCGAAATCCATACTACCTATTCCTTGCTAATTTATAATTTTTATTTAAAAATAAATAAATTAAAACATTTTAATACATTTTAAATACATTTTATTCAATATTATAACAATTATTAACAGTATATGTACAACTTTCTACTTATTAATCAATTTAAACCATATTATCAGGCGCGATAACACTGGTTCATTACAAATATTGCAAGTTATACATTATTTACAACCTTTTTCATACTAAGAATGCATAAAATGCATATCACACTAATTACCAATGAACTGGCTCAAAGAAAAACAAAACAAACCGTAAATACTGTTCCAAAAGCCAATTGTCTAAGGGTGCGGTTATAGTGGAGCGGCGAGCAGCGATGATAGCGGCGCAGTGAGCAGCGCGATGGAAACAAACAGATGTAATTAAATGAAAAAGAAAAAGATAGAAAAAAGTAACAAAAATTCATTTAATTACATCGGTTTGTTTCCATCGCGCTGCTCACCGCGCCGCTATCATCACTGCTCGCCGCTCCACTATAACCGTAAACTTAGGATAATAAGTGTAACACACACCGAGATCGTACAATACACATCGTATATCTCGTAACACACATCGACATCGCGTAACACACATCGTATATCTCGTAACACACATCGACATCGCGTAACACACATCGTATATCTCGTAACACACATCGACATCGCGTAACACACATCGTATATCTCGTAACACACATCGACATCGCGTAACACACATCGTATATCTCGTAACACACATCAACATCGCGTAACACACATCGACATCGCGTAACACACATCGTATATCTCGTAACACACATCGACATCGCGTAACACACATCGTATATCTCGTAACACACATCGTATATCTCGTAACACACATCGACATCGCGTAACACACATCGTATATCTCGTAACACACATCAACATCGCGTAACACACATCGTATATCTCGTAACACACATCGACATCGCGTAACACACATCGTATATCTCGTAACACACATCGACATCGCGTAACACACATCGACATCGCGTAACACACATCGTATATCTCGTAACACACATGGTATATCTCGTAACACACATCGACATCGCGTAACACACATCGTATATCTCGTAACACACATCGCATATCTCGTAACACACATCGCATATCGCAGAACATACATGGAGATCGCATAACACACATCGCATATCGCAGAACACACATCGAGATCGTATAATACACATCGTATATCTCGTAACACACATCGACATCGCGTAACACACATCGCATATCGCAGAACATACATGGAGAATTTATATGAAGAAATTAATTTTATAGTAAAATTTAATATTATTGTGGGGTAGTATTGAATTTATATAAAGAATTAATTTTACAGTAAAATTTAATATTATTGAAGGATAACATTGAATTTATATGAAGAAATTAATTTTACAGTAAAATTTAATATTATTGAGGGGCAAAAATGTGTGTTATGCGATATGCGATGTGTGTTATACGATGTCGGTGTGTGTTACACTTATTATCCTTAGACAATTGGCTTTTGGAACGGTATTTACGGTTTGTTTTGTTTTTTTTTCGTAATACGTTAAATTTTCTTTTCATAGTGCATGGAGTGTCTTCATAATGGTGGTCGTAGCAAACTATATCACATTCATATTTCTTCTTCACTGCATATGATGTGCTTGGTAAGAAGCAATCCTCTTGACTAACTGCAATGAGAAATAATGCTCAGTACTTACTGTACACAGAGATTTTAGTCCATGAACATTAACATTTCATACCACTTTCAATATCTCAATAATAAATCTTCAAATTTTCTTTTAATAATGTATATAATTAACTTAAATACTATATTTGAAACTTATTTCAACGTACGTATATCTCTGCTCGTTGTAGGTGAGTCACTATAATCCACTATTGTGCTTGCCTCGGGGAGTTGTTCATTTATGGAGGTTGGTTCAGCATCATTATCTGAAATATTCATTACATAAGCTAATGTAGAAGCGTAAAGCAACTTTCATTTGTACCTTTTGTCAACATAGATACTCTTTTTTACCTATAGAATTAACTTCCATCAAAATATTCCTTTCTGGTACATTTTCTTTCTTAAATATAGTAGCCACATCTTGGGCTTTATCTGGAAAAGATATAACTGTGGATATATCAATAATAGTATTTACATTTAAAGCAGAAAGAAAAACTTGTAAAAGAAAAAACATTCATATACATTAACTATCAATTTCTGTATGTATACTTTTATGACGAATACTTAGTTTTAATAACTTTTATGAATGATGAAACACTTTTTTACCTGTACAATTTGTTTCAACCGAAACGTCCTGCTGTTTTGGAAACCTTGCCATTTTTTTTTAAATTGTAGGCACACTTCCTGGTTTCAACGATCACCGGGAACAAAGGTGCTTTATAAAGCAGTTTTGTGTAAAGTGATTTGTTGTTTCAACCACTCATTACGTAGTGATTCATCTTGTGGAAATCTACGCATTATAGTACGAAAATTAGAATAAAAATATATTAATACTATTGAAAATTGATAAGAGGTTATGTTATCTTTACGTATTTACCTGTGTAAGGACTCATTTTTCTTATTGTAGCCCAAAATCCCACAAAATACGCACTTCACCATTTTGAAAATATATTTACAAACACTTTTATGGTAGAAAAAAGAATCTGTAAATAAATATGCACCAAAATGCTGTCATCAGTTCCATCTGGCGGACACTTTGAGAATTACTCTTGCAAAGTAGTGACATCTCTATTTTGTGTTACAGTACTAAATTCGTGCTAACAGTTCTCCTATTAGAGTGAAACCACCCTGGTTTGAGCGTGCGGAATAAGGTTGGTATGGGTGTGCGGCATGATTGGAAAGCAGGAAACGAATTAATCGCGGTCTCTTGCGTTTGGACCATGGACATAGGAATAAGGGGATGGAGCATGAACCGTTACTTTCGGCGAGGGGTGTGAAGCCATTTCCGGGGAGGCAGGAGCACGGTCACGTGATACTCTGGTGCTCCACTAGTGGTTGGTTCTAGCATATATGCGCGAAATTTGAAAATGAGACCATTAGTTTGTTAACAATTATAAATTACGATAGAATATTTTCAATAAAATAAAAAAAAGTGTTTTATTTATAAATACATGTCAAAATTAAACGTTCAAAAGTTAGAATTTGTAAATATGAAAAATCTTATCTGTTTGGTATTTAATTTTACAAATACATAAAACATTGCTATTTAGAAATAGGAATAACTAGGAGATTATCTTTCACTTTTCAGCTCTTAAGAATGTGATTTAACGAATGTGCAATAGTATATAACTTATCACCATATAAGTAAATATCGGTAAGTTTTATAATGAAATATCAAAAATGTTATAAAAAGCTAATCCAATTACTTAAATATTAAATTGTACAATCGTTAATATCTATTGCATAAATGGATTAGGATGTATTATTAATAACACGTAACAAAATTGGGTTTTGTCAATTTTATTATTTATATATACATTATTACCCACTAAACAAAATTAATTTGTTATATACATAACGCATACTTTCTGAGTGGTTGATGCTTTCTTTAGCAATATAAAATAATCTTATTTTTATATATTTGGTGCATATACATCAAATTAAATGGAGAATCTGATTTTCGAGCATACTTTGCTCCGTTGTGTGACTTTCCAAATTGACAAAAAGTTTTCGGCCTACAAAATGATTCAATACCTGAACAGTTAAATAAGTACTGTTAAATTGTTTCTGCATATATGCATTACCACTTTCAAGTAGTGCACGTCTAATAATTTTTTCGCATGCAATGCAAATCGTGATCACATCACTAGATGGATATGTCAAACCTCCTCTATCTTTCTGAGCGATTAAACTGTCGCTATATTAGTACAGTCATTTGGTAGTTTTACCTGGAAAGTTTTCCGGGAGTTTTTAAAATGGGTAATTTTATAGATTTCGATGTGCTCTTTCCGAATTTCAACTTTGCCACCTCGTATCTTTGCCGCTTGCACCGCCATATTGGAAAAATGGCGCCTAATATCAGTTTTTTGACAATATCTCCTTTCCAACTCATTTTACGATAAAAACATTTATATACAACATTAAACTAGAGAAAATGTCCTATAATTTATGTAATAACAATTTTTTTTGTAAAATCAATGGTACTATATATATATATATATAGTTATTTCTGTTGAAAATTCAGATAAATTTCTAATACAGGGTGTCCCAAAAGTACTTCAACTCCGGGAAATGTGAGGTTCCTGAGGTCATTTCGAGCGCCATTTTCCTTTTGAAAAATGTTGTCCGAGGTTTCGTTTGGGAGTTATTAACGAAAAACACGGACCAATCAGAGCGCGAGCTGGATCCGCGATGGCTGGCTCCGTGTGGCGCGCCAGGGGTTTCTACTTCAAATAGCGTAGCGGTGCGCCGCGACGATGTATCGAACCAGAGAAGGAGTAGAAATTGAACGTACGGAATTAAAAACTCACCTATTCAGCCGTAAATCCACTTGCTGCTTCGAAATGTGTGTCACTGGGCCACTCGGTGATGAACTGCATAGCTGGCTTCAGGTATACGGCACTGTCCCGAACGGTAAGGGACGTACGGTCAGGTGAACGAACTGCACAGCTGGTCGTAAAACGACAACCGGAGGGATGTGCGGTCACGTAAACGATCCGGGCTTTCACCTTCACTTTCCGAACGATAAATAAATCGTTTGTTTCACACAGATAACACACAGCTATGCACTTATGCACTAATAACACTTTCACTATCTTTTGCATTGCAGCACAAATCACAATACACGTCCTTTTATCCAAAAACAGGTAGAAATCCAGGTGCGCATAGCGGGTATACGGTGTTGTCCCTCCCGTTCGTTGTCCATAAATTAGTCCTGTGGTCAGGCCGGGAATTGCAGTACTGGTGGTTGGTGGCAGGTACGCGATCGCAGTAAAATCCAAGGGGCACTCTCCACAAAGAAGGGTTGCACGGCAAATGCGTCCAGGTCAACGCACCCGACATTGGAGTAGGTCCGTGGACTGCTGCACGGTTCCTACGTTGTTGGAACGTTCCTGGCCGATTCTGCATTAAATTGTGTCGGCCCTGGAAAGGGCCGATTGAAATGAAACGGAATTGTTTCTACGTTAAACTTTGGTAGCCCTGAAAAGGGCCGATTTAAATGAAACAGAATTGCTTCTACGTTATTCTTTGGTGGCCCTGAAAAGGGCCGATTTAAATGAAACAGAATTGCTTCTACGTTAAATTTTGGTGGCCCTGAAATGGCCGATTGTTATCAAAGGAGATGTTCCACGTAGCCTCCGCGTTGCTCCACGCACAGCTGTGCCCGCTTCACCACTTGTTCAGCAACACGTTCCAACGTCTTCGTGGTGATGTTGGCTATGGCAGCGTGGACCCGTGCTGTCATCTCGTCGGCTGAGTCGACCGGCTGATGGTACACCTCGTTCTGAAATAATTATTATCAAAACAATACAAAATTTAAATGTAAACGTATGCAATAGTAAATTAAAAGTACCAGGAAAATTGAAATTACCTTCAGGTAGCCCCACAGGAAGAAATCCAACGAATTGAGATCCGGTGACCGTGGCGGCCACGGGACGGGACCGCCGCGGCCGATCCACCTATCGCGAAAGGTTTCATCCATATGGGCGCGAACATTTGTGGCGTCATGCGCTGGAGCGCCATCCATTTGATAGTACATGTTCTGTCGGATTGTATAAGGTACATCGTCCATGAGATCAGGCAGAACATGTTCTAAAAACGATTGAAAACCGGCACCGTCTAACCTATCAGGTAGGATGTACGGGCCTATTATGTGTACGCCACAAATTCCGGCCCATAAATTAACCTTCCAGCGGACCTGTGCTCCGCGTTGCCGAAGCGCCAACGGATTCTTGGCGCTCCACATATGCAAATTGTGGCCGTTGAAGCACCCTTCTCTCGTGAAGAGTGATTCGTCGGTCCACAATATACATCGGACGAACGCCGGATTCCGCGCTACTTTGTCCTGCAGCCACCTGCAATACTCCAGCCGCTGGTCATAATCTGCGGGGTTCAAATGTTCCACCCGCACATGTTTGTACGGGTGCAACATTTGGTCCTTTAAAATCCGGTGTACCGTCATCCGTTTGACACTACAACAAAAAACATGAAAATGCATAAATATTTATTATTAGATAACATTTCTTTTTATTTAAAGTGGTGATTTTTGTATTGTTACTTACTCTAAGCGGCGACTGATGTCTCGTACACTCACGGTGCCATCCTCCTCCACAGCATTGAGGACATTGGAGATGTTGGTCTCCGACCTTGATGTCCTCGGTCTTCCGATTCGCGATACTTCGGGTGAAAACGTACCCGTCGAACTTAATCGGTTCGCCATCTGCCTTAGGTAATGTGCTGACGGGATTCGCAACGTCGGATGCTCCTCCCTTAGTCGCCTAACGGTTTCGGTCGCGTTTCCGTTGCATTGGGCATACACTCAATGCATGGTGTACAACTCCTGCGATGAGTACATCTCGACGATGTTGCAGACTGACTACAGTTTTCCGAAGTTGCTTCGACCACCCCCAAATAACCCCACCACGAAGCAAAACTGAGCTGGAGGAAAAGTTCAAAATAACACGTGTTTTGCAGGACATAGAAAGTAAGAATCTGCGTGCATTGTCACTCTTGCCTTTCCTCCGGGACAGAAAACAGAGATCCACGTCTCCACGGGGTTATGCCATAAATCGAAACTGGGCAGTTACACGAAGGTCTTCACAGAGTACGGGGACTGAAAGATTTCCTTCCGCACGTGTCGTATTTGGGCACCACTTTCTAAGCTGTGTAATTAAGCCATATAGCTTGGATCCATGTTTATAAATACAATTTACAGATAACAATGCAAATCTGACGTATTCTATGTTCTTCATCCGTTGATAATATCAATTGATCTGTAAATAATAATATTTTTAAAGAATATATAGCCTAGGTCATCCATCTGATTTGGAATGGGCGAATTAGAGGTCTTACTCCAATTGAAATGCGTCGTTATCACCGGTGTTACGCTTCGTGAAAACGGACTTGTTAGCGGGAAGGTGGCGGACAGAAATTAGACAGGCTAATTAATGTGAAATAATCTTAATTCGTACAAAGTACACTTGTACTTGAATGCATGATATTTTTGGAGGTATAAAATATTTAACTTGAATTTTCAGTATACTCTTCACATTTAGCGCGCAGTTACTTCTATTTCAAAACTTCGCACTCGATGAGGCACGCCTTCCCGACGTCCGATTGATCTAAAACTTTGGATATATCATTTTTTCATGATATGAAACAATATTGGAGGGGGCGTGCCTAAAATTTTTTGGTCGAAAAATAAGGTTCACCCTAGTATCCACTGTAGGCCTATTCTACTATGTCGCACGATAATTTCGGACAACAGCTGCAGAAAATAAATTTGAAAAATAAAATCAGAATATAAATTTTAAAAATAGTTTTTAATTGTATTGTCCAATTTGCATTAACATCTGGGATAACTTGATCTTCGCGCACGTCCGACACTTATATTGTAACACTATATCGGGTCGGGTATATTGGTGTGAACCACTACTAATTCAATTACAAAACTTCTTCATTTTTTATTATTCTTTTATGGAACGTTCACCAACTTATTTCTGGCATTTTTCTGATTAAAATGACACTAAACACGGTATAATTTCAACTGCATTCAGTGGTTTAATTGATGGTGTGCAATAAGATTTCGTTGGCCCGTGTTTACATGCGCTGTCCTTTTCTACGTTTGGCACAGTCGGCGAGGCAATAAAAAAATAGCAAAACTACAAGATCTATGTCGCAGCACGGACCCGAGGATCCGGTTTAGATCAAGACTTTACTCTACATTTTAGTTGTAGATTCAACGTATTTAACACTAGAACTACCGAGCCCTTTTTTTCACAAAATTTCTTACTTTATTGGGTAAAGAAAAAAAAACCCACAATATTCCTTGAACCTCAAGTTTCTCTCACAATGTTCATACACGAAAAACAAATAAAAATAAACCCGAAAACTTGCGCGAAGCGCCGAAAAAATCTCACCTCTTCGCAAAATTATCAACACCTCCCGAACGAAACTGACTCTTAACCTCGCGCCTATATCTAACCGTTACGCAACAAAAGAATAACCTTTTACAGTATTATATAAAAATTAATTTAATTAAGATCTAAAACCCCTAGGTAGGACACGCAACATTTATTAAATTAAACCTAAAACCTGTATATACACTCATTCATACTCTCATTCATAAAAAAAAATAGAGAAAAATGCCAAAAATAAACTTTTCTCCTCCTTCTACACTCAATCACTCTTCAAAATTAATAATTATCTCTAAATACTCTAATTCCGCATTAAAAATAAAATTTTTTTTTTTCAAAATGAGCCGTATCTGGCAGTCTCATACATTATCACTTATGCGGATGGGGGAAACATATGAAACATATGAAAAGTTCCCCGGATTCTCCAAAGTCTCCTCTTTGAAAAAGCAAGAGGTGGGTTTTTTTTCTGAAAAACCCTCCCTTGCCCTTCACCGGACGAAAAAGCCCGGGGGCTTTTTCCGCGCTCCCGTTATCCTAACTTGCTACTTAAAACCTAATAGAACGCGTACAAAAATTCACATTCACACATTGAAGTCACACACACACATCCGCTTACACTCTTATTATCTTATTATCTTAACAAACCCTCCACCTAAATTATTCTATAATCATTAACTATGCAGGCAGTTTGATATGTATGCGTTATGCTAAACTCCCGTCCGGGGCCAGGGTCAGCTGACGCCCCGGCCCCCATCATCCTCCGTCCCCCTTCGTGGGGGCACTCGTCGACGCCGGGGGGAAGATCCCTGAGCCTCCTCCATCTCCGCCCCACGCCTTGGGGGCACAGGCTGGCGCGGGGTGAAAAACCCTCGCGCCCCTCCATCAGGCATCAACCCTCACTGGGGGGAGGAGGGGGGCTGAGGCCGGCACGAGGGTCGTCCCCGCGCCCAAACCCTCCTCGCCGAGCCCGGGTCCTTCTCCCGGGCTCTCTCGGCGGCCTCCTTCTGCGACATCACTTCCTCACAGAAGGAGGCCATCGCCTTCCACGACCCCTCGTTCGCGGTCATGTAGCCGACCACGGCCGCGAGTGAGAGGTCCCACCCCTCCACCGCCGCTCTAAGGACACGGCGCGGCACTGCCCATGCTGGACACTCTTCAAGGGTGTGCCGCGCCGTGTCCACATCCTCGCCGCAGTGGTGACATTGCGCAGTCGGCTCCCGCCCCACTCTGTGCACGTACTCTCCGAAGCAACCATGGCCGGAGAGCACTTGCGTGAGGCGGAAGGTCAACCTTCCCCGCCTCCCGCACCATATATCGAATATGGGCAGGACGGTCCGGGCGATTGAACGTCCCGTGGAGGCGGCTCTCATCTGCCGCGTAGGCTCCTGAGTTGCCTGCTTCTCCCACCAACCTAGTCGGCTATGGAGGGACTTATGAGGGGGGAAATGAAGGCACTGGAAGGCACGAGGCACCGCTGCGCAGCGAAGGTGCGCGCTGCACGAAAGAGTGGACGGTGGGGGAAGCTCCGCAGATCCTTCTTGACTGCGGCAGTCAAAAATGTCCATCACTGCTATATAGGTACCTATTCTATACACGTAAGTAGATAGGATACGATTCTAGATAAACAGTATTATATGTAGATAAAATAAGAAGATATGGCAAACAGTCACAAAAACTCAAAAACAGTAACAAAGAAAAAATCTCAAAAACAGTAACAAAAATAAAAAACAAAGTAAAGTGAAGTGCACGAAAAGATGTACTTATGGAACTGCAAACTTAAGAAACAAAGAAAGAATGAAGATTTGCAGAAATAGAAAGGAAGAAGAATTGAGAAAGACAAAGGAATTTGCATTTTAAATGCAATTGTGAAATGTTGTACGCTTCATTGCTCAAATATTTGTTGAAAGAATGTATTTAGTTATTTATGTGATATTATATATTACGGTGTTAAAATTAATGGATATTATTCCGAAAGGCACCAGTGGCCGATCGATATGACATTTGGAGTATGTGATGAAGAACGTGGAAGTAAAATTTTAACTTCGGGAATTTGTTGTTTTTGAGTGTTTTGCGAAAAACTGTAGCTATTACACATTGAATTTTGCATATACGTGCACGTCCGTGCTGTGCGTATGCGTCAGTATGTTGCGACCACTCGTCAACTGTTTCTACAGATATATCGCTACAATCGTCGAACGATCTATATACCGCGTGAACTTTTTAAAACATATGATGATGAAGGGATAAACTTCCGAAAAGCCCATACCTCCGATTTTTTTAATACTCTGTATTCTTACGTATTTTGGCGTGCTGATTGCGAATATGATAGTGAAAATCGGCGCAAATGTTATTTTCATTGCGGAAACCATAAAAACCATAAAAATCATAGTTTTTTCATTTATTTCCGTAAATAATGGTAATTTTGAAGAATACTTTAAATAAAAGTTGTAGCTCTCATGGAAATACACATTTTATTTCGTATTAATTTTTGTCATAAAAACAATAGTTTTTGAAAAAAACGATCTCACTCTGGTCATACATATATGTATAGGGTGAGCCTTCAATCTTGAAAGACAACTCCTGCATCTTCGTATGCGTGGTCGGACCGGCCGTTGGGCCGGCTCTTTCCGCCCCCTCCCACCGCCTTTTTTAAAAAATTTTTTTTTAGAGTGTGGGGAAATCCTCCTTATGGATAGCCCCTGTCCATGCCTGAGAGGAAGGTAGGGTTATGTTGGGCTCTCTCGGCTGAAGGCCGTGCATACCAACTGAACCCACAGTAATCCGTCCCTGGGCTTATTGGGGATGGGCCGGGTTCACCAAAAGGTATGCGACCGTACCCGCCCCCACCCGTTTGAGCGCACTCGACGAGAAGCTTCCCCCAACCAAGCTAACTTGGGGCTGGGCGACGGATTAAGCCGAGCACCCCTTCCCTCGGGACCGCCCGATGGGCGAGTACAGGCCACTCACCCGGCAGACCGTGGTGACGCCATTCCTCCGTCCCCCCGCGTCAAGGGGGCCGGAGGGATGACGTCGCCCATTCCCGGTAAGGATCAGTCCGTTAAGAGGGGAGCCACAGCTCAAACCCTCCGGATTGATCGCCCTCCCGCTGGGCGTGGCCAAGACCACGCACACGCCCCCCTCCGGCGATCCTGCTAGGCAGGGTCGTGGATGGGGGGTTTCTTCTCACTCTTGGGAGCCGTCTCCTTAGGCGGGCCCATCACCTTCTTCTCCGCCGACACCTCCATGGGTAAAGGCCCTCCCTCGGCGACCTTAGCCGCCGCACCGCTTTTGGACCACTCGCCCAATTTTCCGCTCCCTGGGAGAAACATTGAGCAAGCCCGAGACCCCGAGCTGTGCTCGGCGGGCTTACCAAGGTCCCCGCAATTGGCTCACCGTGGTGATTTCATACACGCAGCCACCCTGTGCCCCTCGTCCCCGCACCGGTAGCAGCGACCGGTCCGGTCCGCCTCCTCGTTGTGTGGGCATTTGACCCACACATGACACCGCCGGAGGCACCGGAATCACTGAAGCGGTCGCTGCTCAAGTACCTCAAGCGCCCGCCGCCTTCCTCGCCGCAGTTAGGGGGAGCTGGACCCATGCGGTCCCCACCCCCTCCTGACTGCGGCTCGCGCGCCGTATCACCCAAACCCGGATCGCGGCCTCCTCGCAGCTCCCCTCGCGTGCGAGGGAGGCGCGAACCTCCGCCTCAATAACGGACTGATCCAGCGCCCTGAGGCGAAGTTCCGCCCTCTTCGTTGGCCAGTTGACTCTGTAGCCAATACCGGCCAACGCCACCCCCATCCGGAGCGCCAATGATACCGCCTTGTCGGGGGCATCCTTCCCCCTAACCTTGAGCATCAGCGCCCCGGTCTGGGTTGCCGCAACTCCTAGGTCCTCGATGCCCAGATCAGTGGGCTGATCAGCGTGCGATCGCGTCGGCGTACGTCGCCTCCGTGCCGACTTTTCTCGTGACCACCACGGCAGCCGAACAGCGCGCCCCGAACGCTGGAGGCGGGCAAGGTGCATCCTCGCCAGCTTGCTGGTCGGGGGACCCTCGAGCTGTTCCTTGACCTCGGCACTTTCGGCCTCGAATCCTTGTGCCCGACCCCGAGCCACCATCAGCTCATTATTATGCTCAGTGAGCTCCTCCGCCTCTGGGGCGTCACCGACCCTCCCCGCGCGCTCGGTCAACTCATAGGCGGCGGCCTTTATCGCGCGGACCGCCTTCCGGAGCTCTGCCTTCAGATCTACCTTCAGGCTTCGGGACACTAGCCACACGCTATGTACCGCGTAGCACATGTCCTTGAATTGGCCGAGGAGCTGACACGTCGAAGACGTCCTAGCGGACGCCGTCAGCTTCTCGACCGAGTCCATGGCAGCCCTCGACACGCGACTAAATTGAGTCGCGTGCTGCCCCCAAAGCACGTCCCACGACACCGGCGCCCAGCGAGCCGCTGCCCGCGTCGTTACCGCGGGACCCGGGTGCTTGATTGACTGCCCCCCTCGACGAGTCGCTGGAGATGGAGACTACGGAGCCTGCGTCCGAATTGCCCCTACCTCCATACAGCTGTCCAGGTGCGGGGGATTGGACGAACGATCGCCCAGACCCCGCACTATCCGCCCACTCCCTACGGGTAGTCCGCCGGGAGAAGACAAACGGAAGGGGCCGAGAAGCCACCCCAATCCGCGGAGACGCCTCCACGTCCATCCCCTGGTGGCTGTCGCCTCGGTTGCCTGAACCGCCAGCCACCACCGAGGAAACTCCACCAGAGGTGGGGGATCTCTCTCCCTCCCCGTAGCTTCGCCTCCACCTCCCACCCCGCTCGACTCAGTCGAGCCACCCCTACCGCCGCGCTTCGCGCCTTTGCCCCCCGATCCCCAAATACTTTAGAAAAATACATGAAGTTCCTACGAGCGTGGTAGGAACGTGGTCCATCCTGGCAGAGCCTCCTTCCCAGAACAAGCCCTGCATACTACGGGGGGCGGGCAGGTACCCCGGAGGTAGTGCACTAAAGACTGACGCATCCATCAGCCCACCCCCGGCGTTTAGATCGGGGGTGCTTCCGTGCCGCGCACCGTAACTTGAAGTTGAAGACTTTTTTTATAGAGGTTTATCCTTCTCACAGACCAACGGATTAAGGCAAGCCCCCCGTTCCGGCAAGCCGGTTTACGGTATGGGGCCCTGGACGAACAACTTGTCGCCCAGGACACACTACAGGTAGGACACTGCCTCACTGCGCAGAAGGTGCAGTAAAAAGCGGCAGGCAGTGTCCGCTTGCACTCCTGACTCCGTTAGCACACTCCGAAGTGTGTCCCAGGTTCCACCACGAGGAGATGGAGCTAGAGGGTTTAGATGTGCGACATCTCTCAAATAGAGAGAACGCCTCGATAGTGGATCCGAATCACCACTGAATACACCCTAAAAAGAGGGGTGAAGGCGACCGCGCGAGCGGGCAGGATGCAAACAGGCAAACAGCCCACCCCCAGGGGACGCCAAAGGTAGTAGACCCCAATGGTGGCGGTGGGAGTAGTATAACTAACTAGTCCCACCAACGCCGTGACGCCTGCGACCCCTCACCGAGGGCCGCCCCGCCCGCCTCTAGGGGGACGTCCTCTAGGGGGACGTTCCCGAAAAAAAGTGTAACTATAATAACTGCACTCCGTTGCAATGAAAGCAGCAACAGAGACAAAAAGCGCGATTCTTACTTTCCACAGCCAGTGTGACATAGAAGTTAGAAGCAAGAAACAATGTCAAAGAACAAAACTGTGGGGGAAATTCTCCCCTGTTTGCAGTCATCGGGATTCGAACCCGGGACAGTCGAGAAGTAGCCATACGGAACCTGGGCGTTTAGCGCGCACGACTACAGTCACTGTCATGCGCCCTCCCACAATCTAACCCAGACCTAACCCAGACCTACAACTTTCATCTGAAGTATTTTTCAAAATTCCCATTATCGACTGAAATAAATGGAAAAACTATGATTTTTATGGTTTTTCACGGTTTCCGCTATGAAAATAACATTTGCGCCAATTTTCACTATCATATTCATAATCAGCACGTCAAAATACGTAAGAATCCAGAGAAAAAAAACATCGGAGGCATGGGCTTTTCGGATGTACACCCGGAAAAACATAAACAGATCGCACTACACCAGGGCTGCCGTTTAAGTCGCTACGGCTGTACTTCCGTAAGGCACCAGTGGCCGATCGCGATGAAAGTTGGTGGGTATTATGAGGAATAGGGAAGCACCTGAGATATGCAATTTTAGCTTTGGCAATTTATGCGGTGAGAAGACACAGGTTCTCAATTATAAATCTGTCATAATAGGTTTTCGATGCTTTGGACTCTTTATTCGGCAACAATAAGAATGCCTAAGACATGTGTATGCATGTGTGTATTATGAATGATGGTGTAGCGATCTGTTTACGTTTTTCTGGTTGGAAACGCGATGTTTAGGTCCCAATGTGAGATAGTTCGAGTCGTATCGTGGTGCGTGCGTTACTATTTATTCGATCCTGTGTGCTACTGTTAACTCTATCGTCGTAATGGCTTTCTCAGTCCCAAATAATCCTCTTAAAGCAAAGTGTAATATAGAAAAACTTGTTTTAGAGATATTAGTGTCACGATTAGTGTTAAAGTGTTGGACTACTACCATTCCGGCGAAAATGCCCGAAAGATGGAAAATACGAAATGAAATTGGTACAGAGTTCTCGAGCATGCATAGCTACTAGTACATGTGTCGGTAAACGATGGAGATGTTGTAAACACTCCGTACAGCGAACTATGGCAGAAAAAACATGGTTCGAATATCACAACATCTCAATGGAAGATGTTCTAATTATTATTTTTCATATGAATTTAAGTATAAGGATGCGTGCAATGAAATAAAAAGTCTTAGTAGAACTAATATTTCGCTAGAGACAATTGCTGATATGTACTCCTATTGTAGAGAAGTTCGTATGCTAACAATGGATAGAGTTGCCAATAACAATGGTCCGATTGGTGGACTGGGAAAAATGGTTGAAATTGATGAAATGAAATTCGATCGTCGAAAATACGAAAGATTTTCAGATGTCTGGATATGGAAACTAAAGAACTTCGCTTGGAAATCTGTCCCAATAATAAAATAGATCGTGATACGCTAATACGTATTATAAAGAAACATATTGCTCCAGGAACAACAATATATTCTGATTGTTGGAAAGCATATGACTGCCTAAAGGACGAAGGATTTAACCATTTATCGGTTAATCACTCCATGAACTTCGTAGATCCTCAAAGTGGGGCCAATACTCAAGCAATTGAATCTCAATGAAGACCATTGCGATTACGATTGCAAAGAGGAGGAGCCGGGGAAGCAATCTTGATTATCACCTCTGCGAATATTTGTGGCGGAGGGAAGTTAAAAAGAAAGAGATTGATCTTTTTGCAGAGGTGATTCGATCAATCCGAATAGTGTACCCCGGGGTCGGATATTGAGAGGCACCACCAATACTGAAAAGAGGGAAAACAGAGGTAAGGTCCCGTTAGATTAAATTATGTTTAATTTGGATTAGGTCATGTTTAGTCTGAAAGACTAATCGGAGTTCGTCGGCGAAAAGTTTATTTTAAGAGCGAGCAGAAATAACATTGGTTTGGTTTAGGTTTGGCTCTTATTGGTTACTGTACTCAGGATTTATTTAAATTAACGCCTAACTACGTAGTTTGTTTCCGTACGCTCGTATATGTATTTCGAATTCTAATCCGCAGTAATGCGTACGCAGTAACATTACTGGTACATTACTGGTACATTACTGGTACATCGCTCTTTTTCGTCCGCAGTAACACATACAAAATACATTACAGTAAACACGTACTATCTGAATGCCCTGGCTTCCAGGTCAATAGCAAGAACCTGTCATAAACCTCTCCACACAGAAGAGCCCCGAGACGGCACATGGGCAAGGGGAGCCTATCATTAGGTCTCCCTACAATCGCGTAGTAGTGGGCGATAACGGTTGAACACCTCAGCCCACTGCAGTTCAGCTATCGCTCGTACGGGCAGTGTATTGGGGACTACTCCAAACATAAACAAATCCGCAGGAAACACACCACCCCTTTTCGGGCAACGTTGCATGTATCCATCACACGTACTGTCGTTATTGGCTGAAGGCCTGCGACAGCGGTCAACAGCAGATCATATCGAGATTAGGCTAAATGCACTTAGGTACATAGGTTAAATCACGCGTCGTGGAAAATGTCCAATGAAGAAATCCTACACTATATTCTTCTCGATATTCCTCTCGATAATTATTACTGGGAAACAGATAAATCCCAGGAACTACTTTCAGGGACATTGATAAGATTTGGTAACGTTATTTAAATATAATTCCACGAATGATGAACATTCGAAATTAGACCTTCCATTATATACTCAAAATTTTGACATCCAAATCTCTACAGGGTGTCCCAAAATTCCTTCAACTCCCGGAAATGGGCGGTTCCTGAGGTCATTTGAAGGGCCATTTTCTTTTTGTAAAATGTCCGTCGAGGCTTCGTTTGGGAGTTATTAACGAAAAACACGGACCAATCAGAGCGCGAGCTAGACCCGTGTTGGCTGCCTTGGTCTGACGCGCCAGGAGTTTCTACTGCTACGAGCGTAGCGGTGCGCCGCACAGTATTACGAAATGGCCTAAAAGCGGCAGAAATTTTGTGGAAAGATTGTCACAAGTACAACGCTTATTTGGCAAAAATAATTTTCTAAAAAACTTGTTAAACATTAAGTAATATGGGCTAATCGGAAATCTGTTTTCCGTTCATTTTTTATTTATGGAAGCATATTTAAAATCTGTTAAGCAGCGTCGGTCTGGCACTAATCGTTTCGGCAAGGTGTAATGTTGAACTAACTTTGTGTAAAAAATCTCGGCCTACTTCGAACCACTTTGGCCGCAATTTAAGTTTAAATATCAACTTTTAGAATTTCCAAGAATTAATTCTTGCGATGGTACGGTATATTTGATGTTTTAGGAATATTTCTAAATAATAAATGTTAGAATTATTAATTAAATAAACTGAATTAATTAAAAAAAGTTTTATTAATGAAGCAATGAAATTACGAGCACAAAGAAAACACGTCTTTACGTTTTAAATGTTATACGTCAAGTGAGTATCACGGGCAAGAAAATAGAACGATGTGTTAAACAAATAAACAACTGTTTTATAAACAAACTGAACCATATCAATATTGAAACATATCGAATCGATTATAATCGAACATTAGAAACATTAGATTAATTTTGACATAATATTTCAATAATAAAGAATAATTTATCAATCCTTTATAAAAAAATATTTAGTAACAATTTTTTTTATGTTACTGTTAAGTATCGTGGTGAAGTATCGCCGAAATAAATGATTGTAACCACTTCCCATTACTTTGGTAATGACAAAAGAGAAACTTTTAATTCGTCTGATTTACGATTGTTCTGATAATCGTCGATATACATTATATATTATTACTTTCACAATACGCACTACTGTCGCCATACTGGCACCGATCAGCAAGCAGCTCTTCCTTTTGTTACTACGCAGCGCTGCGCGCGCATGTACTTTTCGTCACGTACATCTTGTTCGGCGTAGCTCACAAAATTGCGATATATTTTAATACACCTCCTCAATTTTTTGCGCTATATAGTGAGCACAGAATTTAATATTTCCTTTTTTCATTATGTTAAATTCAAAAGTAATCTAAAATTTTCGAATTTACTTCTCCCCAGAGCCTTCGTCAAAATGTCAGCTATGTTATTCTCTGAGTCAACTTTCAAGATATCAATTTCTGTGCTCTCGTAACATTCATTCACGAAATGGTAATGAACTTTAATGTACTTAGAGTTCTTTGTCAAGTTTCCAAATTTGGATATTGCTATAGCACCAGAGTTAACTTCGTAAATTTTCGTTGGTGCTTTAATACTTTCTCTAAAGTCTTTCAACAATTTTCTTACAAATTTGATTTCGCTAACTGCTTCTGATAGAGCTACGTATTCGGCGGCTGTGGACGATTTTGTCACGCTGCCCTGCTTTTTTGATTTCCAGAATATTACATTTCCGAAAAATCTTATTATGAATCCTGTAGTGGATCTTCTATCTACTTTATCCCCAGCCCAGTCAGCATCCACAAAACAGTCTATTACTTCAGCATTAAAGTTTCTTTTGTAAGTCAATTGTAATTCTTTGGTTAGAAACAAGTATTTTAAAATTCTTAAGGCATATTTGTAATGGGTCTCATCGTAACTATTTTGGAAACGACTTAAATAATTTACGCTATAACTAACGCCCAATCTTGTTCCAGAGTTAATATACAATAAAGCTCCTATGAGATTTCTGTATTTTATGTCGTTTGAGGCTGACTGTGCGGGTTCTAAACTTAGGTTTTGTTCCATTGGTGTACAATATAGTTTGCTATTTTCGATATTATAATGTCTCGCTAATGACTCTATATAACTACTTTGGTCTAGTCTCATTTCACATTTCTTATAATCGTGTTCAATATTAATTCCTAAGTAGGTCTTTACTTCACCTAAATCTTTCATTGCAAATCTATTCGACAGTTTGTTTTTTACTTCATCGATTGTTCTCTTGTTCTTTCCGTAGATCAATAGATCATCTACAAATAGAATTAAGTATATTACGTCATCACTCTCATGTTTTATGTACAGGCAATAATCACTCTCACTTCTTCGAAATCCTAATTTTATCATGTAATTGTAGAAACATTCGTACCACGCCCTCGAGCTCTCGCGCAATCCATACAACGCATTTCCAGTTTGCACACTCTCCCACTCTTATCATCGTAACCTATAGGTTGCTTCACGAACACTTCCGATTTTACAGCTCCGTTCAGGAAGCTACATCCTCTACATCCATTTGCATAATCATTAATCCATATTGACAACAATAGGATAACAGTAACTTTAATATTTGGACTTTTGCTACTGGAGAATATACGTCTTCCAGTACTTCTTCCTGTTGGAAACCCCGAACAACTAACCTCGCTTTCTTACGATTATCGGATTTATTCGTGAATACCCATTTTAAATCAAATATTTTCTCCCTTTTTGGTTTCTCTACTAAGTGCCAAGTTTTATTTTTGATTAAACAAGACATTTCTCGATCCATTGCCTCTTTCCATAAACCAAAAACATTACTTTTCACAGCCTCTGCATAAGTACTAGGGCTATCTGCGCTTACAAAATTTACGTAAATATAGTAGGAACTTGTTTCACCGTATCTCACTGGCTTCTTTCTGCCGCGTTCTGACCTTCTCAATTCAGTTTCTATATCATCAAATTTTCCTTCTGATCTATTACTTAAATTTCTGGTTTTTTTCGTTTCTACTTTTTCGATCCTATCGTCTCTTATAATACTCTCGTAATTTTCGTCTGATACAGAGTTTCCGACAGAACCTTTTTCAGATTCATTATCAGTCTCATTTTCTCCATTGAATCCTACTAAATTCTCGTTATTATCGATAAAATCTACGTGTCTTGTGACTATAATTTTAATGTTGACTAAAACTCTGTATCCAACGTTCTCATAACCTACAAGTATGCCAATGTCTGCTTTCCTGTCCCATTTCGAATATCTTTTCACCTCGGGTACTCTTACGAAAACTTTCCTTCCGTACAGTCTTAAATTACCAATATTTGGTTTCTTCTTAAAGAATATTTCGAATGGAGTTTTATTTCCGCAAGTATTTGTAATGATTCTATTTTTTAAGTATGCTGAAGTTTTTACTATTTCGGGCCAATATATAATATTCAACTTTGAATCGGATAGCAAACATCTAGCGGAGTTCATAATTGTCCTGTTATAGCGCTCAGCTGTTCCATTCAATTCGTGAGCATAAGATGGACAAGGTTCCGCGAAAATCCCCTTTTCGCTTAGTAGGCTGTACATATATTTATTCATGTATTCCTTGCCGTTATCACACCTTAGTCTCTTTATTTTCTTACCAGTAAAATTTTCAACTTTGTTTATGTAATCAAGGAAACATTTGTGAACTTCATTTTTTGATTTCAATGTATATATTGTGACGGATAGAGAACAGTTCCCTATTAAATTCTTCATAGGAATCTGTTCAGGATCGTCTCTGGAAGGAAGCGCCCTAGATAACCTTTTCATATCATAGTGTGGGATAGTGATCACAGCTAGTTACGTGCACGGTTTTTTTTATTCACGATTATTGTACAAAAGACGATACGATACACTGAATTACACGGATGTCAAATACAACGACGACTATTTTACGACTAACGACTAACACCGTAACGATTATCTCGACTGTTTTATAATTCGCCTCGACCTGTTCGACTCTACCGAATTTACTGTCTAATATGATACCGCGCCGCTCGTTTGTCCTCTTTTATATTGCCCTGTTTCTTTGTCTGAAAATGTTCGGGCCAACGGCCGCTTGCCCTAGGTGCGATTCGTCCTCGCGTTTTTCCCCACGATCGGCAAAATCATCACACTTCTTTTGTATTGTTTTGCCGCGCGCTCAGCTGACCCGCGAGACGCCACGCGGCGGTGATGTGCGGGGCATTGCCCGCTACGCCTAAACATTCGGCATAGAGTCATTTGTCCTTCCTCTCTCTCACACCCGCAACCATGTATTCATCTCACAATAGTTAACCCCTTTTAACGAAGATCGAGTTCGGACCCGATTTAATTGAAAGTGACAAAAACGAGAGTCTGGACCTAAGTGATACAGATAATGAACAATGTGTTCCATTCATTCTAGGGATATATAAACCCTTGCGTCTTTACTCTCGGGGGCTAGTACTCTCGTAGACTCAAAGCGTGTCACGTCGTGCTGCATCTCGTAAAGTCACACACCACAATTGTACATACACATTCTTTATTAGAATATATTTGTGTTATGTGGTAAATCGTGCAACTTTCTTAAACCCTTAATTATTGACCAAAATCCTAATCTAGTAATTGAACGTTCCCACATGATACAATCTTACCGCTCGGATCGTATCAATTAAATTATACTAGTTACGAGGCCCACTAACTATCCTTTGCGGCTCCCTGATTATCGCATCAGGTTCGTCCGCTACCTAGCAGCACCCTGGTTACGCATCAGGTTCGTCTGCACTCTTAACTATCCTAGGCGGCTCCCTGATTATCGCATCAGGTTCGTCTGCACTCTTAAAACCTTAATCCTAGAGTAATAACACCTCACCGGCCACTCGTGCTACTTCACGGCCCTGGCTCGTAACAATATTTATGCGCATTTGCTGTAATCGTCTATAAAAGTCAAAAAATATTTGGACCCATCATACCCGATATTAGTGTGAGGTTCATTTAAATCGGTATGTACTAATTCTAAGATTTCATTCGCTTTACTGCGGTTGTTTTGGAAAGGAAAATTGTGCATTTTATTTCGAATGCAAGTCCCGCATTTTAAACGTATTTGTTCAAAATTTTCTGGCATTCCATCAACTAATTTTTTCTTACACATCGTACCTAGATAATTGAAATTTACGTGTCCCAAAATTCTATGAAATTTTTCTTTTAGTCATCTTTTGTACGTTATTCGCGTGAGTCTCTTGTCTTTCGACGTAACTTTTTATTTTGTATAAACCAGGGCTTCGGAGTCGGAGTCGGAGTCGTGGAGTCGGAGTCGGAGTTTGGGAGTAATTGCTGATGACTGGAGTCGGAGCCGGAGTAAGAAAAAGATATATATCGACTCCCGGAGTCGGAGTCAGAGTCGGAAAAAATATGTCGACTCCGACTCCAACTCTGACTCTTTTGTGTATAATTCATTAATAGATTTATGTATACAATTGTTAATATTCGATCTACAGTACAGACGTATTGTATATGTATATATGTACCTCGGTGCTATGTAGAGAAGAAACAGTTAAAGTTATGGTAGTAGTGAAGGCAAATAAATAAAATAAATTATGTTGTCATTTTGTCATTCTAACATTTTTTATTTAAAATAAATGAATCATAACAAAACAAGACAAATGATAAAACATTAATACAAAGTTTCTTTTAAATAATTCTATAGGAATTCAATAAGAACAAAATTACATTTTTAATCAATTTCTTTATAATATAGCTCTAAGGAAAATAATGGCTTCAATCAAATCCTCTTTCATAGATGCTCTTAAATCCGTTTTAATTATTTTTAATGCTGAAAATAGTCTTTCAACACTGACTTGTGTCGGAGGCATTGCCGTCACAATTCTAGCTGCGTCGCGAATAATTTCAGGGAAAATAGCGATAGCTTCTTCCACACTCAGTTTTGATAAGCGATCATATTTTTCCATTTTTTTTAAGCCATCATAAAATTCTTGCCGCAATTTGATTTTTTCAATATTTACTGGTTCATCTATTGAATTTAAACGTCTTCGTTTTCTTTTGGAACGTTCTAATTGATCTAAATACGCTTCGAAGTTTAATGCTTCATTTGAAGAAGACGATTCCGAACTTTCGTATGATATAACTTCATCTTGTGATTCATCAGTTTTAGACGCCTGTAACTGTAACACTTTCAAGCGCATTGCAATGTTATACAGTGTCTCTTTTGCTATGTTAATTTGATCGTCATTTAATAAAATTCGATTCATTGGGTCAACGTAAACAGCAGCTAATAAAACTTTATTCTGCATTAGCTGATTCTCTCTTTTTTTCATTGAAGTTTTAATCGCATCAGCAATGGACCCTTCAGTTTGGTTTAACTGATGCATCAAGTTTTTCCACTCCAGTAAAAATTTTCCGGGCATCAAATCTTCAGCTTGCAGCTTTAAGGTGACAATATAGGGATATGACAGAACCTTTTCTAGTTTTGCTGTTTGTTCCCATTGTTCTTCAGTTAACGAAACACATTGACTATCGAGATCTTCAATGAAGGCTTTTAATTCAATTAAACGCTTAATCATTAAATAAGTACTCCCCCAACGTGTAGCTTGGTCTAGAATAATTCCTTTGCTAGCACGTCTTTTGAGAATTGCATCAATTTTAGGGGTTCTGCTTGCAACAGCCACTTGTCTTAGTTTTCCGATGAGAGTAGCTGCGTGTTGATTTTTTAATCCATCTCGTATCGCTAATTGTAATGTATGAACGGCACATCGCATATGTTCAATTCGGAATATCTCGGACGCTTCTTCAACAATATCATCTAAATGACTATTGCTTTCTATCGTTTGGTTTGCTTGTAAGTTATCTGTTACAATTGCATCACTGTCTTCTAGTATTTGTATATTTTCTTCATTAACTTTATTCATTTTTTCTGTTATACTTAACATGTTTGAAGCATTATCTGTCACTATACATAAAATCTGTTCCTTCTTAATATTAAAATCATCTAATACTTTTTGTACCAATTTCTGAAGATATTCGCTCGTGTGATGTGCCTCAGTATCTTTTATTCCAATTGTTCGAGTTAGAATCTTATTATTTTCATCAACAAACCGAACATTAATCGCAAAATAATTGACTCTGTGGCGCGTGCATGCATCCATTTTAATAAATATCAAACGATCTTTTAGACTTTTCCGAAGTTCCTCCTTCTTGTATCTAGCCGCTTCTATTATCAATTTTCTGATGCTTTCTTTTTCTAGGCAAACTCCTAGTTTTCTAGCCATTTCGCCGTTTAAACCTACAAAGGCAGGTTGTGAAAAGAAGGTTATAGGCACACTATTTTGCACCACCATTTCAATTATGAGATCTTTAAACTTTTCCGGGGTCATTGTTACTGTTACTTTATCAGAAATAAAGAATTGAGATATTTGTGCTTGCCTGGTACTAAATATTTTATTTTTTTCTATAGATGACTGAGTACGTATATATGTATCTTCTCTATTTACTTCTTCTAATACTTTAGGATGGAAACGCTGTAAATGTCTTTTTAAATTTGATGCCCTTGTTGGTGCATTTTTTCCCCCGCAAGTTGAAAAATTACTAATTTTTGTTTCGCATAATCTTCTACCGTCATCGTCTTCTACAATACATTGACACTGATAATATTTCTCATCAGTTGTTATTGTAAAATGTTCAAAAACTGCTGACTTTTTCGACATTGCAAAATGCAAGAGATGTAAATATCTAAAAATATTTAGTTTTTTTTAAGCTTACAACTTACTGCTTTAAGAAAAAATAATAAGTAGGTAGCTATAAGTCATACTCACAGAAAAAGGATAAAAAGGAGCACCAAGAAAATATAAGTTCTAGCTGCGCTTCTTCGATATCTTCTTTATATTATAAAAAAATCACGACGTTACGACCGACTATCTACGATTGCCACGCGTCTCTTCTCGTTAAACAAAAAAATATGACGTTCGTTGCATAGCATTCTCGAAACAAACGACGCATAATGTTAGGCACGTATCTATTTACGGCAAGGCCCCGTTAAATGTAATAGCATTTATATTAAATAAATAGTTCTGTTATTTGAATTATTCTATTACAATTATGATGACATCTCTTACAATAAGCTTATCAAAGAGGTTCATAGCAGACCTGCTTATCATACACATATCACGTCTATACAGTTGCGGACAAAAAAGTTATCACTTTTTCAATGCGTTTTACTTCTCTTATTTTTTAATGTTTACTTAAAAATTTCTCTACGCTTGATCGCACGTCACAAATATTTCAATCGAATTTAAGTTTGACTACATTAGCGGTCGTATTAAAAACTTCACATTCAAACTTCATGAACCATTTATATGACGAGAATAAACACAGGTTCAATGAGCAGAAGTTTAATTAAGCGTGGTAATTTATTTACATCTATCGAAGAAGCTTTGAATGACCTCCCTATAGTTCTTATAGAAGAAATGATTCATTCACTGCCAAAAAGAGAAAAGACAGTCCTAAAAGCAACAAGTGTCTCTATGAAATATTAGAGATTATATTAATTTCCGAAAATGGAAACTTTATCTTTAGTATTTCTCAAACTGATACGTATTTTCTAACTATTTCCTGAAAATGAAAAAGTAACAGTCGTGTTGTGTTGTATCAGAGTTATCTCTTCCATATTCTTAAACTTTAATACTTTAATACAATATTTCAACTATTTATGCAGTTTTATTACAACTCTTAATTATTTTGAGTACATACTTTTTCAAGTTAGAGAGTCGGAGTCGGAATCGGAGTCGGAGTCGGAGTCGGAGTCGGAATCTGCGCCGGAGTCGGAGTCGGATTCGGAGTCGGAGATAAAAAAAAAGAGGGATTGGAGTCGGAGTCGGAGTTACGAATTTTGTCTACCGACTCCGAAGCCCTGGTATAAACCATGTTCTTTGAATGCGATTCCAATCAAGTTGTTGCACTTATTATAAATTTTTGACTTATTTCCTACAGAGATAATCTTATTTTCATCCGTTTCATTCTATTTACCACTGTCAGGTTTAAACGTATTAAATGGGGAATACACAAGAATTATTAAATGTAAATAAAAGTATATTGAAAGAGTATAACAACATAATGGAAACGTATATCGAAAGTAAGTTCGGCGCCTGCAAACGTAACTAGAACAATCATTCATAGCAACGCAATTTAAATCTAAACACTCATTGATTCTAATTCAGGTGAATACTCAACACTCCTCCTGTCAAATTTAACACTCCTCGTATCAATGTGCGGTTAGATGTACAAAACACTTTGCATAGTACAAAATACACATACAATATGTAATCTAGATTCAACATGTTCGTACATATAATTCTTAGCTTAGATTCAATTCAACATACTCACACATACAATATTTAACCTAGATTCAATATATTCATATAATGTCTTATTTATTTCCTTCAATGTTGTTGTAAATAATAAGTAGAATTGTTTCTCTGTAATAACAAAGAAACAACATTCAATGTTATTATTCACACCTTTGTTTCTTTATAAGTTTTATAAATTAGTTTTATAATTTTGGACTAGTTTTACACGTGCGTTTTGTGGCTTATATCGTATTCTGACACCACGTGTGAATTAATGAAATTCCCTTAGTGTCATAAGAGATCTGACTTACCGACCTAATTACGCGCTAAATTCAATAGGACTAAGGATACTTTCCTTACATTCATACATTGGTTATGTTTACATTCCAGTAGAGCTTTTGTCAAAATATCTGCTTTCATCAATTCGCTTTTAAGATACTCTATTATTAAATCGCCATTTTTAGTTGCTTCGCGTGAAAAATGATATTTTATTGCAATATGTTTACTTTTACCATGAAAAACGCAATTTTTAACTGTATAGCGCTCTGATTGTCGCAATAAAGTATTGAATATTACTTCCTTGGCTGCTTCTGACATCGCCATATATTCGGCTTCCATCGTGGATAAGGCTACCGATTTTTGTTTTCTAGATTCCCATGTAATAGGACCATTTGCTAATGTAAAAACGTAGCCTGTGCACGATCTCCTATCGTCTACGTCTCCAGCCCAGTCAGAATCTACGTATCCTGTCAATAAATTATCGTCGCATACATACCTTAATCCATAATTCGATGTTCCCTTCAAATATCTTAAAACTCTCTTTGCTAATTTCCAACGTGATAATCCTGGGTTTGTACAAAAACGACTAAGCGCACTTACAACAAACGCTAGATCTGGGCGTGTCGCATTTGACAAATAGATTAACGCTCCTATAAGTTCTCTATAAGGTACATTCATCATCTCGCTTCGTTCTGCTGCTGTTTTTGGACCATCTTCTTTTGATAGTACAACATTAGATTCTATTGGTGTTGAAACAGGTTTACAATCCGACATATTAAATCTGGTGAGCAAATCCGAGATATATTTATTTTGTGTTAGTTTTATACTCCCTGGTTCACCTTCTCGAATAACTTTTATCCCAAGTATATCGCTCACAGGACCTAAATCTTTCATTTTAAAGTTTTTCATTAATTTTTCTTCAGTTCTCTGTAATTCTCTGAAATCAGATGAAGCTTTAAAAGATCATCAATATAAATGACTACAATACACGATATTTTTCATTTTCGCTAGAAACATAAACACAAGGATCTATATAATTCTTTTGTAAACCTATTTTTGTCAAATATCCGTCCAATTTGGTATACCAGGCTCGTCCTGCCTGTTTAAGACCGTATAAAGGTTTTTTCAACCTGCATATTGTATCCTTTCCTTGTATTTCGAACATTTCTGGCTGCTCCATATAAATTTCATCTTGTAAATCTCCCTGAACGTAAGCAGCAATTACATCCATTTAATGTACGTACATCTTCTTCTGTACAACAACAGGGAGCAGAGTACGTATATTTTCATATCTTGCCACTGGGGCAAATACCTCGTCATAATCAATTCCTGCTCTTTGTTCATAACCACGAGCAACCAATCGTGCTTTATATTTATTTATTGACCCGTCTTGATTTATTTTCAACTTAAAAACCCACTTGCTCGTCAAAACCTTCTTATCTGGTAGTCTCTTCACTAATTCCCATGTTCCATTTTCGACCAATGTGTCGTATTCGATCTTCATCGCTGCTAGTCACAATTCCTTATCTTCCCTTTGTAACAAATCTTTTACGTTTGTTGGTTCACACGCATAATTGCTTATTTCACTACTTATTTCATGGAACAATTTCTTTGGTCTTCCCGGTTTTCCTGTAAATAATTTCTTCGGACCTTCAGGTCCCCGTCGGGACTTGTCTTATTTCGGTCTGTTGGCCAGGTTCCGTTTGTTGCCCAGATTCAGGTTCTTCAAGATCTTCTCCGTCTTGATTTTGATTTTCTTCATTTGCATTTTTTTCTCTTATTTCGTTTGATTTCTTCACGTTTTGTAATTCTAATAAATTTAATGGAACTTCTAGTAATTCTCCTGTTTTATCTAGTTTTTCTAATTTTTCTGGTTCTAGTTTTAGTATATCTTCTTCATTAAAATGCACATCACGACTTATGATTATCTTTCTTCTTTCATTATCCCAAAGTCTATATACTTTTCCTTTAGCTTCGAATTTGTTTCTTCTTATGCCTTTCTGAAATGCGATAGCTTTCGAACCAAATGTTCGCATGAAACCTAAAAATGGTTTTTGTTGATTCCACATTTCGTACGGAGTCTCATTGTCTAATGCTTTCGTTGGGCACCGATTTCTGATAAAATTTGCCATGTTTATAGCTTCAGCCCAGAAATTTAATGGCAACTTCGATTGTATTAACATACAACGTGCCATTTCAACTAAAGTTCTGTTTGTACGCTCCGCAACTCCATTGTGCTGTGGAGTGTGTGCTACTGTTAGTATATCCGCATTCCTTCCGAATCTAATAACTCTGTAAAATCCTTTGAAAGATATTCTTTCGCATTATCTGTTCGTAATAATTTAATTGTTTTACCAGTTTCCGATTTTACACGTTGTAAATACTTTTTAAATTCATTTAATATGTCTGAACGTTGTTTTATAAAAACTACTTCGGCATATCTCGTATAGTTATCTATGAAAGTTGCGAAATATTTTGCACCTCCGATTGATATTCCCAATACATCTTTTGCTCTGTCTTCAGATTTTGTGAACGATGATTGATGTATTTTTCCAAAATGACATATATCACAATCAGAATTGTCTTCTCTTATATTAATATGAAGACCATTTGCCATTTCATTTTCGTGCAATTTTCTTACGTCTCGCAGATTTAAGTGTCCAAGTCTTTCATCATGCCACCTCTTGAGTGAATTTGTTGAGTGAATTTCTACTTACGGGAGAGCTGGTTCGGCTGACTCGGCGTTGATTTGCTTAGTCGGCAGGTGAGAGCGCGTATTTCGTCGGTTTGTTAGTCTTAGAACTCTCTCTAGTCGGACTCTCTTTCGTTGCGTCGGTCGGTCGCTATATTCCCGCGCCCGGACACTTTCGCTAGCGAGAATCGGTAGTCGCGGCGTTGGCCGCCTAGCGGCCAATTCCCGAAGGTGTGCCGCGCACACTTTCACCTGTGGGTATCATAGCCACCTGGCGGACGGTTCGCGACCCGGTCGTTTGGTCGGCGTTGTTCGGGTTTCTCGGCGGAACGCGGTTAACTAGTAACAGGCCTGCCATGTTGCAGGTCTGTTACAACATCTTACCTTTTTCTTTCACGGATGACGCATTATTATTATTAATATTTTCGGAGTGACTGACCTGTTCACGAAGTCTTTCTTCTTGCTCGATCAATTTCGCTTTCAACGACTCCACAGTCGGTAGGTCATCACGCGATTCGATTGCCACGCAAAATCCTTCGTATTCTGCCGATAAAGAATTCAACAACATTACCGATTGTAAATCTTCTAGAATTTTTGTCCCAGCCTCACTGATCTGTTCGAGTTTTTGGTTGAAACAAATGAACATATTCGGTCATCGATTTATTCGTTCCCTTCTTCATGCGATACAGCTGCTTGAACAACGTCGATTTTCTCATCGGCCCTTACGACTCGTATAACCTTTCTAACTGATCCCATGCCGATTTAGATTTTTCTTCTTTTTTTATGTGATTTAGCTGACTTGTCGTCACACACAAAAAAATTAAAACCAACGCTTTTCCGTCTTTGGTTTCCCATTCCACTCTATTTTCTGTACATCTTTTAATTTGCCCACTCGTGTATCCCCACAATTCGTTGCAAATTAGTATGCTTCGCATCTGTACTTTCCACGACTCATAATTCAAGTCGTTTAATTTTTCAATATGGTTTACATTACCAATTGAAGTCGAAGTCATTTTCATTTTATTTTAAACTTTCTATTATTTTGATCACTCACGTAGTTTTTTTTATATTAAATACCTGGGCCCATAACCTGTCAGGTTTAAACATATTAAATGGGGAATACACAAGAATTATTAAATGTAAATAAAAGAATATTGAAAGAGTATAACATCATAATGGAAACGTATATCGAAAGTAAGTTCGGCGCATGCAAACGTAACTAGAACAACAACGAGACATATTATAAACATAACACGACGATCATTCATAGCAACGCAATTTAAGGGGCTAGTCTGATTCGCCGTGAATGCGGTGGCACACTCACACACCGCTAGATAGACATATACGTACACGAAGATTGCAAGGGTATACGAAGATTGCAAGGGTCCACGAAATGTAATGCCATTTCTCGATAAAGCACAGTTGGGGCTTGTGCGTACTCCCAATCGCTAGATAAAAGATCAATCTATTCCAGATGTATCCTAAAATTGCTCACTTTTGCGTTCTCGAGGCGTGATTTGCATTATTCGGCATCATGTAGCGGACCGCTGGCGGCGCTACAGTGCTGCCGCTGTCGGAGCAGTCTAGTAATACTGTTCATACAGCTGCATGCTGCCGAATAATGCAAATCACGCCTCGAGAACGCAAAAGTTGTCTATACGTATACTGCCACACAATCAAATTTTGCAAAAACTTTAATAGCTTATATCTCAATAACTATTTGTTTGCGACATATGGCTCCTTTCAGACCTTTTCTCTCCTCGATGAGTAGAAGGCGTTGATGTAAAAAAAACTTTAACAACAATTTTCTTTGTTATAAACAATTTTGCGGCAAGTTTCCTTTGCAAATGTCCACCGATCCAGAGGTGTAGAATCACCCCTAGGACGGATGACCATTACTTTTTATACACCCTGTACTTTGATCCAGAGTTATTCTATCATTAACTCTTTCGACTTTTATGCCCAAGAAAAAACTAATTTCTTTTAGATCAGTCATCCTAAATTTACTCATTAAATAATTTTAAAAATTTTCCATTGTATCTTTACTACCAGTAACAATCACAAGATCGTCCACATAGAGCACAATATATATGTTTACAGATATATTTCCTTTATCTAGAATGTATATACATCGATCTACAGATGAACTTCGGAAACCTTTTTCTGCTAGACTCTTTTCGAATACTTCAAACCAGCATCTTGCTGCTTGTTTCAAACCGTAAATAGCTTTATTAAGTTTACATACTTGATTGCTTTTACTTTTGACTCCTTTAGCAACTTTCATAAAAATCTGCTCCTTTAGTTTACCATTTAAAAAGGCAGTCTTTACATCCATATGATGTATCAGTAAATTAAACTGATTTGCAAAAGCAATTATAAATCTAAAGCTTGATATTCTAGCGACTGGTGCAAATGTCTCGTTATAATCCGTTAAATACTCTTGACTAAAACCCCGAGCAACAAGTCGCGCCTTGTATTTTGTTGGGTTTCCGTGTTTATCATGTTTGATCGTAAATATCCATTTACAATCTACTATGTTTGTATTTTCTGGTCTATCTACCAACGACCAGGTTTTATTTATCATATGTGAATTTATTTCATCTTTTATGGCTTGTTCCCATGCAATTTTATCATTCCTTAATTTTATTTCATCAAATGAATTTGGAACTTTATTAACAACCGATTGTGCACACATAAGAAGATCATACTGTGATTCACTTTCATCATATGAAACAATAGGATTGTTCTTTATTCTATCACTCCTTCTAACAAGGAGAGCGCAAGGTCGATGCCTCTCAGATTTGATTGAAACTTTGTAAAGTTATAGATCTCGTTCTCCTGTTAACGTGTATACCCCATTATAGCCGCAGATACTCAGTAGTTTTTAAGATATTTATAATTAAAGGTTTTCATTACCATGAATATAGGTTTTATTTCCATGTATATCAAGTACCGTTTTGGCTTGGAGGTAGCGTGCCGGAATAGTACGCCGTTGACCAGGGTTCGATTCCTTGTCGATCAGAGTTTTTTTTTACCAATTAAACTTTCCTTATTTGTTTGTACTACTGTAATATTATTATTTATTATAGTGATACTGCTCTTCACATGCAAAAATGAATATTTAATTTTAATAAAGCATAACATGGAAATAATGCGTTACATGCATAAAATAACTATAGAGATAAAGTTAATACTCACAAGCATTATTACATGCAGCAATGGTACTTATCATAGAAACATGAAAAGCAAAGCACACAAAAACATCTAGCACATCTAATAAATGCAGGTGTATTGTCACGTCGTCCAGAATTTGGCCGTCGCTAGGAGGGCGAAAATCCTGACGACATTTACAGGGTATTTACAAGCCCGGAGGCCGGGCCGCGTTCGGCCGCACGAGACGCGGTCCACCCGGGACAAAAGTTGTTCGCAGGCACGTCACTTCTCGAAATTTGCCTAGATTTTCGGGCGCCAGGCACGGAAGGTGCCACGCTAAGCGATTACCGCCACTAACGTGTTCGAGAAGCGTTCGGACGCGCCTGCGACAACCGATATTCGATCACGATGTTCCGCGAACGGTCGCAGGGTACTACGCGGGGCGAACACGAGGCGTTCCCCGCGGCGGGAAGGTTTCTCACGTAATAAGACACTCGGAATTTCGGCTAACAAGTCTTTATTCTTTGCCTGTTCACAATGGCGGTGCCGGCAACGACCGGCAGCGTTTCTAGGTTAGCCGGCGCGTGACGGGAGATCGGTACACGCGCGATTTGCCCTCTTCGGACCCCTTCGAGACTCGTCGAATCCGGCAGCAACGCGGTGGTAGCGTCGGCGTACGCGATACTCGCGTTCTACGCCCGAACTCCGATGGAAAACGCGTAACAATTAGTTTCTCGTCGGCGTAACAAGTCGCGAAAATACGGCGAGAGCACGTGGCGGCGTCGCACCGTGGAACGAGCCGAGGTTGGCGTGAAAACTACAACGACGCGCGGATCCTCACAAAAGAAATAAATAGGGCACGGCCCTCACCAAATAATATTGTCCCCGCGCGTTCGTTGCCCTACGGTTTGCGCAAATACCGGCAGCCTCGTAGCTGCTTATGGGTTTCAGCGACGCGATCACGAACACGCGTACCGAGCCAGCGCGAGAAAAAATCACTCTACCGATATGGAACCTGACGAAAGCTTACCCGGCAACGGCGACGTTCGATGTGCACGTCCCTCTTGTTCCGGCAGCGAATCGCACTAATTACTATTTTAGTTGCTAATTATACGCGACTGTTCTATCGTGGAGCCAACGAAGAAGTGATCTTTCGGCGCGATGACTCGGGAACGCGGAAGCGGAGCGTCCCCCCCTGTCCGCGCTCTTTCCCCGCAGGCGATCCGACCTATCGCGAATAGATGTTCGGCCGGGGCCTAACCTCGGCGCGACGGTCCCTGGCGATCGGCTATTCCTCGGTTCCCCGGCAGCGGCGTTCGATGATTGGTTGTTTCATCGTGCGGCGATCGACGCGGGCCTATCCGGAAACTGGCCAGGTTTTCCTCCGGACGAGGTGACAGCGAGGCATCGGCGATTCCGTCTACGGCACCGCATGTCCTCCTCTGCATCTCCAGGGTGTTCCTCCTGGGCCGCGTTGATCCCTCGAATTCCGGTGCCGAAGTTTTCGTCGGAGCTGACCGCATTCCTCTCCTTCGGGGAAACTTTGCTTCAGGTCCTCGCCGGGACCTGACTACGGTCCTGCGAAATCGCGTCGCGCAAATTGGCGCGACGCTCAAAAATATGAGTACTCGCCCATGGGTCTCGCTCGTGCCCAGGGCGAGCGCTCGCTACGGCCCATCTCGCATTTATTCTGCCAGAGGGTGACCCGGTCTTGCGATATCCGGTATCGGAGGACGTTGGCAAAACTGCCACGTCACAGTATGTAGGAAATGATATTAGAGTGGTCGAAAACGATGATTAACGAACATAAAGGCTCTATTTAAATTTAAACTCCCAACCGGCTCTCTCTCTCTCTCTCTCTCTCTCTCTCTCCCTCGCTCTCTCTCTCCCTCTCTCTCTCTCTCTCTTGCTTGCTAGGGCGTTCACCTGTCGTCTGTTTATTTTTTGGTGATTCGCGGTTGTCCAATGAGGCAAAAACGGCATACGTGGTGACCTGGCCGTCGCGTCGCGTCGGTCGCGCCTAACGGCTCTGACACCTACATGTATGTATATGATTTACCTGAATATAAGCTTTCCCACGTAGAAACGTCTCCTTAAAAGAGAATTAAAAGGACACAACATTTTTTTGTTTCATACATCAATTATAGATTCCCGTCATGAGATATGAACAGTGTAAAAGGTTTATTCAACTAAACAAGTATAACAAGAGAATCTATGATAAAACAGATTCTAACAACACTGAAATTACTACACGACCTGAGAATAGCAGAGCGTATACTTTACGTCTATATCAAAAGAAAGCACGATGGAGAAGAGAGTCGGTGACGCGCTCAACAACCGTTCTCTCTGAAACGACGGTGGTCCGCAGGCGCATTATCCCCACTCCGCAACATAATGCGCAGTGGTGACGTAGCACCCCACAACTGTGTAGGATTACAAAATTATATGGTCTATGGCCAGTGCCAGTAACTACAGCGACACATGCGGAAAATTTAAGAAGCTCCCTCTTTCCTTGTCTCTCCTACAGGGCTGTGACAGAGAGGGAGATATGTCACTCACAGGAGAAACAAACATAGAGTAACCGCGCGGCTTGATTTTTCGATGAAGCTAGAACCATTTTTTGAAGCGAAGAAACAATATTTTTTAATAATTTTTGTGTTGAAATATTCTTTGTTCTATTTCGGGTAACCGTACAGAGCCCTTTTTTCAATTTGGCTCTTGAGACTATATAAAAATTAGAAGTTTACGTTCTTATAGAAGAAATTTTTTTCTGTATAGTTTTTCCAAAAAAGCGCTCTGTACGATTACGCGGAATAATATAATGAATATTTCAACATAATAATTATTAAAAAATATTGCTTCTTCGCTTCAAAAAATGGGTCTAACTTCATTGAAAAATAAGACGCTTGGTTACTCTCTGTCTTTGTTTCTCCTGCGAGTCACATATCTCCCTCTCTGTTACAGCTCTGTAGGAGAGACAAGGATCTCTCTATCCTTGTCCTAGTTTATTTTTAGTACACCTCTACGCCGATAGAGGCACCACTTTGGCTCCTGCGCACCCTTAATTGAGAGGAACGCGGCCTACTACCGCGGGAAACTACTGAGGTATAGGCTTCTAGTAAATCACCACTGATGTAGAGAAACTATACAATCTTTATTTCTGATCATCCGCGCGACGACGTGCGGAGCTACCAAAGACCTGATCACGAGAGTACGATGTCTTAGCACGTAAGGTACGTAACGAAAGGTACGCAACGGAAGGTACGCAACGGAATAATTGTTGACTCGCCATCGACTCTTACGACTCTCGCTAGAGAGACGACTCAACTGTTGCCGCTCGCATGCGGTCAATCGCCGCGAGGAGAGGAACTAGACATAGCCACTACAACCGTGTGGGAAGTATGTGGTGATGATGGATTTGAATACAGGGTCACTGTATGTGGGGATTTCTCCCAGACTATCTTCGAGAGAAATATCGTTGAACGCGGAGGTATCGAGGTCGAGACTGTATATTGCGATCTTTGTAGCTTCACGTGAAATAAATGCACACTAGTTAACAATGATAGACTTTATTAACAGAACGTGATAACTATAACAGAATGAATCTGTGGTACGACACAGATTCACCAACCAGAAGGGTTGCTGAACAAAAATGTAAATCGGACGAGATACGACGCGTCTTAACGCCACGATAGATGGCAAGAAAGGAAGGAACGGTGACGCGCTCGTCAACCAGCTCCTCAAGTGACGGTGGTGAGCAGGCGCAGTCTCCCCACTTCGCCACAGCGAGCGGAGTGGTGACGCAGCACCCCACAACCATGCGGGGACTGGGCTCCCCCACTCCCGTGCCGTTCTGTGGTAGGGATCGGCAGCCGCCATGTTGGCGAGCCGCTTCCCGCCACGCTTCCTCGTCGGCTTCCAGAGTGATCGGACGTAAAAATCCAGCTTGGTGTTTATTTCGACCATTTTGTTCCCCCGTATTATTCGGTCTATTAGCGTGTGGACACTGCAGCCACTGGCGTCATTACTGGCGCCAACTTGATTTGTCGGATTTGTTGGAAAGTTTTCCTCTGTGTTGCGGTCTGGCGTCGTTTCGGATCGCTTGCTGGAACAGGAAGCTGTTCTGGGCAGGAGGCTTGCGGTACGACCGATTATATTGGCGGTCGTTCGACAAGGATGGGTCCACCATCTTGCCTGCCGCTCGGCGTTTCGTGTTGGCGGGTTTTGCCGTCGGCCTTGCGTGGGTCCGCCATTTTCTGACTGCAGCGTTGGATCCGGATTTGGTTTTTCCTGGTTCCCGGCGGTGTTTCATCGTGGGAATGAGGCGGTAGCAGGGAGGATTGTGTGCAGCCACCGTCACCGGCGCCTTTCTTTTTCGTCGCATTGTTCCTGTCGAAAGGTCTTCGCGGGACGTAGCGGTGGCGTGGGATTTTCCCGCGCGATCCTGATTGTGTTGTGTCTCACAGTGTTTTATGGCCCGTGTTTCGGCCTGTGTCTGCGCGCGGTCTCTATGTTTCCGCGTGCTCTGTCGAGTGTGATTTCGTTGGTGTGTCCTTGAGCGCGATCGTCACGTGTAGCGTGCTTTCGTTGTTGCGTTTCCGCGCGTCCCTGTTGGGCTGTTGTCGCGTCTCCTTTTTGTGCGATCGCGTGCCGCGTGTCGCATTGTAGGGTCACTCCTGCTGAGCGTGTCCTGTGTCGTTACGTTCGATCGTCCTAGTACGGCTATTAGCGTGTGGACGCTGCGGCCACTGGCGTCATTGCAGTGGCTTGTATTTCCACAACCGCGTGCTTGTGTTGCCATCCAGCGGCTCCACTCGTTAGACGATGCGCGACGCTCACTATATACCAACATGGTAGCACCCGTACCTGTCCAAGACGTTGAAAATCGCTCAAGTTTAAACACGCATAACTTTTGAACCACTGAACTTCTAGGATTGAAACTTGGATTTTTTGCATTTTCTTGCCAAAATCTACAGAATTACATAAGAAGGAAGCAACAATTTCTAGTTACCGGCGGCGAAGTTTAACGAAACATCCCAGTCAATAAAATGCTCTGATTCTGCTCTGATTTGGATAGCGCATCTGCCGTCAGAAGCGTATACTTCTACTTCTGCATTAGTAATAGTTTCTGACGGCAGGGTGTACCGGCACAACCAGAGGGCAGAATGAGGGCAGATGGAAGGCACACCGTGCCTTCGTTATAGAGGGCAGGTCGGTCGCACTAATGTGGTGAATATCGATCATGTAGATTATAATGTCGGTAAAGTGAATTTCTATTGTATAAATGTATATCAGTTCTCCTTTTTACCGACAAAATTACTGTTGACTTTTGGACACATTGCAAATATTCATTCGTTTATTAATTTTATGCGTGCAATCTAATCGTAATATTCATCGTAATCTAATCGTAAGATTCATAAAAAAACATAATAAAATTTAAAAAAAAAACTGAGTCTGTCGGTAGGATTTGAACACTGGACTTCCGCGTGAGAACTTGACACGCTACCATCGCATCACACCGGTTCTTGTTATAATCTTGAAAAAATATTGTATTTCATAGAAGCAATGAAACTTTAATTGTCAATACATATCTCGAAAACTATTGAGTTTCTACACCTATAATGGTATATACATATTCGTTAACAAGGAGAACGGTGCGAAGTTTCAAAACCATCGGTGTCCCGAAGGTCGTGATGTCTCCTTGTTAGTATGGGCAATGTCCTCAAATAAATTATGTAATTGTATGATATAAATGATTCTTATTTCCACACTTATAAACTCGTAATGAATTCAGATAATTTATGTATTTACAAATGCAACATTTGGTGTTCTACACAAGCTGTGTTACTTTTTCGAAGGTTTTACGTGCCACTGTTTTACAAAAGTAATCTCTGAATATTTGCCATGTGTCCAAAAGTTAATAATAATTTTGTCGGGTAAATATTTACTTTAGGGGAGGCATCTCCGATGACCTTGACCTTGACCTTGACTTATTTTGTCAAGGACAACATTCTGAACAACTTTTGTCATTATAACTACTCGGCGCTCGGTCTTAGTTTTCGAGATAATTGCAAAAAACTTTGTTAGAATTTTCCGGATTTTCATTGATATATCGAAAAGGTCGTCCGTCCTTTCACCCAGCAAGAGGTAGAAATGTCAGGTCGGCGTGGTGTTTTAGGGTCCCTATTGTCCTATGCCTCCCTTAAGAAACTTTCTAAAAGAAAGACGGACGACGTTTTCGAACAGTAACCCATCGACTCTGCGTACAAATCTGCAGGAAAACCGAAACATGTGATTGTCGTATACCTGCTATCTACCATCAGCTGTACAGTTCGTTGACCTGACCGTACAACCCTTAGCTTTCGGTACTGTCGTACACCTGAAGACATCTGTGCAGTTCGTCACTGGGTCACCGAATGACCCAGTGATAGTGACACACATTTCGAAGCAGCAAATGGATTTAAGTTTTTACAAATATCTCGTAAACTAAAGACGCGAGGCAAAAAGTCTAAAGGGAAATGTTGTTCAGAATCATGGTATTTACAACATATCCAAAGCTCATCGAAATCGGGACATAATCGAGAACCTGTTGGTTGTTACGACATCGCGGTAAGACAACACTCTCCTCCCCCCGGCTCGCCGCGCTGACCGTGCCACCGAGCGACTAGGCGCGCTCTGGTTGCTCTGTGTTTTTCGTGAATAACTCCTTAAAAAAAGCCGCGGACGCCATTTTTGTTAAGGAAAATGTCGCTTCAAATGACCCCAGGAACCTCCCATTTCCCGATGTTGAAGTAGTTTTGGGACACCCTGTATACCATTATAGGTGTAGAAACTCAATAGTTTTCGAGATATGTATTGACAATTAAAGTTTCATTGCTTCTATGAAATACAATATTTTTTCAAGATTATAACAAGAACCGGTGTGATGGTAGCGTGTCAAGTTCTTACGCGGAAGTCCAGTGTTCAAATCCTGCCGACAGACTCAGTTCACCCTACCGTCAGATGCATATACTTCTACTTCCGCATTAGTAATAGTTTCTGTAGGGTGTGCTGTCCAATTCAGAGCAAATAGAGGGCATAATCGGCTTCGAATGTCGTTCTGACGCCATAATGCCAGCCATCTGCTCGCATCGTACGATTGCAAGCTATGCTCGCTATCGGCTCGAAGCAGATCTGGTTGACTGGGATGGTTCTATTTCAGACCTTTTGAAACCTGAATTACATAAACAATCTTCCACTCTTTTGTTCCATGCTCTTGAAGACTGTTAAGGATTGGACTGCTGTTTCAGTAGAGCCTTTTCAAATATTGCACTTGGTGCCGTCTATACTAGAAGGACCACCACTAATGTGGACTCTGAACTGTGCTAACCTAATGTAGTGTGCGTACGACTATAGTGTTTGATGGTTCTTACTGATCTGACTTTTGTGACTTAATAACTGCTAGGTCTACTGACCGCTCATTTGGGTCCTCTCCAAGTGTCGGGTGGGGGTGACAGGGCTGCTTGTGTTTTCCAGATTCTTACTTCCTACCTGAACCTTAGACACTGGGATTTTACGATACGGTCTCCTGTATCTGAGAGGCTAAATTGAACGCATTAGTTAAGAAACCTTCTAATTGTGTTTGTTACTATGTGCCACATGTTGGCTGCAGACCAGTGTACTTCTTCTTCTTGTGGCGTGATCCGGGCACCTAGTCCTATGGGACCATTGTACCCGGAGTGTACTAAAGAAATGACAATGGCTCGATGCTAATGTTAGATAAACCCACAAATGTAGCTGTTTAGTTAAGAATCAAACATGCACCCCTTCTAACTAGATAACGGCAAAACGAATGTGACCCAGTGTACATGACAGACTCCACCCGTTCATGATAGATTCCATCTGTTCATGACAGATTCCATCCGTTGATGTCAGGGGTATATAAACCCCTGCATTTTTACACTCTTTGGTTAGTACTTGTCTAGACACGAGTAGTATCACGACGTGTCGCATTTGTAAGAGTCAACGTCTAGTGAGGTCGGGCTAAAGTTCCCCTTCGAATCAAAGTTAACCTTACAGACTCCGCGCAAGTCCGGTAAAAAGTCTATTTGGTAGTTACAAGTTACTATCAGACCCCACATTGCCAATGGGTCAACACTGAGCATTTTAGGTAATAGCAATTTCAATTATACACTTTCAATTCTCATCTAAAATTAAATCGCGACACTAACATTTGTACAACACATATAATCGTCGTCCAATATCCTAATCTAGTATTTGAACGTTCCCACACGATACAATCTTACCGCTCGGATTGTATCAATTAAATTATACTAGTTACGAGACCTACTAACAATCCTAGCGATTCCCTGATTTCGCATTAGGTTCGTTCGCGACATACCAATAGTCCAAACATAGATTTATCTAACCTAGCGGCTCCCCAATTTCGCATTGGGTTCGTCCGCGTACCTAACTAACAAATTGTAACCATATTTCAAGGGTAACATCCATTCGCCGGCTTCTCGTGCTGCTCGCAGCCCTGGCTCGTAACACTAATAAAGAAATTACTTAAAAACTCGCAGATGATCGACCGTACCATAAAGTCATTCCTAGGGTCCTTGCGTTAACAAAGACTGCTTCAGCCCATAGATGTCCTTTTATAACTTCAGGACTTTGTTTCTATGAACAGACTCTAAATCTTCTGGCTTGTATATAAACTATTGAAGTAGGACTTGGATGGTTTCAGGCACAAAAAGAATGCAATTCTAAACAGTCATTTACATAGAAAATTATATGTGATATAGCGGCCAACAAGACTTGGGATCATGAAATACTAGAGGTGGGCGGGTACCTGAGCCTCGGGTTGGGTTTTAATGACTCGGGTCTGGTCGGGACCCATAAATTCGTGATTTTCGGGTTCCCGAAATTTCGGATACCCGAAGTCGGGTCGGGAACTCGAAAATCTATGACATTCGGGGACCCAAAAAATATAAATTTCGGGTTCCCGACCCGACCCTAGCACTACCCGACCCGATTTCTACGTTGGCCACCCGAAATTTCCGGGTACCCGCATATCACGAATTTTCGGGTTCCGACCCGAACCCGGGGGAAATACCCGCCCACCCCTATGAAATACTATAGAAATTGTAAAGTTTCTTGATTTTTTTTTGGAGAACGTGAAATTGAATTTATGACAAGTGATCGTTTCATGATATGGAAGGCTTTAGTTTATCTCAGATTGACGAACTATTGCACGATCATGATAGCTCGATCGTAAAAGTATCTATTCGTATTATGTACATACATTACTTTCTGAAATCGTGTATGATATTTTGTGTTTCAGCGATCCAGATCGAGCCATTTTCGTACCATTCAAGAAGGTGATTTTAGCGTGGTGCACCACCTGACCCCTACCGCCCAGCACCTTGACGACTCCCCAAATTCTGTTATCTCAGTACACGATGTGAATGGCAACAGAAAATAACGCCGAGTGCGTAAGCAACGCGATCCTCTATGATTTCCACGGGTATGTGATGAATTACGATTCCTTTGCGACCATCCGACGCGATGTTGACACGTACAAGTGTCTAGTGGAATGAATCTAGAAATCGATTCAACCGTTAATCTATCCAACCGTACTACTGTGTATTGCTTAAATGTTGCTTAGATGACTTTTCTCAAACAGATCAAACATAACTTGTGATAAATTTTCTATAAATTAAGTTGATCGATTCGACGATTTTTTACATTAACGAAAGAGATGAAGCGTTGAGACGAGTATCGCGTCCGATTCAGTACTAAACTATTGGAAATTCAGGTCCGGCGAAACGATTGCGGCCGAGTATATTTTCTGTAAGTGAGAGAAGTGGATATGTTAGAACGTACATGTATACTCGAACAGTCTAGATACATACATATGCTGATCTCTGCGAGCGATTCCCGCGCGGGAACGGATAATCAGTATTACTATTATGCGAATTCAGTCCGGCTAGGCTAGTGCTCATTGGACGACAGCGAAGGCACAAAACCGGGCTGCACTGTACCTTCGGTAACCAGAAATTTTTTCCTTTTTCTTGCTTAATCCTGTAGATTTTGTTGAGAAAATGCCAAAAATTCAAATTTCAATCCTAGGGGATCAGTGGTTCAAAAATTATCGGTGTTTAAAGTTGAGCTATTTACAGTGTGTTCGACAGGTAAGGGCACCGACATATTGGTATGTACTCAAACATTGTCCAATGAGCGGAGCCGCGACGTTATCGCGTGCTTGTGCTGCCATCTAGCGACTTCGCTCGGTAAGCAGTGCGCGACGGTTACTATATACCAATATGGCGGCACTCTTACCTGACAAAAACGCTGAAAATCGCTCAAGTTTAAACACGCATAACTTTGGAAACTTAGATTCTCGGCATTTTCTCACCAAAATCTACAGGTTTACATAAGAAAACGGCAAAAATTTCTGATTTCCGAAGGTACAGATTAATCCAAAATCGTATCGATGATCTCTTACGTAGATTGTCAGCGAACCGTTCGATGAACGGACAACACTGACGACTAAAACATTTCAATAATGTAAACATAGTCGAAGATTCTGCTGGTCCCATGTCACCGTACCCGGCAAAGAACCTGTTTCGCAACGTATGATACACGTTAAAAGATAAATGCGTCCCATTACGACAAAACTACAGGATTTTTACAGCGACATATTACACTTGCCTGATGATTTATTGTGCAGCTACGGTGATTAGAACTTCTTTATCGTTCGTAATTGTCTATAAGAAACAGAAAATTTATGTCCATTGTGCACCTATATTTTCTCTAATAACTGAGTATATTGAGAACAGAAAATTTGATTTCGGATTTTAAAGGAACTTCATGACACACATATTTAGTAAATTACGTTGAAACCTTCACATATTATAAAACAAGTAGTTAATGTTGTATTCCTAATTGACCCTTTCACTACCACGCGTCCTTAAAGATATCTGCTTCATGTGTTTTCGTACATGAAACAGCATTTATGAGAGACCGTCATTTACGTAGGCGTAAAGCCTGTGCTGTCGTACGCTACGTCGCGTCGTTGCACTACGTCTTTATTACGTCGATCCATTTCGCCCAAGACGCGTGTGCGTCAGCTGCAAAGGTAGGCGGGAAGCCGAGCCTCGGATTGGGTTTTGATGACTCGGATCGGTTCGGGTCGGGAACCCGAAAATCTGACAATCAGGTATGCAAACATTATAAATTTTTGGATTCCCGACCCGATTTCGACTTTGGGTACCCGAAATTTCCGGATATCAGCGTGTCACGAATGTTTACCCGAACCCGGGGTAAATCCTCCTGCTGAGCCCGCACCCATTTTTTCGAGGCGTATTGTGTTCCATGGTCGGTGATAATCTTCTTGAGCTTACCATACGTCGGAATGTATAGCTTAAAAATGCGTGTAAGTGGTACGTGGTAGTCGCGTTTCGCATGGGGTATAATTTTACAAACTTGGCAAATAGGTCTTCGATAACGAGAATATAGCTCGCTTCCGCTTGATGTGTTGACATTCTTCGCGCAAGAGCAGTCAGGATCGGTAGCGTTTTTCCTTATCTACTCTATCCCCGACGAGCGCATTGTCCATGCGAAACATTATGTCTGCGGCAATATTATCTTTCACGGGCTTATATTGAATTTCTATTTGGCAGTCATGTATGGATAATCGCGTAAGACGTTGGCTTAGCAGTTTACTGCTCATGAGGAACGTAATGGCTGTATGGTCAGTCAGTAACACGATCCTAACCCCGTATAGGTAAGTTAGAAATTTCCCCAACGACCGCACGATTGTTAGTAGTCCTTTCTCTGTAGTTGTAGTTCGCCTTGAGTGTCGCGTTGCTCGATAACTGCCTCGACCGCGGGAAAACTCGCGTCCGTCGACAGGAAAAATGTTTTGCTTGGATCCGCGTACTGCTGCGCAACCTTCATCCAAAATGCGTGTTTTATTTTGTCGAATGACCTTTGAAGTGACTCGTTTCACGTCCAACGGCTCTCCTTTTTTTAGGTGTGTTAGTAGTAGAGTCGTGGTTTCGGCTTGCTTGACGGTGAACTTACTGTAGCAGTTCACGAGGACGAGAAATCTGCTCAGCTGTTTTTTTTTTCGAGGCGGTAGAAATTCTCTGATTGCGGCTAGCTTCTCCGGATCCTGTCGTATACCTTCCGCGGAGAGGATATGCCCGAAGAACTTCATCTCTCACCTTATGAATGTGCATTTTTCCAGATTGATGGTGAGATTATTTGTTTGTAGCCGTTTCAGCAAGGCGGTGAAGTGTTTGAGATGTTCTTCAAACGTAGTGGAGAAGCAGAGAATGTCATTTATGAAGTTCACGATAAACCCGTCCATTCATTCTAGGACTTGTCGCAACGATCTTACTAAGCTCGCGTTGCTCGTTTTTAGCTCGTTAGGTGTCACCTAGTGTTCGTAACATCGCCCCCGGTACATGAAGGCTGTGTATCTCCGCAATGATTGCGTCAGAGGTACTTGCCAAAAGCTATTTGTCAGGCCTAGACTCGTTAGAAAATCTACCTTCTTGAAGCGTTGGAAGATAGCATCCGGCGCCTCCGACATCTCGTGGTTTTCGACGAAGAATTCATTCAGCTTTCTTGCATCCAGGTATAGTCGTATTGAACCGTGTTTCTTCAGCACTGGCACCACTGGGTTTATATATAGGCTTGTGCCTGGAAGATGTCGTCTGCCAACATTCTTTCGATTTCCGCATCCGCGGCTTCAATATATTTTAACGGGATTGGATATGTTCTGCTCCAAAATATGAGACTTTATGTGCAGGTGATGTTCGTAACACGTTACACATCCTATCTCGTCCCTCCACACTTCAGAAAACGCATCGATGAGTTGTACAATGCTGCCTTCTGCTGCTGGGTCACCGGAACCGATTCTAAGAGGCATTTAACGATTTCACCTCTTGACCTTTGAGGCTGAACACCCTGTCGATTGTCAGTTGGTGTTCCAATTTTTGTTCCGGGCTCCAATCCTGATTGTGCTTGGATAACTTCGTTTGGAGCAGTGTAGGATATGTTGCTGAGTTTATCAACATTTCCCGGGGATTTAGATACCTTGGAAGCGACCTCAAAAAATTTGTCAGGAACCAGATAGTTCTCATGGTTGGTTAATGACATTGTTATATGACAGGCCAGACACTGTATTAAATGACCCGGATTTGCAGGGGAATGTAGTCCAACGTACCAGTTCAGGAATGCTTTAACGCAAGCTACGGCCATATCCAACTCCGCACGTTTTTCTAATCGTATAGAGTCTACATAATTCTCTTCAAAGTATTTGTCACTCCACTCTACTTCTATGTATAATGTCATGATCTGTCATAGTGATCTCTCCTAATTTCTCCAATCTAACCAGCCAGGATACTGACATACTCGATAGTTGTAAGTGTCGAAAATGCGTAATGGTTAATAACCATATGGCCCCACGATGGGTGCCAATTATGTAACCGTTTACTTACTTCATTGATGGGAAATTACCGACGACTTTCGCGTTCGATACTCCTGCTGTCTAATAAGGGCTGATTATCACCCTGACAAGATTTAACCCGTTTAGTTTAAATATAGGAGACGCCCATGCCTCTAAGTAATGGATAGTGAATAAGTTTGAACGGAATTCAAGAATGTTGGAGAGCGAAATCTAGTAGAAATCAGTATATTCTCGTTATCTCTCTGTACATGCGATTGACCCTGTGGCCCGCGCCGTCTGTACCAGGGCATTAGGCCCCGAGGCAGGTGTGACTCGGTTGACAATCAATAGGGCCCGGAGCACCGGCTCTCACAATGCAAAAGCGACCAACGATATTGCTATGCGTTCATACATCGATCCGGTCCGCTTGTAGGCGGTTACGCCGACTCCACGTCTGGGCCCCAAGGTCCCTGTTCACCACGTATAGAATTACATGGATACTTCACCCTCTCGGATCGACGTCGAGACGTCGGTTTCTGTCGCTGTCACGTGACTGTGACGTCACTTTATGTGACACAGACAGGCGATGGCGGACCGGCCATACCATTCATGCAACCCGCCGACTCCTCGGATGATCAGCATAAGTGGAGACGATCACCAGATCCAGGTCCCTCTGCCACACCCAGGAACTACAGCTTGGCACGAGTCGTGGAATTGGAGTATCTTCCGGTGTTCGAAGAGTGGTCGTGGTCGTGTGAACTCCGATCGTTTTCTCACAACCAGACCCACGAACATAGTAACAGGCAACCAGTCCAGCCGGTACTACCCGGATGGATATGGTTGACGCCTACCCGGGGAAAGAGCACAGAGCGTACGAAGCGAAATTGAGTTATCGCGACATGTACCGGACATTCCAGGCCGTCGCCATCACGCGAACGGGCGACATGAACCAGTCTGACCACTCGTGCGATCCGCTGATTTCTCGGATGATTGTGCGGATAGAAATAAGCTGTCGAAATTGGTCCCCCTATGCCACACCCAGGAGTTACCCCTTGGCACGAGTCGTGGAATTGAAGTAACTTCCACTGTCGATAAAGTGGCCGTGATCGTGTAAAGTCCAATCGCTCTATCGGGAACGCTTAGCGAAGGTAGCAGCAGCCAATCCGGGATGCTTGGGTTAGACACAATTGATGCCTATTTGCTACATCAGTCATGGGCACGGTAGGGGGGCCTGAATTGCCTTTTTTTTAAGTGTAGGGAAATCCTCCTTATGGATACCCCCGCCCGTCCTCGCCTGAGAGGAGGGGAGGGTTATGTTGGGCTCCCTCGGCTGAAGGCCGAGCATACCAACTAAACCCACACTAATCCGTCCCTGGGCTTATTGGGGATGGGCCGGGATCACCAAAAGGTATGCAACCGTACCCGCCCCCACCCGTTTGACCGCACTCGCGGGGGAAGAGAAGCAGCGAGAGCGATTCGCGCGGTGAAGTGCACTGTTCTGACTTCCAATAAAGTGCAGTGAAAATATAATTCCGCCGTTGGTTCAAGTTTCTCTTTCCCTCACTCCTCTCGTTGTCCTCGTGCGTTTAAATCTGGACGGTCCCGGCAATCAGGCAAATTCTGACCGTCGGTTGACACAGAACACCGTCCTTGACTCGCAACTGAATTGAGTCGCGGTCGACCCCTCCAGCGCGTCCGGCGGTATTAGCGTTTTACGAGCGCTAGCTCGCGTCACCACCGCCGGTCCCGGACGCTTAGTGGCCCCCCTCCCTCGCGAGTTTCTGGAGGAGATGGAGACTACGGAACCTCCGTCCGAGTCGCCTCCACCCCCCGCGGCTACCCCCCTGGTACGGGGAACTGGACGAACGACTGCCCAGACCCCATACCACCCTCCTCCCCCAATCCATACCCGGCGGATTATCCGCCAGGGAGAGCACAAACGGAGAGGGCGGAGAAGCCGCCCCACTCCGCGGAGACGCCGCAGGCGACGCCCCCACGTCCATCCCCAGGTGGCTGGCGGCTCGGGCGACCTCGACAGCTCCACTAGCGGTAGGGGATTTCTCCCCTCCCGTAGTTTCCCTGCCCGCCCCCCGCACGACCCCGCCGAGCCCCTCTCCCCTTTGCGCCTACCCGCGCCCTTCCCCCCATTCCCCAAAAATTCTTTTATAGTCCATAAAAGTCCCACGAGAGTGGTAGGAACGTAGTCCGTCCTAGCAGAGCCTCCTTACCAGAATAAGCCCTGCATACTCCGGTTTAGGGCGCTAAAGACCGACGCATCCATCGCCTTACCCCCGGTGTTTATACCGAGGGTGCCCCATCGCCGCGCACCAGAAAGTTGAAGTTGAAGACTCTTTTATTGAGGTTTATCCTCCTCTCAGGCCGGCCGATTAAGGCAAGCCCCCCGTTCCGGCAAGCCGGTTGACGGTATGGAGCCCTGGACAAAAAACTTGTCGCCCAGGACACACTACGGGTAGGACACTGCCTTACTGCGCAGAAGGTGCAGTAAAAAGCGACAGGCAGTGTCCGCCCGCACCCCTGGCTCCGTTAGCACACACCGAAGTGTGTCCCAGGATCCACTACGAGGAGGTGGAGCTAGAGGATTTAGTTGTGTGACATCTGTCAAATAGAGAGAACGGCTCGACAGTGGATTCGAATCACCATTATAGAGGCCACTCACCCTCGGATCCTGGCCCTGAGTTGCCTGCTTCTCCCACCAACCTCGTCGGCTCGGAGTAAGAAACGTTCTCGGAGGGACGTACGAGGTGAGAAACGAAGGCACGAGGCACCGCTGCGCAGCGAAGGTGCGCGCTATACGAAAGAGAGGTTGGTAGAGGAAGCTGGACGGAGTCCTCTTATCCGCGGCGGATAAACTGCCCATCACTGCGCTGTAGTCTCACAAATTCGCCACCGACGTCACCGCGTGCTCTATCTGCCATCTAGCGGCACCGCTCCTTAGACGACGAACGACGCTCACTACGTATTAATAGGGCGGCGCTCGTACCTGTCAAAAACGGTTAATATCGCTGAACTTTAAACACGCATAATTTTTGAACTTTTGAACTTTTAGGATTGAAACTTGGATTTTCGGCATTTTCTCATCACAATCTACGGAATTATATTTAAACAAGTCCAAAATTTGTGGTCCCCTAAACCGAACAGCAGCCCATCTCTATCTCTTATCTCTTATTTCTATCTCTATCTCTATCTATATAATAAAATCGTGTCCGTCTGTCTGTGTGTGACGACATCACCTGAGAACGGCTGAACGTAGAAAGCTGGGGTTCGAACCATTAGACGCGGCGTTTCTTCGGGAAGGTTTTAGAGCAAACCGCATTCGAAAAAGTCCATTCGTTCAAAAGTTGTGACGTGATTAGTGATTAAAGATGACTTCTTCGGCCTCTTTTGGGCACGTTTCTGTTTATAACTTTTGACTGGTTGCACCTATGTTCAATTTGAGAGAGCGAGGGAGTGAGGGAGAGAGGGAGAGTGGGAGAGGGGCGGGAGAGGGGTGGGGGAGGGGGCGAGAGGGGAGAGGTAGAGAGGGTGAGTGGGAGAGTGGGAGAGAGGGAGAGAGGGTGAGTGGGAGAGAGGGAGAGGGGGAGAGAGGGAGAGAGGGAGAGAGGGAGAGAGGGATTGATTGATTCTTTATTAGCTTTCTCAGCTATTTTTATTACATTACAATTACTACGTTACGTTTCTTACAATAAATTCCTTTAGCATTCTCTTAAATACTTCTAAACTTTCGCAGCGTTTTACATCGTCTGGTAGTGCATTATACATTAATACGTCTTCATAAAATAGACTCTTTTGGGCACTTCTCGTTTTACGAAATTCTACTGCAATATTCCTAGCTTGCCTTGTTTGCTTTTCACTCTCGTCGCCTACTATTCTTAGCCTATTTCTTAAATACTCCGGCAACATATTATTTACAATCTTAAAAACGAATATACACATATTATAGTAGAGCCTCTGTCGTATAGCCATAAACTGCAACGCTTGCAGCATATTTTCCACTTTGGTTCGTCTGTCACATTGGAATATGACACTCATGGGCCGGATCTGTGCTTTTTGTAGCCTACTTATCTGTGTTTCCTCCATATTAATTAATAATGTCGCACAGTACTCAAAATGAGGTGCTGTAATATAATTTCCCACTCTATTCATAAAACTTATTTTCTTCCCTATTTTCTTTAGCATATAATCACAATGATCGCTAAATCGCAGTCTATCATCAATAATTACGCCTAGATACTTTATCATTTCCACCCGTTCTATTTCAGTTTTATCGAAACATTTCACAGTCACACTACCTTTTAACTCTTTTCTTATACTTCTAACTATCATGTATTTCGTTTTCCCTGTGTTCATCTTCAGTTTGTTAATATTCATCCATTCCTCCACAACATTAAATGCTACATTCATTTTCCTCTCCACTTCCGTACAACTCTCACTTGTTACATATATTAAGGTATCGTCTGCAAACATTTTTATATTACAGTCCTCCGGGCAAACATTAACGAGATCATTTATTGTATTGTCACGTCGCTCGGCAGCCGTGAGTCGCCAGAAGGGCGAAACACGTTGCGACACCGGGTATTTACAGGCGGAAGAACGGGCCACGCTCGGCCGCACGACGCGTGGTCCACCCGGGACAAAAAGGCGATCGTAGACCTGCGGTTTCCGGCAACGGACGCGAATTATCGGGCGCCAGACACTTCCACGTGTCGTAGGGAATTTCGAAATACGAGTTGATTTGGCGCCGTGAAACTACGAGTCTAAGATGACCGCGATCAGCCGGAGATGACTCTACAAGGGCCCAGGAGAGGCACGGGAGACAGGAGGTATTCCTTGCGGCAGGAAGGTTTCTCGCAATAATTGAAGTCGAGAGTTTCGGCCATGCAAATCGTTTATTCAACGCGGGGTTCGAACAGAGCTGCCGAGAAACTCGGCAGCACGTAAAGGTGATTGCCGGCGCGTCACAAATGATTTCGCGACAGATGTTCTTCGCACGCGCTTTGTCCTCCGAGGACTTTCCTCCTTCTTTCGCGTCGAATTCGGCAGCACTGGGTTTCTAACACGCTCGTACCCTACGCGGAGAATTAACGGCGCCGAATTCCGGTCTAATACGCGACTCTAATACAGCTTCGTTCGTCGGTCGAATTTTTGGAATACGAATCGAGCACGTCACGGCGTCCCACCGTGCAACGGAACGAGGTTGGTCAGGGTTGACGACGACACCCGGTATTTTATTCGGATCCCACGTGGGATGCGAATTCGCTAAAGAATCGTTTCCGTTGCTCAGAGGAATCGGGCCCCTCGCGACACTAGTTATCCGCGATTCACGGCAGCCCTGATCCCAAGTCGTCTACCCTCACGACGCGAACGCGGACCCGCCAAAACGCTACACGAGCCACACACGCGAAATACCGAAATTCGATAAATAAGCCTGATCGGCGCTTACCAACGGCAGCAGCGGAGAAGCGGCAGTTCTACGGCAGCTTTCTCTAAACGGCTTCTTCCCTCGTATCCGGCAGCGGTCGCAAAAGACTTAATATTACCGCGATTACAAGGTCGTCCGGTTGATTTTAACGATATCGAAGCAATGGCTTCCCATGCGGTGGCTCGGCAACGCGGAAGCGAGGCGTCCCCCACTTTCCTATTTTCCTCTCGCGCGCGACGCATCGGCCTATCGCTAGCCGAGTTTCGGACGCTACGCGACGGGCCCTGGCATCCGGTGATTCGTGGGTTCTTCGCTAGCAGCCCTCGATGATTGGCTGCTTCCCGCATCGACGATCGGCGTCGGCCAATCCGGTCGCTGGCCAGGCGTTCTTCCGGACGATGCGGCGATCGGGTGAGGACGATTTCCCTGAAGTCGTCCTCATCCCTTGTCGGCGCTTTCAGGCTGTTTGTCCTGGGCCGCGTCGATCTCCTGTAGTTCTTTGTCATCGTTTTCCGGAGCCAGTCCTCTCGATCTTTTCTTACAGGATTCTGCGTCCTTCCTGGCGTGAGAGAGTGTCGGGTCCCCCTGGGACCCGATTACGGTTCTGCAAGATCGCGTCGCGCAATTCGGCGCGACGCTCAAAAATGTGAGTTTTGCGTTCCCTGGGTCTCGCACATGCCCAGGGAGAGCGCTCGCACCGGTCTCGATCGTATGTAGCTGCCAAAAGGCGACCCGGTCTTCCGATTCCCGGTTCGGAGGGACGCTGGCAAAAATGTCACGTCACAGTATATTATAAATATTAACAGACCTAGAACCGGTCCTTGTGGCACTCCATACTCCGTAGGCAATAATTTAGAGCATTCATCATTATATCTTACTTGTTGCGTTCTGTTTTTAGGTATGATCTAAACCATTCTAGAACCGCACCCTTATAACCATACTGGTCTAATTTCTCTATTAATCTTTCTCTATCAATCGTCTCGAATGCACGCTTGAGATCCATAAATACTACTCCTACCATTTTTCTTTCACTTATTTTCAATTTCCATTCATCTATGACTGTTTGTAATGCTGCCTCACATGAATAATTTTTTCTAAAGCCCGACTGATGTTCCGTTATGATATTATTATTCTCAAAATACCCTTCAATTTGTTTTTTAACGACTATCTTAAATACCTTCTCATATATTGGTAGCATATTCATAGGCCTGTATTCGCTTGCCTTTCTTGGCACTTTAGGAATCGGAATTAGAAGGGGAGAAGGAGGTTGAGAGGGAGGGAGAGGGAGAGAGGGAGAGAGGGAGAGAGGGAGAGAGGGAGAGAGGGAGAGACGGAGAGAGGGAGAGCGAGGAACCGCTTCACCAACCGCGGCCAGCGCCAGATGGCCAACGCGAGGTAGCAAGTGTAGGGATATTGGCGCTGCCGCGCCTTTCCCCTAGGCACGTGCCTAGAAAACTGTCTCCGACGAAGTTGGCAACGCCGACTTCGGGCAAAGCGACACGCACGTGCCGATCGACTCTCGAACGTACGTTGTAACCGTGTGCCTTTGCCGTTATATTGGTTCAATTATATAGAATAAAGCTGTTGAGTTTGATACGCGAGTAGGCTGCATCTAAAAGTAGTACCGTAAAAGTCCGCGGGAACCTTAAACCTACACGAGTTTCTCGCAAGAAAAAGGTTGCGCGGGCGGAACGGCGCGGCGTCACCTACCGCGGCCACCAATAAAACGTATAAATGTCACATATGTGACAGGTAAAAACATGCTTTTAAAAAGTACCACAGCAACCCGTGGCGGAGGAAGCTAGTAATTACAATAAAACAGAAAGCAGTATTATTATTTTCCCAAAAAGTGTTCGCATTATCTTCAGTATTTAGCGAGCAGATTTCTGTACCGCGGAAAATAATAATGAAAAAAAAGAATTTCCTGTTGACAGGTGCTTTCGAACAGCGCCACCATAACCGATCTTTTTATGAACAATACAGTACAGGTTAACGTTACTTCGCGTTCTCCTGTCGAATACTTTGTGAAATGCTTGTGGTCTTTTGAATATCTTCAATTTACCATAATGTTTTTCCCTTATGCGTATTGAAAACACTAACGCTCGCCACTGGTAACAATCGACACGAGTTATTTTCGATCTTTGCGAGTAAGTTTAATCAAACTGTGATTATATTTCGGTCATAATTAGAGTCATAATTTGAGAAAGACAGATTTATTGAATATAGAAATTTAAATATCCCGCCGATTATTGACCTGCTGCTCTATGAATCAGTTGACGTTGATCGGTCGATTTTGAATACAGTCTGTTTCTGTTATGTTTATGTCTACGCTGTAACCTTTATAAGAATTCAGTTTAGTTGCTGCCGGAATCGAGTCAGCATATACTAAATTCAAAATTATGTAAATTTCTTCTTTGGTTTTTTTAGCAAGTACGTAACAAATTCTGTTTATTGCAAATTACCTCTTCATAATCAATAGGAAATAATTTTCTTAATACAACTTATTTACAGACGCAATAAAATTTGGTACTCTTGAAAATGACCCACATCTGGGTCGAAACGTTGAGTCTCTAAAAATTTAAATAATTGCAAAATTGCACTATTTTTGTTAATGATCGAACCCGTGCGCCGATAGCATCGCTCTATTTATTTTGAAAAATTACGATCGATAAAACTAATCAAATTTATAATTAGAGTGCCTGAAAAAGACCCCTTTACGAAGATTGCGAACACCTAAATGTTCGCTATAAATACGATAAAGTGTGTTCTTTGATAATTTCGTTTTCACGATTGTACCAAAGATGTTTTAATTAATTAACAATTCGGGCGCGCAGTGGCTCAAGTGGATGAGGCTCGCGGCTACAAACTGATGGTCCCGGGTTCGAATCCCGCCGGCACCATTGAGAATTTTGTCAAGTGATATAAAACTGTGGCGTACCGGGTAGTTCGGAACCCATCTTAATAAACTGTAGATCCAACTACGCTTGATAGGCGGAGTGGGGAGGTGAAAGGGGGTGTTGGTCTGGAAATCACTGGGGGGAGCATGTTGGTATGGAATTAAAAGACTGAGGGGAATAATTAAAAAAAAAAATTAATTGACAACTCTGATAATTTCGATTCTCGGATCACCTGACCCGATTGGTGCGATTGTCTTCTCAACTCGTCTCAAACCGTTCACACTACTTGTGATTTTATACCGTTGCGGAGCCTTCGGCCCCGCCTCGTCGGTGAACACGTCACAACAACTAATTCACAACACTACAAGCAACTAGAACTCTTTATTTCGCGTCAACAGACAATATCTAAGAAGGATGCAAAGAATGTGCGTGGTCTCGCTTCAACGACTTGAGAGGTTCTGTCTTCGTTCTTCTTGTTAATAACAACCCCGTTGGCTGGATACCACAATATCGATCCGACGGCCAGCTTCTCTCGATCTCCGCGATATCTTCGGAATATCACGGGAAAACAATATGATGCCTATAATTTTTCTCACCACGTGGCTAACCTCCCCTTCTTTTTATCGTGAGTTCTTTTGTAGGTTCTATCAGCCTCGTCGCCAACTGTTGTGTTTGTAGAACACGTTTATTTCACTTTACTATTATAAATGTAGTTATTAGGAGTAATACAGAAATAATATAATTAGGTATTGAAATAATGCTGTTAGCTGTAACGCAATCGACCATAACAGGTCGGCGTTCGGAACGAATCTATTTTCAATGCGCATGGTCACGATACATCGGTACATATGGCGGCGGCGGCGCAGTGCGCAAGCGCGAACTCTAACACCGATTCGAACGCGATTCAGCAATGAATATAACAATTTCCTTAATTGGTATTGCTTCAGGCCAACGAGAAAATCGATCAGTCATAGTTAAACAGTAACGGTATCTGTTAACATTAGAGGATGGCCCCATAATATCTATATGTACATGATTAAATCTTTCTTTAGGTACTGGAGTATGTTCCGGCATATTTTTCTGATGGCGATGAATTTTGCTCTTCTGACAAGATAAACAAGTTCTCACCCATTCTGCATCATCTTTTGCCATATTTGGCCAGACAAATCTTTGCGATAATGTCTTTTTCATAGCCCTACTTCCAGGATGTTATAAATTATGTACAATTTTTAAAATCTGAGTTCGTAAAACATTTGGAACATAGGATCGATTATAACTTTATTTTTTTGTTCCCCTAAGGGTTACAATATTCACAACACCTTACTTCTACCTTATTCCTAACTTAACCTATTCCGCTTAATCCTCTAAATACACCTTAACCTAAACGCTCCCTACAGTTCGCTTTCCTCTTTATCCTACAGACACACACACACACACACCCTTCCCTAACCAATTGGACCCTCTCTTCCGGCCGCTCCATTCTCATTCCAATCTTGCACATTTTCTCCTACTCTTTCACTCCTTTCATTCATTCCCTCTCTCCACTCCTCCACCTTTCTCATCCACATCTCCCCTCCCCCCTCGTCCCCTAACACTTCACTCGTCACCTCCTGCCAGCCTCTTTTCTCATCCATTCTCAAACATCCTTCCCAAACATGCACCCACGTCTCTCTCTCCCATCCACACACCCTGCACTTTCTCTCATCTTCCTCCAACCAATATTTCCCCCCTTTCATTCCGTTCCCTAGCCTGAACCTAGCCACCCTTTGCCACCTACTCTCTCCCCACCCTTTCCCCAAATACCCCGGAACTCCCTCTCCCTTCACCATCCCATACCACACATTGTACCTGGCCCCCCTTATTCTTTCCCATCTCTCCTCCCTCTGTCGCATTTTCTCCCACTTTACCATCTCCTCACTTACCGTCTCCCTCTTCTCCTCCAACCTTCTTTCCGCCTCCTCCGCCGACCACCCCCTCTCCTCCCAATAATCCCTTCTCTCCTTCTCCCATCCATCCACTACACCCCCTCTTCTGCCCCTTCTCCTTACCTCCTCCCAACAGAGCCGCGCCAGCTCCCCCCCTTTGCCCTCTCCCAGCTTTTTCTCAAAGCCCCATGCCCTAAGCCTTGCTCTCCCCCTCAGCAACTCCCTCTGCAGTTCTTCCCTTACTAGGTATCCCGGCGTACACCTTTCGACCCCTAGGACCCATCTCAGAAATCTTTCCTGGAGTCTTTCCAGCCCTTCCCACTCCTTCCATCCCCATATTTCCACGCCATAGCTAATCACCGACCATACCAATCTATCGAAAAGCCATAACCTCCTACCCCAGTCGTTTTTAAATTTCCTCTTTCCTATCCCCCACACCTGTCCCATTACCGTCGCCCCCTTCCTTAGTCTGTCCTCCACCTGCCTCCTCTGTCCCCCGTCTCTCGTGATAATGTACCCCAAATACCTATATTCCCCCACCTCCTCAATTTCCTTCCCCTTCCATCTCCAGGTCACTTTTTTCCACCTCCCCCCGCCCCTCCTGCATCTCATCACCTTTGACTTCTCCACATTCATCCGTAACTTTTTCTCCTCCAGGTACCTTTCTAGCGCCGCCAGCATCCCTCTCATCCCCTCCTCCTCCTCCGCCAACATCGCGATATCATCCGCGTACGCAAGCGTGAAAACATAGGATCGATTATTATCTTCTATAATATTGTAATATAATACAGTTTTAATTACTTACTCTCAATTTTTGTAACTGCAGCGCCGAATTTCCTCCTGAAATTATCTTTTTTAATTCTTCATCTGCTTGTTGTGCTTCCGCTAAGTCTTCAGGTGGTTACAACAACAGGCATTTCAATTGCTTCAATGCTTGAGAAGGCATCTGCAATTACATTTTCACCCCCCTTGACATGCCTTAATTCAGTAATGAATTGACCTATAAAATCGAAATGTCAAAATTGTTGAGGAGAAGCTTTCGATGACTTCTTTTCAAATGCAAAAGTTAATGGTTTATGATCCGTTTTAACAACCAAATCTCTCCCTTCTACCATAAATCGGAAAAATTAGATTGCGGAGTATATCGCCAAAAGTTTTCGATCATACGTACTATACCTTTACTGAGTGTCTGTAAATTTTTTTGAAAAAACTGCTAAAGGTTGCCAACTTTTACCAACATACTGTCACTAAAACAGCCCCATTGTTGTATCCGATGCATCCGTAGTTAGCGCTAAACGTGCGTTTGCTTCAGGATGTACCAATAATGTGGCATTGACTAATTGTTCCTCCGTTTTGTTAAAAGATACTTTTTGCTCTTCTGTCCATTCAATTAACCTCTTGTCCTTCTTTTTTCCACCAATAAGTAAGGAATGTAGAGGAGCTTGAATCTTCCCTGCCATAGGAATAAACCAGCGATAAAAATTTATTATTCCTAGAAATCTTTGCAATTCTGCCCTATCTCTTGGACTAGAAAAATCTTTCAAGACTTGTCCATTTTCTTCAATGGGTCTCGTACCTTCAGCATTTACTAAATATCCTAAATATTTGACTTCTTTAACACCGAAGGTCGATTTATTAACATTTATTGACAACCTGAATTTGCGTGGTCGCTCAAAAACTATCTTTAAATGTTCTATATGCTCTTCTTCGTTTTTTGGAGCAATAATTATATCGTGAATAGGTAAATATTAGGTTTAGAGGAGACACCTCGGATTACCTTGACCTTGACACATGCTGTCAAGGACAACATTCTGAACAACTTTTCTCTAAACATCTACCCGGTGCTCGGATTTAGTTTTCGAGATAATTGCAAAAAACTTTTGTTATATTTTGGTTGCAAGTACACTTTATTCTCGTACAAGCTGTCAAAAGAAGATATAGTCCAAGTTGGTTTGTGGTTAGATTTTTGGTGAAGGGGCGGGGAGGGGGGACTATGCTTTAATGTTCCGCATTTTGATGCATTGATGCTTTTTTTAAAATAATTAATTCTGTGTATCCATTAAATGATGTACATACTGATTAAAATTGTCATTTCGTATACTTATTGACTATTTTTTTGTGTAGCAATCCTCTGTTGATTATCGTTGTCCATCTGTAAAACTTCTTTAGTTCATAACTTTTTAATAGAAAATGGGCGACGGCTAAACATTCAAGATGGTGTTAAGTCTGGATTGGGTCTGGGTTAGGTTTGGTGAGACCTAACACCATCTTGAGGTTGTCCAATTTCAGAGAATGTCTTCGATAACATATGTCAAATCCAAAATCACATTCATGTAGATATTCCAAAATTACAATATGGTAGCATCGGCATATTTTTGTTCAAAACTTTTTAATAAAAAACGAGCGACGGCTAAAACCTCTTGGTGGTTACTTAGAAAGGTGACCTTGACAACATATATCAAGGTCAAGGTCAAGGTCATCCAAGGTACCTACCCTGAAGGTAATATTTGCCCTTAATCCAAATGGCATTGCTAAAAATTCAAATAATCCAAACGGTGTTATTACTGCTGTTTTGGGAATGTCCTCGGGTGCCTTAGGTATCTGATTATAGGTTTTGATGAGGTGTAATGTTGAAAAGATTGCTGCACCTGCCAATTTAAAAGAAAAATGTTGTATATATGTGGTACAGAGTCTTCTGTAATCTCCACACTTCTCCATTTTTCTTTGGAACCATGTGTAAAGGACTTGCCCATTGACTGGATGATGACCTACACTAGGCCTCGGAATTATGTCCTCGCGACGGCCGTTTTTTGAAGGCTACCAATATCATTAGATATATTTTCAGTGGTATCCCCTGTAGGCCTATTTCACTATGTCGCACGATAATTTCGGACAACAGCTGCAGAAAATTAATTTTGGAAAATAAATTCGGCAGATAAATTTTAAAAATAGTTTTTAATTGTATTAACATGTGGGATAACTTGATTTTCGCGCGCGTTTAGACGTGCTTGGAAAATTGGTAAGATGTGGACGGGAAGTTTGGACGTAGCTGTTCGCACCGTAGACGCTAGCGAAGAATCAGTTAAGGATGTGCGTTGTTCCGTTTTAATGTAACCGCCAAATTGTAACGTATTTTAGAAAATGAGCATCTTCAGTCACGCACCTTTAACTTTTTTCCCCTCGTATCTGTTGAGTGGGAATTGTGAGGATCGCGAGTTTCTGTAGTGTAGGAAGTAAAGTGTTGGTAAGTACGTTTGTGTTTCTTGCGTATAATAAATTTGGACGATAGACTTTCGTGCAGTGTTTCTAGTGAATTTTGTTGTACAGATCAAATATTCCTAAAACGCCGGGACATTATAATGATTTTAATAAGGTCCGGGAACACTTCTTTTTCGCTCAAATTGGTAATCGTACGTATTTATTGATACAAGTGTCGCCCTAATGGGCCTCGAATAGCTCCTAGGTACGCGCCTGAGGAGCTCCGAGCACTAGGGCACCAGGATAGCACTTAAGCTATCCTGGATCGTCTGAACTCCAGACAGCTTTCTTAGTTTTCCGCTGACTCTTGATTTGGCCGGTCCTTTCCAGTCCAAGAACAGGGTTTTTTACATTTGAATGCATTTTCTCTAAATTTGTTATGATAATAGCATAAGGACTCTTTATTTCGAAATCTTGTTCTTGACTTGCTTCTATCCCTTCTAAGAGACCCAGATCTCGATCTGCCTCTGTAATTGCTCCTTCTCATATTAATGTTTAAATGCTATTTACTTCCGCAACTCCAGCATTTGCAAATTTAAAATCTGACTGCTTCCTTCCTGCGCAGGATTAGAACTAAAATTTTCATTTGAATTAATAGTACAAATGCTGGTTGGTCTTAACACTTCTATGATCTTATCAGCTTGATAAGCTAGTTTCGAAAGTTCTTATACCTCACTAATGGCTAAAATGCCTCGGACATTTTCAGGTACCTGTTCCAGAAACAACGATTTAGGAACGCTCTCACTACACAAACCACCCGCAAAATTCCTTAATCTTTGTAAGAAACTTGATGGTTTCTCGTCAATCATCTCATTTCCCTGATCAATCTTTTTAATTTTGAATCGTTTAACTCGTCGAAGGAAGCAATAATTCAAGTTTTCAGAAGTCCGTATTTGTCATTCGTGGGAAGATTACTTAAAATGTCAGAAACGAAAGGAAGAACTGTTTTATCAAAATTGATTATGGTATACCAGTATTAGGGTATCGTCGGAGGAAATTCTACTGATAGCGTAAGCTGCCTCAATTTGAGTAAACCACAATATTGGGTTTTCCTTCTAGAATGGTAGAAGCTTGACCATTGACGCCGCACTGACTTGACTTGGATTGTTAACGTCAGTCGAGGAAAATTCTTCGATTACAAAATTTTTGTCAGTATCCACAGCAAAGTCTTGGTTTGACTTCCCTGCTACTGCTATTCTGCATGGAGAATAATGAAGCGGCATCCTTCTTTCTTCAAAAGATCACGTCGGTCACCAAAGTTGTGTGTGGGAAGGTTCCAAAATAATCTTTCGTGTTTCTCGGTCACAGGTTTCTTATAAACTATTCCTACATAAGCAATTTGTTAATTGGTAACGATAACAAAAGAATGACTGAATATTTACAATTTGTTCAGTTATTTAACAAAATTTACAATATCGACATCCTAACAATCTACATTATCAACATCCGCCACACACTAATGTCGATCACGTACATTTCCAAGGGTAGTTGGACTCGTCCTCGCCGGCCCTCCCCCCCGATGACTCGACCAACCAACTGGGACTATACCTTCTCTTTGAGATCCTGTATATGATTCTGTATATTATAATTATCGGCATTACCGCGAGCCTATGCTGCCACCTAGCGGGTGCGTTCAGTAAGTGGCACGCGACGGTCACTGCATACCAACATGGCAGCACTCTTACCTGTCAAAGACACTGAAAATCGCTCAATTTTTTTCACTTATAACTTTTCAACCACTGATCTCCGCGGATTGAAACTTGGATTTTTGGAATTTTCTTGCTAAAATCTACACGATTACATAAGAAAAGGCAAAAATTTCTGGTTACCCAAGGTACAGTGTAGCCAAACGACGAACCAGCGTGGGTGATTACCAATAAACGTCAGGAGATACCTTGCGCCTCCTATAGTTGAGACGTTAAATAGTCCACCATAGTCGTGAACTATGTCCCACAAATTCCTGCATCCATCAGTTGTGTAATTAAATGGCTTCGCTGGTTGTTTGCCCATTGCACATACGTCACATTTTAAAATACATTTGTTATTTTTAAATTTCATATCGCTAGTCTTTGACATCACTTCTCTGAGACTTCTTTCATTCAGATGAGCCATTATTCTGTTTTGTCATAATACTAAAGAATCATTTTCATCTTTTTTTACATTTATAGTTTCTTCATTTTGTCGCTTTTTCAAGTAACATAGATTTCCGACTCTATCGACGATTAATTTTGCCTATTCGCTTTGCTTATCTTTCACAATGGCCACCTCCTTGTAAAAAATAACTAGATTGCCTTTATCAACGTGTTTTGATACGGACATAAGGTTACACCTCAAATCTGGTACGTACAACGTATTTCTAACTTAATATTTCTCTTCTCTTGTCTGTATTTATTTGCAATCTTACTGTGCTTCTTCCTTTTACGTTGATTGATCCATTGTTCGCCAAATTCAAATTTTCACATACATCTAACATATCTTCAAAAGTGTCATTATTCTTACATAAATGTGCAGTTCACCCACTGTCCATAATCCATCTTTTGTCATCGTGTGACATTTCGCTATGGTTATTCGCACCTCCAATAAAAGCAAAATATGCATCATCGTAAGCTGTATTTCCACTTTGACTTTCATTTTTATAAATTGGATACGTGGGATATTTTTAACCTGCATTTGGGTGCAATATGACCCTGTTTTTCACACCTGTAACACTTTAAATTTCAGTATTTACTGTTACCCATTCTATTGTTCCGGAGACTTCGGCCCAGCCTCGCCGGTGAACACATCACAACAACTAACTCACAGTACTACACACTACAAACAACTACAACTCTCTATTATGCGTCAACAGACAATATCTAAGGATGCAAAGAATGTGCGTCCTCTCGCTTCAACGACTCGAGAGGTTCTCTTCGTTCTTCTTGTTAATAACAACCTCGTTGGCCGATACCACATTATCGATTCGACGGCCAACTTCTCTCGATCTCCGCGATATCTTCAGAATAACGCGGGAAAAGGCAACTTCATTTAGAGCTGTCGTAACACTATTTTGGCTTGGACCTTGTGTCTTTGTATCCTTGTTATCATCGTTTATCATATGAATTTATTCAATGATCCTCTTCTGCGATGCTGCCATTGGACTTGTGGACTCAGATCTCTGGATTCTGGCATCATACTGTTCCAGAATCTTAACTTTCAATGATCCTGGATCCGGTACCGCATCCCTGGTATCTATGGCACACCTAAAATTTTCAAACAAAGCCGAGAGACTATAATATCATTATTGAAACAAGTCAGCTTGTCTTCACTCAGCTTATCTTTGATATCAAAGAATTTGTTTATGTGACTTCTTACGTCGTTCATCCTTCATTCATCCTATGCAGAGTGAGCTACTTTAAAAGTGTAGCTTTTCCAGCCGGACCTTTTGATGTGAATATTTTTTCTAGTTTTAATTGTACTTCCCTTGAAGTTTTTCATCCATTCAATTGTATGAGTTGATTTGGGCTCACACACAAAATTATGTCCGCTTTGGCTTTCTCATCGTTCTTTATCCAATCCGTATCCAAGTTGGGTTGCTCTCGCGTATTTTCTGGCCTCACCAGTCTTTCTCTAACACTTAGAGTTTTGTATTAATGCTACTCATGATTGTGCTTAACACGTGCTGTCCTAACCTCAAACGTTTATTTTACGAGTTCACTTCTTATACCGACTAACGGTAGAGGAATTGGAATAAGTTAAATAACTTTCTTTTACACAACAACTCAATCTTACTTTAACAAAATGAAAACGATAGCGAGACGTTACACTCGTGGCGTATTCAAGACGAACAGAACAACGACCGGTAGATGCGTGCGCACCAAACACTCAACCACAAGACTTCAGATAAGTTCAGACATTGCATGCAATGCAGTCTTCTGTTTACGGTTCTGAATTACCGACTCTGTAGAAAATGCTCTGGTACGATAGTGGATTCTATCGAAATGGGACGGTCAACTAGTGAACTGCATGGCTTTGCAACACAAAAGGTGTGTGTCCGAGGACGCTAGATTTTACAGCGTTGTCAGCTTTAAAAGTGCAGTGTTGTCGCATAATATTCATACAAAACCCGTTGATGGTCGCATCGAAAGAGTTCTAGCGATTTCGTTCCTGCTTTCCGGAGCTGTCGAAATTCAGAGAAATATTGATTCTTAATTTAAAATGTAGAATTTTTGGCGACAATATCTATATACATATGGGGCCCGACGAATCTGAAATGTCTCGAGCTCGATGAATGTGGTAGTGCTTGTACGTGACAACTAGCAACTGTTGCTTGTGGCATTTGTTTTAGTACACATGTTTAATCGAAGAATACTGAGAATTGAGTGGAGAAGAAACGTAAATAGAAAAAGTTGTTTGTGGATCATGTGGTTTTGGTAATAAAGCACATTTTACTATCAACTGGATTTAATATGAGAGAGATGTAACAATCTTGATACACACGTCTATCGTACTTCGCATATTCAGAACAAGTGGTTTGTCACGTAAGTTCATAGTTCATAGATACTATTTCCACTGTTCAAATACACGCGCCATATACAGTATTCTCTCGATAAATGTCCCAAATGTCTGGACGATAATTGTCCCAGAACTATCCCCATTCCTGTGGAGTATACCCAGTGAGGGGTCATGAAGCTCGTGAGGCCTCAGACGCCGAGAAGTGTAACATGATACGGGTCGGGTATATCGGTGTGACACCAAGAGACCACTACTAATCCGAAGACAAAACTTCTTTATTTTCATTATTTTTTTATGGATCTTTCACCAACATATTCCTGGCATTTTTATGATGAAAATGATACTAAATATGATATAATTCTGTCATGAATTCTGAAGACTGTGTATTTTGCAGGGGTAAAGTTGAAGGAACAAGTTGCCTCACCGATGTACCTGACTTGCCTATGTCCATATACCTTTATTTGATCCGAATTATATCGTGTTTGGTATCATTTTAATCAGAATAATGCCACAAATATATTGGTGAAAGTCTCATAAAAAATTAGTAATAATAAAAAAGTTTTTTATTGGGATTACATTGTGAGGACGCGGCGGGCCTTTGAACTGTGCCGGTGACTGTGACTCTCCGCGTCTCTTTTTTCCCCATACGCTATCCTTCCTTGCGATCGAAACTTTTATTGTCCATTACACCCGTAAATATAATCGGAATAATATCATATTTGGTATCATTTTTATTAGAAAAATGCCAGGAATATGTTGATGAAAATTCCATAAAAAATAATGAAAAATAAAGAAGTTTTGTCATCGGATTAGGAGTGGTCTCACACCGATATACCCGATCCGTATTATGTTAACACTTCTCGGCGACCGAGGCCTCTCGAGCTTCCCAGTCCATTTCTACGTTCGACACAAGTCAAAGAATAGTATCCCTGGACGATAATTGTCCCTGCCCGGACCCGTGTTTGGGACAATTATCGAGAGAATACTCGAATTGGTCTTTAGATTTTCATGGAATGAACGTGAATTTGTAACGTTTACTTAATCCTCAATTTTCAAACAAATTGCAGAATTCATTTGGTTGCTATTCGGTTTAGGTGAACACAAATTTTGCGGCCCGACTACGCTAGGAAATCTACGCTATCGACATCAGCGCGTGCTTGTGGTACCACCTAGCGGCTGCGCTCGTTAAACCACGCACGACGCTCACTATGTACTAACGCAGACCAGGTATAAGAGTAGATCCACCGACGAGATACTGTTAAAGACTGCCAGCCTTATGGGACATCGCATCGTCAAACAAATGCCGTTCTCTTACGCTCTCTAGGATATATTGTCGCCGGAGTAAGAAACAAAAAGCCACCGACGGTATCTCGTCGGTGTAGAAGACCACTGCGGAGATTCTTGTCGGTGAAAAGGTGAATCATCACGGAACCATATCGGTTATCATGAAATGTTACATTCTCCGACGAACGTATTCAAATATTTCAGACAATATTTTGGCGTTGATTTCTAAAATATTAAAATCAAAACTAATATCAAGGACAAAAAATTCCAAGAAATATTGTACGTAATACTTCTTTCATATGAGATACCTCAATTTTTAATATAAAAATATTTTTATTCTACATAATTGTTCCAAAAATCGACCTGTGGGAACAGAAATATGTTGAGAAACATATATTATTCCGAATAATAAACAGTTCGAGAGAGAATCACGTGGATGAAATATAATATAATTCTAGGAGCAGACATGGGCAAATTTTTATTGAAATAGACCAGAGTTGGGTATTATTTAGATAAAAAATGATTTAAATAACGATTCGAATAAAACATACTTTATCTTTACTCGTTATTCGAAGGTTCAAATTAAAAAGGTATCTCTATAACTCAACGAGTATCGAATAAAGACAATTTTTTATTCGAAGCTGATTTATTCGAACTTCGAATAATTTTTTCATCTTTTATTTGTATCTTATATTTGCAAGTTTCAAATAAATCTTCCCATAACTTTTTCCAACTCGAATAAACAGCGACGAGGCCTGACGAGCGCTGAACTTGAAAAACCAGCGACAGCGACGGACCAACAGCGCAGCGTACAATTTAAAGAGATGGAGAATCAAGCATTATAGACAATTTAAACTTATAAATGAGTCCAAACACGACATAATTTGGACTACCTTTAATAAAATTATAATTTGTATCATAACATTACGTATCAATAAAAATTGTTCGATTACACTCGAGTTTGGACTCATTTTCATCAGGAAAACCACCTCAATTCACTCGTAATAATTTTAAGAAGGTATATTGAAAAATCTGAAAGTTTGAAGTTTGAACTTTCATTCGTGCGTGATTCCCCACCTGCTTAAATTGTATGCCGTTTGTCAGTCGCTGGATCTTCGACGTTCGGAGCTCGCTGCTCGCTAACGTGCAGAGTTGGGCATTATTTACATAAAAAATTATTTAAATAACGATTCGAATAAAAGATACTTTATCTTTATTCGTTATTCGAAGGTTCGAATAAAAAAAGTATCTCTATTCGACGAGCTTCGAATAAATAATTTTATCCGACGAGAATTAATCCGACGAGTAAAGATAATGACTGAACTTTCTCTTGGGAACCCAGAAATTTTCGATTATTATATGTCTTATCTTGTTAATTTCTGCAAGAAAACTCCTATATGGAAGTCCCAGACCGCGGAAACCACTCGTTTTTCAGTTATGAGCATGTAAAGTTGAGTAATTTAACACTAATTTTCATTGTTTTACCTCAGAAAGTGACAGGTATGGGCGCCGCCATATTGGTAAGTAGGGAGCTCCTTGCGTGTAGTCACTCAGTGGCGACGCTAGATGGCAGCACTAGCGCGCAACCTGATAGTAGCCTGGGCATGTGAAGGGGGAATTCTAATTTCTAGTTTTACAGTGTACCAAAATGGCTACCGCAGAGTTTAATTTTTGTTCTGGGTTAGTTCTGGGTTAGATTTGTATTAGTTCTCTCCCCCCGCGAGTGCGCTGAAACGGGTGGGGGCGGGTACGGTCGCATACCTTTTGGTGATCCCGGCCCATCCCCAAAAAGCCCAGGGACGGATTAGTGTGGGTTTAGCTGGTATGCTCGGCCGTCAGCCGAGAGAGCCCAACATAACACTCCCCTCCTCTCAGGCGAGGACGGAGGGGTATCCATAAGGAGGATTTCCCCACACTTTAAAAAAAAAAGAAAAAAAAGTTTTGTATTAATGCTGGGTTAGTTCCGGTTAGGTTGTATTTTGATTTTGTAATTTTAATTCTAAGAAATTTTGATATCTTGGTTGTGTGAGTTGTGAATGTTAGAGCTTTGAAATTTTTGTGAATAAAAAGTAGTTGTAATTAATTTTATAGAATTGGGAAAGAGAGTAGTTGTAGTTGTTTGAGATTGTGTCTGGGATACGTCTGGGTTAGTTCTGGTTAGATTGTGTATCGTTTTTGTGTTTTCGGCATTGCAAAGTTGTGGCGCGATGTGCGGTGCAATGTGCTACGCGATAATATATTTGTAACGTGTGTTATGTGGTGTCTAGGGGCTAGTGCTGCCATCTAGCGTCGCCACTGAGTCACTACACGGAGCTACAAGGAGCTCCCTACGTACCAATATGGCGGCACCCATACCTGTCACTTTCTCAGGTGAAACAATGAAAATTAGTGTTAAGTTACTCAACTTTACATGCTCATAAATTAAAAACGAGTGGTTTTCGCGATCTGGGACTTCCATATAGGAGTTTTCTCGGAGAAATCAACAAGATAAGACATGTAATAATCGAAAATTTCTGGGTTTCCAAGAGAAAGTTTACCCATATTTTTAATACGAATGAGTTGTAGAGATCATCCCGATGAAAATGAGTCCAAACACGAAATCATTTGGACTATCTATAATAAGATTATAATTTTTATCATTACATTACGTATCAATAAAAATTATTCGATTACACTCGACTTTGGACTCATTTTCATCAATCAAGCACCCCAATATAATCGTAATAATTTTATTGAATCGTTATATTTTTAGAAAAATATAAAAGTTTAAGAGTGGGCCAAAATTTTCATCTAAATAAAAATTTCGAATAACGAATAAAAAATTCAAAAATTTTTATTTATCATTCGATGGTTCGCGTTTATTAAAGTTGGCAGTAGTTATGGAAAGATTTATTCGAAGCCTCCGAATAAAAGATGAAAAAATTATTCTGTTAGGGTTTAACAAGAATGAATAAATGGTTTATTGAATTGTCTTGTACACGTGCTACTCTTACGAACGAAATACAGCGTCTGAGAGAGAACAAAACGCACACGCGAGTACCTAGAGGAACGCACTTCACTCTAACGCATATCGCGCCACCTACACATTACACTTATGGCGGAGAATACGAACGCTTCTGCGTGTCAAACCTCATCATATTCGAAGTCGAATAAAGCCACTTCGTATAAAAAAAATTATCTTTACTCGTCGGATTAATGCTCGTCGGATATAATTATTTATTCGATGCTCGTCGAATAAAGATAATTTTTATATTCGAACCATCGAATAATGAATAAAAATTTTTTATTTTTTATTCGTTATCCAAAATTTTTATTTAGATGACAATTTTGCCCAACTCTGCGGCGAGCGTCGGGCTTTGAACGTCGAGCTCCGAACGTCGAAGACCCAGCGACTGATGAACGGTTATTTAAATAATTTTTTATTTAAATAATGTCCAACTCTAGTCTCCTTCGATGTACTCGCGTAACGGGCGTAACGGAATTAAAAGAACACAACATTCTTATGTTTCATACATCATTTATAGAATTCCCGACTCGTCTGTGGTAACAGCGCCGTTGTAGAATATACGTTCCACAATAATAGTTTTGACATGGAATGGTAAGGGGTCTCTAGAACCCCTCGAACGTGAGACAGAAAAATACATTGGGTTATTGGTCTACTCTTATACCTCGTCTGTGGTACTAACATGGAGATGCCCTTATCCGTTAGAAACTGTGAAAATTGCTGAACTTTAAACACGCATAACTTTTGAACTACTTAATTCGTAAAATTGAAACTTGGATTTTGGCGGTTTCACGTCAAAATCTACGGGATATATAAAAAAAGTACAAAATTTGTGGTCCCCTAAACCGAACATTAACCCTCTAAAATTTATTGTTTGTCATGTTCTGTGAGATTTGTATTGTGGCAATGAATCTGAGAATTCTTCATCGTTGCAAATGTTATCGTGGAGAAAATCTCCTAAAAGATTCAGTGGTTTTCGAGCAATGTTTTAGATCTCTTGAATCTCTCCTAAGTATTCTAATAGGTACTTATGCTGACGGGTGTACATTAGGGTGGACCTAAGCCAGGGCTGCCGTTTAAAGGTCGGAACATACAAGACGGCTCGGACAGTCTCGGAAAGACGCGTGAGTTTAACTAGTATATATCATATTGATTAAATCTATGCCCTTTGTTCTATTTCCTTATCTTCTATTTTCGCCCTTGATCGCCTCCGCCTTATTTAGTATTTCCCGGAGGAAAAGTCTATTTACCAAAAATTCCTTCTTCTGTCCCCTTATCCCGTTCAAAACTTCTAATAATTAATATTTCTACCCCTATCCTTAATTACTTTTTACAGGAAAAAACTTGTCCCTACCACTTTTCCCTAGTCCCAAGATACACTTCCGTCCTGTTTCATTTTCATTTATATGCCCCTTTCCCTTCTAATTCCGATTTTTTGTCAACGTTTCGATTACGTTTGTCTGGGGCTCCAGGCAATACGTCGCCAGCGCCGAAAATTCTCATTCTTTTATCAATATCTTTTTTTCCTTAAGGAGTTGGCCTCTCAGATTTCGTATTCTTGCTTTTTTCTTCCGTCTCTTTCATTTTTTCCTCTAGGGTTTCCTCTGATTCTGTCTGGTATCCGCGAAAAAATTTTCGTGGAAAACTCGATTCTGGTGTTCCTGCCCACCGTAAGCGAACCGAGCCTTGGTCTTGTTCGCCGATCAGCACCAATTCCGTAGAAGTATCTTCATCCTCTTCTTTCCTTTCTCCCGAGCTCTCGCTCTCCCTTTTCCTCTTTCTTCGCTCGCGGCGAACTTGCTGTGCTGCGTGGTAACCTTTCTACTCCGGTATCTCTATATTCCTTTAACTTTTCCTGCAGCTCATTTCAACTCTTCATCTTTGGTCTACATCTACATCTTCCCGTCTCGATTCCTCATCTTTCTTCCCCCTAGCATTTTGCTCCTTGCTTCTTCCTTCTGTCTTTTTTCTCGATCCGAAGCCTGAGACCTAGTTTCGTTAGTACAATTCTACCTTACCGGCTGAGAATTCTCATCCTTCGCGCCGCACAGTCGTCGGAAATCGCCAAAACGTGGCCAAAAATAAAATTTTTCTTTGATTTATTTATAAGAAGATTTATTTATAATTTCGAGGTCGCTGATTACGAATCTAAAGTCAAAATCGCAAAAAACAAAATGGCGGCTGTAAAGTGGAGGTTGAACATATGAAAACTATCGGATTGGGACAAATCTTTGTATTTTGGGGTTCCTGAAGTTGTTAATTATGAATCTGTAATTGAAAGAACAAAAAACAAAATGACGGATGTTCGTAGTAAAAAAGTATGAAATACAGCTGAAACTTGATACTTCAAGATTTTTTATCTTGTAAAATGTGAATCTAATATTAAGTTATATATAAAAAACAATTAAAAAAAAAAATTATGTTTATAAAAAAATAAAGTTCATCTCAATTTTTAAAGTATTAACATATATTTTTGACTTCATAATATTGTAACTGCTATCGAGACGAATTCACTGACCTATAATAATATAACTTTAAATCTTGAAATACGGCTACAACAGTTTAGATAACAAAAATCAGGTTCCCAGCGTATTACAAAAATTGCCATAAAAACCGCAGAGGTGCCTCGTGGCAGCCAATGTTTGATGATTCTACTAGGTCATAATATACACTACAGGTGTACATAATTCACATATTTAACTATTATTATGTAACTATTTTTCTACATATCCAAAATGTTCGTATGAAATTTTGTTACATTTTATATATTAGATTATCCAATGTTATTTGCATTTTATATAATGTGTTCCGGCTGAGTCGGTGCTCTCGATCTCGTTGTGAGGTTTAAATGTGTATGTTACGGTTCAATTAAAAATCCTAGTGACTACCGTTAGCGCTAACGAAACCGTCTTGCGAAGGTGACGAATAATGCGAGCGTCGCGAAGTCACCGTTGCCCTTGTGCGGGCAGAATCGTTTTGAACACCGCATCGAACACAGCTAATTGTAAGAGAGAAAAATAGAGCATCGCGCCGAGCGAACGAAAGTATCGAGGAGTACGTAGGAGCCCGTGCTCCAGTTAATTTAATAAAACGTTATTAATATATATTTAAACGAGTGTCGAGTTGGTTTATACGGTGCTCTCCCGTTTCTCAACCCCAACCAGTCTACTTCCTTCCTCACTTGAACCGGCATAAAAATAAATATTTGGAGTGTTCCGATAAAATCGAAGGTGTCGCGAACAAATGTATAAACATGATTTACTTTCCTCCAGGGAGACTCTCCATATTGTAGAATAAAAAAAAGTAGAATATAATACAAATATATTCACTTCTGGATACTTTTCTCACTCGACAATTTACCGTGCGTAGCTGCTACCTCAACGATGGTCACTTTTACACTGAATTTCCCGATCAGGTAAAAGGGCCAGGCCCTTTATTAACCATAAAATAGCCCAACTATCTAGTAGGTAACCAACCCACGTATACAAAACTCTTGATTTGAAAATTCATTTTCTTGATTTTTGGCCACGTATTGACCATTTCCGACCACTGTGGCGCCGGTGTAGAAGTAAGTACTTCTGTCTCTCTTGCCCCTTCCCTTGTGTCTTCCTTCTTCGTTGCTCTTCTGCTACCTTGCATTCTCTTCCCAGGATCCTATTTCCTTAGTTTATTGAGTCCCTCTTGTAATTTCCTTCTTCTTCTGTATTCTTCATTTCACATAAGTGCATATTCTTTTATTTTCCCTGTCTTATTATATTATTATCATTATATTTCTACGAGTTACTATTTGTTGTCGCAGAATGTACTGTCCAAATATTATTATTTTTATAGGGGAATTTTCTTTTCGTACATGCTGAAACCCCGGATTCACTCGTTTCCTTTTTTAAAAATTTTTTGTGAAACAAATACGCCGCCAGTACTTGGTCGGCGTACTGACTTCTCACCCCTCCTTATTCCTTTCCCCCTGTACCCCGGATCTTTGTTTCGCTTCCCCAAATCCCTTTCCCTTCTATCCTGACGGTACACCCTTTCTATCTCCCTCCGCTTGTTTTAATTTGCCCCTACACTTACTCTTCTTTTTCATTATTCACATCGGTTGTGTGCATATATAAATGATTTTTACTATTCGTAATATGAATTCTTTTCTCAATTATAAAGTTAATAAAACACTTCCATCTTTGTATTGTGCCTATGTAACTAATTTTTCTATTCATAATGTGGTTTCTTTTCTCATTTATAATTTATTAACCCTACTGAGTTTGTATAGTCTAGGTCTAAATGCTCATGTCCTCTTTTCTCTTTTAATGGTAACTTTCCCACTATTCAACGCTCTTATTATATATCTCAAAATAATAACATTGAAAATATATATGGGTGTTTCGCCCTATGGATCCGCAGTTTCGTGGTGAAAATTAACGCACTGCATAGGTTTTCTTTTCTTATCTACCGCTCTGTCTTTTTCCTTAAACTTTCTTGTTGTGTACGTGTGGGTGTATATGTATTGAGACAGACGGTTATGTACTAATCCTTAATATAAAATGTATATAAATGGCGTTAGACCGTGAGCAGCGGAATAGGTTATACATGTGCTCTGTTCTACGTATTGCGAACGACTCGCTCATTGCTCTCGCAATCCTTACGGGTGCTACGCGCTATCGACAGGTAGCGTATTCTATCGCGGCTGCTCCTTGCTTCGCCTTCGGACGCAACCGCCCCAAACATTTCTATTTCTCTTTCTCCTTATGGGTCCCCTTTTCGCCACGCAACTGCGTTCCATTTACATTGTGGGCGTTACAGTTCCTTAGATATCCCTATCTTCCTATTCTTACTGTTTCGGTCGTTTGCGTGGGAGTAGAGATACCAATCAACGGTGTGGGAAGAGAGGCGTCCTGCATAGGCCGGGAGCCCTCGCCTGGACACGGAAAAGCTCCATCCGCTCCATTCAGGGCCTGGCTCCGCAAGTTAAGCATCAATTCTCAGGCTCCTTTCTGTTCGGCCTTGTCCCCTCCTTGCCCAAGCCGAGCTCCCTTCCCCAGGTCTTCCCGCCGTCTCCTGGATCCTCCTCCTTCGTTATATATACCTACAAATTAATTTATCTTTAATCGCAAAGAAGTAATTCTTATCTATTTATACCTAATATTTAATCTACCACAATACTTATCTCCATCTTAGTCTATCTTCTTCTGTATCCTCTTCCGTTTCTTCCTCTGGTCTCCTTCTCCTACTTCTAGATCCTGCGTCCTCTCGTTCCCTCCTTCTTTCCTCCTCCTCCTTGGCTTTCATTACCTCTCTGCAGAAGTTACCGAACGCATTCCAGTAGTTATCATTTTTCGAGATTCTGTCCATGATCCTTTCCATTGTAATCTCTCCACCCCTGATATTGAGTTGCGCTCTTAGATCTGATCTGCGCTCCCTCCACTCTTTGCATCGCAACACTGTATGTTCTGAGGAGTCCTCCATTCCGCATCCGTACCAGCACCCGTTTTCCCTTTCTTCTTCCTAATACCTGGGTAATATGGAAATCTAGTTGCCCGTGACTCCTATTCTTCCAGGTTCGGATGTCGGGAATGAAGAAATAGGTCCATTTTCCATTCTGACTCTCATCCCATTGTCTCTGCCATTCTATCTCATTGTCAGTTTTCTCTTTGGCCTTCTTCTTAAGCCATTTCTTAATTGTTTTCTTTCTCCTTTCTTCGTCCATGGCTTCCAGGCTCACTCCTTCCTCTTCTAATTCCCTGATATCCGGGGGCTCTTCTCTCCATCCTACATCCCGTGCTTCCTCATCGTACGCTCCTTCCTCCATCCTCATGGCTGCCCTTCTTCTCCTCCTTTCTCTTCCAGATTCCGTCTGGTTCTCCAGGTAAGCCAATTCCCATTGAAAGAGATATCTTCTCTCGATTATCTTGAGGCTCCACGGGGCACTCCTGTAAGAACGCAGAGTGAGTCAATGGAAACCGTTTTGCGGTGTATTTACATCTAATATTATCAAGACCGTTAAAGTTCGACGTTCTCGAATCGGGAAAATAAAGTGACGTTTTTTCTTCCTGTGAATCGCTCGTCTCTACCCTTTCTTCTCCGAAACACCTGCTCTACATGCGATTACTAACCTGACATGGGATCAGTGGCCCTCGAGATGCGTTTTTGTGCTCTTTGCTGACCCAAAGCAGCGGGAGCGGCGCGAGAGTGGTTTAAAAAAAATAACGAGTTATCCACGCCAACTCGAAACATTTTCTCCGGGATGATTTAAGGTTGCAGAAAGATACGTTGTCTAGACACGACATACCCCATTGCACTTACAGTGACTACCATTAATGTTTTGGTTGGGCGAAGAATCAGAGTAACCGTTATTTTCAAAACTCTCCTCTTATTTTGTACATCCGCACTCGCGCTGCTCGATTTCTCGACTGACTCCTTCGCTTGGCGCTTGACCTGTTCTCGATTGCCTCATTCACACACGCTCACCCATTCCTCATGCACGTTCATCGATATCACACACATTCGCTCTTGAAACAAATGCGCGACGGCGGGAACGCGGGCACGCGGGTGCGTGGTCAAGGGACGCGCGGCCGCGCGCCGCGGTAAGCAATGGAATATCAACCCAACACACGGCCCCCCTTTTACAATGATATCTGCCCTTAGATATCGTCACAATCCTGATCCTCGGTGCTGTAGTCGCTGTTGCCGTCGATCCACGGTTTCATGTACTCGGCTGCTGTGGATGTTTGTTGGGGCCCTTCGTGGCCACCGACTTTTTGTACGACGTAACGATCGTTGCGCAATGTACGTCCAATTCGGTACGGTCCGAGGTATTTTGCGTGGAACTTCAGCCCTGGGCCGTGCTGTGTTCTTCTAATGGCGACTAGGTCACCTTCCTTGTATCGTTTTACTTCCTTTCGGTTTTTATTATACCCGTGCCGATTCTCTTGCTCGATTTTGAGAATGGCTTCCTTCGCATGATGTCGGATCTCGTCCCGGTTGTCCTGAAATGCCTCTACCTGTTCTTTTTCAATTAGTTCGCGTATTTCTGGACTGTCTTTCAGTCGCATGCGCGTTCCGAACAAAACCTCGAACGGCGTTCTATCGATACTTCTATGTGGCGCGGCATTTAGAAATTGCTGCGCTATGTCCAAGTATTTATGTCATTCGTCTCGCTTCGGCGCGGACAATTTCGTCAGTAGCGGAATGACTGTCCTATTTACTCTTTCGACTTGCCCGTTTGCCCGTGGGACCCACGTCGTGATGAGGCTGTGTTGTATCCCTTTCGTTTTGCAGTACCCCTCGAAGTCGTTTGATGTGAAGGCCGTTCCTCGATCCGATATGATTTTCTGCGGGTTTCCGAAAATCGCGGACTGCTTTTTTAAACGGTCTACAACCTCCGCGGTTGTGGTTGTTTTTGTCGCGTATAGCCATACAAACTTCGCGAAAGCGTTAACTATTACGAGAATGTGTCGGTACTGTTTGCGCGTAGACGGGAGCGGTCGTAAGTGGTCGATGTGGTTAAGGGTGTAGACCAATATTTGACCTCGAAATTAGTTTGAGCTCCGTCCAGTAGGGGAGCTGGGTACAGTTTTTACAGAATGGTTCAGAGGCACAGCAGGCGCACGTACCTACACGCTTCCCGAGCGGTGAGCTCTGCCACACACTCTCACTCGAGCACACCAACGAGCATCAACGTAGTGACGTCACGTGTGCGTGTGAGCCTAACTTACCGGCAACACTTGTCATCCTCCGTTTTACCGATACAATGATGGAATTGCCGGGTGACCGAATGCTAAGAACCGACATCAGCGCTCGTAGCGGAAAAATTCCGCGGCTGTAATTTCCGAGTACCGTCCCTTCTGAGATATGCTTCAGTTCCTGACGTTAGGTGGGTTTAAATTCGTTTGATTTAACATAATAAACGTTGCATTGACATTGTATGTGTCCCCCGCATTGCGCGAGCTATCGATCGTTTCTATAAAAATCCTACTTCTCTCGATATTTAAGAAAATGTGTGTCTCTTGACAGTGGCAGCACTGTCGCGCCGCCCGATGCTTCTCGCGGCTCCGCTACATGCTGCCGAATAATGTAAATTACGCTTCGAAAACGCAATAGTAGGCCACTTGGGCGAGCTCGCGAACTAGATTGATCTTTTATCTAGCGATTGTGACTACGTAGGGGTCCCAAATGTACATTAGCGAGACGAATAAGGTCAGGAACTGAACCCTTGCAATCTCGTGTACGTATACAGTCGCTAGCGGTGTGTGAGTTCGAGTGTGTGAGAGAGATCTACACCCTTAACATCTAGCGGGACTTCGCCCTTTTCGATAGGATGCAGAAGGCCTTCTTGCCGGCCGTGCTTTTTTTCAGCCAGAATGCATGGGACGCAGTTTCGTATTACTTTTTCGACCTTTTCTTTGAAGCCCCGAAACCAAAAGTCTCTTTTTAGGAGCGCCTCAGTCTTGGCGCTCGAGAAGTGTCCGTTTTCGTGCGCCTTCCGTATTATTTGCGACTGCATCGAACGCGGTACTATTAATCGTATGTCGTCGTCGAATTCTTTATACAATAACCCGCCCTTTGTAACGTAGCCGCCGATTTGTCTTTTTGCATTCGCGCTGTCACGCTCGCTTCGCACTCATTCACTGCCATACATACAAGAAGGGGGTTGCGACACAGCGCGTCAACATGACCCATACTTTTCCCTTGGCGATGTTCGACGATATAATCGAAGTCTTCTAGTAACAACGCCCATCTCGCAACTCGCACGCATAAATCTCTTTTCTGCATTGTTAGTGTGAACGCTTTGCAATCTGTTACAATTTTAAATTATACTCCCACTAGGTACACGCGGAATTTTCGCAATGCTCTGACGATAACTAGCACCTCGAACTCGTAACTGGAGTATTTTTCCTCTGCGGTGTTGGTTTTTCCGCTATAATAATGCACCGGGTGTAACGATTGGTCTTCGGTATCGCGCTGCAGTAAATCGCACCGATCCCGTGCATCGAAGCATCCGTGTGCACTTCGGTATACGCGCCCGCTTTATAAATTTTCAAAACCGGCCGCTCGCTTAGCGCGGTTTTGAGTCGATTGAACGCGCGTTGTTCTTTTTCGTCGAAACGGAACCCCTTGTCGACCCTTAGCATGTCTGTTAAAGGTCTTGCTATTAACGAATAATCCTTTATAAATTTCCGGAAATATCCCGTCAACCCGAGGAAACATTGTACGCGCTTTATGTTGTTCGGTTCGGGGAATTTCATCACCGCTTCTGTTTTATACGTTGATGGTTTTACCGTTCCATCTTCGATAACGTGTCCTAGGAATTCTACTGTTTTTTGCAGAAATCGACATTTTCCCCAATTAATGTTTAAGCCCCCTTGGCTCGCAACGTTCAGTACCGCTCGTAAGCTTTTCAACCCGCTCTCGCAATCTATTGATGGTACTATAAGATCGTCCATTTATGTTAGAACCGTTCCGTCGTTAATTAAATTTCTAAAAGTCGCGTTTATGAATTTTTGAAAGACGGCAAGGGAATTACGCAGACCAAACGGGACTTTCAAAAATTCATAGTGTCCGTCCGAAAAATTTCAGGCTAGCTTCGTCCACGGCCACGTGAAAAAATCCATTTCGCAAATCTAAGATGCTATATACGCGCGCGCCCCGCAGCCGGTCCAGCTGGTTTTCGATCAACGGTAATGGGTAGTGATCTTTATCGATTTTGCGATTTAATTTTCTGTAATCTACACAAAGGCGAATCGAACCATCTTTCTTCTTTACTAGTACCACGAGGCTCGCATACTCAGACGGGGATGGCTGTACGATTCCGTCGCGCAACCACTCTGTTAGACTTTATTAATGCAGTGGAAAGTTATAAAACCGCATGTACAGTGTAAAAGTGTATTCCTGCGTGGGACGACGCGCTTAGGTTGACCGTTTCTTTGCGACTGACTTCGGTCCTCGCTTTCCCTTTCCATAAGGGCCCCTTATACCTAAGGTCTGTAAACCGTCCCTTAAACCTACGGTTTCTGGAAGTGACAATCGTTGTACACTAACACACTCGCTTATTTGTTCGTTTACCTTTTCCCTTTCCGGAGGGGATAATCGTTTCGCCCTCTGGTATATCGGTTCCTCATCTTTTAATATAATCGATATTTCTACACCTACAACGCGCTCCTTCTTCGGGACGTATGTGTCAATCATTGCTTTTAATTTGTGTTCGTGTTCGTCTGTCACGTGGGAGACGTCGACGTCGTTTACTTACCGTATGCATTCTATTTCGAATATGTCCGGCTTGTCGTCCCTTTCTTTGCTTTCGCTTTCCGGTTTGCTAATCAAAACACTGCCTTCTTTTATGACTACTTCGACGGTGTTCAAGAAATCTGTTCCGACTACCAAATCGTGCAGCATTATTGCATCGGGAACTACATGTATTCTCATTCGATACGATCTACCATCTATACCTACTTTTGCGCGAAATTCGCCTAGAGTCCTGTTGTCCCATGACCCTACACCTCGGAAAGATACTTCCTCACCTTGCAGTTGCGGGGATCCGATCTGGACTTAGTTATTTGCTCGCATCAAACATAGGTCGCTGCCTGTGTCGATCAACGCCGAGACTCTGTGTTCACCGATTCGGACGTCTTTATAATATTTTCCGCTCGCGTTTCTGCACACCTCACTGCTGCTTGCCACTCCACCGCTTTGATTTTTCGCGCATTTGCGATGTAGCCCCGTTCGCCGCACTTGTAGCACTTTACATTTCCAAATTTCGACGGACAGTTCGCACTGACGTGATTTTCCTTGCCGCATATGTAGCACCGCTTCGGCACTCGCGCTGCTTCTCCTGCTCCCCTGGTTTCCGTCCGTCGTTGTTCAAAGCTCCAGCCGGTCCTCGTGTCAGATGTTTGGCTCAGGTGTGTCCTCGATTTCAGCGTTACCTGCTCGAACGCTTCTAAGAGGTCGCCTATCGCTCGGAACCGATGCATCCGGGCTTGATCTCGCAGAGATACATCCGGTATGCCTTCCACGATGTAGCTGATGATCTCGTCGTCAGGGATCGGTGCTTGGTTCGCTAAGATAATCTTGTAGTGTACGTATTCGCCGAACGTCTCGTCTCTCTTCCACTCCCTTTCTTCGAATTTCTTTTTTCTGGCGATTTTGCTCGGACGGTGATTGTACCTACACTTGTCGCATTTCTCCGAATAATTCTTCTATCGACATGCCTAGAAGTTCGGCTTTTGAGCGAAACCATTCACTTGCCCTTTCTTTTAGCCCTAAGTCGATTAAGAGCCTCGTCTCGTTTCCGCTCAACTGATAGATTCTGACGATGAACATTATCTGTCTTTCCCATGTGCCGTAGGCTTCGTTGTTTCCATCGTAGCGGTTTACGAGATTTGCTATCATCTGTATATTGACGCGATGCTGCCTATATTGTTCAGGCGGTCCTTCAATCCCTGCGTTTCCGGTCAGTCGATTCCCGTTGCTCGGTGACCATCTTTGAGTTTCTCTCAGGAGCTCGATTTCTCGGCGAGCGAGGGCAAGTTCGCGCTCGGCGATCACTTTTTCTCGCCCTGCTAGTGCGAGAAGTGGTAATTTTCTGACCTCTGGTTATGCTCCTGCTCTGTTGTGGGTGTTGCTTTCCACTTCGTTTAGTGATTCCTCCATGTCGTCCATCATCCAGTCGCCCTCCGGATCGGCTTCCAACATTCTCTGAAATAATTCCACTTTTATTCCGGTCGTTGGTAGCCCTCTCTCTCTCAGCATACCCTTCAAGGCGACTATACTGTGTAGTCATCTACTGTCTTCGTTGCCGGAGCCATAATCGTTCCGAAGTTTAAAAAGCGACAACCAGATGAGGAACAACTAATACAAAAAATAATGAAGCGACAACAAGATCAGGAACAACTAATACAAAAAAAATAATGTAGCGACAACAAGATCAGGAACAAATAATACAAAAAAAATCATAGAAAAAGTTTCATTTCAAAAATAATGAACGATCAAAATTTGCGACTCAAAGAAGAAGAGCATATGGGAAATGCTATGAACTATGTCTGTTTCTTTCCCGTACGCTCTCCTTCTTTGAGTCGCAAATTTTGATCGTTCATTATTTTTGAAATGAAACTTTTTCTATGATTTTTTTTGTATTAGTTGTTCCTGATATTGTTGTCGCTTCATTATTTTTTTTGTATTAGTTGTTCCTAATCTGGTTGTCGCTTCATTATTTTTTACCATTTCCAATCTTAATTTACTTCTAAATATTACTAGACTGCAAGAAGTTTCACTTCTGCCGCGCATGGTTTTCCACGCGTATGTTCTTTTTCTAACCTTTTCGTTTGATCCTACTATCGAGCGGCGGTAATTTATCTTTGGAGAAATCTGCAATCCGTTGTACACGACACAACAATCAATAATGTTCAAGAATTTTGGAATCACATAACAAATGCATGTAATAGCATAAAAAGGGACGCTCTAATTATGGCAACAGCGAGAAATCTAATACAAAGAGTGGAGCTCTGTATCGTAGAAAAATGGATCGCAGTTCCAACATCTGATGTAACTTGATTTATTTTGTAAGAAATAAGTTTTCATTAAAGTTACGTTTGCACAACCCTGTATATGTATTCATTTTGATTTTAGATTTTTAAATGTAATTTTGTAATTTATACAGGGTGTTTCGCAACAGGTGGGAGAAAATTTAAGGGGTGGTTCTCGACGATAATATAAGACGAAAATGAAGAATAAAAAAATTTCGATTTCGGCTTCGTTATTTAGTTATTAACAATTAAAAATCCGCCTAAAATGCTGCAACACTTCTGACAAAAGTATACGTTGCGTACGTCACACAGTCGCGCGACAGTCTCGTATCAAGTGACAAACGCATGCATACCTTGGTTCTCATTTGGGGCCCCAGCGAGATGACAATGTTTCATAGATTGTTGGACGACATTGAACCTACCTACTCGTTAAAATCCACAAGGGCATTTCTAATATCCGCCCTATGGAATTATCGAGTAGAAGGGGTCAATGCCTTTTCACTATTATTACTGAGGGGAATGAGGAGAATGTAAAGAACTGGTAATCCTTTAATGTTGAAACACTGCACTTTATTGAACTTGATTTACGTCGGGAGACTCGCTCCCAGACGGAATGGACATCTTGAGGTTGTGTGATTTCTGCTGTCGGATCGCGAACGGAAATCTTCAACGCGTGCAACGGAGATCTTGCCGCGGGCAGAGGCACGACACGCGACGCGAACAGAGCATAAGCGAGTCGACGATTTTACAACCCTTTGCAATTACAAATGGTCTTCAATGTGACCACCATTTTCATTCACATCTTTGAGGACATGCGATTTCTGCGAACGGAAATCTCCGACGCGTGCGGGAAAAATCGTCCATACAAGCCAGCATCCGTATGCACACTGGTTCAAGACAGCTGATGAGGCCAATGCCTGAGCCCGATCGATAAAACAAATGCCGATCTACAGCAGCAAACGCCCGCCGATTTACAGCTTATGCTGTGTTCGCGTCGCGTGTCGTGCCTCTGCCCGCGGAAAGATCTCTGTCGTCGAAGCATCGAAGATTTTCGTTCGCGGAGGCACCCGGTCAGGCTCCGCTCAAGATCTCCGTCGCGATCCGATGGCAGAAATCACACGACTTCAAGATGTCCGTTCCGTCTGTTCAAGTTCAATAAAGTGCAGTGTTTCAACATTAAAGGATTACCAGGTCTTTAGATTCTCCTCATTCCCCTCAGTAATAAAAGTGAAAGGGCATTGACCCCTTCTACTCGATAATTCCATAGGGCGGATATTAGAAATGCCCTTGTGGATTTTAACGAGTAGGTAGGTTCAATGTCGTCCAACAATCTATTAAACATTTTCACCTCGCTGGGGCCCCAAATGAGAACCAAGGTAAGCATGCGTTTGTCACTTGATACGAGACTGGCGCGCGACTGTGTGACGTACGCAACGTATACTTTTGTCAGAAGTGTTGCAGCATTTTAGGCGGATTTTTAATTGTTAATAACTAAATAACGAAGCCGAAATCGAAATTTTTTTATTCTTCATTTTCGTCTTATATTATCGTCGAGAACCACCCCTTAAATTTTCTCCCACCTGTTACGAAACACCCTGTATATATAGTACCTCTTCTTTTGGTCCAGTGTTCAAATATTCTAAGATCGTTGGTCGCCCAAGCGGTTAAGGAGTTGGACTACCAAGTGGTAGACCGGGGTTCGAATCCCGTCGGGGTTAGAAATTTGTTTTTCTCCGTTTATTCTCCGTTTAAATTTTCGCGCCACTCTCGACTTCCGTAACATAACAAATACGTTACCCTCAGCAAAGAAGTTTCACTTAAAAAAAAAAATAATTTTACACTACGAGTGTCCAGATCACAAAGCAAGACACTTTTGCGTAATTTCAGCGTCCTTCTCACTAACTTCACGACGAAACTGCCCAGATCACTTAGCAACTCACTACCGCGCACCTCACACAACCTTTGCGAAACCCGGACGAGCCCCCAAAATTGTAGGGTTTTGGTTGGGCGAATGAATCAGAGGAACCGTTATTTTCAAAACTCTTCTTTTATTTTATACATCCGCACTCGCGCTGCTCGATTTCTCGACTGACTCCTTCGCTTCGCGCTTGACCTGTTCTCGTTTGTCTCATTCACTCACGCTCATCCATTCCTCATGCACGTTCATCGATATCACACACATTCGCTCTTGAAATAAATGCGCGCAAAATAAATGCGCGACGGCGGGAACGCGGTCAAGGGTTGCGCGACCGCGCGCCGTGGCAAGCAATGGAATATCATCCCTACAATACGATTTGAACTTTTTTTAGAAGTTAGAGCAATTAATTTACCAGATCATATGAAAGAAATTTTTTCAAAAATTGCAATTGGTCGGAATTGTAGAGAAAATACTAAAAGTTGCATTTGACAAGTTTTTTATGTGGGTCTATATTGAAAATTTTAAAAATGTGTTTTGTAGATCTGTGTCAATTATATGCATTGTAAAAGTTTCATCGAAAACGGTTGATGTGGGAAAAAACAACAGGCATTGAAAGATATATGAATCCTTAGATTTATTGCAGTTAGAGGCCGAAAATCGTGAAAAATTGCAATTTCTACCATCTTTAAACGTTTGTAGCTCATTGCAACGTTGACCGATTTTAATGAAATTTTCAGAAAATATTTAATTGATACAGATCTCCGAAACGTGTTTTCTACATTTTCAATATGAGCCCACATAAAAAAGTTGTAAAACATAACTTTTAGTATTTTCTCTGCAATTCCGACCAATTGCAATTTTTTCAAGAATTCTTTTCACGTTACGTAACAAAATCGATTGTTCTAACTTGACAAAAAAATCCAAGTTGTATGGTCGAATATTAGAAAAGTTATCGTCTTTTTAAAAGTGTCCGAATATTAGTGGGAGTCACTGTATGTATAAATCGAATGGAATGAAGCAGCTGTGTAATGTTTCCGTCTATTGTTGTTATCAGGAGGGGACTCTGATCAAAGTGAACTCGGCAAGCTGAGCACGTCAAAGATGTTATTAAACGTGTCCCCTTACTATTGATGTTTCACTGTTAAGAACTGGCTACAGCAATGTATGTCTAAACATTTACATTTGTTCCACGGCGAGTAGTTGATGGAACGGATTGCGTGGTCGGCATATACGATTCTATTTTTCTAACTCTTTCGACGTGTAAGATATACTTGGAGAAAGCATACTAGAGAAACGTTTTTAAAATAAAGGTGACTGATACGATTTCTTCTGATAAAGATAGTCCGACGACAAGCGTGTGTGTGCGTATCTCTTAGCAAGATACAGAATACATTTAAATAGAATAATTAACTCGTTGGATCTTCTTCATATTCGATTACGTGGTTCACTCCTTATCTCGAATGCGTAGACGTATCTCGCAAAAACAGTAGCAACGGTTGTTAATGTCATAGCATTCGCTTAGTAGTAAACAGTAATTGTTTCATTAAAAACAGTTCGATCGCTTTGGACAAAAACAGTACAAATATAAATTTTTGACTGATTTTGAAATTATCATTTGATTAATGAGATATGTATTGTTAATAAAGGCTACATTCATTTCGAAGCAATTTAACACTAGAATTATCGAATGGATCGAAATGATTAATTTCTGAATTTTGCTATCGAGGAGTTATTAAAATTATAAAAATGTTTTCCGAGTAATTTTTCAATAAACATCTTCACTCAATTTTGTTGTTGTTGTTGTCATAAAGAAATATACATTAGTCGCGCTTAGTGTTCGTTAATTCTAGTGTTAATATCCTTAACAGAACATTTAGTTTTACGTAACATTATCAAAGGGAAAAAATTCAGAAATAATTTAGTGGAATTGTTTAAAAAAGAGGACGAGCTTACAAAGAAGAAGGTCGTTGTTTATAGTATTTGCATAGATTACAATTTTATATTTATCTTGAAACGACACGCACTTTCCGGACGACCTACTAGACTTGATGGAAATCCAATTAACAATAGAATTTGTTTAATAGAAATAATATGTGAAATTAAATATGGTGCTAAATCACTTTTTGACAGATTATATTTTATGACTAAATCCCTCTGAAGAAGACCAGCATATTCGTAAAAGATGCTACAATTGTTTTCACAGGAGCTCGGCTTTCCTTTCGTGCGATGATGACATTTCGAAATATTTTGTAACATTTTCTGTACTATAACAGGCAAATTTTTATACAGATCCGTAATCAATCGATATTGTACAAACAATTCTGTTATGGACACTTATAGCTTCAAAATATTTTTATAGAATTTGCGATTCTCTGAAAGCTTCATCTGCAAATAAAAGAGTATTTATTTATTTATTTATTTATTTATTTATTTATTAATGCCCTAAACCGTGTATGGTTTATATAGCATACATTAGTATAACACTTTACAATTGTTAAATAAACGATAAACGCTAAATGCGAATCTTACATTTTTTGAGAAAATTGAAAATAAAAATTAACGCTGTAATGTCTCGCACGCTTAGAAAGAAATTAATAATATAGGAAGGGTAGTATTTTCGTTTGAGGAACAGTTCGATTAAATGCCCTCGTTCTGAATCGTATTCTGGACATTGCCAAATAACATAGTTAAGGTCCTGAGCCTCTGCCCCGCATTCACAGGAACCATCCGAAATAAAGTGCACTCTCGCCAGGGAAGCATTTAAATTATAATGGTTCGAACGGCTTCTATTGACGAATGTAATAAAATGTCTAGGTAATTGGAGACCCGAAAACCACGGTATTCTTGCATCTTTAAAGAAGTGCTGGAAGAAGTATACACCTTTGTGCAGAGCTTCATTCTTAATTGTATCGTTCGTTGACATTCTCATCCGACATTTGAATTCACTTAAAAAATTGGTAAACGGTATTTTGACACTCGATAGGATTCCTGATTCTGTAGCTTCTTTGGCTAACAGGTCAGCCTTTTCATTTCCTGTTAAGCCAATATGTGCTGGGATCCAAATAAACTTAACAAAGTTTGTGTTACTGCTGTTGGATATAAATTTAAGATATTTGTCCTTAATTTCTATAAGTAGATTATTACACTGGGAACTGAACATAGGTTTTTGTAAAGCTTTTACTACACTCTGGGAATCTGTGAGAATGAGAAAGTTGGAGTCGGTGTGCGAGTTAACCACATCAAGAGCTTGATTTATCGCATAACACTCTGCTGTAAATATGGACGCTTGTTTATGCAGGCTAATTTTTTTGCTAATATCTAGCTGCGGGCAGTAATAAGCTGCCCCTACTGACTGTGCATTTTTAGTTTTACTGCCATCTGTGTAAATCTCTATCGTTTGCGGAAGGGCCGATTCAATAAAGCGCTCTAAGACACCATTAGGGTTGGCCGAGTTCTGTATAGATTGGGTCGCAGAGTGGAGTGTTAAATAGTGATCTGTAGTTAGAGGAATATATGGGGTGCCTTTCATTTGTAGCGATATCTACAAGAAGTTCCGAGATATTCATGAGACACTTGAATAGACGCGGGTGTTTCAGTCTACTATTAGAAAGTAATGCTGTAAGATTTGTATCACTACCAAAAAGAATTTTTGTTGGTTGCTGGGTCTTTACGGGAATAACACTTAAGGAGGTATTTTTCCGCAAGAAAACAGCTTCTGTCCAGAAAATTAATGGACTTAGCCTCACCTAATAAAATATTCGTGGGCGTACTGATCCTATATCCTAATGCGATTCTAATCGCAGCAATTTGTATACGGTCCAATTTGAGTTGCAGATTTTTGTTTCTCGGAAAGTACACGAAGCAGTTATACTCCATGACCGGCTTAATGAGACTACCAAAGATCGTCATCAGAGTTTCCGGTGATGCCCCCCAAGAAACGCCGGAATGAAATTTCATAATGTTTAACAGTTTAAAACATTTTTCCTTATAGCATCAACATGAGTCTTAAAACTCATGTCGAAATCAAAGTTAATCCCTAAGAACCTGACAGAGCTGCTGGACTTGACAGTTAGATTATCGATCTTAATTTCAGTTTTCCCTGGTAGAATGTGTCTGTTGTTAAAATGAACAAATACTGTTTTATGAGGAGCTAATTCGAGGCCAACGCCTTTAAGATTGTCCATAATAGTTATAATCGATTCCTCCAGCAGTTTTTTACTCTCAGCAACAGAACGAGAACCACAGTAGATGGCAATATCATCGGCGAATTGCGAGACTTGAACACTCTCAGGAATACATTCCATGATTTTAGCTACATACAAATCATAAAGTAGTGGGCTCAGGACCCCGCCCTGCGAAGTTGTGAGAATTAAATCGATATTGCATTTACTGTTTCTATAAAAATCAAAGTCTGTACTGGTGTCAGTGTTATGTATAAAGATATCGTGACTCAGTATACTATTGAAAAGTCTTTCACCGTCCGTGTCGCTGTTCGTACAATTCCATGCCCTATTATGGGCATTGAAATCGCCCACAAGAAGACAGAGGCAAAGATTCGAAATTTTATTCAAAATTGCATCCCAATTATTCTGATTCAAGGAGGGACCCTGCGGCCTGCATATTGCTACTATGTTTATTGAAGGTGCAGTGTTAGTTAATTTAACCACGCAAGACTCAATCCGGCCATTAAAAGAACGAATGTCTGGTAAGACAGAGTTGTTGATATCTCTCTTAATGAAAACAGCGACACCACCACCCCTCCTATCGGTTCTGTCTCTACGGATAATATTAAAGTCATTGAAAGCTATGCGAATGTCCGGCTTTAGCCAAGATTCAACACAGATAAAAATGTCCACACTTTGTAGAATTTGCTGGAGTTCTTCTCTATGCTGGGTAATACTTCTTGAATTCCAGTAAACGACCTTGAGCGAGGATATATTCTTGCGCTGATTTGGATTATTATTATTCATTGTTGTAAGACCTGACAAAGATTCTCTTCTTCCTCAGATGACGTCGGATATTGAGAGATCAGTAGACCCCGGTTTCTTTAGCCTCTTGATGATTCTCGTAAATCTATTTTTCATACACCTGTCGGTTAGAAGGGGGTACAGTTTTTCCATATGGACGATTAGTTCGGGGATATTCATTGTGAATTCCTGTGCTATTCCTCTAATGTCAGTCGATCCGTGTGCCTTTACCAAGAAACTTGTAAATTGTAAGAAGTTTAGATGAGGGTTTGATTCTTTAAATGCATCGTAAAGAGGAATCAGCATTTCACTTGTCGATTTTCCCTCAGTTGCGGCGCTACTGCTTTTCTATTGTTTTTTGACGGGTTTGGTTACCCCTTTAGCCATAGCAATTTTATTATTTAAAATTACAAGGTTAAGATCAGTTGGTGTCTGTGAGTTCTCTGTACTGGCTTCGGATCTTGTTCGTTTGACGCCTGTATTGGTGCCTTCTTGTTGCTGAGAGATCCTGAGTTCACATATCTGCTGTGTGTTCTGATTCACTATTGATGACGCACTGTCAATTTTCCCTACATGTTCCCCCTTGTTGCCTTCTTGTTCTATAGCAGAAACCTTGCTAGAATCAGGACTTAAAGTTTTCTTACTGACGTCCGTTGTACAATTCTTGGCTACATGCCCGGCCTTTTTACAGATGAAACATTTTAAACTGTCAGACGAGGAATAGATCCAATAATTGGTATCGTCGTGAATAATTTGAATGGTATCAGGGATTTTGTGTACATCGTCAGTGTGAATATACACCTGCCTCCTGAAGCTGAGTACATGTGCATATCCTTGACCCTGAAAACCGGCCCTTAAGAACGAAACTGATGATTCCCTTCGAATCTCAAGTTTATCAATTATTTCCTCTAGCCGCGTGTGCGGAATCGTTGGGTAAACATTTGAAAAGATGATACGTTTAGGTTTGACCAGCAAGGGGCGGATTTGCACCGTGGTGTTCGCAACAGTAACAGCAGCATACTTGTCAGTTAAGTCGTTGGCGATTTCTTTAGTGGCTAAGAATATGCAAATTCTGCCATTTGATATCCTGGAGGCGAAACGAATATTTGCTGGACTGGTTAAGCTTCCGATAGCCTGAGCATATTCTTTTAACTCTATGCCCTCCCGGGCTTCCATAATAATGGCTTGTTCCTTTGTGGGAAATAAATTGTTTTGGGTAGCTGCGGCATAACTAGCTCTGTGGGTATTCGAGACGTTTCTTTCTTCGGTTACGACACATTGTGAATGACTCCCGTAGTCAGAGGTCATTCTGATTGATCATTGCACCTAATGCAACTAGTATTTTTCAAAACCTCACTAAACTGCACTGCACTACATATCACGATATAGAATTCTAGAGAAACACCATGTACGGCCCGGCATTCGTAGACAGAAATATTTACAAACGCACGGAGCACGGAACAAAACAAACACGTCCGATCCCGACGACGGTCGGGGACCGAATCCCAAAAGAGTATTTATGTGTATAACTATATATTATACACATATGTAAACCCTGAACCACCCTTATATATATATATATATATATATATATATATATATATATGTATATATATTACTAATTTTAAATTAATATATATATATATATATATATATATATATATATATATATATATGTAGCGGCCGCGCTAGACGGATTTATGGTAGGGACACCCGTAATGCACATGGGCCCGGTACGTGACGTCTTGTAGTTTGGCCACGGCGTTGGGCCTGTCATCGCCCCGTGATTTCCGTCCGTACCTGGGTACCCTCGACCCCGTCCTTGCCATAAAACCCTTAAAATTACGTTCGCGCTTGGGTCTAACGCGGACAACTAATGCGCTTGCAACTACAGCACATCTGGTTGCCAGATGCTGGAAAATCCAGGGTTTGGTCGCCAAATGTTGGCCTGGTCAAATCTTCGGGACCGTTGCAAATACATAGTTTTGGTACCGTCCACCCCCAAATCATCCCTAAGAGTGGGGATGAATTCATCTGAGGTAGGGAGGAGGACCGAAGTGTTAAATAAGAGAACACTCGGCCCTCCGGCTAGACTGCAACTAGACGGCAACGAGACTGCTACGAGACTGCAACCAAACTGCAGCTAGACTACATCGCGACCTTTGCGTTTTAACTCGCCTTAGACTTCTATTGTTCAACTTACCAACTTAGAAGCAGTTCTTGATAACAACGTGTGTTTTATACAAGTGTAAATATATTGGTTTATAGCAATTTGTTTCATCTTTTGTCCTTCCCAATCGGAAGGTGGTCCTTCGACAAACCTTAGTAGGCACTTCGCTGTGCAAAATATTACAAAGCCCGAACGATTCTTACAAAATCGACCACGGGCAAAACAATATATATATATTACTAATTTTAAATTAATATATATATATATATATATATATATATATATATATATTAAAATTAGTTTATTAAACTTATATTAAGATCAATATTTAATTTTAAAAAACACAACGTATACAATTATCCCGTCTGAATCTCCGTTTGAAGCACACGTCTTTTCCTTCTCACGCGTCGTACAAGAATAATTTAACGTCGCATATTATAAAATGTGTAGAACCAAATCAATAACATTAATAACATCGTCGCGTCGATATCGTAACTAACGACGTGACATTCGGCGGAATTCCCGCCGTTCGAAGATGCATCTCCCTACACTCGGCCATCCGACACTAGTCTCTGCCCTCGGAGACTGTGCATATCATTTACTCTTCCTCTTCCTCTTCCTCTCTTTCACTATCAGTGTCTTCCTCGTCCACGCCGCACAGTGGTCCAGATCGACGCGCTAGCTGTTCACGGCTATTTCAGCATTATTTATTAACTTAAAGACCACATTAAGTAGGTCGTTGGATTCGTCTTGGTGCCAGCTATAACGTTATTGAATAAAAAATATATAGTAATAAATAAATAATGAAGGTGACCTCAAATTTTTATTTAAAAAAAAAATTATTTAAATTTTGTATATTGAAATTTATAGAAGACTGAGTACCGATTACTTTTTGTACGAAACATTTTTTTGTCACACCACCGGAAATGTCTGAAAACTCGTGTGAATAATGAATAATATTTGAAAACTGGCTGTTCACCATTATTTCAAAACATAAAGACCACGTTAAATAGGTCGTTGGATTCGTCTTTTTAGGATTTTTTAGGATTTTTAGGATTTTTTTTTTTGTATGAGACTTTCACCAATATTGTGGGATATAGTAGATTTTATTTAACATAAAATACAAATAAGAATACGGCACGGACGTAAGAAGACAAAAGACGGAACACGAACTATCACAAGAAACAGTCTCTCTCTCGCACTTCGCTAATTAACGCTTTTCACACTCTTTCGTTCGCAATTGTCGCACACGTTCTGCCTCGCACGGCTCGCTCACTCTCTCGACGCACTCTCACACATACATCCAAACATACACACACACACACCAAGTCGTTCGTGTCGCTCTTTGTCTTGATTCGCGATCGGCGGTTCCGCGGCCAAAACATTCAACGGCTGCCGCTCACCTCCCGCGGATCACACACATCAAACATACATACGCGCATCGAACATACATACACACATCGAACATACACGTATTGGATAATCCCCGAAATACAATCCCACAATATATTTGTGACATTTTTCTGATTACAATGATACCAAACACGATATAATTCGCATCATATTTACAATAATTTTCCGTTCATATAATTTCAATGAGAAGTTACGCGGGGTCGTCCATTACACACGTAAATTATAATCGGAATTATATCATATTTGGTATCATTTTCATTAGAAACTATTTACAAATAAAAACGTAGTAAAAACGTGGTAATTTGGGAATGTCTGATATTTCTGAGCCCTTCACAAAAAATTCAATGACGTAATAAAAGATTCAATTGACGTAATAAAAGAAGCTTCTCGATGTTTGCACTTCAAGTGTTTAATAATCACCGATGTTGATACATTGAAGGACATGACACCAAACAGTAATTACTAGATATACAGGGTGTCTCAAAATTCCTTCTGCTCCCGGAAATGGGCGGTTCCTTGGGTCATTTGAAGCGACATTTTCCTTTTGCAAAATGTTGTCCGCGGCTTTGTGTAGGAGTTATTAACGAAAAACACGGACCAACCAGAGCGCGCCTAGTCGCTCGGTGGCACGGTCTGCGCGGCGAGCCGGGGGGAGGAGAGTGTTGTCGGTACGCTGCGATGTCGTAACAACTAACAGTTTCTCGATTATGTCCCGATTTCGATGAGCTTTGGATATGTTGTAAAGACCACGATTCTGAACAACATTTCCCTTTAGACTTTTTGCCTCGCGTCTTTAGTTTACGAGATATTTGTAAAAACTTGTAATTGAAAATGCTTCGTAATGTGTCACTGTCACTGGGTCATTCGGTAACGAACTGCCTTTATTAGACGCAACGTTTTTTCGGAAAGGTTTTAGGACAATCCGCATTCGAAAAAGTCCATTCGTTCAAGAGTTTTGACGACTTTTTCCACCGGCTACAACGCTAACTGCTTACTTCAAGTTATGTGAATGTGGCGCGTTCGCGAAAACATTGATGTAGAATAATCGATATGGTTTCGTAAATAGTTTGCTCCCCTTTCTACGTGCGATACCTGAATGCAGAAAATTGGAAATACGCAATAAGCTGCAACAGGTCCTTATTGAAATACTGAGCCACAGCAAAGCGTGGCGGGGGAAAGCTAGTATATTCTAGGCGAGGTGGTGAAATCGAAGTGGCATCGGTTGAGAGACTCGTATCCGACAGGCTCTCAATCGCAGGGGCAATCAAACCTGGCGCTACTTCAGCCAGTTGAGTTTTTTAGAAAATATCTATGAGAGCAGAGAAATGGTTGGGAATATTCCCGATACACCTGAAAGGCGCAAGGATTCGGACGGCGATGTCAACGTTGATGTTGATTTGGTAGAGACGGACAGGGAGGTCCGTAATAGATCCACGCCACAACAAATGAGGAGAAGATCGAAAGATCATCGCGACGAAATATTAGAAATTGAAAAGGCGAAGCTAGATAATAGCTAAATAAAAATCTAAGAATAAACAATTGACAAGTGTAAGGAGTAAGGAGAATAATGAGAATAAGGGGAATACGGAGAGTAAGGAGAGTAAGGAATAAAAAATTGAATATATAAAGTTAATTAGAAAAGAAACTTGAAACTGGGCTGAAATTTCAAGATCTATAAAGGGTACTGTGGGCAGTGTTTGCAAAGACACATAAGTCAGATCGACGGAAGGCGACCACCTTATACATATACCCTAGGTGCCCAACTATCACCAGCGAGAGTTGCGGCCATCTAGCGGTGAAAAATTGAATTTACATGAAGAATCGCAGGCATTCGCTGCCAAACTTTTCAAATCTTTAAACCTTAATATTAAAGGTTGAAAACAGTGCAAATTAGACGTTGGGCGATTTTAAGCGTTTTTCGTAATCATAGGTTGAAGAATATTTTGCAATGTTGGTTCCATTTAGACGTTTATCTCATCCGATCGAAACGGCACCTGTGTGAAACTGTAAATCATAGTCTACTAATTAAACAGTAAAAGTATGGAAATTAAACAAAATTTTTAAGAGCTCTTTCAAGAGGAAAAAGAAAAACTAAAAAACTGCAATGCTAAATTCACCTTAAGGTTACAAAGTTTAGTGCGGGTTTGAAAAGAATATTTCTACATATTCCTATACTCCAAAACTAGGCGAAAGATTTGCTGGTGTTAGAAATGTCAATTTCGAAATTTTATATTTAGGCCCATGTCGAGAAAATAGGTCGATCCAGCCCACTGTGCGCCGACCCAAGGTTTCATGGAGTTTGCCACCGTTGTCGTTTTCCGAGGACTCTCGCAGCTCCCAAATTTTTCGACCACGTGTCTATCGTGCTGTAATGTTCGGCTGATGGCTACCAGGTCGCCTTCCTTATAAGCCACCGCCTTTTTTCGTTTCTTATTAAATGATCGTTGGCGTTTTCCGTGGACATGTCGAATTACTTGTAATTGCAGACTCTTTGGTACTACGAGACTGATGTCTCCGTCGACATTCTTGAACAGCAGTGTCCCCCCCCCCCCCCCCCCCCCGCAATGTATATGCGTCCATTTTTCCCTGTTCTGTCAAGTCGGCAATCCGTCGCGTTCCTGCGTCGTCTTGCTGTGCCTTGCGAATTCTCGCCGTCATATTATTTCGATCCGCGGACAACAAATAGCATATCGGTAACGGGTTTCTACTCAAAGAGTCCACGTGGGCCATCTTAATACCGTTTGTTCATCGTGAGGGCAAACGCTTTACAATCTGTAATTATTTTAAATTTAATTCCTAACAAATATATTTCGAATTTTTGTAGCGATCGTACGTTCGCCAAGACTTCCAGCTCGTAACTCGCGTACCTAGCTTCGGCTGGTGTCGTTTTACCACTAGCAAAATATACCGGGTAAAATTTTTTATCGTCGTCGCTGCGTTGCATCAAAACGGCTCCGAAACCGAATGATGATACGTCTGTGTGCAACTCGGTCTGCGCATCTACTTTGTAGAGGTTTAATATTGGTTTCTCCATTAATTTCGCCTTCAAGAGATGGAATGCACCTATTGCCGTACCATCAAGTTCGAACGTAACGCCTGTTCGTAACAGGTTTGTCGTTAGAATTATTAATTAAATAAACTGAATTAATTAAACAAAGTTTTATTAATGAAGCAAATGGAATTACGAGCACAAAGAAAACACGTCTTTACGGTTTAAATGTTATATGTCAAGTGAGGATCACGGGCAAGAAAATAGAACGATGCGTCGAAGAAATAAACAACTGTTTTATAAACAAACTGAACCATACCAATATTGAAACATATCGAATCGATTATAATCGAACATTAGAAACATTAGATTAATTTTGACATAATATTTCAATACGCCCCCTCAAAATTAAATCTACCCAAGGGTCTCGCGATTGTTGAATAACCATCTATAAATTTTCGGAAGTATCCGGTCAGACCCAGAAAGCTTTGAACTTGTTTGGCGTTCTTCGGTATTGGAAACTTTGCTACGGCCGTTGTTTTATCCTCAGACGGCCGAACAGAGCCATTCTCTACAATGTGTCCCAAGAATTCGACTTTACCGCGTATCCACGCCCATTTTTTCCAATTTATTTCCAGACCGTGATCGCTAGCTACCGCTAAGACTTGCTCCAGTTTTTCTATTCCGCTTTCTAAGTCACTTGATGGTACGATAATATCATCCATATACGCCAGAATGACTTTTTGTTGTAAAAGATCTCTGAAAACCATATTAATGAATCTCACGAAGACAGCTGGCGAGTTAGATAAACCGAAAGGAACGCGTAAAAATTCATACTGTCCATTGGGTACCACAAATGATGTGAACTTACGGCTATCCTTATGTACTGGCACATGGAAAAATCAATTTCTTAAATCAAGGGTACTGAACAGTTAAGCGCTTTGTAACGCGTCCAGCTGGTCTTCCACGAGAGGTAAAGGGTAACGGTCCCTTACTATCTTCTGGTTTAATTTTCTATAATCTACGCACAAACGCATAGAGCCGTCCTTTTTCTTTACGAGTACGATGGGACTTTTGTATTCAGAGAGCGACGGTTGAATAATGCCATCCCGCAACCAATCGCTTATTTGTGCGCCTACCGCCTCTTTTCCGTCGGTGCTAAACGTCGCGGTCTCTGATACACGGGTTCCTCGTCTTTTAGAACAATGCTCATTTCCACGTTCACCTCCTGATTTTTTCTAGGCGCGTACCCGATAACAACATTCTTGACTCGTTCTCGAATCGCAACATCGTCGATATGACCTACATCTACTTCCTCTCGGTCGCATACAATCTGAAAAACTTCTGATATACTCTCATCATTCCATTTATCGGTGACAGAGTCTTCGCGAAGTAAATCGTGATTTAGTAAAACGTCGGCAACTACGTGGAATTCAATTTCATATACGCGTTCATCGATAACAACGCTAGTTGCGAATTTGCCCAACGTCTTATGACCATTTAACCCGAAACCCGCAAAAGTCGTCTCGCTAACCTGCAAACACGGTGCTTCTATTCTTACGAGACAAGACGCGCTCATGAGCGTTATACTTCGTACAGACCTGAACATTTCGCCGCGCACCGCGCTGCGCATTGCGCCGAACGGCGAAGGGAACAATAGTGTTGACGGGGCCACGAACGCCGCGTGCATTTCTCTGCGATTTTGTGCGATTTTGTGCGCGCATTCGGGCGCGTCGTCGATCCATCTTTTGCCGATTTTTCATTCATTCATTGAAAAATTATACCTATCTACTGGTAATTATCGGTTACAAATATATATTTTTTGTAATCATTTTTTAAATCCTGATATCTCATAATTATGGTTCAAGAGTTATAGTAAAATGTCACCAAATTTCTTGATCCAGCCCAGTGTGTGCGGCCATCCAAGTCCAAGGCTGTATAACGCGGGGCAGCGTTGACTTCAAATAATTTTAATTTCGTCAATTTTGAAGTGTCCGCTTTTTAAAAACAGGTCCGTAAAGGGGAGACTATTTGTCACAGAAAAATTACCTCTTTTCTTATCTATACCCTGGGGAATCAATTTAATATGATGTGTCCATTTTTATTTCAAACGCATAGTATTTGTCTATATTTAGAGTATATCTTGTGTACTAAGATTTAATATGTATAATTTATTGAAATAACAATGCTCAATAAACTAAAGAGTATCTTCAAAGTTTTCTATATTTGGTAAAGGATATCTTTCAAGTCCCACATTGTCCACCATTGTATCAAAGTGCATTATTTTCTGCGTACTTTTCTCTATAAAATCATGCAAGAATCACATCCAATTCGGTCCAGTTACACAAGTTATTGTTGTTTAAAGCGTATGTGTCGCCTGAACTGCGGCCGAACCTCTGACGCGGCAATTTTATTCAATTCTTTTAAATTTAAGAAACAAACACAATTTTGATGATGAAGTTGGACAATTAATGTTGAAAGATGTTGACAATAATGATTTGTGTAATGTCAATTGTTATTTTTGTTTATAAAAATTATACTTTTGTTTTTTATAATTAATATTGTTTTTTTGCACAGTTTTAAATAAAATATTTTTAATTATGTTTATAAAATCCATTACTCCAAAAATGATTGATTATTGTATTTATTTAAAACTTGAACCTGATTTATCGGTCACTTCCGATAATCTGAGAAAAAAATGTTTTAAACAAAAATTAATCAACATTCAGCAAACTACAAATTTCAATCCGAAAAATTAAAAAAGAAATGTTTAATGCATAAATAATTAAAGTCACCTTGAATTTTTAAATGTCAATATGTATTTTTGACTTCATAATATTGTAGCTTATATCAAATAGTGCTAAAATAGTAATGAACAGCTAGATCTTGTAGATAATGTAGTCTTTTTTGCGTCTGGATAACGCTTTCTCTAGTCTGATACAGTTTGCGTTATAAATTGTCTTTCTTCTTCATTTCACTGAAATATACGTGTTCACGTGTATCAAAATATACGGATAATAAGCGTATAACTGTGAACTTGAATATACGGGTACACGTGTATTATCCGTGTATTTCGATATACCTGTACCCGTGTGTTATCTGTGTATTTCGATACACGTGTACACGTTTACTTCCGTTCTGTTACCGTGTCTCCAAGTATAAAGAAGCACACGGATTAAAATACGGATATACATGTGTACACGTGGACACGTGTATCCTCAATGCACGTCCAAAACCATGATCTCTAGTTATAACTGGGATCACTTTGCCATTATGAGGGCTCGTTATTTATAAAATCAAGGGAAATTGAAAACCTTTCAATAAAATTTAAAGTTTTGGTAAACCTTACGTTTAGGGGAGGCAGGTCCGATAACCTTGATCTTCACATATATTGTCGGGAACAACATTCTGAACAACTTTTGTGATTATAACACCCGGTGCTCGGTCTTAGTTTTCGAGATATTTGCGAAAAACTATTATTTAAATGCTGAATAAAATTCTCATTTTGAAATATTCACAATTTCGCATGCGTGGTCGGGCCGGCCCTCTCCGCCCCCCACCAACTAACCATAACTAATTCTGATTATCAAATATTATGTGATCAGAATTAGTTAGGGTTAGTTGCGGGGGGCGCAGAGGGCCGGCCGCCAGGCCGGCCCGACCACGCATGCGAAAATCCAGAAGTAGTCTTTCAAAATTGAAAGCTCACCCTACATAGAGTGACACTCTGTTCTGATCCCCACAATGTGTTTACAAACAGAAAATAAACAGATGTCGCCCCGGGGAACAGGCTCACGTTGCCACGGAGCTTGGAAGAATACGTAAAATTCAATACAGTATTAGCAATAGTTTTTCGCAAATATCTCGAAAACTAAGACCGAGCACCGGGTAGTTGTAATGACAAAAGTTGTTGAGAATGTTGTCTTGGACAACATATGTGAAGATCAAGGTCATCGGAGCTGCCTCCCCTAAACGTAAGGTTTACCATCTTTTTACATCATTAACGTTAACGGCATATAAAGCTACAACCATTTTTTTTATATGATGCAGAATGTTGGAGTGAAAAAAGGCTAGCGCTTCAGTTTCGGGTGTTAGATACCACAAATGATTAGAAAATTTCCGTAGCGCTACGCGATTTACATGATCATTGATGGCATTCAACGCTTTTAAATTTTTTAAAAACTCATGGGCTTGTCGTGTAGCTTCCGCAGCAATTGGAGCTTGTATCCATGCTTTTAAATACAACTTACTGAGAAAAATTCAAATCTGACGTATTCCATTTCCTTTATATTTTGATAATGTAAATTGATCTCTAAATAAGAATATTTTTAAAGAATATATAGACTTCGACAGTCATCTAATTAGAGATGGGCGAATTAGAGTTTATTACTCCAATTGGAACGCGTCGATCTCACCGGTATTACGCTTCGCGAAAACGAACTTGTTAGCGGGAAAGTGGCGGACAGAAATTAGACAGGCCAATTAACGTGAAATAATTTTAATTCGTACAACGTAAACTTGTGCTTGAATGTATGTAAGGAATTATGATATTTTTGGAGGTATCAAATATTTAACTTGAATTTTCAGTATACCCTTCACATTTAGCGTGCAGTTATTTCTATTTCAAAACTTCGCATTCGATATGCCACGTCTTCCCGACGTCCGATTGATCTAAAACTTTGGATACATCATTTTTTCATGAAATAGAACAATATTGGAGGAGGGGGGGGGGCGTGTACAAAATTTCATGGTCGAAAAATAAGGTCCGCCCTAATGTACATAGGTCAATACTTCTTTTAGAGAAAATGTCCAGCTGCATCAAAATCAAATGAACTCCTTCAAACCCTACAACTTTTATTTGAAGGGGCAGCTAGATTTGTGGATAGTGCAAAATAATAGTATAAACTAAGACTCTAAATAAATTTTTCGCCGGAACATGGTGGGACATCTAACTTTGTTTTACATTTCTTAAATATACCCAGTCAACCAGATCTGCTTCGAGCCGATAGCGAGCATAGCCTGCAATCGTACGATGCGAGCAGGTGGCGGGCATTATGACGTCAGAACGACACTCGAAGCTGAGTATGCCCTCTATCTGCTCTGAATTGGACAGCATACCGTGCCAGCAGAAACTATTACTAATGCGGAAGTAGAAGTATACGATTCTGACGGCAGGGTGTGCCCACCACAACCTGAGAGCAGAATGAGGGCAGATGGAAGGCACACCGTGCCGTCGTTATAGAGGGCAGGTCGGTCGCACTAATGTGGTGGATACCGATCATGTAGATTATTATGTCGGTAATGTGCATTTCTATTGTATAAATGTAATCACTTGTCCTTTTTAACGATAAAATTATTATTAACTTTTGGACACATCGCAAATATTCAAAGATACATAAATTATCTGAATTCATTACGAAGTTACAAGTGTGGAAATAAGAATCATTTATATTATCTACTTATATAATTTATTTGAGGACACTGCCCACACTAACAAGGAGACATCGCGACCTTCGGGACACTGATGGTGTTGAAACTTCGCACCGTTCTCCTGTTTACCATTATAGGTGTAGAAGCTGAATAGTTTTCGAGATATGTATTGACAATTAAAGTTTCATTGCTTCCGTGAAATACAGAATTTTTTCTAGATTATAACAAGAACCGGTGTGGCGTGATGGTAGCATGTCAAGTTCTCACGCGAAAGACCAGTGTTCAAATCCTGCTGACAGACTCAGTTTTTTTTTTAAATTTTATTATGTTTCTTTATGAATCATTTGTCTTAATGTACAGAGTGGTCATTTTATCTGAAGACATTGAAATACCTCGAAAACTATGCATCGGATCAAAACAAGTGGGTAATGAAAGTTGTTCGTCGCGAAGGGGGACATCCAATGATACCAAACTCGACCCCCCACCGCCACCCTCTGGGGGTGGGGGTGGGGGGAGATAAAAAACTTAAATGGGAACCCCCATTTTTCATTGCAGATTTTCATTTTCCAGAAAAAAATACAGAAATTTGACCTAGGAGTTTTTACATTTTGGTTCACAGATGGCGCTGTAAGGGACAAAAATCAAAATGGGTAAAAAATCGTTGAAAATTGGGGATATCTCGAGAAATACACATCAGATCAGAAAAATAAAACTAGACGTATTTGATATTTTTAAGAATGCTCCCGATTGGACGCGTTCCTTTTCGACTCCGTGCCGATTGGACGCCGTGGCGGTTGGATTCATGACGTTTGGACGCCGTAAATTTTATAATCATTGCTTTTCGAAGTCTACATATGGTGACATTGTATTGTGAAATATATTATTAAATATGATTTGGAATCTATTAAATTTGGATCTGAATTTTAATTTTTATGTGTTTCTTGGGACTCGTGCCGTTTGGACGCCGTGCCGATTGGACGCCGTGGCAGTTCGATTCATGACGTTTGGACGCCGTAAATTTTATAACCATTGCTTTTCGAAGTCTACATATGGTGATATTGTATTGTGAAATATATGATTAAATATGATTTGGAATCTATTAAATTTTAAATTATGATTAAGAATCTATTAATGAAAATAATGATGTACAGCTTCGGAGGGGGGTGATTCCGAAGTCTTACTCCGGAAAGTTTATTTTAAGAGCGAGCGGAAATGACATTATTCTGGGTTAGGTTTGGCTAGATAACTGAAGTTGTTGTTAATCGGGCGTTGTTAACCATTAAATTATGATTAAGAATCTATTAATGAAAAATAATTATGTAAAGCTTCGGAGGGGGGTGATTCCGAAGTCTTACTCCGGAAAGTTTATTTTAAGAGCGAGTGGAAATGACATTAGTCTGGGTTAGGTTTGGCTAGATAACTGAAGTTGTTGTTAATCGGACGTTGTTAACCATTAAATTATGATTAAGAATCTATTAATGAAAAATAATTATGTAAAGCTTCGGAGGGGGGTGATTCCGAAGTCTTACTCCGGAAAGTTTATTTTAAGAGCGAGCGGAAATGACATTAGTCTGGGTTAGGTTTGGCTAGATAACTGAAGTTGTTGTTAATCGGGCGTTGTTAACCATATATTTCACAATACAATATCATCATAACTAGACTTCGAAAAGCAATGATTATAAAATTTACGGCGTCCAAATGTCATGAATCCAACCGCCACGGCGTCCAAAAGGCACGAGTCTGAAGAAACACATAAAAATTAAAATTCAAAACCAAATTTAATAGGTTCCCATATATTTCACAATACAATATCACCATATGTAGACCATATGTAGACTTCGAAAAGCAATGATTATAAAATTTACGGCGTCCAAACGTCATGAATTCAGCCGCCACGGCTTCCAAACGGCACGGCGTCCAAACGGCACGAGTCCAATCGGCACGGAGTCGAAAAGGAACGCGTCCAATCGGGACCGTCCAATCGGGACGTGTCCAATCGGTCGGAGTCCAAACGGGCATCACTCTCTTGGACAGGTAAGGGAGCTACCATGTAGGTATATAGTGAGCGTCGCGCATCGTCTAGCGAGTGGAGCCGCTAGATGGCAACACAAGCACGCGGTTGTGGAAATACAAGCCACTGCAATGACGCCAGTGGCCGCAACGTCCACACGCTAATAGACCGAATAATAGGGGGGAACAAAATGGTCGAAATAAACATCAAGCTGGATTTTTACGTCCGATCACTCTGGAAGCCGACGAGGATGCGCGTGGCGGGAAACGGCTCGCCAACATGGCGGCTGCCGATCCCCAACCACAGAACGGCACGGGAGTGGGGTGCTGCGTCACCACTCCGCTCGCTGTGGCGAAGTGGGGAGACTGCGCCTGCGCACCACCGTCGCTTGAGGAACTGTTTGACGAGCGCGTCACCGTTCCTTCTTCTCATGCTTAACATGTTTAAACAATCATAATATATTAATATTGGATATCACTGCATCCGGGAAAGTCTAAGGAATCTTTTGCTGTAAAGATCAATGTAATATCTTTTATAATAACATCACAATTTTTGTTTAAAGACTAAAAATATGTCTTTTTTTTCAAACTCAAATTTCTAAAAACTGTGCGTCTAGGAGAAAAATTAAGGACAGATTCGTAATCAGCGCAAAAAACTCTATAAGAATTGCATCGTGAGAATTGAAACCCCCCAAAAAAGTTGAAATTTGTTGGACTGTGTTATTTATCTCCTACATTGTTCAAAATCGATGACTCCGAAAAGGAGTACCGTATTATTATACAGGTACTTTTTCCACTGAGCAAGGTACGGTACGGACGGCAATAATGAAGGTAGAAGGTGTTGTACCAGTCGTTCGTTAGCTTAAGCCCATGAATTTTATGATAGGAAGAGCCAGATGCTAGGCTGATCAACTCTAAAATATAAGCGTGGTCAAAAATTGAAGGTAGCGTAAAAATTAGTTTCTACGACGAGTCGAGTGAATTACTTTATGCCCACCGTCCCACGAAAACACGCAGGAAAACATACGGTCAACACGTGCTGGAAGAGACTTATAATCATAATATCGCACCTCCTACTCGGAAAACAACAATAAATACTATTTTCACCACGAAATTCTCGTGTGATTAATTCCATGATATTCGACGTCTCTTAGAAATTTCGAAACACTTTTTTAGCAGAATACTTTCTGCGCGTACTCCGTCAACGTTTTTCAGGACGGCAAAGAACCAGAACGTTCAGAACCTCCGCCGTGTTTAGTTGAGTTGTTTGACGAATTGTTTCACCGTACAGATTGTCAGTTGATATTCTATTTTTTGTTACCGTAGTAATAAATTGTTATTTTGTTTGTTATAACGCTTAATTTCTTAACATCGTATTTCCCACCTTAATAATACCACGAAGAACTCTAAAAAATTCTAGTTAATAGCTATTTAAAATAAACAACGCCACTTGCCGGATACAAAAAATAGTCGTGAGGAATACTTGCTAAGCACTTGTCAGGCTGTAGCAAATGTATGTATGTATGTATATATATATATATATATATATATATATATATATATATTTGTTCCCTTTACGGGTTACAAAGGAATTCCGTTCCTTCTACAATTTTTTCCTTAACTTAACCTATCCTAGCTTAACTTAACTTAACTTAACTTAACCTAAATTATCTAAAATTGTTTCTATTATTTAATTTAATTATTTACTTTCCTCTCACACTTTCACCCTTCCATACCTCCATTCACTCTTTTTTCTTTTTCCTTCCCCTCATTCACACTCTCCCCCAATCTGTCTCTTCTCTCTCTATCTAACTTCGCCATCCACTCCTCTCCCTCTCCGTCTTCCGCCAATATCTTTTTTACTTTCCCCTGTATTCCCTCCTCTATCCCCTCTTCTTCCCTGCATCTCTCCAGCACGTGTTCCCAGGTCTCTGCTTCACTTCCGCATCTCCTGCACCTGTCTTCCTCATCCCCCCAGTATCTCCCTCCTCTCATTTCGTTTCCCAATCTGTACCTTGCCACTCTGCTCCACTTTTCTTCCTTCCATCTCCTTGTCAGGTATACAGGCGTACTCTCCACCCTTATCTCCCTATACCATCTGTTGTATTTTGACTCCGTGGCCTTTCTCCAATTCTCCTCCCTCTGCATTCCTCTCTCTCTCTCTGCTTTCTATCCTGTTCCACTCATCCTCTCTCTCTTCTTTCTCCCCCTCTTCTATCTTCTTTCTATTCCCTCTTTCCTCTATGTATTTTTTCCTTCCCTCCTCCCATCTTGATAAATTCTTCCCTTCTCTCTCGCTCTGCTTTCTATCTCTTTCAAACACTCTCTTGCCCATTCACTTCCCCTTCCGTCTCTTAACCTTTCCTCGAATTTCCATGCCCTCCTTGCACTCCTCGCTCTCAATTTCTCCCTCTTCGTTTCCTCTCTCACCATGTATCCCAGTGTCGTCCACTCCACTCCTAGCACCCATCTCATATATCTTTCTTGCAGTGCTTCTACCTTCCTTCTTTCTTCCTATCCCCATACCTCCACCCCGTATCCTACCACCGGCCATACCAACACATCGAAAAACCGTTACCTTCTTTTAAAGTTGTCCTTAAAATACCTCTTTCCTATTCCCCACACTGTCCTCAACACACTTCCTCCCTTCCTTGTTCTCTCCGTTATCTGTCCTTCTTGTCCCCCATTCTTGTTGAATACGTACCCTAGGTATTTTATCTCGTCTACCTCCTCTACTTCCCCTACTCCCCATCTCCATATCTTTTTCTCCTTCCTTCTCCGCTCGAACCTCATCACTTTCGTTTTCTCTCTATTCACCTCCAGCCCTTTCTCCCTTATATACTCCCTAAACTCCTCCATCATCAATTTCATACCATTCTCCTCATTAGCCAGCAGCACTAAATCATCTGCATACTATAATGTATACAGTTTCTTCCCCCTTATCTCCACCCCTCCTTTCCCTCTCTTTCTCATTCTCTCTTCCAGATCCGCCATAAATAAGATGAAAAGGCTGTAGCAAATGTATCTCGAATTTTGGGAACCTCTAGGGTTTGGGTAGCAGACGTCACGCTGTGCCTTTCTTCGTCGAGCATCTCGAACCCTATTTATTGGCCTTTGGGCTCCTAAAACTATGTATGCGCTAGAAAAACGGTATCAGGTATCTCCCTGTTGCCGGATACTCCAGTATGCGTTGACCTTGTAACCGTATATTTCTTTATTTTGGTTATTTTTATTTCAATAGATAATAATGATCAAAATAGTGAGTTCGTGCATTCATGCACGAATGACGGAAAGGTTAGGATTATCCAATAAATAAGTTGAGCAACAATTAGGAGGTAAAAGTAGGGTATATTATACCAATTTCCTGTACATGCCACCAACGGAGGAGCTCTGTGACCGAGTCAATGTCGTCGCTCACGGCGTTCGCGCAATCGGAGATTATGGCGTCCTTTGATCTAATCGAGTTTGATGTTGGATTGACCTTTTCTGCTCGAGGTGTTCGATCCGCACTAGGATTAGAGAATTGTTCGCGGAGATGCTACGAATCGCCTATGTATACCTTACTTTTTACCGAAAGCTTCCGCTTATCAAATACGTTCGCGAGGCGCGATACACTCAAAAAAAAAGCTTGCTTGACGCAAGTTACAAATTTTACCGAAAACTCCTACTGTCAAATACGGTCGCGAAACGCGATACTCTCAAAACAAAGCTTGCTTGACGCAAGTTACAAATTTTTACCGAAAACTCCTAAAATCAAATACGGTCGCGATAACGCGATACTCTCACAAAAAAAGCTTGCTTGACGCAAGTTACAAATTTTTACCGAAAACTCCTACAATCAAATACGGTCGCGATAACGCGATACTCTAATATGTCGCACGCAGAATCTAATGCCGCCCCGGACGCTACGTCTGAAATTCGTATTTTCTCGTCCGCTTGGATGTTAGCGGTTTCGGTCGTGATGTTAAAGCGTGATGCTCGACGTATTCGACCGTCATAACATGTATGCACTCTGCCGATTACTCGGAGGAATGACATGCATGATGACACATACAATTCTTACTAATTCGCTTCCCCAAAAGAGTACTCCGGGTCTAGAGAAGATAGCTCGACATTATATTAATCGTATCGTCTTTCTTTGAGCACATCCGAAGAACAGGCGACTGTCGAAACACACAGATACCTTGCTGATTTTTCAGGGAAGTATTCCGTATGCCGACGCGTACGAAATTCGCATTACTATGCTTTACCAAAAGAGGGTATCTTTCTACGCCGTGTGGCGGGCCCAAATACACTCCGGTTCTAGAATAGTGAATTTGAACAGTACATAGTCTAGTCGTCACTCGCGACGGATAACACACGATTCTAGTTGTAATACCTATTTCCGTCGTCTCATATGCACCTTAACGAATGACTGCTACGTGGTTACGCTCTTTAACACTAATTATTCGAAGTCACTTGGCTGTGCCCCTGTGCAGTTTGCATCAGTGACTCCTCGGTTTGAGGCGCATACGAGACGATGACAATCTAGGCGGTTTGACTAGAATTGCGAAGTCGGTTTGACTTCTCGAACCCGTACCGGTTGTCGCCGGAGCTTTCAGAATCGCGTGTTATCAGTTCCGCTTCCAGACGTAGAGTGATCTATTTGCTTCGCGCATCGGCCTCCTTCAATCTGTATCGAGTGGGGATCGTTGCGCGCGCATCCTAATTAGCGGGGATGATCTGCGGTCCTTTATTCCGACAAGGATCGCCGATCCTGTCGCGGTTCGTCTTGGTGGGGATTCACGGCTGTCTCTCGCGCTCTTACATAGTATGTAACTGGTACGGTTACAACCTTAAGGGCGGCGCCATATTGATACGTAGTGAGCGTCGCGCGTCATTTAAAAAGCGTATCCACTAGGAGGTAGCACAAGGACGCGCTGAAGTCGATAACGTAGATTTTCAAGCGTAGTCGGGCCGCCCTTTTTTTAAATTTATTGTGGGGAAATGCGTTACGCATACCCCGGTTCCCGGGGGGGGGGCGAGGTTATGTGGGACTACCACCAGGGAGGGGAGCGCCGAAGGCGCGCCCGTCCCCGGTAGCTACCCACTAAAACCCCACACCCGCCTAAGCTAAATGGGGAGTGCCTGGATCACGCGAGTACTCAACAGGGCACTTCCCAGCTATCATATAACCCGAGAGAAGGGGTTAGCCTCCCCCACTACCTGCACTATAAGACCCCGGGCGGTTCGCACCTAGTCCGGTCCGGGTGACCCGAAGGTCCCCGCCCCGGCCGGGGCAAGAAGACACCGCCACCGGTGAGGAAGGGTCGTCGAAGGCGTGAGCCGGCACGTCCCGACCCTCCCCATAGTCGGGCCGCCCTGACGGCCGACCATGCCGCCCCCTTGCCGACCTAACCACCAACTAATTTGGACTATACCTTCTGTTTGAGGTTCTATATATGATTCCGTATATTTTAATTACTATTCAATGATAGCTTGTCCCAGAACAAAGTGAACATCTCAAGGATAGCAGCTCTACATTATTGACGTCACCGTGTAGGGGAAATAAATTAATATGTAACTTCCTTGAAGGTTTATTTAGATCTGTTTGTACAAAAGCAATTCGTTGATAGGAAACGATGCACAAAAGAATGAATATTAACAAAGGAATGAATATTAAGAAAATTTACAATTAGTCAATATTAAAATAAAGATTCACATTATCGACATCTTGACAATATAGTAATCTACATTATCGACATCCGTCACAACCGCGTGCTTGAGCTGCTATCTATTGGCAAGGTTCGTCAGACGACATGCGACGCTTACTGCGTTTCAACATGGCGGCGCCCTTACCTGTGAAAAACGTTGAAAGTCACTGAACTTTAAACACGCATAACTTTTGATCTATTGAATTCCTAAGATTGAAACTTGGATTTTCGACATTTCTCGTCAAAATCTAAGGGATTATATGAACAAAGTCCAAAGTTTCTGGTCCCCTAAACCGAAAAGCAGCCAAAGTATGTATCACAGCACCTTCTTGTAGTACATTTTCCACAGATGAATTACGTGAAGCATCCAATACTCACAGTAATGCTCAGTTTCTTTAATTATTCAGCCTATTTCAAGTGAAACTCATTGTGTGTATGTACAGTTGAAAACAATCAGCGCGTCGAGCGTAACTGTAGTGACAATATCGATTCCACGTTGCGATTTGAATTATGCAAAGTTTTACTTCGTGACGACGCTTCTGCTATGATAATCAAAACTACATGGTGTACGTGTGCACGTGTAACCGGGACGTGAGGGCGTATGTATAATCAGAGAGGAATAAGAAAGTGCTCACGCCCGGGTTTTTCTTGCCTCCGGTATAATGCTGCCCCACACTAATTTCAAGCCTGGATCAGATCCCACACCCACGGTAGAGCGGATATCCCGCCCCCGCACTTATCCTGGATCAGATCCTGCACCCACGGTAGAGGACCGTTTAGCCCGGAACAGCTCCTGCACCCACGGTAGAGCACCGATTAGCCTAGAACAGTTCTACATCCACGGTAAAGCACCGTTTAGCCTGGATCAGCTCCTACACCCATGGTAGAGAGGATATTCCCCCTCTCCTACGCTTTTTCGTGAATTTCGTGGGAATTTAGTCATTCAGTAAAATCGCAGTAAATCGAAAACTACTTCGTGTTTTTAACGAAATTTTTTTTTATTTTAAACTCAAATATATGCCTTATGGTTATTGTTTGAAATGTTTATACCTGCGTAGTACTATCTATGTAGAAGCGATAAAAACAAAATACGCACTTACAATTACCCGTATTTATACGACAGCCATATGTTGCGTAGTTTCTTCCTAAACTTGGCATGAAAATATTAATTAATTTAATATTCAGCATAGAATAAATTATACTGTAGTTGCATTACATAATTCAAACCGTTCAATCAATTTGATTGCTAGTTACGCTAATCGTGAGTGCAATTGTATTACACTATAATTGAAATAGTATTTAGAGTACAATGTAATTGAAATATAATGTAATGGAATTACTGAACCAGGGTTCGAAAACTGTTATAATACCAATTTCGGTTTTTCAAACAGTTATGAAGAACTTTTATTTCGACAAATTGTTTTACGAAGAACCGAAAGGGTCTAGCAGGATAAGCATGTTCCAGCGGTCCTCACGACAAATGTTTATGGATATCGTGCGCAAAATAATGCTTTCAGGTTGAAAGAAACGAAAATACTTGATCTTACCTCGTGCATTTCATATATTTTTTTCACAATTGTGAACAAATTATGAAGTGTAAAAAAAAGAATTTTTCTAAGGGGTGTGGTTGTAAGTAACCTAACCCTTGGAGTGACACCTATCAAAAAATTCAAGAACTCTTCTGTTACCTATCTAATACATACATCTGAAAGTTTCAAGATGATCTGATTGGTAGAACATATAGTTAAATATGTTACGTTCCGAACAAATTATTTTATTTCATATTTTCTTTTTCCATCGGATGTGCTGTATTTACTTAGGTAATGAACGATGAAAGTTTTGGACGCAAAGACGGACGCTGTTCTTCCTTCCGTCCAATATATTCATCGTTCATTGCACAAGTAAATATCATCGGAATTATATTATATTTGGTATCATTTTCATTAGAAAAATGCCACGAATATGTCGTTCAAAGTCCCATAAAAAAATAATGAAAAATAAAGAAGTTTTGTAATTGGATTTGTAGTGGTTTCACACCGATATACCTGACTCCGTATCGGGTTACGCAGCATGTTTACGGACTAACCGGTGACTGAGGCAGCTCGTGCTACTGGGCTCAACGCTCGGCACGCGTCTATTCGAGCTGGCAAAAGTTATTCGAAAAGTGATTCGAAACCCCCAAATAGAGATACAGATACAAGATGAAAACTTCTTTCGGCGCTACGAATAAATGCGCTTCGAATAAGACCATCTTCATTTCCTTCGTTGATTTATTGCTACGATAAGGAATATTAAATCACCCATAAGTGTTGTATACGTAGTACGACTGGAATAGGTTACACACTTGTGCCCTGCTCTACGCATTGTAGACGACTCTATCGACAGGGGGAGTAACTCGCACGCGGTCGCTCCTTGCCTCGCCCACGGACGCAACCACCCCGACATTCCCTCCTGTCTAATGTTCCCGCTAATCACTATAACGCTGTGGCGAATTCCGATTTCGTATGGGTCTTTGTGGTACCGATGGTTCCTCTCCTTGCGTTGCTGACGTTTCTGGAGGCTCGTAATCGAACTCCAGATCTGCATCCTCTTGTCTCTGCATGTTATCTCCTGTCTTCCGTATTTGGTCTATGTGGCGTTCCCATATTTTTCCGTCGTCCAGCTCGACTTTGTAGTGTAGTTTTCCAAACTTCTGTTTGACCGTTCCAAAACGCCACTTTCCCGTGCCAACGTAATTACGGCACTGCACTCTCTCTCCCTCTTTGAGATAACGTATTTTTCCGGTCTCGGCATTCCTTGTATGTATCCGTTGATCGGAGGGCCGCAAGAGATCCAGGCGTGTCCTTATTTTTCTGGCGAACATTCTTTCCGCTGGCGATTCGCAGGTGTTCGCATGCGCTGTTCTCCTGTATTGTTGCAATAATTGTTGGATTGCTGTATGAATATTGTCGTATGTAGGTTGCTTATTTTCTAAATTCTTTTTCAACCCTACTTTTAACGTTTGTACGAAACGCTCCGCCAACCCGTTTGTTGCAGGCTGATACGGTGCCGTGAATTTCGGGGTAATCCCATTTGTTTTTAAGAAAGACACGAATTCCTGGGAACGGAAATTTGTACCGTTATCCATTACCACAACGCGAGGAATACCAAATGTACCGAATATTTCTCTGCATTTTTCGATTGCTACCTTTGCCGTAATATTTTTAACAATCCGAATTTCTGGCCATTTAGAAAACGAATCGACCACTACAAGAAAATAATGGGTTAAAAACGGTCCTGCGTAATCAATATGTACACGATTAAAGACTGTCGTTGTAGGTTCCCAACATTGTGTGTCTACTTTCGCTGGATTATTTCTATTCATGTTACAATGTACGCAATTCCTTGTAATATTCTCTAAATCCCTATCTATGACTGGCCACCAACATATTCCTCGAGCTAAATGCTTCATTCTGATCACGCCAAAATGATCTGTATGTAATTCTTGTAGAATTCTGTTTCGTAATCTTTCTGGAATTACTACTTTATCATTGCACATAATAATTCCTTGCTGTAAACTATATGCAGTTTGATTAATATTAAATCGTTCGCGAGCATTCAATTGTCGCCCGTTTTGTAATTGTGTTTTTATTCTTTGTAAATATTGTCTAATTCGTGAACATCTACTACATCGTACCGACATTCTGGTACCCTCTGTATGGGTAAACGGGATAATCCCTCCGCATTTCCGCGTAATTTTGTATTTTTGTACTTTATACCGAAAGAAAAACCACATAAGAACGGTGCATAGTGTTGTATCCTCATCGTACTATGTGTTGGCAATGCTTTCGTTAGTGCAGAAATTTGTACTAATGGTTGGTGGTCAGTGTACAGTGTAAAACGATTACCATAAAGGTACTGATGAAACTTTTTTATCGCAAAAATTATTGCATATGCCTCTTTATCGATTTGTGAGTAAAGATGTTTTGTTTTTGACAATGACTGCGACGCGTATTGCAGAACGCGTTCGGAACCATCCGGGTATTTGTGTGAAAGGACCATATCGTGTCCCACACCATATGCAATTGCATCAAAAGCAACAAGTAACGGCAGTTTCGGATCGAAATGAGCTAAAACCTTCTCACTTTTGAATTGCTTTCTCGCTTCCAAAAAAGGCCGTTTCACATTCTTGAGTCCATTTAAATGGCACTTGGCTGCCTAATAAATAGTATAACGGAGATAACAATGAACTCAAATTTCGAATGAATCTACCGAAATAATTTACAAAACCGATAAACGCTCTCAACTATCAATTGCTTCCATTTTTGCTTTGGATTTATGTATACCATCTTTGTTTATTGTATATCCGCAGTACTCTATTGTATCTTTGACAAATTCGGATTTCTCTACGTTAATTCGTATATTTGCTTCGCCTAATACCTGTTCTAAGCGTTGTAAATTTACTCTATCGTTTGGCACTGTAAGTTTAATGTCATCGAGGAACACTGTAACTCCTGAAATATCCTTTAAACAATTTTCCATGTATCACACTCACGCGCACTTGTGACTCCGTACAGTAACCCTGTACAGGGTATATAAAAAGTTATGGTCATCCGTCCTAGGGGTGAATCTACACCTCTGGATCGGTGGACATTTGCAAGGGAAACTTGCCGCAAAATTGTTTATAACAAAGAAAATTGTTGTTAAAGTTTTTTTTACATCAACACCTTCTACTCATCGCGAAGAGAAAAGGCCGAAAGGAGCCATATGTCGCAAACAAATAGTTATTGAGATATAAGCTGTTAAAGTTTTTGCAAAATTTGATTGTGTTGCATTATTCGTACAGACTATAGACAAAAGCCTACTACTACGGTTCACCCGACCGTGTCGATGAGACAGAACATGATCGTGTGCGTGCCTCGAGACAAACGAAGTTTAAAGGGACATTCGTCGCTAGGCCCGTACCAAGTCATCGTCTGTCTCCCGGCCCATTCAGATAATATATTTGAAGTTGCAAATACATAAGAATACTACTCCCACATTATAAAATATTAACGTAAAGTATATTTACACATTTTTCAGGGTCTTCTGTTCCTTCGGCGGATCCACAGCACACTATTATTTACTCACGCGAATACATACGTGCAAATAATTGTGCTTGTCTTCCGAACTCAATGTGGTTACACTTTCCGATATACTTTCTCACATATGTCCACTATATTTCTAACCACTTCAAATGCGTTTAAAATCTTGTCTTGCCATTGCTGCGAAAAGTTCATCGCTCGTCGGGAGCGGATGTTCGTCGATGACCAAATGTTTATTAATTGTAACGCTAAATCACCGCATATTGTAATTGTATTATTCTTTTTTAATACTGGAACTATGGGTGTAGCCCATTCAGACGCATAGACTTTTTCGAAAATACCATCTTCTTCTAACGTCTCGATTTCTTTTTCTACTCGTGGAAGTAAATGAAATGGTACCGTACGCGCTTTTAAAAACACTGGTTTTGCATTCTCTTTATTGGAATGTGGGTGATTACTGTATAAGCGTATAATATATAAGCGAGAGTGCGCAGTTACAATCGTTAAACTTCATTTTAATAGATACGTCTTCACTACACGAGGTACACAAGAAAAAGAAGGAAGCCGTGTACAGCGGCGATACGCGTACCTTGGTAAAGGCACGCACACACATAAGGGCCAAGCGCCATCATACACAGGACGCACGGAACAAACAACTTATAATAAATATCAGAGATGTCGCAATTAGTACCCGTGGTTACTCGTGTTCCAACATTTTCCTAATGAAAATGAGTGCAAACTCGAGTGTAATCGAACAATTTTTATTGATGCGTAATGTTATGATAAAAATTATAATCTTGGATAGTCCAAATGATGTCGTGTTTCGACTCATTTTCATCGGGATGATCTCTACACTTCATTCGTATTATAAAAATATGAAAGTTTAAATTGTCAATAATGCTTGATTCCTCAGGTGCTTACAATGTATATATGCTGCTGGTCGGTAGCTAGTAGCTAGTCTTTCAAGTTCAGCGCTCGTCGGACCTCGTTTATTTGAGCTGGCAAAAGTTATTCGAAGATTTATTCGAAGCCTTTTAATGAAAGATAAAAGATAAAACATGAAAAAATTATTCGAAGTAATTATCGAAATTATCTTTATTCGTCAAATAAATTCTCGCCGAATAAAATTATTTATTCGAACCTTCGAATAACGTATAAAGATAAAGTATCTTTTATTCGAATCGTTATTTAAATAATTTTTTATCTAAATAATGCCCAACTCTGCCCTCTGCTGATCAAAACCATTTTTTAAATCTGAGCGAGTGAAATATTGTTTCCTGCCCAAAATTATTAACTGGTCTACCGTAACGGGTAGTGGATAATTACCACGAGCTAATACTTTATTTAACGCCCGGTAGTCTATACATAATCGAATCTCGCTACTCTTTTTGTGCGTTAATACGATCGGCGACGCGTATTCGGAATTGCTACGTAATTATTTTCTGTGTCAGTAAGTCGTCTAAGATTACCTTAAGTTTTCCCTTTTCGACACAAGATAAACGTCGCAGCTGATAATGAAATTGTTCTGCACTATTTACAATTAGTTTTAATTCTGTATTGACCATTGGCGTTTCCGGTAGTTCAGGTTGTAAATAATGTTTTATAAGCAATCGTTTAGCCTGTTCTTTAATATGGAAAGCTAAATTGTCATTAATTTTGAATGCATCGACTATGCTGTCCTTCCCCATCTCAACCTCAATATTCATAATATTGTGAATCAGTTCCCTCTCTGTCCCTCCCGGACTGAACCGCGAGACCTAACTGGAAAGTATGGAGCGTATCCCGTCCTAGCACAACGCACGGAGACATTGTATTATCCGACACCACACGCATCTCGATCTCTTTCTCCGCCTTCCCGCACAAAGAAACCGTCGCTTTCACGAGTCCCTTAACGACTAATTCGGACCTATTTATTCCGCAATATTTATTTTGATTATTCTTATCCGGACGAACATTTAATATTTTAACCAATTTTTCTTTAATAAAACTAATCGGGCTACCCATATCTAATGAAGTCAGAAGTGGTAAAATGTACTTAACGTCACCGTCGCTAATATGGTAGCTGAGTTCTCGCTGAAACTTGTCACTTTCTGTTGCTTTGTTGAGATTTCCGACATCCCTCCTTCAAAAACTGTTTCTTTTTCGGGCAATTCTTACTCAAATTCCCGAATTCGTTGCAACTGTAACAGGGGATCCTCTTTCCCGTCTCGATAGTCGACACTCTCCTATGCCGTGGCCAATCTGATTACAATTGTAACACCGAACAACCTTCCGGGTGTATCCCTCTTAACTTGTATCTGTCTTGCTTGGATCTTCGTTTGCGGTTTTATCGCTCCTTCCGTTTACGTCGGTAGAACGATGTTTTTGAACGCTCCCAATAAAGCCGACGTACTTCCAAAATTCTGCATGTACGCCTGGTTTCTCAGTTGCAAATTAGGGATGTCACTTATGACGTAGTCCATCAACTTGTCACTCGGGACTGGCACTCTGTTTGCTTTAATAACTTTATTATGGAAATGGTAATTAAATGTTTCGCCCCTGCCATTTGCGCTCTTCGAATTGTTTCCGTAACAAGCACTTATCCGGCTGATGACTATATACATCCTTTTCATTTCCCGTAACAGTTAATTTAGACTCAAAGGCACCAGTTCTGGTTTCGATTGCAACCATGCCTGCACTTTTCCCTTCGCACGTGTCCCAATCAACACCTTCGCGTGGTTGTCGTCGAGTTTTTCTCTTCGTCATTTCTCTCGCATAGTAATCGTAAATGTTTTTCTCAGACTTCAAACTGTTAATTTTCCCCATTAAACTCGCTCAATAATTCTCTGAGGGAATTCATATTCACACGTGGCCTAACGATTTCTCTGGGTGGCGCCGGAAACGATGGTGTCGAAAAAAATGGCGTCGCTCGTAACGGTTCGTTTTCCCGCCGTAACAATTGCAGTTCTTGTCGCGTAAGTTCTTGAGGCTAGCTGAACGTTTCCCTCTTCGGTCTCGAAAAATTGTTCCTCGTCGTTCCTCGTCGGTTTCGTCTACTGTGGCCGTAAAATTTACCGATATCTTTCTCCACTCTTCAGAGGGATTTGCTTCGTTTAGTGGTACGATTAATTCGGCCTTCCTCCTGTGCGTTGGTAGACCTTTCTGTTGTAGAATTTCTTTTAGTTCTACCGCCCTAAGTTCGCGACCGACGTCCACAGCGATTCCGTTTTTCCTTTAGAATAAAATAACTTCTTCTTTAGCACAACACTGGTTTTAATCCCATTTCTGATTTCGAAGACCGAGTTGGGAATAAAGTAATAAGATACCCGGGAATGAAATGTGACTACGAGCGTCCGATGAAGAATGCCCTCTTTTCTTTCCGTGGCGGCGCGGCGTGGCGCTCTCGTCTAAAACAACTGACGATCGGACCTTGTTCCCAACTTCGTGGTTGTTGGTTACCGTTCGCTGTTACCAAATTTACAACATGGTCCTGGCTTTCTCAACAACCGTCCTATTCGCATGTTCCGCCATTCCATTTTGTTGCGGGTTATATGGTATCGTAGTTTGATGTCTGATACCATTTGACCTAAGAATCTCTTCAAAAACTTATGATTAACGTATTCGCGACCATTATCAGACCTAAGTATTTTTGTTTACTTTCAAATGGTTTGTTTTTCAACTAGAGTTTTAAACTCTTTAAATTTATCAAAAGTTTCACTTTTATGTTTCAGGACATAAATGAAAAATTTTCTGGAAAAGTCATCTACGAATATTAGGAATTACCTAGAACCTCCGATACAGCTGATAGACATGGGCCCGCAACATCCGAATGAACTAATTCTAATATATTGTTTGCACGCTTATTACATAACAACACATTCTTGACAAATCTTATCGCTTATCTGTATTTTATTTACTCTTAATGCGTACTTATTTCTGAGTAATTTCATGCTGGCTCGATTCAAATACCTGAGCTTCCGATGCCACAGTTTGGGGTCGTTCAGCGTGGCACTCATCACGCTGTCCTTGTGAGCCAGCAGTACGTAGACCCCGTTCTTCTTGTATCCTCTTGTTATCTCAGCATTAGTTTCTTCATCTTTCATGGTGAAGCCCTCCTTGTTGAATTCCACTATGTGGCCCTTTTCGGTTATTTTACTGACCGACATCAAATTACCAGCAGCTTCAGTTTTTATATAAGCGACATCCTTCACCTTAATGCTGCTGATTTTATTTTGATCAAGCACTTGTATGTTTACTGTGCCTTCAATTTTCCCATTTAAAGTTTGTTTATTCGCCGTCATTATTTGACTATAGCTCTATTCAATGTCCTCAATCCAGCTCTTTTTATTAGTGATGTGCGTTTAAGTATACGAATCGACGAACCACTCTTCCTGGTTTGGGTCTTCAATAGCAGCGAGGGCTAAGAAGGCTCTCGACGATGGACCACTCCTGTCTGTAGGATTTTCCCAAAGTTTCTTCTTGATTATTGACCAGCACTTGTGTGGGATTAAATAACTGACTACGCGCGGGAAATGGATCAGTGTAAGTTATTTAAAGTAAAGAAAAAGCATAAATGGACTTGTACACAACGCGATTGACTGCACCTCGCAGGACAAACCACAACGCAATACTTTTCTCTCCTACCTGTGGCCGCAACTCGCAGGTCGAAGTTGATTCACGCGTGCTTTTCTCTCGACTGACTCGTCGTCGTCTAACAAAATGCGTCGAGCTCGCGCCACACACACACACACACACACACACAAGCTAAACAGTCGAACGCTGTATCTTAACCTAAATAGTTGAAGAGTGTCGGTCCTCGTCGGTGCCGAAATCGCGAAACGCTTTGATCCTACCTTTCAGGTCAATTCTTCGTCCTCAAAGGTCTCGACAAGTTTATCTCACGTTTCTCACGCCATGGTTGTACTCTGCACGTGACTGAAATTTTGTTTGTCTATGGACAGGATGATTTTTGTATTCGCTCTCATCATCTTTTTGGGATCCTGAACATATGCGGCAGCTCCTTCCACACATCCCCAAAGGCCTTCGCATTCCAGTAACGCACGCATGGCAAACTTCTACGTTGTAAAGTTCTCTCAACCTATTAATTTTTCTATTTGTAGATTTTTCTTCATTTTTGTATTTTCTTTTCGTTTGTTTTAACCACACAGATTATTTTTATTCTTTCGCCACACCGGCAATTTTATTGTTCGTCACACAGACCAAAAGAAATACTTTAATATGTATTTATTTTTATTTCTGTCGGAGAATATTTCGTCTCCATCACTATACTTTTGCACAATCTTGGGCCCATAACCTGATGGGAAGTGGATGAAATATCTCTACGTAGATTATTGTACGTAATACTTTTATTAAGGACTAAGGTGAAGTGCCCTAAGTCTGGACAGTCCAAAAGTGATACCTAAATCTGGACAATTGAATTTTCATAGTAAAATCAGTAATTAAGAGATTAAATAATTATATTATATATTCCGAGGCCTTAGCTAAAAGTAGGTGTGAATATTATTTCATTATGACATCAATTGAAATTTAAAAATAAATTCAAAGTTCATCTGAAAACAGTATACAAAATAGTCTATTTACATGCGAATCATGTGCATTTATAGTTCGAACTTTTGTTAGAAAAAAAGATATAATTTAAGCCCTCAGTCAAAAAATAATTATCACGCATAATAATACTGATATTTTAAAATAAGTTGGCAATCAAACTTAACGTAAATAATATTTATTAATCCAAATATTAGATGTCCAAGATTAGGACTGTTTTCAAATATAAGTACTCCACACTGGGACGCCATGACAGTAGCTGTCCCACTCTAAGCTTATACGCAATATGCTTACGCCTGAAGCCGGACACGTGTTTGTGAATAAAATCAACGTATTGTTTGCAAATTATTTAACTACATGTACGTATTCTATTAGTCTTCTATTAGCTTGAATAACGTATGTTATTATTAATATACATTAATAATTGTGAGGATTTATGGGGCTCCACAAGTAACAACTAATTAATAACAACTAATAGTTTATTGTATAATGTATAACGCACTATAACACAAGCCATTACATACACGTGAACGTATACCCATCGTCTGCCAAGAGCACGATCGTCGTCTCTCTAACGCTCGCCGGCCCGGCAACCGACCCGCGCCGAAGACCCCCGAGCCCACCCGAGCCCCGCACGTAAGACGTGCAGTTGTACTGCGCCTTCCATTCCAACACTCCCCCTCAACTGCATGTCTTACAACCTTTTAATTCAAATTTAACAATCGAACGCATGTCTCGTGCTTAATCCTACCCAATGGTTTTGTAAGAACGTCCGCGGTCATTTCACTCGTACGCAAGTGTTTTACAATGGTTTCTCCTTGTTCTTGCGCTTCCCGGGAAAAATGGTATCTTATATCTATATGTTTGCTTCGACCATGGTACACGCTGTTTTTACTTAATTCTACCGCACTTAAATTATCGCAGTGAACTGTAGTTGGATTGCTTAACGGTGAACAAATTTTCATGTGTTTTAACAAGTTTCTCGCATATATAATTTCCTTGGTTACCTCCGACAATGCCATGTATTCGGCCTCCATCGTGGACAGCGCAACCGACCTTTGCTTCTTACTTTTCCAGTTAATTGGACCACCCGCTAATTTTAAAACATACCCGGTACACGATTTCCTATCGTTTGCATCACCGGCCCAATCGGAATCTACGTATGCTATTAGTGGAACATTTTTGTCTTCGTATTTTATGCTATAATTTATCGTATTTTTTAAATAACGAAGCACGCGTTTCGCCATTTTCCAATGTACTTCTTTTGGACATGCATTGAATCGACTTAATGCGTTCGCCGCGAAAGCTATATCCGGCCTAGTCGAATTCGCTAGGTAATTTAGACTTCCTACCAGTTCTCTATATGGTTTGTTTACAATGTCGTCCCTATCAGTGTCCGATTTGGTGGTCTCTATATTTATATTATTCTCCATGGGCACACTTATGGTGTTGCATTCTGTCATTCCAAACCTTTCTAATAAATCTTTAACGTATTTTTCTTGAGACACTTTAATACTTCCTAATCTACCTGCCCTACTTACGCGCATACCTAAAATATCCTGTACCATGCCTAAGTCCTTTATTTTGAATTCACGTTTTAACAAGTTTTTTATTTTTTCTATTTCTTTTAAATCTACGGACGCTATCAACAAGTCGTCAACATACACAGTAATTATTGCACCGCTGATCTTATCGTTACTAACATATACGCATGGATCTATCGCGGTCTTATTAAAATCTAAGCTGACTAAGAAATTATCCAATTTACGGTACCATTCGCGACCCGCTTGCTTTAGACCATATAAAGGCTTCTTTAATTTACAGACTATATTTTCAGCATTAAACCTTTCAAACATCTTTGGTTGTTCCATGAAGATTTCTTCATGTGGATCTCCTTGCACGTACGCAGTTATTACGTCCATCTGGTGAAGATGCATTCCCTTCATCACACTGACGGCAAACAGTGTGCGTATGGTCTCCATTCTGGTTACAGGCGAGAATACTTCGTCAAAATCTACGCCTTCCCTTTGTTGGTCGCCTCTTGCTACCAGCCTTGCCTTATATTTTTCAATGGATCCATCTTGTTGCCTTTTTACCTTAAAAACCCATTTATTTTTTAATACTTTTTTGTCTTTTGGTCTACTTACCAGTTCCCATGTATTGTTGTCTATTAATGAGTTGTACTCTAGTTTCATAGCTTCTAGTCATTGCTCTCCGTCCGATCTATTTAAAGCTTCCTGCACATGCAATGGATCATCTTTTTCTTCTGGACTAGAGCATGATCTCCCCTGATATATTTTCCTCGGTCTGCCCGGTCTTCCTGTCCTTTCGATTCGTGGACGACCTCTACTTCTTATTGGAGTTTGCCAATCAGCTGCTTCCCTGTCTGTTGGCAACTCTTCTTCCTGTTCAGCTTCTTCCTGATTTGTTTGCAGCTCTTCCTGTTCAGGAGAATCTTCCTCTGATTCTTCTTTCAGTTGTATTGGGCAGAGTTGGTTTTGCTGCTCCTTCTCATCTGCGACGATGTTTTGTTCTTCAATGAATCGTACGTCTCTCTCATTGATTACCGTCTTTGTTCCATGTTCCCATAAACGGTATGCCTTAGATTCCGTCGAGTATCCCACTAACACATATTCCTGTCCCCTTGGTTCAAATTTTTGTCCTATTCTGGGGCCCTTTTTCAGTGCTACTACTTGACTCCCTATTTTTCTCAAAAATCCAATGTACGGTTTTTGTCCTGTCCATTCCTCATATGGCGTCATGTCTTGATTTGTTTTTGTTGGACACCTATTTCTTAAATCCGTAGAAGTATTTATGGCTTCGGTCCACAAGCTATTTGGTAATTTAGCCTGTAACATCAGGCAGCGTGCCATTTCCACCAGGGTTCTGTTTGCCCGTTCCGCTACTCCATTTTGTTGGGGCGTATAGGGCACAGTAAGCTCTCTGGTAATTCCTTGATTCTTCAATAGTTGATTGAATTCCTTCGATAAATATTCTTTTCCATTATCGGTTCTCAACTTCTTCAATTTACATCCTGTCAGCCTTTCTGCATATGCTTTGTACTCTATGAACGCATCAAGAACATCGGATCTCTGTTTGGGCATTTTCGTATATATATGTAGGAAGTAAACTTTTTAAAACAATACTACTCTTTATTTACAGAGAATACAAAACGAGTTTAACTAATACAAACAAGACAATTACACTGTACAAATACACCGAAGAATATAATATATCGTAATCCGTAAATCGTAAATCGTAAACCGTTATCCGTGTTCGTAAGCCGTGTCGTATTCGTGATCTAATCGTATCGTATCGTGTCGTATCGTGCGTCTAACCCTCAACGTTTTCTCGCTCGCGTAATAGTCCCCGGCCGCGGCGCGGACGCGTCCTTTTATATCCGTCGCGATCGAACGTTCTGGAATGTTTTCCGTTTAAATTTCGATCGTTTTAAAGTGAACGGCCTAACGTCCGCTGTTCCGCGGCCGCTAACGTTTGTTGTGTTCTCGCCGCGGTGTCAATACTCGCGGCGCTCACGCATACACACATTCATACGAGATCGGTCGCACGCGTCTATCGGGCGCAGGAGAGTTCAAGAACCTCGTCAGCTGTTTTGCCCGTGTTTGGCTTTATAAACACGTTCTTGAGCTCTCCTGTCTATCTCCTACATATATATATCTACACTTGTCGTCAATAAACGTGACAAAATAATGTGCTCCCCCTGAAGATGGTACACTGAAGGGGCCACATATGTCACTGTGCACCAACTCTAACCTTTCTTTGGCCCTGTGAATTGTTGATTGATGTGGTAATCTGTGTATTTTTCCTTTCGCACATACCTCACACACTGGATCTGAATTTTCTAAATGGTCATTCATTCCAATAACCATTTCCTTTGATTTTAGTTTCCTTATGTCAGCGAAATTCAAATGTCCTAATCTTTCATGCCACTTCACTAATGGTATATCCTGTGGTGCTTGGTCAATCTTGTTTGTGCTGTGCATGGTTTCCTCCTCGACAAGGTACAGACCATTCCTTTCTTTCCCTGTGAACATTATCTCACCATGTTTGCGCATTACCTTCGCATAGCCATTTTCAAACACTACTTTGAAACCATTTTTGATCATTTGTGGTATCGACAGCAAGTTACTTTTAAATTTTGGTGCATACATTACCTCCTGTAAAAGTATTTCTATGGAATTCCTCTTATCCTGCTTTACTTTCATTTGAACGCTACCTTTTCCTGAGGCTTCCACAGGTTCCACGGTACCTGTGTAGATTCTGGTAGATACATTTCTTATATATTTAAATTTATTTTTGTCATTTGTTATGTGTATCGTTGCACCACTATCCAAGATCCATGTTGTCGCAGTTACATGGTAATTGTTTAACGCAGCTGCCATGGCGTTATTTTTCCAGTGTGGAGTGTAGTTTCGTTTATTTGACTCGCTGCTCATTCTATATGTATTGTTTGTCCTATTATTGTACTTGTTGCATATATAACAATTTCCTCGAAACTCGCGTGACTTCTCCTGTATTGTCTTTGCTTTATTGTTGTATTTGGAGTTTGTTGCGAAACCTCTATTTGTGTCTGTTGCCTTTAGCCCTGTTTCTTTGTTTTCTTCTTCTTCGTTATGACCTTTCCGTATTTCCTCTTCCATTAACTTGACCTTCAATTAGTCTAGTGTTGGTAATACTTCCCTAGATTCAATTGCTACGCAAAAAGTTCCGTATTCTTTAGGTAACGAATTTAACAGCATTATCGGTATTACTTCATCTGGAAGTTTTATTCCTGCCTCGTTTAATTTTTGGACTGTACGAGAGAATTCGTTTATATAGTCCGTCATGGATATATCTGAGCCCTTGTTCATACGATATAATCGCTTGAACAGTAAACATTTTTTCATCGGTCCCTTAGACGCATAAATTTTCTTTAATGTTTCCCAGGCTTCAAAAGAGGTACCTACGTTGTCGAGATGGGTGTATTGGTCGGTTTGGACACACAACATGATCAAATCCAAGGCCTTGCCATCCTTGGTATTCCACGCCGCACCGTTTTCTTCCGTTTTCGGTGCTTCCCTTGTCACATATCCCCATAAGTCGTTGTATCGCAACAGGAATTTCATCTGGACTTTCCAAGTTTCATAATTTGCGTTACTTAGCTTTTCCACGTGTTGGACATTCAAAATGTTGGCGGCCATTTTTTCCTTTTTCACCGATGCTTGTTCACGGAACTGTTTTTATATATATTTCACATATAACTCTTCCCGCAGTGAAACCGGCATGGGCCCATAACCTGTAAGGATTTATGGGGCTCCACAAGTAACATCTAATTAACAACAACTAACAGTTTATTGTATAATGTATAACGCACTATAACACAAGCCATTACATACACGTGAACGTATACCCATCCTCTGCCAAGGGCACGATCGTCGTCTCTCTAACGCTCGCCGGCCCGGCAACCGACCCGCGCCCAAGACCCCCGAGCCCACCCAAGCCCCGCACGGAAGACGTGCAGTTGTACTGCGCCTTCCATTCCAACAATAATAAATAATTTAAAATAGTAATTATTCTTTAAAATTACATTGATTACCTTTAAATTTAATATTTTTAAATTTAATATTTTTTTATTTAAATAGTTTAATATAAAATATTATTATAAAAACATCTTTGTAATCACAACTCAATATTTTATATTTGTTCGGGATTGGCTGGGTGTGTCGACAGCGTCAGCGTAACGACTAAGTTCAGCCACGCGCGATTGGCTAATCGCCCAGGAGCTACGAGATCTGGAATCGATCGACGGCTCGCTAAGTCATTGGCCGCCACCGTCGAGATCGATATGATCGATTATCGACCGCGGAGCGCTACGCTGATTGACGGATCGCGCTCGCGATCCACCAATCAGGCGCTCGACGGTGTCGGCTAACGGCCAGCTGATCGATCGATTATCAGTTCTCTATCGATCTCCAACGAACAAACAGCGATTCAATCTATTCTTTCTCTCTTGCGAATTCAAGTGTACAAGCGTCGGTTGACCGGTCACTGCGAATTAAACTATCCTCCTACGTCCGCGGAGCTTTCCGGGAAAAGAAGGAGCTACTAACAATTCTAAAATTCCCCGGTTTTATTGTAAAGTGAGCTCACGCGCTCGTGTCGAGTTTACTGTTAAATTGTAGTAGTTTAGAGTCGACGAGTTCCCACCAAGGGATTAATAAATTGACTGTTCTTTGACTCGACTCTTATCTATCATCCTAGTCTCAAACAATATTAAACTATTTAAATAAAAAAAATATTAAATTTAAAGGTAATCAATGTAAAATCAATACAATATAATTAATTATTTTTCTATTAGTAGTGTAAGAAAATATTATAATATTATATATTATATAATAATTATATCAATATTTATTAATTAATTAATTTTAAAGAATCATTACTATTTTAAATTACACTCAATTAAATTTATTATAAGAATTTTTATTAAAATTAATCCCTTAATTAATTAATTTAATTATATTCTAAAAATATTATAATATTATCAATATTATGTTATTAAGAAAATAAAGCTATCGAAGAAGAACATTTGACAAACAAACAGGAAAAAGAGAGAAACAAGATTAGAAAAGAAAAAGAACAAGAAATCAATAAAAAATTACATGAAAGAAAAAAGCTAATTACACAACAAATTAAAGATATTAAGTTACAAATCAACGATAAATCTAAAAAAATAAGGTCTAAAGCAACTAATGATACAAAAAAAAGATGAAATTAAAGAAGAAAAAGCAAAATTATGCACTCAATTAGACAATATGGAAAAAGAAGTATTGACTCTGGACGTGATTGCATTACAACAAAAAATAAAAATGATAGGGAATAGAATTTAATGGAATAATATTTTTGTACGTAATTTGTTAAAAATTTAATGAAGTTCGATGTTATAGACATAATTATGTTGTGGGTTCGTAAATAACGAGATGCACCTTCGATGGTTAACGATATAAATATATATTTGGTTAAATAATACAATACTATAATCTATGATAAGAATACTACATATTACGCAAAGCATCTTCTATTCGTCATGCGCAACCAACCAACGTTTTAGGTTATGTTCGCTCGATCAACTCGTAAATTGAATTTGTCCAGGTATAGACTTTACTTCTGTCCAGGTACTAGCTTAGATTGGATTTAATATGTCCAACTATAGGTTTGAATTATTCTTGTTAATACAATTAAGATATTAACCTAAACAATGATTTTTTTTATTTTAAATTACTTTACAAACTCTGAACTGTATGTTAAAACTCTTAAAAAATTATTTTTGTTTATTTAAACTGATAAAATTTAAAATAGAAAAACATGCTGTCCAGGTATAGGGCACTTCACTTTATGCCCTACACGTGGTCACATACTCATCGGATACTTAGCAGCGAAGAACAGAAGAGAGAGAGTGGCGGCGAAGCCAACGCTATATGTACATTATAGGGCAGTGATGCCAACGCTAGGAGCCAGTGCAGAACGCCAAGTTTGAATTGTATTTTTACATTCTAACATTCTTCAGTAATATTCTCTTTGCAGTTACAGAGTTTTGTCCGTTACAGAGTATCCTACTTGAGTACCTTCTATTCACTGTCTTCCAATTTTCCTCTTGATACAGTTTTGTCTACTAAAAAAGCTTTTGCTCCAAAATCCCGCAAATGATTTATGTTGGCCTTTCGATCACACCACAGCTCATATAGTATTTTACCTTCCAATGAGTTCGTAGGGCATCTGTTCCTTATGTAATGTGCTGTCACCATAGTTTCTGCCCAGAAAACAGGTGCCACTGTAGATTTTATCATCATACACCTTACCGTGTCCAATTCCGTTCTGCTGTGGTGTATGTGGAGCAGATGATCTTCTCTGTATTCCACAGTCCCTTAAAAATTTCTCGAAATGATTATTACAATATTCTTTCACGTTATCCGTTTGTAAAAATATAATTTTGCTTTCGTATAGATTTTCTACCATCTTCTTGTATTGTAGGAACTTCTCCAATACGTCACTTTTGTTCCTCAGAATGTGTACTTTACAATATCTGGAGTAATCAAGAATAAAAGTGTATATTCTTGTGTGTAAAATTAATAAAAATGTGTAAAATTAATGAAAGTGTGTAAAATAATCTTCCACCCCCGATAGGTTGTTGTCGGAATGGTCCATATATGTCGCTATGAATTATTTCCAAATTTTTCCTTGGCTCTTTCGTGTAACGACTGAAATGGTAGTATTGTCTGTTTTCCCAAGGCGCATATTCTCGACATTCTAAGTTTTTACTGCCACCTCCTGTACTTATATTTACATCTTTTAGTGTTGGGTATCAGGTGGAAATGATTGCGTGAAAAACCCAGTTCGTATAAAAAATAATATATCAAAAGTATTTATCAGTGCTTTAGACTGATGAATGCGGATACTATATCTTTACAAAGAGCACGTTTTCACCTTTCTTACTTTTACAGTGTGTTCTGTTCTAACGTTTCTCTACAACTGTGTGTTCGAAACTTACTTCACTCGCTTCATTCGCTCGTCCAATCATAAACCCGCTTCATTCGCTCGTCCAATCATAAACCTCAGAAATTATTCCTCCAAAATTTAGGACCCGTTTATCATTTAATTTTAGCCTTTATCATTTTATTGAAGTTTTATTTGATACATACCTGATGAGCCAATCACTCGACCAAGGGAAGAAGGAGAAGTATAACAACGAACAGAGGCGAGAGCGCTCGGTAAATGCCGTTGCTTCGTAGCACACGCTCGCAGCGCCTATTCACCCAATTACCTTAACACTCTCCCTGAAACATCTGACTTACATACTATTCCGATCTGTTCTCGAAGGAACTCAAACCTACTTTTATTTAGAAGTTTTGTTAGTATATCAGCCACCTGTTTTACGGTGCGGACATACTTTACATCAATCATTCCTTTCTGATACAAATCACGTACAAAATTAAATTTTACGTCAATGTGCTTGGTTGCAGTGATGGAACTCCAGGTTTTTTATTAACCTCAACACACTTTGGTTATCAATAAACGGTACATTGTTGCCGACTTTAAAATCTAAATCTTTGAATAATCTCATTGTCCATATTATTGTCTTTCGCTGCCGTGGCCGCGCTAACGTACTCGGCTTCCGTTGTCGAGAGCGCCACACTTATAAAGACATCGATTTCTTTCACATATGATCCAGCTATCAGACCGTCATCAACCCACAGTGCTAACATCAAGACACTTTTATCCTTCATGCGAGAATACATACAAGAGTCTGCCGAACTCTTCCTTAAACCATAACTTCGCCAGAAGTTTGAGAAATGCTCACCCCAGTACCTTGGTGCTCGTTTGAGACCGTATAGACTTTTTCTCAATCTGCATATTCTACTTGAGCCGTCGTCGAACCGAAAATATACTCGTCTTTGAACTAGAGATGAACGAATAGATTATCCATATGTTATCGATAAGTTTGTTTACTAACAAAACATTTATCGATAAGATAATACTGTTTTAATTGATTCTTTGCCGAATTAATGGATAAATCATGTAGCTGTACTTCTTTAACTTTCGAATCGAAAGAAGTCCAAAGATTGTCCTTCTCACTCCCTTTTTTTGGTATTATTTTCATTTATCTCTTGACTTGATACTGAATCCGTTGGTGAATTGTCATCTTTTTTTTGATGACATTCAAGTAAAATTTCCTGTTTAGCAATTTTTAAGCAGAATTTCGATACAAATGGCACATGTTTAAACCTATAGGATCCAACAGCGTTGCTAAAGCATGTGCCCGGCTATCTTAAATGTCGAAAAATCTTACAACATTAATTTCTTGCAGAAGTGTATCTTGAAAAGACGTAGTTATATTTGACAATTCCTTTAAATTTTTTAACGATGTCTCTATACAATGTATCAAGGGTATAATTAGAGAAATTGAGACGTATTTCTCTCCAGAGACATCTTCGCTTGATGCAAAGGTTCCAAAACTTGTGTAATACCATCAATGCTGTGCCAGTCGTTGTACGTTAAAAGTTCTACATTTTCAGATGGTAATTCTATAATTACAGCAGACAAAATAAATTTTAATTGTAATAATCTTTTTAACATAAAATATGTTGAATTCCACCGTGTAATTACATCGTTTTTTAAACTTAATAGGTATTTAATTCCATCTTGCAATTGTCGTTTGCGTAATAATTCTGCATTTACGCAGCTACTTTTAAAAACATGAACTTAAATGAATTTTTTTACATTTTCTTATAATCTCCATAACCACCGGTGATTTTTTTAACGCACCATGAACAACTAAATTTAAATTATGCCCAAAACAGAATATCTATGTTCAAGGTGTTAATCGCATTGCGGCAACTACATTGCTACCATTATCAGTTGTAACAAGTTTGATTTTCGGGATTTTTGAAAAGAGGCGGGAGCGCTCGGTAATGCCGTCGCTTCGTAGCAACGCGCTCGCAGCGTCCACAATCGCGCACTCTACATCATACAGGGCAGCGCATCAAGTACGAACAAATTCGTACCCTTCACCTAATTACCTTAACACATTTAAATGGCAAACGTTCATGCCACAAATGTAATTTTATGTCACCTCCATTCACTTTCTGAACCATTTGTACTTCGGGTTGTTTTATGAAGTACAAATTGCCAACCCCATTTACCATCAACTTGGCATTCCTTTCAACTTTTCTCACAGTGGCTACGTGTTCATTAAAAACTACTTTATAATTATTATCGACTGATGTCAAATGTGTCCTCAAGGTCGGTACCAGAAATGCATTATTAAAGTTTATAAACTTTTAAATGTTTCCATCCATCACTTTTACTCTGACTCCAGATACCAGACCGCCAGATGCAAGTTTTCATTCAGTGGTTCTATTTCGCAAAACAATTCTCTATCTTTACACAAATGAGCAGTGCATCCACTGTCCAAGCACCATCGCTCATCCAGTTCTCCCTCTATTTTTGTATCTGCAACTGCTGCACAGTACGTTTTTTCAGCAGTTTTGTATTACCTCCATTGTCACCAATGGTATTATCCTCCCTTGGAATAATCTTTGAATAGCATTTTTCAGCGCTGTACTCTTTCTTATTACATCTGAAACATGTTTCTTATTACATATGAATACATGTTCAGCCTACGTTTGCTGTCATTTCTGCTGCTATTTTCTTGAATGTCCTTTCTTCTCTGGAAACTCTGTCCCCCATTTTGATCCTTCTTCTTGTAATGCAACTCTGATTTCTTGCATCACTCTCTTTCAGTATTTTTATTTTGAAAGATTCTACCCCAGAAACATTATCACGGGACTTGATGGCTCATCTGAAGTTCTCGTAACTTCCTGGCAGGCTATACAGCAACATGATGGACAGTAGATTAGGGTTTATTTCCTACACCTTGTCCACTGCATAAAAAAACTTGTTGATGTGTTCCCTCACATCATCACATTTTCCTGCATCTTCTGTAGTGTTAATTGTTTTAGCAATGTAGCCTTTCTCGCAGGCACTTTCGAAGCTGCAGAAAATAAATAGTGTTTATATATTTAATATACTTTATTATATATTCTTAGTAAACTTAATAATAATTATTAATATAAACTGAATTCAATACGTTTAACGACTTTCTTTCTTTTCTATTTGCATTAATGTTGCTGACTTGCTTAGCAATCGTTCTGATCCACGGATTGATTGCCTTGTCCGATGCTATGCCTTGTATGCTCTTCTACTATACTTATTGTCTTGCTAATAGCAATGCACTCTGTTGTATAAATGGTTGCTATTTTGTGTGTGCTGAATTCCTCATCTTCCCAATCCTTATCCTTTCTGATTACAATACCAGCTCCATTCGAAATACTATCCTCCTTTTTAGAGCCATCCGTATATATTTGTATTGGGTTGGACTCAGTGATCCTGAGGTTTTCCTTTATCATACCTATAAGAGTTACATCGTTGAAGTCGTAGAGTTTTCATACAGCACCTGATTCGAAATCTATCAGATCTTCCCACTTTATTTCTTCAGTTCTTTTAAGTTATTTTCTTCTTCCCAGTTATCGGTTTTCTTTATCATATCTTCGATCGTCTTTGTTTCTAACCAAGCTTTATTTAATATAGTAATCTCATCATCCGGTGTATTCGTTCCATCAAAGTTACTAATTGGATTATTTATATGATCCATGACTTTGCTAACATTTTTTGATTTCTGTTTCAGGATGTATTTTTCCGCTAGTAAATTAACTCTTTCCTCGAATAACATTATACCGGCTTCAACTGCTATGACATTGGTCGGAGTGGAGTTCCTATAGTCCATTGTTCTGAATTTTCTGATACCATTCCATGGACTTGTTTGCAGAACTATAATACACTGGTATAGCATATTCCAGGACTGATCTTACGAGCGGTTGTATAGATGGATCATAATGATGTTGGAGATGCCCCATTTTTTATATGTACAATGTATCTTAGCATACTTAATCTTTTTTTCGCTTTTTCCCCGTTTATACTACCTGATGATTAAATTTCAGCCTGTTGTCAATTATTATACTTAGAAATTTGGCTCTGTCTGATTCCTCTATTCTAACTTCTCCCATCTTTATTACCAACTTATTCGTCCCGTGAGAATGTTTTCTGTAATACAGGATTTGTGTTTTGTCTTCAGAGATTTCCAGTTAAATTTCCCTTAGCTTATCAGAAAGAGTTTGGATAGATTTTGCTGCTTTGTATTCAGCTTCATTCATGTTATTACATGTGATTCTTATCGCGATGTCGTCAGCATACTGTAAGATTTCATATTTCTTTTCTACCATTCTTGGACCTATCTCCAGAGTATAAATATTGTATTGGATAGGGCTGAGTATGGAGCCCTGAGGAAGACCAATAAGGCAGTCATCTACTCTGTCTGGTTCGAACTCTCTAATGAAGGTGGTTCTTCTATCCTTTAGCCATCTCTCAATGTAACAATATAAACGTTTTGGGCATTTGATCTTTTCTAAGATGTTTAGTAGGATTTTGTGGTCTACATTATCGTATGTAGATTTTACATCTACAAACATTATCACTGTTCCCTTATTTTTCATACTGTTATCCCTACGCCTTATTATCAAATTTATAGAGGCAAGATTGTCCATGGTACCTCTGCCTTTCCTAAAACCATTTTGCGATTCGTGTATTAGTGACTTTCCTTCAATCCAGTTGGTGAGTCTGTTTACAACCACTCTTTCGCATATTTTTCCCAGACAGCAGGTCATTGCAATTGGTCTGACAGCATTTTTTCCTATTTTGTCTATAAATACGATCTTTTTTTCTCTCCATTGATGTTTTGCAAGACCTTCCTCACCGGACCATATGATTTGGAAGATCTTCCTGGTTAGAAATAAAGTGGGCACATGTGAGAAAGTATATCGGAACGTGTGCTCACATTGAGCTCGGAAGACAAGCACAATTATTTGCACATATGTATTCGTGCCGAAAGAACAGAAGACCCTGAAAAATGTGTAAGTATACTTTACGTTAGTATTTTATAATGTAGGATTAGTATTCTTATGTATTTGCAACTTCAAATATATTATCTGAATGGGCAGGGAGACAGACGATGACTTGGTACACGGGCCTAGCGACGAATGTCCCTTTAAACTTCGTTTGTCTCGAGGCACTCACACGATCATGTTCTGTCTGAATAACTATTTGTTTGCAATCTATGGCTCCTTTCAGACTTTTTCTCTTCTCGATGAGTAGAAGGTGTTGATGTAAAAAAAAACTTTAACAACAATTTTCTTTGTTATAAACAATTTTTCGGCAAGTTTCCCTTGCAAATGTCCACCGATCCAGAGGTGTAGATTCACTCCTAGGACGTATGACCATTACTTTTTATACACCCTGTACATGATGCTTTCTTCAGGGATTTCTTTTTCCAATATTCTGTTTGCCTCCGTCTTATTTCTCGTAGACATTTCCGCTCTAGAGAAACAAACCATCTTGATTGATTCAGAGTTTACTCCTTCGCTGATGATGAACATGTATATTTTAATCAGGTTATATTTTTTTGATTTTGTAACGGCATAATTTTTTAGTGAGATAGAGACTATGTAGTTACCACTGAGATAGCAGATTCATATATATCTACCTTATCCTTATCTTTGGCATTGTTATTGTGTCCGTTAATAGCTAGGTTATTATCTATTTATGTTATTATACTTCTTATTGCCTTGATTTACGACTAGATTTATGTGAGATTGCATCTTATCTTTTGGGACATGGTTACTTAGAATTTCGTTAGTATTATTATTATTTTCCCCTTTTTCTTTGAGCGTAAAATCTGTCTTTTGTTTCCTCCTTTTTGAGACTTTTCCCTTTATTGGGATTTTCTTTTATCATTGTATCACCTTTGAGTATTTCAATTAATTGGCCAAAGCTTGAATCCCTTTGTATTGTTTCCATATTTATTATTGCACATTTCTGATTTACCTTTTGTGTTTCTGTTACCTGAACTACATCCATATCCTGAGCTTCCATTGGTTAAATTTGTTCTTTGACTTCTTGATTGGACGACTCTTCCTGTGGATCCACCATAACTACAATTAGAGTTACTATATAGCTCTATTTCTCCAATCGTAGAAGAGTTATACTCTGTCTACCAAAGTCAGTCCCGCCACCTGGCGGGACGGTTTACCGCCTTTTTCCGAAACTGGTATATAGGTTAGATTCTTCACAAAAGTATTATCACTTTACCATACCACTCTTCGTCCACTCCTAAGTATTAGATTTGGTTACCTAGTACTACTTCTTTGTTCGGGATATATTTTTCCCAAATATGTCTTTTTATCACCCTATTTTCCCTCCAAAAATCTCTACTATCAGCGCTTCCGTATTTACACCTTGGATACATCCTCAGGGACCCCACTTGGGGCACTACTTAATATTAAATCAGACTTAACTTTCTTGTCTTCAGTTAACCAATTATTACAAGCAACCTCCGAAGCCCTTCTATAATTTCTGGTTTCACTTTCTCACCAGATACCTACTGCCAATAATTATTTCTCACTAGTGCCATATTAATTAATCAATAGTGTTTCTACTGGAAAATTATTTTTATTTAGAACCTCAACTTTTGCCAAATTTAATCTAATCTTGATTATGCGACGCATGTGGCTAATCTAACCTATCCAGTAGAATTCTTATTTATCTGTCTTAATTTTTAAACTGGGTCCATAACCTGTAAAATTATGGGTGGAGAGGTAAATGATGCTAACAATTGTTAATATAAGGAACTGATGCAGTCAACAATAGCTCGTTTATTTACGTGGATTTTCATAGCACGTGGCTCACACTCTCGCTCGCACACAGCAAAACGGTTGAACAACATTTTGCTCGCTTTCACGGCCAATTCACACATCGCACACATACCGTCTGCACTGTATGCATTGATATTTCTCAACAATACAGTGAATCCTTGATCTAAGTAAGAGAAACGCTCGGGTCCGTGCATTCTCTTAGATTGTGTGGTGCTACTAGGGTAACTGTACCGATTACTGCGGTATCATGCTTCGATTGCACATTATTTTAATATTACAGTAAAGTCGCGATCTAAGTCCGATCCTCGGTTCGGAGCTGGGACATAGATCGTGAGGGGATACTATTTTTTTGTGACCGTGTCGAACGCGTTATCCTTTTACCATACCAGACTTCAGCTGTAGTGACGTCGTCTAGACTTGCACTGGGGCTTCTATTCAGTACATATGCGGCTGTTTTTACAACTTCATTCGAAGTCTCTTTAGGAATACCTGAGTCGTCCATTAGTATCCTTCCCATATCCACCAAACTTTCATTGAACGAAGTATAGTCAATGATAGAATGATGTGTTCTGAATACAAAAAAAATTGGTGGCCCCCAAAGCCTAATACAACACAAGAATATATTAAAAATTAAATTGATAAGATTTTTTACATATACATATTACTGCGGACGAAAAGGAGCCACGTACTAATAACCGCGTACCCATTACTGTGGATTAGAATTCGAAATATACGAGCGTACGGAAACAAACTACGTATCTAGGCATTAGTTTAAATAAATCCTGAGTACAGTAACAAATAATTTTTTTATTTATTAGATTTTAAATGAATAAATCTTTTATTAAATTTGTAACGATTGCCGGTAGGGAGAATGCCGGCTCAGCCGGCGGTGCAGGGTTCTTCTGGACACGAATAAATACGCCTGGATCTGGTAACTCGCAGCTTTTATTTCGTCGTAACGGTTCGTGTGATTCTCGGCTCGGTTTATAATTCGCGGCGGCTTATTTATCTACGGTTTTCTACGGCTTACGTACCTACGGTTTTGACGGCTTATGCATCTATGATTTTGACGGTCGATTAGTCTACGGTTGTCTATTGGCTTATGCATCTACGGGTTTGACGGCTTATTCATCTACGGTCTTTTACGGCTTATGCATCTTCAGTTTTGACGGCTTTTTACACTACGGTCGACGCGGTTCCTTTAGCGCGGTTGATTCGGAGCGACGGAGTCGTGCTCCATTGGGTGCGGATCAGGACTGCTCGCAGCTTACGCGGCTGAGCGATGAAGAATCCCGGTGGCGTGTGCGACTCGGGCGGTAGGGCTCCGGATGCTTTCGCGTCACGGATTTGAGGAGTCTTGTGTAAGACTCGGGCCTTGGGAGAGGTATTGTTGGAGGCGTTCGATACTTTGGCTTCGCACGGTATTCGTGTTTCGGCTGTCAGTTTCAGAACCCCTTTCCAGTGTTCGGCCGGCCGTATACAGGGTGAATTCGATAAAGCAGGACACCTAAATATCTCCGTTACTTTTCGTTGTACAAAAAAACTTCGTAGGACAAAGTTACACTGTTTGAAGGGCCACATATAACGGTGTAAGGGAAAAAAAATTTCAAGGTCATTTTTATGAGATTTCAAGGTTATCGATGTTTTTTTTAAATGGAATGATATATTTTCGTTAACGTAATGTTGTAGCTGACAAAATAACGAATTCATGCATGTAACACAATATGACCTTCAAATGACCTTCAACCCAGAAAAATGGTATAAATAAAATTCAACGTGTAAGATTCATTTGATGTATTTCTGTTACGCCAAATGTTCAAAAATATTCCCTTGAGCTGCTATACGAGGTGTGTAAATAAAGTAATGAGACTGGCAACGTCGCTTTCGATCCGGCAACGCTGGAGACGAGAGGCTTTGAGCAGCGTCAGGTGCATATGTGATACGACTCCAGTATGAGTTTGAACTCGCTACAGTAATTTGTTTATCCGTAGCGTTAGTTTTCGTGAAACAGTTTTTTCTTTTCCGTTCTAAAAATGAGTGGCGTCAATTTTGAGCAACGGTGTGCTGTCAAGTTTTGCTTCAAACTTGGACACAATGCAACAGAAACATTTGAAAAACTTCGGCAGGCCTATGGAGAAAGTGTTTTGTCAAGGGCCCAGGTTTTTCGGTGGTTTAAGTCATTTTCAGAAGGAAGAGAGTCGATTGAAGATGAACCACGAAGCGGAAGGCCTTCAAGTGCAAACACCGATGAAAATGTCAACAGAGTCCGGGATCTTGTGCGTTCAGATCGACGGTTGACAGTCAGAATGATCGCGGAACAGTTGAATTTGAATCACACCTCCGTTCATCAGATTTTGACCAATGAATTGGAGATGAGGAAAATTTGTGCAAAAATGGTTCCGAAAAATCTTTCCCAAGACCAAAAGGATCTCAGAAAGGAAAGGAGTCTTGACTTTCTGGGATCGATTGAAAATGATCCCCGTTTTCTGGAACGTGTCATTACTGATGACGAGTCTTGGGTGTTTGAGTACGACCCAGAAATCAAACGCCAGAGCATGGAGTGGCACACTGCAACCTCTCGAAAGCCCAAAAAAGCACGAATGAGCAAGTCAAAGATCAAATGCATGCTGATTTGTTTTTTTGATAGTCACGGAATCGTGCACACAGAGTTTGTGCCTCAAGGCCAAACGGTTAATCAACACTTTTACCGAGAAGTCCTTGAAAGACTTCGAAAAAGAGTCTTTCGTGTGCGACCAAACATCAAAAACAACTGGGTGTTGCATTACGACAATGCGCCATGTCACACTGCAATCTCAATAAACGAGTTTTTGGCCAGTAAAAACATTCCTGTGGCTCCACAGCCTCCTTATTCACCAGACTTGAGCCCTTGTGACTTTTTCCTCTTCCTGAGATTGAAAAATCACCTCAAGGGAACTCATTTTGGGACACTTGAAAACATCAAAACAGCTGTAACCGACCAGCTGAAGGCTATTCCACTATCCGAGTTCCAGCAATGCTATGATGATTGGAAGGACCGTGTCCAGCGCTGTGTGGCTTCCCAAGGGACCTATTTTGAAGGAGACAATATTGCATTGTAATTATATTTGAATAAAAACTTGAAAAAAAATCAGTCTCATTACTTTATTTACACACCTCGTACATTCAAATGTATTGCAATACACAACATAATAACAGATTCGGTGTTGACAGGAGGACAATTATGATATACCTTCACCTATACGTTCGTACAGAATCGTGTTTATCCACTACTAATTACTCAGAAGACCTTCTTGCTATCAGATTTCCACAGTTTCTAAGATTTCTCGATCAGTTTATCGATGAACGTTTCACAATGCGTTACTCGAAGGAAGATAAGATTGATATGATTTTCATTTATGGAGAAAGTCGACAGTGTTTAAGAGAAGCCGTGCAGTTGTACAAGGACCGATTTCTTAATCGTAATTGTCCATCAGTTTCCGTTTACTCCAATTTGTTAAATAAATTCCGTGAAACTGGTAGTGTCGAAAATAAAAAATGTACAAAGGTGAGGACTGTAAGGAATGAAGCAAACACAATTAATGTTCTGGCAGCAGTGAATACAAACCCTCATGCTAGTACGAGGCAAATCGCAGGAGGAAGTGGCATTAGTCAAAAATGTGTAGTGCAAATACTCCAGGAACACAAATTTCACCCCTTTCACCTATCAATTCATCAAGAACTTCATGGTAGAGACTTTGTAAATCGTGTAAACTTTTGCCAGTGGGGATTGAGACAATTGATAAACGATGGAGCATTTTTTAATAATGTATTATTTACCGATGAAGCTTCGTTTACAAATCACGGGCAAATAAATTTTAAAAACCTGCATTATTGGTCATCTGAAAATCCGCGGTGGTTACGGACAGTCGACAAACAAAGACCATGGTCCGTCAATGTTTGGTGCGGAATTTTAGATAACCAAATAATTGGGCCTCACTTTATTACCGGAACATTAAATGCAGAAAAATACATTGCATTTTTACGAGAATCGTTACCAATTCTCCTGGAAAATACACCCTTGAACATTCGTGAAAATATGTGGTATCAACATGACGGATGTCCGGCCCATTCTTCCCGTGTCGTAACACAATTCTTAAATAACAAGTTTCCAAATCGTTGGATTGGACGTAACGGACCCTATGGCCAGCTCGCTCACCAGACCTTACACCCCTTGATTTGTATCTATGGGGAAAACTGAAAGACGATGTTTATAGTGAACCACCAACGACTATAGACAACATGAAAGAAAGAATCGTCCAGGCTTGTGCGTCGATTTCCTCAGAAATGAATTACGCAGCAGTACGTTCTGTAACTTCACGGCTGAATGGAATGTATAGCAGCTCAAGGGAATATTTTTGAACATTTGGCGTAACAGAAATACATCAAATGAATCTTACACGTTGAATTTTATTTATACCATTTTTCTGGGTTGAAGGTCATTTGAAGGTCATATTGTGTTACATGCATGAATTCGTTATTTTGTCAGCTACAACATTACGTTAACGAAAATATATCATTCCATTTAAAAAAAACATCGATAACCTTGAAATCTCATAAAAATGACCTTGAAATTTTTTTTCCCTTACACCGTTATATGGTGGCCCTTCAAACAGTGTAACTTTGTCCTACGAAGGTTTTTTGTACAACGAAAAGTAACGGAGATATTTAGGTGTCCTGCTTTATCGAATTCACCCTGTATATGCCGGGCCGGTGCACTTTCTCTTGCGGGTATCCGCGTCGTCGCGGTCGCCACCTAGTGGCCGCCGCGGGAACTACTGCGTTTGCGCTCGCTTGCGTACGGCGTTCAGGAGGGGAGTTGTCTCGCGCCAAGCGTGATCGTTACAAATTTTACACCTTAGTATAATATAACATAAATAACTAAATACATTCTTTTAACAAATATTTGAGTAATATTTATTATCTTTAATTTTAAACTATTTTAAATTAAGAGCATTGTGAAGTTTACATTTCGCAATTGCATTTACAATGTAAACACCTTTGTCTTTCTCAATTCTTCTTCCTTTTTATTTCTCAAAATCTCCATTCTTTGTTTGTTTCGTAAGTTTTCAGTTCCATAAGTAGATATTTTCGTGCACCTCACTTTACTTTGATATTTATTTGTCTTATTGTTTTTTTCACTACTGTTCGATTTCATTTTGGCCACATCTTCTTATTTTATTTATAATACTCTTTATCTAGATTCGTATCGTGCGTACTTACGTGTATCGAATAGGTACTTAACCTAAAACGTTAGGGACATTCCTAGTGATTTTTGCGCCGAAGTAATGAGCTGGTCCTTCACTTTAATATACGTAATACTGAGGGCTTAATTGTTTTTATTAAAAAGGCAAGAGAAGTAGGTATCTAAAGAATAATAAAACTTTCCCCTATGTAATTTAAAGCAATATAAGGAATGTACAATTGTGTGAACAACAGTCTTTTGGTGATCCAAATAGAAAGAAAAGGTCTTATTTTTACCTTTACGAAGAATGTTTTTTCAAATCCTGAGATTAGAAAAATATGAAAATGATTGACATTTTTGTTTCCCTCGCCAACGAGAATACATTCTCATTGAATTGTACAAATTTATTCAGGTCAAGATATTTATTTTTACGTGTTTTGATCTCATTGGGAACAAATACCGCAATAATAGATACATTTACCCTAGCTTAAAATTTTTTGATATAAGGGCTATCGTAGGGTCAACTGGGATAATCGCTTCTGAATACTTGAATCTTTGATGTCCGGAATTATTTACAATTGGCTAATTTATGTAGGATCCGGTTTTGAATGAGTTGGCACCCATCAATATGTAGGTAATAACGCTACTTTATTAACTAACGATGTGCGCGAGGAATGAGATTACAAAAATGATGTTTCCTTCAGCTACGACCGGACACGACTGACGACTTCTTACATTGACACTCTGCTTGTCGCTATGCGTTTTTCATTTGTTTCGCGAGCGCCGATACAACGCTGATCGTGGCTTGTTTCAACGGTCGCCATGGCTCAATCTGAAACTATGTATCGTTTGCACGGGACATCCTTTATTTATAGCACTTTCGAAGTCACTATTTTGTATTTTTCATTTTAATATTGAATGCTAGCATACCCATTGGAATCACGAGGTACCCAGTAAGCAATCCGCTCTTGATTTGGTGTGAATGTGATACCAAACTTTGCAAGCAAATACCAATCCATCTGTTTCCGCATTAGGCTCGGTATTTGGCGACAGGTTTCAAATAAGGACGAAATCTGTTCCAAACATGTCTTGGCACCATAATATTTTGCTCGTCAGGTATGATTGCAGACATTTAGTCTTAATCTGCTCAAGGCAGATTTTGCTGACTGGGTAGTAATGTAATGTAGTGATGTAGAAAAGGAAGTCTGATTATACCTCCTTTTCCTGGGCGCTAATCTGTAAGAGCTTAACGTTACCATCTCTCAGCTAATAATTTTATCGTGTAAGTAAGAATCAAGAGTATAGCAGACGCTCACCTTCTTGTCTGTATTTGTAGAGCGCAACAACATATACTAGCTAATACGTTAATCCGTTGAATCAGTGCTATCGAAACTAAGTATAATTTTTGGGGCATAAAAATTAGACTCGTCTTTGATTCTTCCATTTCGTAAATCCAAACAATCCTACAGGATTACGTCGTTGATTTCTATAGTATAGCAGACGTATTCCGGATACGTAGCATCATGTCAGGTCTATACACTGAAATATATACTTCTGCTTTTATTAAAAGAGACCAATGAGAGATCGATCGTCAATGGAGGTCTAGAAACTGACCGTTGTGCGAGATATTTGTCGACGTTCGAAGGACGGCCAACGGGACGAGTTATATATACCCCCGCCTTAACAATTCATCTATCGAAGGAGGGGCACCCTCCCTCTTCCGCACCTACTCTACTTGAGGACAACCCGCGACGAGCGACAGGATGCCCCCCCCCCATGGGCCGCCTGTTGAGCGACTGGGCCCAACCGTACGACGGCTCCCGGGGACGCCTTTGCTGACCAAGTACAAGAGGTCGCCCCCCGCCCCGTGATCAGCAATGGCGTCTCCATTCGCGCTTATTAGAGACCCATCGGAGGCACGCGAACGGTGCGTGCCTTGGGTCTCTGCCCTACCAACCTGCTGGGAGATTACGCTGCCGATCCTGCTCCGCTTCCTCCTTCTAGAGCATCACCCGCTCACAGAAGGAGGTAAACCCCTGTTAGGACGTCTCGCTGTCGAGAATCGCCGAGACGATTGCCGAGAGCGAGAAGTCCTGGCCGACCAGCAAGCATTGCTAGCGATAATTTAAAACCAATAGCTAGCATATCTGAGTAAGTAGCGGTTTCTAAGAACGGGCACATCCGATCAATCTCTTCTGATGAGTGAGAACTTGCATCAAAAGGGTCTTCTAGAAATGTTGACGATGATACCTTCACTTGTCCCGATTTGGGAGCAGATGTCCCAGATTCTCCGCTCTTGACTGATCCTGGGCTCAGCAGTTTCGCAGCTGCACTTCCGATTCTCTTTCCGGTCATGATGTTAAGGATGTTTACTGGTTCAGTTGTCGCTCTAAATCCAGGACTCGTTGATGGTTCGGCACCGCAGTTGCCTTGTTCTGGTGGTTCATTTCGCGCCGTGGAACTTAATCCTTACTTTGGTAGCATCAAACTTGTAGAATCGCTTTCTCTGTTATCCGAACGACTTGCTCATTTGGTGCGTTTTTGCTGCGGACTGTCTGATCCTGATGTGGAACTATCTCTTTTTTTATAGATCGATGCGGCGACTGTGGCGACATTGGCATAAAGTAGGGGTACTACGAAGTGATCTTCAAGAGGAGGCACGTGATACAATTTCGGGTAGCCGACAGTCGAAAGTTTGAACTCTATTGGGCCTGTATCGTCGCTTGTTCATACTGACTCCTTCTCCGACCATTGAACGTGCTCGGATCAATTGAAACAGCAGACTACCACCAACAATTTGAAACCTCGAATCCTTTTTAAACCGTCAGTTGTGCTCGATGTAGTTAGAACTGTACGAAACTAAATCACGAAAACATGTGATCTTTTATCCTCCTCGAAACGTCAACTGTTCCCGGCTAAACTATGGAAATCCATTCGAGTCCACTCTCGTAACGTTGAAACCTGTTAGCGAACTTCGAGTTACAGTTAATGGGTCCACAACTTCTCTACCATCTGTCTGGAGATGCGTGAATACTATGACATATTCAACGAGTCTAGTGACTACAACAAACAACTTGAGTCGCTGGAAGTACCGACTCGAATTGTTGAACGTGCTGTAGAATAATTGCTCTTGGAGATCTATACCAGTGATGGGCACGGTAGGGGCCCCTCAAACGTCTGCTTCTCCCACCAAGCACTCTTTCATGCTGCGCGCGCCTTCGTCGCGATGCGCGAGGTTTGCGCACTGCTCGTAACGGGCGAAGCGCGTCCTTCCTCCATGGTAACGACTGATGCTGGCGTGGGACAGTGGGTGCTATGGTGAGGACCTGACCTATACATAAACCTCGCGCATATACGCACTCGTTGCATAATATATATTTTGATGGTAAAACCGCGTAAAATTCGTCACCTTCCTTTTTGTAAAGAAAAGAGGTTATGCTTGTATGTATATTTATCGTGGAACAGTGTTATGCATTTAAGAGGCTATAGAGCAACCTGTACAATTTCAACTGTGTATATCTTAATCAATCGCTGTGAAGAAACATATTTAAACGCATGTCTGTGTTCGTGTTTGTATCTTTGTGCAACATGTAAACGGCATGATAAAGTTGTAGTTCAAGAATACGCAATGTAATACGTGTTTTAGCTATTAGGGTTAATCAGTGTAGGTGTCTTCGTTTTAACAGGTCGCAGAGAGGCTGAAGTTCGAGGATTTGGGACAACGGAAATGATTTTGTGTTGGTTTCGTCTTAAGCGTATTGCGAAACTATTACATTATATTTGCGAATCTGTTGTGTTTTTTCTTAACTTAAGAAAAAATTGGGCGTGGCTGTGTCGGGGCGCACAGCTGTTGGTTTAACGTGAAACGTCTATGTCAGCGAGTCGGTGTTAGCGTATTGAACTGAAATGTAAACGAGACATTCACTGCGTTCCAAATTTAATTTTAACATAAAACAGACACTGAATGGTACATGATAATTATTTCGACAAATATTCGATGACGATTTTGTTTAACATTGGCCTGTGATACGATAAGTAAGAGACATAAGGCATAATATCAACATCAATGTGTCTGATGAACGTAGAATCAATAGTGGTATTGCCCATTGTTGTTGGTTTTGTGGTCACGTAGTTGAGGCCGAATTCATTCTTCATGAAGTCAATGAGGTAGCTGTGTTGTGGATCGTTATTGAAGTCGCCACAGAGAACGATCGGAGTCTCCAAATCTGGTAGTGAGCTCGGTAATACTTTTGTCAAATCCATACAATGCCCGGGCATTCTATAGAATGTTTCGGTGTGATTCGAACGACTTTTCACGTCAAAATTATCGTGGAGAAAATTCGTTGCAGTGTTTTCGCGAGATTCTTGTGAAATCCACTTTAAGTTTAGTACGCACTTGGGAACACTGTGTCGCGATTGCTTGCGAAGCTTCATTCTAAATTCGTATCGGAAAGCTTTCATTTCTGAACGTAGGGAAAGTTTCAGAAAATAATGGCCCTAAAGCTGTTCACATCTCTATTCTATATTTCAGTACACGAATTATTCCAACGCTCTCCAAATTGAAAATGAAATGAACATTTTCTGCTACTCAACTTTGCAAAAGGGCTAAAGACCCATGAATAATCAGTATCGCACTGCATAAATACATGCATACTGATCGTCCATTAGGTGATGGATGTGATTTCGACAGTGGGGGGCAGGGGGATCTGCGAAACCCCACTCGTACGCTTAGGTTCTGGCAGGAACGATCGACATAGGACCGTGATGGGCATGGTAGGGACCCCTCAAACGCCTGCTTTCCCCGCCAACCTCCCTTTCATGCAGCGCACGCCTTCATGGAGTGGACGCTATGGTGGGAACGGTTTTGGACAAATTGAGACAAAAATGCTTGTGGTGGGGGTACCCGAGAATTTTTGTTCGGGTCGGGTCAGGACCCGAAAATTCGTGATACGCGGGTATTCGGAAATTTGGGGTACCTGAAGTCGAAATGGAGTCGGGTCGTGCTCAGGTCGGGTCGGGAAACCGAAAATTTATATTGTTTGGATACCCGAATGTCATAGATTTTCGGGTCCCGACCCGAGTCATCGAAACCCGACCTGAGATTCGGGTACCTGTCCCCCCCTAAAAAATATCCATCGCTGAGCGTCACCACGTCGCTCTGTTCCATTCACACTAACATGCGCATTTGCTGTCTCCGTGAAACGATTCGGCCAATAGCGGAAGACGTGTAGCGCGGAGTAGGGATATCACGAGGTCCCTACAAATTCCTCACTGCCATCTCCTGATGGACGATGCGTGCATATTGTGCCGGTGAATGTGAATGTGGTCTGATCATACACATTTTGTTTCGAGATATTTAGACTTTCGTATTTGAATATACTGAAAACTATTTTTCCATTGTGGAACAAAATGTTACGTAAAATATTTGATCTTCTAACGTGAAGTTTATATATCGTAGAGAATCGAAGTACAATTTCGTGAATAACTTGTTTGAAAATGTGTCTGTTAAACATTTAGATGATTTTCTAAAGCATCTTCTAGTTTTAATGACTTACGATGAACAAAAGTAATCCTTCTGGTTAAGAGGTTAATGTTCGGTACAGGGGACCACAAATTTTGAACTTTTTTAATATATATAATCCTGTAGATTTTTACGAGAAAATGCCGAAAATCCAAGTTTAAATCCTAGGAATTCAGTAGTTCAAAAGTTATGCGTGTTTAAAGTTCAGCGATTTGCACCACTTCTGAAAGGTAGGCGCGCCGCCTTGTTTGCATGTAGTGAGCGTCACGTATCGTTTAACGAGCGCAGCCGGTAGGTTGTACCACAAGTACGCGCTGATGTCGATAATGTCGATTTCTAAGCGTAGTCGGGCCGCCCTAACGGCCGGCTATCTCTACCCCCTCGCCGACATAACCACCAACCAATTTGGACTATACCTTTTGTTTGAGGTTCTATATATGATTCTGTATATTTTAATTACTGTTCAATGACAGCTTGCCCCAGAACAAAGTGCACATCTCAAGGATAGCCGCTCTCCATTATCGACGTCACCGTGTGGGGGAACGCTCTGAAATAAATTAACATGTAACTTCCTTGAAGGTTCATTCGGATCTGTTTTTACAAAAGCAATTCGTCGATAGGCAACAGTGAACAAAAAAATGAATATTAAGAAAATTTACAATTAGTCAATATTAAAATAGAGATTCACATTATCGACATCTTGACAATATAGTAATCTACATTATCGACATCCGCCACAACTGCGTGCTTGTGCTGCTATCTTGCGGCACCGCTCGTTAGATGACATGCGACATTCACTACGTATCAACATGGCGGCGCCCTTACCTGTGAAAAATGGTGGAAATCACTGAACTTTAAACACGCATAACTTTTGAACTACTGAATCACTAGGACTGAAACTTGTTTGTGGTCCCCTAAGCCAAACAGCAGTCACGGAAAAGTATTTAAGGATCCTTGTCTTTCCTACATAGTTGTGACAGAGATTTGGGAGATATGTCACTCGCAGGAGAGACAAAGACAGAGAGTAACCAAGTGGCTTATTTTTCGATGAAGCTAAACCTATTGTTGGGTAAACTTGCTTTTGGGGGCCCATCAATTTTCGATTATTATAAGTTTTATCTTGTTCATTTCGTCGAGAAAACTCCAAATATCGGAGTGCCAGACCGCGGAGTGCACTCGCTAAAAAGTTATGAGCATCTAAAGTTCAGTAATTTTCATTGTTTCAGCTCTGTTTTTGACAGGTATGGGAGCCGCCATATTGATAAGTAGGGAGATCTTGCGTGTAGTGACTCAGGGGCGACGCTAGATGGCAGCACTAGCGCGCCACCATATCGCGCATGTTACGGGTACATCACCGCGCGGCGCGTGCCACCGCACATCGCGCCACAACTCTGCAATGCCGATAACATAATTTACACACAATCAGGATATCTATATTTTTCATACTTACAATTACAAAATCGATACACAATCTAACCAGAACTAACCCAGACCCAATCTCAAACAACTACAACAACACCTCTTTTTCCCAACTCTATAAAATTAATTACAGCTACTTTTTATTCACAAAAATTTCAAAGCTCTAACATTCACAACTCACACAACCAAGATATCAAAATTTTTCACAATTACAATTACAAAATCGAAATACAATCTAACCGGCACTTTTTTTTTTAAAGTGTGGGGAAATCCTCCTTATGGATACCCCACGCCCGCGCCTGAGAGGGGAGAGGGATATATTGGGCTCTCTCGGTTGACGGCCGAGCATACCAACTAAACCCACACTAATCCGTCCCTGGGCTTATTGGGGATGGGCCGGGATCACCAAGAGGTATACGACTGTACCCGCCCCCACCCGTTTGAGCGCACTCAGGGGGAAGAGAAGCTCCCCCCAACCAAACTAACTTGGGGCTGGGCGACATATTGTGCCGAGCCCCCCCTTCCCTCGGGACTGCCCGATGGGCGAGTGGTACAGGCCACTCACCCGGCAGTCCGTGGTGACGCCATTTCTCCGTCCCCCCACGCCAAGGGGCCGGAGGGATGTCGTCGCCCATACCCGGCAAGAATCAGTCCGTTAGGACGAGAGCCTGAGCTCAAACCCTCCGGAGTGATCCCCCTCCCTGTGGGCGAGGCCAAGACTACACCCACGCCGCTCTCCGGCGATCCGGCTAGGCCGGATCGTGGGTGTGGGGTTTCTTTCCCTTCCTGGGCACCGGCTACTTGGGCGGACACATCACCTGCTTCTCCTCCGACACCTCCATGGGTGCCGGCCCTACCTCGGCGACCTTAGCCGCCGCACCGCTTTTGGCCCGCTCGCCCAACTTTCCGCCCCCCGGGATGAACATTGGACAAGCCCGTGACCCCGAGCGGTGCTCGGCAGGCTTACCAAGGTCGCCGCAAAGAGGGCAACGGTGCCCCTCATCCCCGCACCGGTAGCAGCGACCGCTCCGGTCCGCCTCCTCGTTGTGCGGGCACTTGGCCCACATATGTCCCGGCTTGAGGCAACGGAAACAGGAGGGAAACAGGAGCAACAGGAAACTGGAGCGGCCGCTGCTCCAGTACTTCGACGCGGGACGACGACCACCCAATGGTCAGTCGGCCCGCGCCCGCCACTTTCCTCGCCGCAGTCAGGGGGAGCTGGACCTACACGGTCCCCACCCCCTCCTGACAGCGGCAAGCGCCTGATGCCCCCAACACGGACCGCAGCCTCCTCACACCTCCCCACGCGCGCGAGGGAGGCGAAGGTCCGCCCTTTTCGTTGGCCAGTTGACTCGGTAGAAAGCGACTGGCAGTGCCCGCCCGCACCCCTGGCTCCGTGAGCATACACTGAAGTGTGTCCCAGGATCCACCACGAGGAGGTGGACCTAGAGGCTTTAGATGTGTGACATCTCTCAAATAGAGAGAAGTGCTCGACAGTGGATCTGAATCACCACTGTAGAGGCCACACACCCTCGGATCCCAATCTAATCGGTACTAACCCAGAACTAACCCAGAACAAAATCCTAACGACACTTTTTAGTTTCCCGTAACAAACCATTTTCTCGAGCCCAAATGAGGGCTTCTTCCTGACATCTAGGCAAGCTCAAGAAATTAAAACGTGCAGCAGCCATTCCGGTACACACTAAAACTAGAAATTCGAATTCTCCCTTCAACATGCCCAGGGTACTATCAGGTGGCGCGCTAGTGCTGCCATTTAGCGTCGCCACTGAGTCACTACACGTAAGTACTCCCTACTTATCAACATGGCGACGCCCATACCTGTCAAAAACAGAGCTGAAACAATGAAAATTACTGAACTTTAGACGCTCATAACTTTTTAACGAGTGCACTCCGCGGTCTATCACTTGAATATTTGGAGTTTTCTCGACGAAATGAACAAGATAAAACATATAATAATCGAAAATTTATGGGCCCCCAAGAGTAAGTTCAGCCCTATTTTGTGAAGCGAAGAAGCAATACTTTTTAATAATTTTTGTGTTGAAATATTCTTTGTTCTATTTCGTGTAACCGTTCAGAGCCCTTTTATTGAAGAAGTGTACAGAAAAAAATTTCTTCTATAAAAACGTACACTTTTATTATTTATAAAGTTTCAAGAGCCAAATTGAAAAAAGGGCTCTGTACGGTTATCCGAAATAGAACAATGAATATTTCAACACAAAAATTATTAAAAAAATATTGCTTCTTCCCTTCAAAAAATAGGTCTAGCTTCATTGAAAAATCAAGCCGCGCGGTTACTCTGTCTTTGTATCTCCTGCGAGTGACATATCTCCCTCTCTGTCAAAGCTCTGTAGGAGAAACAAGGATGTCCGACAAAGTTATGAAATACATAGAATGACAACCTCTACGCCGATAGTGGCACCACATTGGCACCGACGCACCCTTAATGGCTGTTCTTCTTTCTCCCGACATCGCACAACGCAGGCATAAAAAATAAATAACCTACACCACTATCGAAATAAGTTTCCAGGGATAAATATGAGAAAGTGACATGTTCGTGTCATTGCTTACTTCAGGGATACCGTTTATTCTCGCTCCCTGTGGTTGGCCCGAGTGTTCGGAGCCGCTCAGGCGCGTACCATAGCATAGGCGCTATTCGTGGCGCATCAAAGCGACACTCGTGTCAATAGGTTTCCACATTGACCATTGAGGTACTATTGCCAATGCGTTTTTTTTTTGTTAATGGTATCTCCTTAGGTCTATTTCACTATGCCGCACTATAATTCCGGAGAACAGCTGTAGAAAATGAATTATAAAAATAAATTCGTAAGATAAATTTTAAAAATAGGTATTAATTCTATTGTCCAAATTGTATTAACATGTGGGATAACTTGATTTTCGCGCACGTTTAGACGTACTTGGCAAATTGGTAAAATCTCCGGAAAGTTTGGACGTAGCTGTTCGCATCGTCGACGCTTACATTGTAACACTCTATAGTACGCGCCTGAGCTGGCTCGAGAACTATGGCCGCGAGACGCGCGGCCGGGTCGAGGAGGCGTAGCCTTCGAGAATCGGCCGTCGCGAGCAAATAAACGACAGCCCTGGCTTACTTTATGGCCATTTGAAGAAAGTTCTTCCATAATATAAGAATATAGATCGATTTAACATAAAAAAATATGAAGATTGATACTTTTTTTTAGTTTCACCACCTTCATAATCACTGGCACACATAGTATTCGAACATCGATGTTTGATCTTGACTTCCAATTCGGAAGTAACAATAGAGTGAGCCAAATTGAGCAAATATCTTCTAAGGTTACCAAGTTACATACCCTGGTGACTGGTGATGACAAACGTTTTGATTTTCTCGGCATCTTGTGTGAATGTGACAAATCATATATAAGTTACTGCTGGTCCAATAGACATTCGACAATTGTTTGTTCTTCGTGGCATATATTAGGTCGTTGCATACGAAATGTCCGATTTTTAAGAGTAACATTGATCCAGCATCACTTTTTTCTATGTAAACTTATTGGTCACAGAAACCACCCTTATCAATGAATTATATGGTTTCTTGATTGTATTACAGTAAAAATTGTACGAGATTGTCCATTTTGTAATTTATTTTTTACTACCAACGAATGTTGCGTTGATTAATCACGTCATTTTGACCAAATATCAGATAATGCTATCGACAAGATGTTGTTTTTCCACTTATATAAGAAGGAAGCACGTCAATCGCATCGATTGACATTGAAATAAGATTTATTTAAAAGTAAAAGTATACAGGGTGTCCCACGCAACTATCGCCACGATTTTTCGGGCATTTCCGATAACCATATAAAAAAATGTTTGGAACAAAATTAATTAGTTTCTGTTTTATTTTTCTGTTAATTTTAAAAAATTAATTAATTTTTTTAAATTGGCACTACACAATTTTTGGTACATAATATTATTGCCATATCGAGACGAGTTCAACGGCCTAGTATATAATTAACTTGAAATTACCTTAACAATATGGTAAGTTTGAGTTTTTGATATTGGTCAACATATGGATCCCTAGAAAAAAATATCAACAACTCAAGCCTGCCTTACTGTTAAGACGTTACTCTTAAGGTCACCTCAAGATCACATTATACCAGGCCGTTGAACTCGTCATGAAATCAGCTATAATATTATGATCGTTTTCTTTTCTGAATTTTTTTCTATTGAATTTTGTTGAGAAATATACTTTAATTTTACTAGTTAGAGAATAATAGTAGTACACTTATAATACGAAAGAGGTTATACAATCGGATACAATATAAAGAGAAGCACGCTGTTCGATTATCCACACGGAAGTGAAGCGCACGGAAGGGATGCTAGTAGAAGGGGAATCGATCCCGCATCGATCGCGATAAGTTCGCATGATATATTGAGAGCGCGAGATTTAACATTAACGTTCTTATTCAGACTTCAACACATTTTGTAGCCGACTAAAAACTAATTAATTTTGTGCCAAACATTTTTTTATCTGGCTATGGGACACCCTGTATATTTAAAATAAAATTGCAGATTGAACCTGAAGGATCAGCCTTGTACCTCAAAGTGATATACCTACGATAAACCTGTAGACTGTAATAATATTTCTTGATCGAAACGCTTTATAACATTTGTATTCTAAAATCGGACATCTCATGTGCGACAACCGAATACATACTCATGGTATAACGGACAACTAATGTATTTTAATGTTACACCTTCATGCTGTATTTTAAGCATAACGTTCGAAACAAATGATGTATACACTATGAAAAATGTATGCAGATTCACTGAAACGAACAAAGTCGACTTTGAAATTTCCGAAGATCTCACAAGGGGACACAATTTTTTTGTGACTGCATCGACCGCGTCGTTGGTAGAAAAGGATAGCGCATGTGAACACGGACCGCGCGACCGAAGGCGCAACAAAAATAGCGTATCGGTGAGACAGTGCTAGTGCAATAATGAAACTTCTTTATTCTTTACTTATTTTTTATGAAATTTGACCAATATATTTGCGACTTTTTTCTGATTAAAATGACACCAAACAAGATACAATTTAGCCCATATTTACTGTACATTTAAAGCATCATTTATCACTTCAGAAATTTGTTGGGGATGGTTTCATAGCAAGAAATGAAAAATAAAAACGTTTTCATTAATATTGTGCTACCATACGTTCCTAACAGACGTTATCGTTCCAGCATGTCTCGAACGCTCACGCGCATGCTCGTAATTAGATCGTACACTAGACGCGATTTTAAGGAGGCCTCTTCATGTAAAAAGTTTAAAAAATTAAAAATATTTTTTGTTTACATAAACAACTTAACATCTCGAAAATATAATCTCACAGAATTAGACCAGAATTTTGAAAATTAACGGAGTTACAGCCCGTTGAAGGTTTTTAGACGAATCATTTTAATAAGAAAAATGTGAAACATATCTTGAGGAAGGTTGTATAAGAAGAAAATTGAAAATGAAAAAGTTAGCATCGCATTGGTATTTTAAACAATACGATAAGTTTTTAATTTTTGCAGACCGTCGTTATCGTTGATTCTCTTTCTTTTTCACTCGCCATCCTTTTCTATGTCTTAAACTTACTACATACCGTCAAAATTTAAGGATCCGTGAATACGGATCCGTTCGGCACAATAACGCCTTAGTTGTCGGAATGGAACGTGCCGAACGGATCCGTATTCACGGATCCTTAAATTCGTACTACACGGTTCACGTACCACGTGTACACGTGTATTTTAATACACGTCCAAAACCGCGATCTCTAGTTGACACCGATATACCTAACCCGGTATCGAATTACATACGTGGCATGTTTTCACTGCTTGGCGACCAAGGGAGCTCCAACTCCTGGACTCCTCGCGGGGTATGCCCCCCCAGTGGAAGGGAAAGGCGAACGGACTAATTGTAAGATCGACCATCTCCGTGGGACTTTACTGATTATGTATTTCGATATTATGGAGCTCTTGATAAACCTTTATTTGAATTGTTTCGATAAAACATTATGATATTTCCGATAAGACAGTATTATAAGTACAAACATTATAACAACTATGTCAGGTTAACTCGACACCGTATGTATTTGTTTTAATGTAAGCGAATAGTAGGGTGCATGTATGTACATGGTACATGTATATGCGTGTGTGGGTAATGCATGAGAACGAAGGGTGTTCCTAATGCCTTTCTAAACACCTGATAATTATTATCGAATGTCTATTGTACTCGCTCATTAATATAAGAATGAGAATAAAATATGACCTGGAGTGACCCGAAATTACTATGTGACCTGAAACTATCGAAAATTATATCCTAAGTTAACAATAGAATGTGTGTGATTAGTAATGGCGATCATATTGAATATTTGTAACTAAACAATATTTTGAATTAATCATAATCATGTTCGAATAACGAATTCAAGAGATATTTTTCGTGTCAAGAGCATATCCAGAGGCAACCATATTTGATATTATCGACTAAACTATATTTTAAACTGAATGTAACTATGTTGCAGCAATAAATGGTTCTAAATAATACTGCTGTAATCTTAACATTACAAATTATTCGAAATTTTTTCTGAGTTTTATTAAAAACTTTTAGTTTGCATTCGATACCACGTGCGTAGCGATCGTTAAGGTGGATTATCTGAAATCATGCTTGAGATTATTTTGCTTGATTGGAAGAGGTTATGCCAAATAATCTATTACGAAACTGTGTTAAAACCAAAAAGATATTTGAAAGCGTGTTCTTTAACGTTTATTAGTGATCGAATACAATGGCGCCTTGATTGTTCGAATTTCTTTTACACTTCTTATTTGAACTTTTAACCTCTCTAGCTAGAAAATATTTTTCGGTCACTGAGAAACATGCAGATGAAATCCGGATAATCAAAAATCTATTGTATGTACGTACACGTAAATAAATGAAAAATTATCGAAATGTGTCCATGTTTCGAGTAAACTTATCATAGTTTAACCATTGATTTCACCGAGCTAAATTTCATAATTTTAAGTTCGTAAAAGTGTACTAGACTATTACAATATTATTATTTGGAGAAAAACAGTTTGACAAGTAACCCTCGGATATTTATGTTAATCATGCTGATCTACTACGAGTATTACGCGTGAATTTATTCCTATAACCCAGACCTAACCCAGAACCGTGTGCCATACCGTTGTGCGCAATCGTCTGTGCGCAAAAGAGCCATCCCCATTTGGGAGTGGGATTAAGATACAATGCTTAATCAATAAGCATGGATGTAGCTACCTAAACTACTACTACTCTCCTGCACTACCAATTCGTTGAGACGCGACTGTGAAATGTGCACGTCGTTGTCTGTTCACACTGGTTGATGGCAGTCCCTTTTGACGTCTATCGTAAGTAAAACGGTGCTTGAGTTGATGAACTGCAACTCTCTCTGAGCGCCAGTGATGGACAAGAAGCATTGCAAAAAATATTCGAATAACAAGTCCATTGTTAACTTGTAATTTATTTTTCTTTCGAATGCGAAATCTATTTAGATGTTGTATTCGATTATTACGTCACACAATGTTCGATCCAATAGGCGATTTCGGCACAAAATTCAACACCTAAACTAATAGATTTTCCATCTAAGATCCTTAATACTTTTTCAAAGAGCATATGAAGATCTATCAGTTGATGGAATGAAAATACAATTTTATTGAATATGTTGGTTAGTTAAATAAATGTGCGCAGGGTTAAATAGGTAAAGATATTTGTTCGTGAATTGGCTGAGTGAGTCGGCAGTGCGTGCGCGCCGACTACGTCGCAGTCCACGATTGGTTGCGGCTCACGTAGCGACGAGATCGAGGATCGATTCGCCGCTCGCCGTATCATAGGTCGGCACCGTCAAAGATCGATTTCGATCGTTTATCGACCCAATCGGCGCTTGAATCCGATTGGCGGAACTCTCGGTCGTTCGTTCGACGGTGACGGCTAACGGCCAGCTGATCGATCTCGATCACTTCTCTCTCGCTTTTAAGTAAGCGATTATAGTGGAGCAGCGAGGAGAGGTGTGTGGTGAGCAAAGCGATGCGTCTCTACCTCGTGTCTCTTGACCGGTGCCTAGTGTACAGTAAATCTATCTATCTCCGTTTATGGAATCATCCGTGAAACATCATATCGATAAGACTCTTGTTATCGGTTAAAAAGGTGCTTTATTGAAAATTACGCAAAGTGTTTGCGTCCGTTGTATATACATCAAGTTTTTCTTTGTGAGAAGTTCGTTCGGAGTCGACGATGCCTAGTGGGGAAAATAAAGTTGTTTCCTAGTCAAACGCATTCGTTCTACTATTTGGTCCTTCGAGCCGAATTCAGCGCTGTAGTTTATCTGAAACATTAATAGTTAATTGATTCGAACCAATTAGTGCAAATGTAGGGACCTTGTCGCAAACCAACGTCTTCTCGGGCAACGGATCTCCCGCGTTGTGGTCAATATTAAGAAGAAGGGAAAGGCCAATATCTACCTAGAATTGCTTCAGGCTGGTTTTGGCATCCTCGATCAGCTATGGGTTGAATACCACCAGGGCGATTCTGCAGTGAGAACCGCCGCTAGAACAGACTCTAAATTAAAGGAGAGTCATCATTTTAAGGACGACGAATACGAAGAGGCCCAACAGATGAACATGGAGAAGTTCGGATCTTTACGCGCAATGATCTCCGAATTCGAAGCCGCTGCTCCAGTTAAGGTATCTCCGAATTCGAACGCAACGGTTGCCAAGACGGGCGCTGAGAGGTCACGTGCCGTGTTGCCAAAAATGGCTCTTCCCACGTTTGATGGGCAATTCAAGGACTGGTCATCCTTTCGCGATTTGTTTACGTCGCTTATTATCAACGACTCATCTTTGTCTCCCGTGGAACGCCTTCACTATTTGAAAACTTGCATGAAGGGCAACTTCCACGTCGCGTTGGACAAACTCGAAAGCCGCTTCGCGAATCGCTGACTCCTTGTACAAGCTCAAATTCGCATACTTGCTAAATTAGCTCCGTTACGCAAGGAATCAGCTACCGAGATGCAGCGACTTTTCGACGAAACTTTCGACGCCATCGATGCTCTTGATAATCTGGATCGACCAGTAACTAACCCCATCGACTGGATCGTCGAATTGATAGTCGAACGGTTAGCCAGTCTCGGCGAGAGTGGGAAGACTCCGTGAGGCACTCTAAGGGACTCCCGACGCTAGAGCAGCTGAAAACGTTCATGATCGGGCGTATCCATACCTGCGAAGTGTTAGAATCACCTCGACCCGGAGAATCCTGAGACGGCAAGAAACCCTCCTCCAAGGCATTCAAGGTGCACCAAGTGTCTAAGACGAGCTCTTCTTCTAAGTTTTGCAGCCTCTGTTAAGGGACGCACTACGTTCTGTACTGCAGCCGATACCAGGAGAAGACGCCCGTCGAGCGGAAGGAAACTGCACGAAAGCGGAACCTCTGCTTCAACTGCCTTGGCAAACATTCAGCTAGTGACTGCAAGTCCACAAAGAGGTGTCAGAAGCGTGAGGGGAAGCACCCCACTACGATGCACGATGCGGTCGTGACCGTGAAGGAACCTTCCTCTTCCGGAGTCAGCATACAACTACGCACGTGAGTCGATCTTCCGCAGTTCTTCTCAGTACCGCTCGCGTCACAATTTCAGGCTCACGAGGACGAGACTGCCTAGTTCGCTCGCTCATAGATCCCGGCAGTGATGTCTCGCTTATTTCGGAGGCACTGGCTCAGCGGCTCAGCGTTAAGAGGAGTTCAGCTCGGGTTCCTCTGATCGGGGTCGAAGGTGCCAAGGCGAAGTTCACGCGGGGGAAAACCACACTGGTCATGTCTCCTCATTGCGGCGGGGAAATTCAATTCCAGGTTCCGGTATAACGATTCTGTTACCCGGGTGCCGGCGAGAAAGCGATCGGTGTGAAAAGACGTGGTGCGTTTAGGAGAAATAAATGAGGCGTTGGTGCAATTAAATAAAGTCTCGCCGAGGTGAGGTTTCATGGTGTCGATAAACGCGGTGACGGGGTTTCGCGGTACGCGGCAGGTGTCGATGGGCTTTCGTGCGGGGCGAGATGAAGGAGGGCAAGCGGTGATTTCACTGTCCGAGCGAGCGGTGCGGTGTGACGGAGTTCGAGGCAGAATTCGTCGTCACGACGAACGGTACGGTGCGGCGGAGCGGGCGATACATTTCGTCGTCACAACGAACCGTACGGTGGTGCGGAGCGGGAGCTGGATTTCGCTGTCACAGCGAACGGTACAGTGTGGCGGAGGGAGAGTGGAGGTTTCGTTGTCACAACGAACGGTAAGGCGGAGTGAGAGTGGGGGTTTCGTTGTCACAACGAACGGTATGGCGGAGTGAGAGTGGAGGTATCGTTGTCACAACGATCGGTGTAGTGCAGATGGATATTTACCTACGTCACGTAGATGGGTCAGCTGGAGTGTCGCTGTCCCAGCGATCGGAGAAGAGTGGTCTAGAATATACTGTCACAGTACGGTGGTCGGTAGGAGGTTCGTCGTTGTCACAACGACCGGAAGACACGGCACCCTATCGTGATTTGGCCGGGCCTTATATACATAATATTTTCTGGTGAAGGGTGGTGGTGCGGAGGAGTATTAGGGTAGTTTTGTGTATCCGGTTCCCGCCAAAATGTGTTTCTAGACGCGCGGGTAGTGTGGCGTGTTTACTGTCACCGTGACAGTTCTTTGGCGCGGAGGTAGTGCGGTGAGGGTAGTTCTCTGTACGGTGACGCGGTACCGATGATCCGTTACGCGACGCGTTCGGCATCTTTCGGTTCTAGTCGGTCGGGCTCGGTACGCGACTCGTTAGCCTTAGACCTGCAGCAAGCAGGCCTGTTACACCGGTCTACATTATAACGGCACTCTCTCTAGGGGGAGGGGGCGTGTCGGATCACGCCTTCGACTCTTCCTTATCGGTGGCGGCGCCTTCTTGCCCTGGCCGGGGCGGGGATCTTCGGGTCACCCGGACCGGGCGGGGCACAAAGAAGCCGGGGCCGTGGGTGGACCGAGCGGGGGAAGTCCATTCCGACGGCCCCAGGGATGGCGCACCGGGCGCACCTGTGCCTACGGCGCACCCCTCCCCGATGGTAGTCCCACATAACCTCGCCCCCCCCCCCCTGGAAGCCGGGGTATGCGTAATGCATTTCCTCACAAAAAAAGGTTCTGATCCATGCTAAAAGGTAATGCAGATTCAGATCCAGACTAAAAGATGATTGAGGCTCTGATCCAGGCTAAAAATTAGAATGGGGGTAGCACTATGCCGGAGACATCAAAACCCCGGGCATGAGCACTCTCATATACTCTGTGTTCCTAGGTTTAGAATGCGCAAAAATGGCTACCACACGATTTAATTTTTCGAGCCTTCCAAGAAGTGAAGAAGAAGCCGTGATTTGGGCTCGTGAAAATGGCTTTCCACGGGCATCTAAAAAGTGTTGATTTCATCGCTATCAGATGAGGTTGTACAAAACAAAAAATATGCATGGTATTGGGTGGTTTAGATACGCGAAAGGTCGGGAGCAGTGCCGGCAGTTTTCGGCGACTGCGAATTCGTTCTTCGAGGACATAAGATTTCCGTTATGCAAGACGATAATGTAAGTTTTATAGTTTTGATGTATTTGTTCAACATAATTTAATGATTTGTTATTTTTAAGATTGATACGAGTTGTGTGACTTGTCGTCAGAAGACGAAACGTCAACGGCTCCCAGCACGATTGCAGCGTGGTTCCACAACTGTCGTGAAATGATCGTGGATTATTTTCAGTCTGAAAAGCCGAAATTAGAGGGAACTTCGGCTACTGGAACTCCGATTATAGACCAGGTAGAGTATACTGAGTTGGTTTCAGTTAGCTTTTTGGGGGTCTGGGGACGGAGCCCCCAGCCATATCCGCGAACGAGGAGTTGTAAGTATAGTAATATGTACTCTGACGTGGCAAGTTTTTCCTACGTCCCCCGATCCCGTAAAAGAGAGGCCGGGCCGCCCTCTGGCAGTGCCGATGCGAAACGGCCGTTTGCGAGCGCTCTCCCTGGGAAAGCCGATTTCCAGGGGACGAAAATTAACGCGTTTGAGCGTCGCGCCACTTGGGCGACGCGAACTTTGCAGGACCGAAACCGGGCTCCACGGGAGCCCGGCCCCTATTTCTCACCGACCGAGGCGAAATCGGAACTGGCTGCGGAAGGAATTTCGTGTCGAGACACCAAGGAAAGGACCGATTCCGGGTCAGCAAACCCGGAGGCACCGACGTGGGAACGTGGACACGGGACGACCATTTTCTCGACCCCGTCGCTGTCTCGCCCGGAAAGAAGGTGTCCACGACCGGAGCGGCCAGGCCCTTCCTTTACACGAGCCGTCGCCGCCACCACCTGAGCGAACGCGATCGCGATTTTCCGTGAGCCAGGGAACCCGCGCGACAGGATGCGATCCTGCGGATAGAAATAGGTTAGGGAGTAGGGGGACGCCTCGCTTCCGCGTTACCGGGCCACCCGAAAGTAGGCCATTGGATCGTTGGTCGTTAACGAAGCAAGCCACCAAAGTATTGCCACGTTTAAATCCGAACTGCGTAGTGCGTTGCCGAAGAAAGGGACGGCCAAAACGAGAGGGCCGATCAGCTGCCGCCGTATAGCCGTTGCCGTTTGGTAAGCACCAGTCAGACTTCCGTCTTTAATATCGTGATCCAGTGATCTTTTCGTGTTGGCTCGGTAGCGTTTTCGTGAGGTCCGTGTTCGCGTCGCGAAACTACGAAACCGTCTCCTTGCCGCGTGTGCAGCCATATTATCGAAAAAGGACGAACGGTCGTCGGTCGACTAACGTGCCTGCCGGGTGGTAAGATGCCGGTATTAACGCGGAGTCGCGGATTCGCGGGGGGGCCGTATCGTTGCTGATTTCGCGAAGAATTGTACGATATCGTCGAGATGTTCCGCGGTGTGAGGACGCAACGGTCCGTATCGTATCCGACGGCAAAGTTCGAACGACCTGGTCATTGTATCGCGTGTTCCATCGGAATCCGACAGTTGTCTCGTGAACTGCCGGATTCGACGCGAGCGAACGAAGAAAGCGCGAGCGACCGAAAATCCGTCGCCAAATTATCGCGAACGCGCGGGCTTATAATTTACCGCTGCCGGCTCCCACCGGCAGCCACGTCGTGTCCATCAGACCAATAAATAATGTTCAAGCCGATTCTATCGTCCGAATTATTTCCGGTGAGAAACCTTTCCGCCGCGGGAAATGCTCCGTACTTCGCCGCGTAGAATCCTGAGCCCATCCTCGAGCCATCCAGAACATCGCGTGGTTCTCGCAGTTTCGGAGCGTTCTTTCGCGCCTCGTGTCGTTATCGCGCTATTTGCGTGACACTGCCGAGTGTCTGGCGCCCGAAAGTAGATTCCCATAGCGGCTTCTTTCATGAAAATCCGAATCTGCGAGATACCTTTTTGTCCCGGGTGGACCACGCATCGTGCGGCCTAGCGTGGCCCGGCGTTTCGCTCGTAAATATCCGGTGTCGCACGCGTTTCTTCCGACGGCAACGGGAAAAACCGGCGACGTGACAATATACATATGGGTCATTCCATGCCGAATCAATCACTTTTTGCGGTCACCATCTTCGATTTTGTTCTAATTTAAACATGTCGTAGTCCATGTGAAATTAGGGGGGGGTTTAAGTCATCATTTTGCCGAATTCAATTTTTTTTAGAAATGACGGGCTTTCAAAGTTTGCGATTTTTGTCCATTTTGGCGAAAATAATTTTTTCATCCTCGATAATTAACTTTGTGCATGATCGGCCACACGTACTGTTGTCGGATCAAACGATCCGTGATCTTGGCGCTCGCATGCGACGGCGACTGAAAGAGCTCGCAAACGCAGTCGCGCAGTGATGTCGGTAGATACGGTTGCAGTACTTCGTCAGACAAATCGTCAAATATCCCCGTGTGAACCGGTCCCCACGTGAGTTTTCTTAAAACTAATGGCGGGTCCGCGGCGGCGCGGAGTTGCGCGTGTTCCGAGTCTCTCGACTGTTTTTTTTTTTTTTATATTATTTTACGTCGCTTTGTGAATTCCTATTCAGGAATTATTTCGCGACCGGACCTACAGTTTTTATGAGGTGGGTTCCGAACCACCTTGGGCAACACAGTTTACAGAGCACATGGAGTATTTCCAGAGGTGCCGGCGTCGAGGACCGCACTCGCGACCACGGAGTCCGTAGGCGCGCGGTCTAACCACTGAGCCACTGCGTGCCCCTCTCTCGACTGTTCCTCGGACAATTCCTTTAATGAGAATTGTGTAGGCAGACGAATCGCTTGCACGCACGTAAGCGAGTCTGCGACGACATTCTCGTCGCCCGCCAGGCACAGAATATGCGTTGAGAACTGCGCGATATAGGATAATTGCCGCTATTGGCGCGGGGACGCGGGGTCTGCTTTCTGCGTGAAGGCGTTCAGTAAGGGCTTATGATCTGTAAAGATCTTGAAATCGTGCCCTTCTAGGAAGTAACGAAAGTGTTTTACTGCCTCGTGTAACGCAGTTAGTTCGCGATCGAAAGTGCTGTATTTTACCTGTGATGGCGAAAACTTGCGCGAAAAGAATGCGAGTAGTTGCCATACACTGAGTTGCACGACCACCGCGTCCATGACGAAGTCGGACGTGTCGGATACCAGTCAAATTTCTGCAGAGTCGCACGGATGTGCTACGAGTGCGGCCTTAGGTAATTGATTTTTGCACTCGTCGAACGCTGCTTCTGCCTCCGAGGTCCACCTGATCGGGCTTTTGTCATGCTTCTGCGACTTGCGCAGGTATGCGTTTAGTGGTGCTTGCTTTGCAGCTGCATGCGGTATGTAGCAGCGGTAAAAGTTCACCATCCCCAGGAATCTTCGTAATTCTTCGGTCGTATGAGGCTTGGGAAAACTTCGAATGGACTCGACCTTGGCGGGAGTCGGTTTGAAGCCTTCTCCGTCGCGCCCCACTAGCACTTGTCCAAATTCAAGCGCAGGTGGTATTGTTACAATCTTTGCAAGATCATCTCAATATGTTCCTCGTGCTGCTCTCGTGAGGAGGACGCTACGAGAATGTCGTGCAGGTTGTAGAAGATGAAATCCAGGTCGCTGAGTGCGCGATTCGTGTAGCGCTGGAAGGTTTGTCCGGCGTTCCTGAACCCGAAACTCATGGCGCAGTATTCAAACAGCCCGAATGGCGTGATGACTGCCGTCTTTTGGATGTTTTCGGGGGCGATGGGAATTTGGTGGTACGCCCGATACCAATCCAACGCGAAGAAGATGCACTTGTTGCGCAGGATGGTCGGAAAATCATGCAGGTGCGGAACGGGGTACCTGTCCGGTAGCGTCCTCTAATTCACCCGCCTGTAGTCTCCGCAAACTCGCCAGTCTGCGTCCTTCTTCGGTACCATGTGGATCGGACTGGCCCAGGGACTGCTGGATGGTCAGCTGATACCTGCCTCCACCAATCTTCGGAACTCTGTCTTCGCGGCTTCGAGTTTGTTTGGCGCCAATCGGCCTGGGCGCTCTGTCACGGGAAGGCCAGTGGTGAGAATATTATGAAACATGGGGTTGTTCCAATCCCACGTCCGCGGAAATTTCGCGATGATATGCGCGTACTTTTTCTTCGGGTTGATCAGTTGCACGGAGAAACCGGTGAACTGCTTGGTGAACACGCCCGCTTACAGTCCCGTGAGGGAGTCGGTAAGGACCTGTCCTTTTAAGTCGACCACGAGCCTTTATTTCGCGAGCATGTCGACCCCAAAAATGGGGTACGGCACGTCTGGTATGCAGAAATTCCACTTGATCGGTCTGCAGAGCCCGGGATCGAAGGTGCGCCGGGTTGAACCGTACGTGTCAATGTTCGTATTGTTAGCTACGCACAGATTTAGGCCGACGCCTTCCTCTGGAACCTGTGCGGCTTGGGCACAAGGGAGATGTCCGCCCCTGTGTCGATCAGGAAGTTTTGCCCTGTGGCGCGGTCGCGAACGTGGAGACGCTTGGATGTTGAGAGACCTGTGCCGGTTTGTAACCACAGTGTTACTAGCCTAGTTTTCTCGCGATGCTGCCAACGGTAGGCAAATCCCTACAGTGCCCATTATAGTGCTGCGCTCTAGTCTAGTTCTTAGCCTGGAACAGAACCGGTTTCGTCTTTATCCTGGAACAGAACTGGTTTCGTCTTTATCCTGGAACAGAACCGGTTCCGACTTTAGCCTGCAACAGAACCGGTTTTGACTTTAGCCTGGAGCAGAACCGATTTCGTCTTTGGCCTGGATCAGAACGTACAGTTTCATTATTTTATCTGGTTTTATATAAAATATGCAACTAATATATAGATCTAATATACCAATCTTTAATTAATATAAATGAAACATAATATTAATTATAATGATAGAAATATTTAAATTTTTCCCGATCTTTTAGTTGCAAACTCTAATTGTAAAAAATAAAAAACACGGAAGAATTCGTAGAAATACAGATTTCATATCAAAGCATTAATTTAATAATGAGGTATTGTCATCAACAATGTCTCCAATTGTTTTCATATTTTTAACTACGGTTATTATTAATTAAAAAAAATAAAAACCAATTTCGACGAAAACCCATATACTTCCGACGTACTTCCGACATCGCCGATAGGTGTAACTGTAGCGTATCCGACTGCGGAACCGATGGAAACTTTTTTGACATGGTTCGAGACCATGCGGGGACATAAATTTTCTTTCATCAGTAAATATTTTTGCACCTTCTAACAATAAGATTTTTACTAGATGATTTTAAAAACATATTTGAAGTACTTTTAAGTAGTTTTACATGATAATATTGTAGCTTACTCTTTATTTCATCGTTGTTTTGAATTCTTATGGGCTGCATTACAGCTCTGTTTAACACTCTTTTACAACTTAATACATTTTTCGTGATGATCATTGAAAAAACAAACATGTTTCCACATTTCAGTCCTTCAGTGTCCTGTATCACATTTGGAGTTTCATGGCACGCTAACAGTCGCTATTGTAGTAAACCTCATTTAGTGATCTTACATATTTTTGTAACAGTTCCAAGTGCTCACTCTTTGTCAATGACACACTCTTTGTAACAATTAAATCTAATTTAATATTAAGTAAATGTTCCGGAATAGTGCGATCACAATTCGAACCCCGCGTTAACCGGCGATCCAATGTTCAGTCTTTCAGCTTCAGTTATCTACTAGCTGCGGCCGCGCGCACACCGAACTCTCACTTACTCTCTGCGTCTATTACGACTATTATTTGTTGTTATATAATGTTGGAGTTTTGAGGTTATATTAGAAATAACTGCGTGGACGTTGGTGGAGATTAAAATATAAAACCATATTTATTTCAAATAACAAAAATAATTCTTTATCTGTAGTGCCATCGGTGCATGGCTTTTTAATATAGAACAAAAATATAATACTTTATATTAACTATAATTCACACCTTGAACACGTGCTTCTCATTGCATAAATCATGACGAGAGTCTCACTGTTCGAGATTGGCGCGTGCGAGCGCCATGTTAGCATGACTAGGTATGTGTAGTATGTGTACACAAACAGAAAAATGTAACAATTGCAATGAACCGAGGCTACCGAGCACGGGCAGTGTCGCCAGTTGAGTCCAAGTCTGGACTCATTTACTCCCCTACTTTTCTCCTTCCACTATCCCATTCCAGCACCACACGCAACGCGTCCCACTCAATCCCCGTCGCGCACGCGCAACGTGTCACATATTACGACTCTGACCATCAGAGAGGGGGTACCTGTATTCCCCTCGATTTTCTCGACCTGGCGACACTGAGCACGGGCCATATTTATAGACTAACGCGTGTACGGGCCCACGCCAATCACAGCCGAGCCCGGGCACGCACCAATCGGAACGCGCTATCGGTCCGCGAGCCGAACGCGACGCGATCGCGCTCTCCATGGTCCATGCTCCGGTTCTCGGGGTATATAAGGCGCGCCGAATTGCCGATCCGGCGGAGTTCGACCGCTGGAGTTCTTTTCAGAGCTCGAACTTTCCAACACGGCAACAGCTCTTCCTGGAACTATTCCTCGCCACGGCGACGAGCTCGCTTCCTCCGGAGCTCCTGAGCGCGAACATTCGATACCCTGTCTTCGGGTGCGCCCCGAAGCTCTTCTTCGCCTCTTCTTCTACCGACGTCCCGAAAGGCGAGGAAAAAGGGGAAACAGTACACTAGGCGTCCTATACCTTGCCCGTCCGTCGTCGTCGCCATCCTGGACTGTACCGGGACCCGCCGCGGCAGAGTGGTGAACACGAAACCATCGGGCGCTTCCGAGTGCGTGCGGCCGTAACTCTTCCTTCGGGCGCTCCTGTCGGAGTGTTGCGGCACGACCCGACTCATCGGCCCGTGCGGGTTGGAGGGACCGATTCCTGACGCGCCGATCCTACCTCCACGCCGACCACCCCTGGCGAAGTCCCGAGCCGTGCCGATCGCCAACGAAAACGGTGAGTACGCGTCTCCCGGGCGCCCCCGGGTGCATACTCTCTCTTTCCCCTCCTACGGGTGCTCCCGTAGGAGCGCTGAGACACCGTCACCCGCAGCAGGATAGCACGGTCCGGTCCGGTCCGTCCGGCTCGGCCGACCGCGGGGCCTCCTTGCCGCCGAGCTCGAACGCCCCAAACCGACCTCCGCGACGTTCCGCGTCGATTACCGCGTAGCTTAGAATAATATTAACCGACACGTTGATTGTACCGTGTCCGACCTGTCTGGACCGAACACGGCCCAGCGCGATCAGCTGCCACCGCTGCCTGGACGTTGCGACAGCAGCTCTCGACCACCGGACGAACAATTGAATAAATCGATTTATACCAGATCTCGCCGTTCTTTAATTTCTTTCTTCCGCTTTCCCGTCAATTGCTCTCTCGCAAGAACCCTGGCTCTGTGAGCATCCCGCAAAAACGGAATGTTACACAATCATAGAGAGCTGTCATATTTCTCTATTCTACGAAAATCTTTCCACATTTTTAATATTTTTACACTACAATAGTTGCATGCTAATTGATAAATTATTTAAAAAACAAAAATGTTTCTATTCTTAATAAGGACCATGATTGAAATTATTTTGTAAAGATAGTTTTCGTAAAAACTCATTTTCATTGATTTGTTAGTTCAGCCATTATAATCTGTAAATCCAACAATTTTCAACATTTCAAAAAATGCTTTGAGATATGTACACATTACGTACACTACAGATTACAATACATCCAAATTTGAACAAAATTCGAGACAGTAGTCCGAAAAGACTTCTGAAGCACTGTGTCGAAACACGGATACCTCTGCGTTTGGACTGTTATGCAAGTAGTGGATCCAAAAAAAGTGCCTGTTCAGGCAAATTCTAGCCCTAAGGACGTCTTGTTGCCAGCAAGTTCGCTACCTCGGTTTATTGCATCCCCAAGTGCCCGGGGTTTTCCCTGGAAAGGAACGCGTCGAGCTGTCGAGACGCACGCAGCCAACTCTCGACATTCCTTCATTTGAATTTTCTCACAGTATCCTCTTCTACGTCCAAAACTTGTTCCATGCCGTCAATTAAATCACTGTATACAGTCTAAATTATATCGTATTTAGTGTCATTGCAGTCAGAAAAATTCCACAAATAAGTTAGTGGAAGTTCAATAAAAAAATAATGAAAAATAAAGAACTTTTATAATTGTGCTGGATTTATAGTAGTGATGGATTACAGGCAACCGAAACGTTGAAACCAATGTTTAATTAACGCGTCTGTGACCGTTTGCTCTTTAAGCGTTATGGCTTCACGCTATCGCGTGAATCGATCTACTGCTGTTAGAAGGTATGTATATTGTATATCCGTTGGATGGTGTCATCTTTACCAAGTCTATGTGAATGTTTTAAAATTTTTTTTTGCTAAATCAAATTGTTGGTTTGGTGAGCGATTGTATCTGGTTAGTTTATGTTTTTGGCAGACTTGGCAGTATCTACACCATTCTTGTACGTCTTTTTTATGGATGGCCAAAGATATTTGCTACTTACACTACGATTCGTTGCCCGGTATCCGCAGTGGTTTAGGGAGTGGTATTTGTTAAAGATTGTCTTCCTCCAGTTCTCTGGTATGTACGGCCGTGTTTCCATCCATAGTTCTGGATGTGAGTTGACAACTGACAACTGAGTTTTCGACAAATTCTTTTGCTCCGCCGTGTCTTCGTTCCATTGATCTGTGGCTATTTTTTCTACGTTGCTGTCGGTTTCCATAGCGTCGATGCTGAGTCTTGACAGATGATATGCTACTATATTTTCCTTCCCGTTCATGTGAAAAATTGTGGAAGTGTGTTCGGGATTCAGATCGAGGAGTTTACGGGTCGATGAGACCCACTGACAACCGTTGCTCATTACGGGTTTTTTCTCTCCGTGTCAAGACGCGTGAAGAACACGTCGAGTGTTATTGTTGCCGTGCTCGCAACGGTTCGCGATCAACTCTGCGATCGGTCTGCGCCAATCGTGTAAACGCGCGTTCGCCGAAACGCCGGTTTTTCAAAGACCCCTCCTGCGAAGCGGGACCCCCCGTGACTTTTGTCTCTCGCTAACCGTTCCGCGAACACAGTCGCTCCGACACCAGTCGCGAGTACGATCTCCATAGTACGATTCGATATCAGATCAACTTCAATAAAGTATCGGATTTTCAAACGAAACCAAGCGTTTCTTCGCGAGTTCTCTTTAGTCCGATCTCTCCGTTCCGTGAGCCTCACATTCCTCGCGCGTCCAAATCTGGGCGATCCCAGCCACCTGGCTTTTCGACCGTCGGTCGGAGTCGAAACAAAGTGAATTGCAGGATGTAGTCCAGGTACCTCTGTTGCTTGGGTGATCTTTCTGTCTTGGATGCTGCGACAAAAGTTAAAGAAGGCTAACGGGCGGAGATTTTTTTGGTCCTCTTGTGAAGTGCGCTCCCCACTGCTATGTCTGAAGAGTCTGTTATTAAAATGAGTTTCCCTTTTTGTGTTGGGTATGCTAGGAGTGTTGACTTCGCTAGAGCTTCTTTGGTTGAGTCAAAAGCTGGATGTGCTTCTGCGTTCCATTGGATCGGTCCATCTTTCCTGGCGTCTTTGTTTTTCAACAGCTGGTACAGAGGATTAAGTTTCTCTGCTATCTTTGGTAGGAAATAGTGATCAAAATTTATCACTCCAAGGAAACTTCTTTATTTTTTATGCTATCTGGTTTAGGATGGTTTATTATACAGGTTACCTTGTCTGCCAGTAGCTTAAGTCCATTTTTTACCACGCTTATTACCACGCTTGTATTAGCTAGCCGAGTTGTCGATGTATGCGTCAAATCTTGTAATCGAATTTTAAACCACTTTCCGATGAGCTAGAGACTTGAAACATTAAACTTAGCTCAGAACTGGGTGACAATGCAATATTAAAAATTTTAATATTAACCGTCACATCTCGCCGCGCGATACACAGTAGTGAGTCATCGCGTCCAGCGATCCCCACTGCGCGCCAGGCGCTCCCTACTACATGCTCCACTACGCATGCGCATTCTGACTCATCCCTACTCCACTGACCCACTTCGCATCGAAGGAGCTCATTCCCATTCCGGACTACATCAAGAGACGTCGTCTCTCGGAGTCAACCCCTCATATGTAGACTAAATAAAGAAGACTAAAAAGTAGGAAATAAAAAAATATATGAAAAAACTTTTTAAAAACCACGCTTATATTAAAGTGCACTAAAAAGGAGAAAATAATTTTTTTAGACATTAGCGACAATAATTTTTTTAGATATTAGCGACAATAAATAAAAGCGTGGAGCGCCCACGAAGATTGCGTCAATATAGTTTAGCGCTCCACGCTTTTATTTATTGTCGCTAATATCTAAAAGAATTATTGTCGCTAATGTCTAAAAAAATTATTGTCGCTAATGTCCAAAAAAATTATTTTCTCCGTTTTAGTGAACTTTAATATAAGCGTGGTTTTTAAAAAGTTTTTTTTTGTCGATTGTATGCCACAGGAATTGTATTTCCTCCTTAGCTATATTTCATTTTGCCTGGTTAGATCCGCCGCATCCGCTCCCACCGCCGCCGCGCCGCGCCGGCGAGGCTCGAGCTGCTCGATCTACCCTTGGCGCTCACGGGGAACGAGGGGCACGGAGCAAGGACGACCGCGCGCCGAACTGATCGATAGATCGATGTCGTTTTATTCTTTGTTATATAGATCGTTGTACAGTGTAAGCTGTTGTCATCCGGTTACGGAGAATATTAAACACATGACCTGCGTTCGACTCGAAAGTATCGATGAAAGAGACAAATGAACAGATGTAAAGAAATGTTTGTGGGGTGATAATTTAAAAGTTATGAAATAAAATCGATTTTGTTTCTTATTTATTACGCGAAAAATCCACTATGTTTATTAGCATTACATTCACTTGATTCGTTGGACGCGCGGTGAAGTGTTATATTGATGTGTACATTTTACAAGTGTGCGAGAACGTATTTTTCGGGATCGTATCGGATTCTCAAATAAAGATTGCGAGTTCCTGTGGTGTGCAATAATTCGAAAGATTCGGGTACTCAATCCTTGCTACGCACAGTGGGGCCGCAGCACCGAAGACCTGACAGAAACTCCAAATATAAAAATTCGAGAAAACCTAAGTTCGGTGTCATTTGAGTTTAAAATTGATCATTGCTATTGAGTTTAGTTATAGAGTGAAAAATAAATGTTCTAATAAGTATATTTTTATAAGTGCGCGGCAATATTTACCGAATTGCTTGTTCGTGGGGTGGAAAGTGGAGGATTATACAGGGTGAATTCGATAAAGCAGGACACCTAAATATCTCCGTTACTTTTCGTTGTACAAAAAACCTTCGTAGGACAAAGTTACACTGTTTGAAGGGCCACCATATAACGGTGTAAGGGAAAAAAATTTCAAGGTCATTTTTATGAGATTTCAAGGTTATCGATGTTTTTTTAAATGGAATGATATATTTTCGTTAACGTAATGTTGTAGCTGACAAAATAACGAATTCATGCATGTAACACAATATGACCTTCAAATGACCTTCAACCCAGAAAAATGGTATAAATAAAATTCAACGTGTAAGATTCATTTGATGTATTTCTGTTACGCCAAATGATCAAAAATATTCCCTTGAGCTGCTATACGAGGTGTGTAAATAAAGTAATGAGACTAGCAACGTCGCTTTCGATCCGGCAACGCTGGAGACGAGAGGCTTTGAGCAGCGTCAGGTGCATATGTGATACGACTCCAGTATGAGTTTGAACTCGCTACAGTAATTTGTTTCTCCGTAGCGTTAGTTTTCGTGAAACAGTTTTTTCTTTTCCGTTCTAAAAATGAGTGGCGTCAATTTTGAGCAACGGTGTGCTGTCAAGTTTTGCTTCAAACTTGGACACAATGCAACAGAAACATTTGAAAAACTTCGGCAGGCCTATGGAGAAAGTGTTTTGTCAAGGGCCCAGGTTTTTCGGTGGTTTAAGTCATTTTCAGAAGGAAGAGAGTCGATTGAAGATGAACCACGAAGCGGAAGGCCTTCAAGTGCAAACACCGATGAAAATGTCAACAGAGTCCGGGATCTTGTGCGTTCAGATCGACGGTTGACAGTCAGAATGATCGCGGAACAGTTGAATTTGAATCACACCTCCGTTCATCAGATTTTGACCAATGAATTGGAGATGAGGAAAATTTGTGCAAAAATGGTTCCGAAAAATCTTTCCCAAGACCAAAAGGATCTCAAAAAGGAAAGGAGTCTTGACTTTCTGGGATCGATTGAAAATGATCCCCGTTTTCTGGAACGTGTCATTACTGATGACGAGTCTTGGGTGTTTGAGTACGACCCAGAAACCAAACGCCAGAGCATGGAGTGGCACACTGCAACCTCTCCAAAGCCCAAAAAAGCACGAATGAGCAAGTCAAAGATCAAATGCATGCTGATTTGTTTTTTTGATAGTCACGGAATCGTGCACAAAGAGTTTGTGCCTCAAGGCCAAACGGTTAATCAACACTTTTACCGAGAAGTCCTTGAAAGACTTCGAAAAAAAGTCTTTCGTGTGCGACCAAACATCAAAAACAACTGGGTGTTGCATCACGACAATGCGCCATGTCACACTGCAATCTCAATAAACGAGTTTTTGGCCAGTAAAAACATTCCTGTGGCTCCACAGCCTCCTTATTCACCAGACTTGAGCCCTTGTGACATTTTCCTCTTCCTGAGATTGAAAAATCACCTCAAGGGAACTCATTTTGGGACACTTGAAAACATCAAAACAGCTGTAACCGACCAGCTGAAGGCTATTCCACTATCCGAGTTCCAGCAATGCTATGATGATTGGAAGGACCGTGTCCAGCGCTGTGTGGCTTCCCAAGGGACCTATTTTGAAGGAGACAATATTGCATTGTAATTATATTTGAATAAAAACTTGAAAAAAAATCAGTCTCATTACTTTATTTACACACCTCGTACATTCAAATGTATTGCAATACACAACATAATAACAGATTCGGTGTTGACAGGAGGACAATTATGATATACCTTCACCTATACGTTCGTACAGAATCGTGTTTATTCACTACTAATTACTCAGAAGACCTTCTTGCTATCAGATTTCCACAGTTTCTAAGATTTCTCGATCAGTTTATCGATGAACGTTTCACAATGCGTTACTCGAAGGAAGATAAGATTGATATGATTTTCATTTATGGAGAAAGTCGACAGTGTTTAAGAGAAGCCGTGCAGTTGTACAAGGACCGATTTCTTAATCGTAATTGTCCATCAGTTTCCGTTTACTCCAATTTGTTAAATAAATTCCGTGAAACTGGTAGTGTCGAAAATAAAAAACGTACAAAGGTGAGGACTGTAAGGAATGAAGCAAACACAATTAATGTTCTGGCAGCAGTGAATACAAACCCTCATGCTAGTACGAGGCAAATCGCACGAGGAAGTGGCATTAGTCAAAAATGTGTAGTGCAAATACTCCAGGAACACAAATTTCACCCCTTTCACCTATCAATTCATCAAGAACTTCATGGTAGAGACTTTGTAAATCGTGTAAACTTTTGCCAGTCGGGATTGAGATAATTGATAAACGATGGAGCATTTCTTAATAATGTATTATTTACCGATGAAGCTTCGTTTACAAATCACGGGCAAATAAATTTAAAAAACCTGCATTATTGGTCATTTGAAAATCCGCGGTGGTTACGGACAGTCGACAAACAAAGACCATAGTCCGTCAATGTTTGGTGCGGAATTTTAGATAACCAAATAATTGGGCCTCACTTTATTACCGGAACATTAAATGCAGAAAAATACATTGCATTTTTACGAGAATCGTTACCAATTCTCCTGGAAAATACACCCTTGAACATTCGTGAAAACATGTGGCATCAACATGACGGATGTCCGGCCCATTCTTCCCGTGTCGTAACACAATTCTTAAATAACAAGTTTCCAAATCGTTGGATTGGACGTAACGGATCCGTATTACGGCCAGCTCGCTCACCAGACCTTACACCCCTTGATTTGTATCTATGGGGAAAACTGAAAGACGATGTTTATACTGAACCACCAACGACTATAGACAACATGAAAGAAAGAATCGTCCAGGCTTGTGCGTCGATTTCCTCAGAAATGAATTACGCAGCAGTACGTTCTGTAACTTCACGGCTGAATGAATGTATAGCAGCTCAAGGGAATATTTTTGAACATTTGGCGTAACAGAAATACATCAAATGAATCTTACACGTTGAATTTTATTTATACCATTTTTCTGGGTTGAAGGTCATTTGAAGGTCATATTGTGTTACATGCATGAATTCGTTATTTTGTCAGCTACAACATTACGTTAACGAAAATATATCATTCCATTTAAAAAAACATCGATAACCTTGAAATCTCATAAAAATGACCTTGAAATTTTTTTCCCTTACACCGTTATATGGTGGCCCTTCAAACAGTGTAACTTTGTCCTACGAAGGTTTTTTGTACAACGAAAAGTAACGGAGATATTTAGGTGTCCTGCTTTATCGAATTCACCCTGTATATCGTGGTATTTAGAAAATACCGGGTACTCAGAAAATCTGAGACATGTCAAGCACCCGAATATATACTTTGCAATTCGTTTTAGATTTTTAAATTGAAAATCTTCCTTGTAAAAAATCTAAAAAATGCAGATTTCTCATGGAAATTTATAGAGTGACATTCTCTATATTTTTACAGTACCGATATATTATTATAACTATCGTTTATGAATTTTTTCAGATTTTTAAATTCGGTGCGCCGTTGTTAAAAAAAATATAAAACCGATTTTTGTTACCGAGCAAATTGTTACATTTTATTTATGCTGTAAGCCTTATAAACCTTGAACATTTCACAAGATTAATTGAAAAATGTGTTTGACCCGTTGTCATGTATTCCGCGGCAGCGAGCAATACAACGGCGTCCGGTGTCGGTGTCTTTCGCTCACGCGAGTTTAGACAATCTGGACCCCCTAGCGCATGAGAGGTGGGGATGCGACCTACCTGTGCGTGTCGATCCGATCTGGATCGACAGTCGTCGTAAATCGATCATGCGAAAGTCGAGTCATAAAAGCCAAGCGAGAGCAGTTAAGCCATTGTGCGCCTGAATTAACGATTTTGCGACCGTGCGGGTTCGCCGTAATGTCTTAAGTACGTCATTGTGATATACTTTTGTTCACCAACCGGAATAAAACGTATAAAGGCCGTAGACCATCAGTCTATTCAACAAAATTCAGATTCCGATTATTTGCCATCAGTTACCGATTCCGGTCCGACTCTAGCACCTGAATCCATCCCCATACAAGTCCCCGTACTAACAAAATGAAATTAACTTGATTAGTATTCTAGTGCGTCAGTCATAACATCAGAAAATATTAACCAAGTCAAGGGATGTGGTTGTATAAAAAGTTATCAACACCAAAGTATGGATCTCTTGAAACCATTCAACTTATTGAATCATTCAATCTTATATAAACATTCTTCGCCACGAATAATAATAATTACGAAAATTGAGGTGGTAACATCTGGTGAACCACTCCCCTGTATAAGCTGAAATATAAAATTAGTTCCATTAGTTTATTTTGTAGGTATATACTACTATGGAAACAAAAAGGATGAATAATTTTGGGTAATAAGGAGGTGTAAAATCATTCCGTGTTGCTGGTTGAGGCGTCCGGTCGAGTTTTCATTGCTTTATGACGGGGTGACTTCTTTGACCTCTTCAGAGTTCTTCACCGATAATTGGGGTATAATTGAAAAGACACGCTGTAGTAATTTGATTATTGCGGTTTACCGGGGTTTGGGCGCAGTTAGTTTCGAGCGGCGAGCTTTAACGCTGCTTACAATTGCTTGTTATTTTACTGTAATGACTACAACATTATTAGAGGGACGAAAAGAAAATTTTCGAAGCACCCGTGTCGTTTCTTTTGTTTTCCTTATTAATGTGCTATTGCAGTGATGGGCACGGTAGGGGCCCCTGAGTTGCTTACTTCTCCCACCAACCTCGTCAGTTATGGAGGGACGTATGAGGGGGGAAACGAAGGCACTGGAAGGCACGAGGCACCGATGCGCAGCGAAGGTGCGCGCTGCACAAAAGAGTAGTTGGTGGGGGAAGCTTCTTGACTGCGGCAGTCAAAGATGCCCATCACTGTGCTGTTGTGAATATATCCACAAACATATTTCGATTTCGACCTATTTTGACTCGCGCACTAATCAATAATGGTTATTAGTAGCCAAAAAAACTTTCTGTTCTCGATAATATGGTTACTAATAGCCAAAAATTATTTCCATCATCGATAACGGTTCCTTATGACCAAGAAGAGTTGTTGTCATTTATAATGGTTTTTTGCCAGCAAAAATAATGTCTGTCACTGATAGTGTTTATCTGCAACTGATGGAATTTGCAATCACGCCCTTTGTTCCGGGAAATTATTGTTTTTAAAATTCACGCATGGCGCCTCCGTTTTCTTCATCGGAGTTAATAATTATTATATTTTGTTTTACACTTTTGTCTGAACGTTCATTGCAATAATACACGCGTTTGACATATTACGTATCATTAATTTGTGTTATTGCGTATTATTAGTTTGCCGTCTTCCAATCTCACCTTGTTCTCTCAGAAACTAGATTTTCCGAATAATTTCTGTGAAATTTAACGATTACTGCCTTCCCTGTGATGAAATATGAACTTTTGATAAATGATTTTTTTTATAAAATTTGTATAAAAACTTATTTATGGTCTTTTTATAACACCTATCGAAAAATTGGAAGTCTGAGCGTCTTTGGCGACTTTAGACGGTTCGGAAGAAAGGCACAGCGTGACGTCTGCTACCCTACCCTCAGGGGTGTCCAGAACCGTTTACTCCCCTCTACACCGCAGGAGATGCCTATGCTACAGCCTGCAAGACATTTCAAAACGTCTGCGTGTCTTTTTGAGGCGACCCCAGTCTGTAAGACAGTTTAAGACATTGACTATATTATTTATTAAAAAGCTATTAACTAGAACTTTTGGGAGTTCGTCGCGGTAAAATAGGTGGGGAATACGTTGTTAAGAAATTTATAAACATTATAAGTGTTCCGGAATCAAACTACCCGGGCGCGCACGCGGCTTGGTCCGATTCGACTAATCGCGACGCGTAACCAAGTCACGCATACGTCGCCCAGCGCTGACGTAATCGTAACGGCGGACGACCAATAACCGATGATCCATCGATCATTACAGGTGCGAATTCTTCCTGGTCCTTGTCTACTTCTCTCATTCTCGTTCAACGGTCCTTATACAACGATCCCCGAAATCATTGGTGTTCGTGTTGAATTATCAAAACTGAATCAACATTCTCAGAATCGTATTCCTAAATAGAAATTACGATGTATCGATGGAACGTTCTCAGGATCGTTTCTAAACAGAGATTTCGAGGTAACTCATTCAATATATACTTTGTATCAAGTGCCGGACTGTGAAGGGCTAACCTAAACAGTCTGGAGATATGAGGGGACCCTATTCACCTCTTGTGGTTCCAACGGTTTTTCTTCTAAGAGTCAGTCGAAGCTAAAATAAAGCCGTAAAATAAAGACGTTTACTTTAAAACAAGTACCAGTGTGCCTTTCATTTAACACCCATTTCCAATAGTTCGTCGGAATATCTCGCGCGTGCAGTTTCACGCCGACTATTTCCCATACGTGCTCTAATCGCGACGCTATCGCGCGAATAAAGTGGAGTTTTACCGTTAAACCGACGACGAAAACGAGCATCTTTTTATTCAGCACCCATTCACTCCGATCCTTTTCAGGTTAGAACGGCTATCCTTTGGGTGGTCAAATTTCACCTCACTCGACTCGGCCCGGCGACAATTCGCCTCCAAACAATAAGAAAGAAAATAACAATTTATTACTACTATGATAACGAAAAAAAAAAATATACATCTAATAATCTGTACCGTGAACCAATTCGTCAAACAACTCAACTAACACGGCGGAGGTTCTGAACGTCCTGGTTCTTTGCCGTCCTGAAACACGTTGACGGTGTACGCGCAGAAAATATTCTGTCCAAAAAACTTTTACTTGTTTTACATCGTCTATTAATAATCCTCTTGATAACCATAAATTTATTAGCGAAATATTAGCGTCACACTTGTTGGTGTCATCACGCAAATTTTGGAATGACCCCAGCTTTAAAACATATCCATGTTAAAAATGTTCCTTGAAACGGCGAGAAACTAACCTAACCCAGACCTAACCGATGCAACGTACATTGCGTCCCTCGCAGGCAAAGCGGAAAATCCGGCGGCCAAAAAATGATTTATTACCGCCCGCATGCCGACAGCAACGTACAATCAGTCGGAAAAGTCTCTGTACACCCTTCAAAATAAACCAGTTTTTTAGAAGTGTACAAAACGACTTGAGTTTCTTCAACAACTTAGAAGGATTAGTTTAGCCAATGGCGTGTATACAACTTTTTCAAAATTTGTAACTGTCAAGAATTCTTGAGAAAATTATGGACATTGTTTTTCACAAATTCTTCATGTAGACCTACAGTGACTCCCATTAATATTTGGACGCTCTTAAAAAAAACGATTACTTTTTGATATTGGGTTATACGATTTGAAGAAAGAGGTAAAAGTCAGGAAGGGATCTAGGTATGTGGAGAAAAGAGAAGAAGATCTGGTACAGAAGGAAAGGGAAGCTAAGGATAGGATGCAAGATGAGTGGGAAACGGTGACTAGGAGGAAAGGAAGAAGAAAGGAGATGGTGGACAGGGATGATGGGACTAGCGGAATGGAGGAAAGGATTAGGGATAGGATAGGAAGGCCGAAATGGTCTCAGCCACGGTCCGACGCAATTGTTGTTAAGATCTCGAGCCCGAATGACTTCAGGCCCACCTACGAGAGGGTGGCGAAGGTCCTAGAAATGAATACAATTAAAAGAGTCCGCAAGACCCGTGGCGTCCAGTTACTACTGGAAGTCACCGAGAATGATGACGTCGAAGAAATACGACAAAAGGTGTCGGAAATAATTGTTGAGGACTGGGTTATTCAAATAATACGACACGCGTGAAAATGAAAAGTTTAATAAAAGGAACGTGTAGCTCGTAGCACGGACGACAGACGAATGAATAAAAAAAAAAGGAATCGAGAACATCGAAACACGTAAGAAACAAAAAAGAGGAAATAGAAATGAACATCTCTAAAAACAGAAAATGAATGTCGCTGGGGCGACCCGCCACTCGGAGCAACTCGCATGCATGCTCACGCACAAGTGTGTGTGACCTTACGTCACTCCAACAATAATCCCTAAAGATCAAATTAAAACTCTACAGAAAATGTTTGAACTGGAACTTCGCGACCTGGATCCACTGGTTGATGAGGCCTAGGTCCTGGAGAGTTTGACTAAGTATATGAATTTCAAGATCGAAGATATGAGGCTCAAGGTCCTGAGAGGTACCAAAATGGGTACCCAGACGGCGGTGATGGAGGTACCCCTGAAGTACCTAAAAAAGGTCATTGATACCGAAAAGATCCCGGTAGGAATGACGGTAGTGAGGATGCATGTGGCCCCAAAGATTATTAAGTGCCTCCGCTGCCATCTGTAGCACGAGCTGCAAAGAGGATATACCGCATAATATAAAATGCCGCCAATGTGGGGCCAATGGCCACACAAAGAATGATTGTAAAAACAATATAAAATGCACGGAATGTGCAAGGTTGCAATTACCTTTTGCGCATATGGTGAGCTCAATGGCGTGTCCGCGGTTCCGGGATACAGTCAGGTTGCTTAGGGACCAATTCGTGCACTACCATAGATACTACCATAGACTAAGATTTATTAAAACAAGTGATCGCTGAAAGAAAAATCGATTTGGCTTGCGTGCAGGAGCCACATCGAGTGGAAAAAGATTGGTTCAGTTCCGTCAGTAGAAAAGCCGCTATATTTATTGTAAATAGAAACTTTAAAATATCCGCTAATAAGGTAGTTGTCGGTCAATACTTCGTTAGCGTGGAGATGCCGTTTTTAATTATTGTTAGCCTTTATATTTCTCCCAACTGCTCCGATGAGGAATTCTACACCTCATTGGAGGAGCTGACAGCTGCGAGAAGAAATTGGACTCGCCCCATCGTTTTAGTGGGGGACCCTAATGGCCGTTCATCATTATTTGGCGACCGTGTTAGTAATGAGAAAGGTAGAGTACTGGAGGTTTACACCAATGACATGGGCTTGGTCCCTGAGGTGATTCATGGTGGTAACTATACATTTCGGAGAGGTACGCGGACATCGAAGATAGATATAATATGTATGAGTAATGTATTGGTAGACAAGATCTCGAGTAGAATTGACTACACCCCGAGCGCATCAGACCACAGGAATATTATCCATCATATTGATTGGAGAGGACATATGGTGTATAAGAACGCTTTAAAATTATATACCGACTGGGCGTGGAATACCAAGACGTTTAATGGCGATTGTTTCTTAGGAATACTTAAAAAACTAAATAAAGACATAAACCTAAATGACGAGGAAGTAAATAAAACAACAATAGATAAATATGTAAGCTTTGTGTACATGTACACGCCGATGCGTCCTCAATGAGGAGACGTTTAAAAGAGAGCGCCACTAGAGGGACAAGAGAAATAATCGAGATCGAGATCAAATCGAGATAAGAATTTAGCTCAGCCGTAGAGAGAGTGTGGATCGTGAGACTGGTGTTAAGGCATAAGTCGAAATTCCTCTAACGGGCACTGATTAACAGAGAAGCGGGAGCATAAACATTTGATTGTTGATTCTCTTATTTTTAGGTTAGTAACCCACGTGCCATTTAAATAGTGTAATTCTAGTCTATTCAATACATTGCATTAAAATAAATTAATCTCTTATTTTTAGACGAATCAAGGCGTGTTTATTGCTTTAATAACCCTTTCCACATATTATAAATCAACAATCATCACGTTTGTGGACAAAAATAGGAGAGATGGCAAAACTACAGTTTGAATGTGAAATGGCTGCTGATGAGGACCCAAAGTCAAACACCATTATAATCAAATCCATAACTGATGAAGATGGGAAAAAATTCCACATTCCAAAATGTTATCAGTCATTCAAACAACATCCGGAACTTATAAAACTACCAGAATTCAGAACAGTTGCAAATACATTAAAAAAACGTGGACAATGCAGAAATGTGTGGATAAAACTAAATGATGAAATTCTACCACTCTATAAAGATGAAAGTGGAAATATGGTAGTCAAGGACCTTTTGCTAGAAGATATTTCTACCTTAGAACAAACTGCACCAGGCACTTCTGAAATACAAGTAGATGAAACGTTAATAAAACTTCTTCAAAAATTGTGTGAAAGAGAAGAACCTGCAAAAGAGAGGAAAAACAGGAATTTGAACAAACTATGCGAAAAATTTGTTCTTGATAAATTTGAGGGGAAAAAAGTGAGTGCAGACCAATGGTTGCAGACATATGAAAGTGAATGTGATAGATTGAGTATTGAGAGTGACGTTGAGAAGATTGAAGCTCTGAGATTATTCTTGGATGATGCAGTAAAAGATTGGTTTAACTCTATGTTAATTAAACACACATTAAACTCTGAGTGGAGAATATGGAAAGAAAAGTTTTTACAAACTTTTGCAGATAAAGGTTGGTCATCTGTCACTTATGCAGTGAACTACAAATATTTCACCGGCTCAATTCTAGAGTATGCACTAAGAAAAGAACATTTATTACTTGAATCCAATAAAAATATGGATAATAGAACTTTAGTAGATCTGATTGCTGAGGGACTACCAACGTTCGTTAGAAACAAAATTGACAGACAAGATACCACAACTCCAGTTAAATTATTCAGTGAGTTGAGAAAATACGAAAACATTGGAAAAAAATCAAACAAGATAAATGAAAACAAACCTAAGATAATGAAAACAGAAGCAAGATACAATTTAAAACAGCCATGTAAAATTTGTGAGAGCAAAGGAAATAAAAACAGATATCATCCCGAAGATTTGTGTTGGTTCAAAGAAGACAAAAACAAAAGCAGTGGAAAAAATAGAATAACTAACACTATATTAGAAATTGACAATACAGAAGATCCAAAAAACTAGATTTCCCCCCACTAATTGAAGTTAAGGTGATACTAAATGAAAATACTGAGTGCAGAGGTATTTATGACCCTGGTTCAAATATCACACTGATTAATTCTAAATTGGTAAAAATAAAAAATTTGATGAAAGAAAACTTTGGTAGTACAATAAAAACAATTAGTGGTAGGGGTAAAACTAATGGCTTGATAACAGTAAATGCAAATATACTAAACATTAAAGATAAAATCGATGCATTTGTGTACAACAATGATGGATTCAACTATGATATGATCTTAGGACTAGATACTATAAAAAGATTTGGATTGACCCATGATAGGAATTTAAATATCCAATTACAAAAAGAAATAAAGTCCAAAGCAGAAAAGGATAATATATCAAAAGATGAATTATATATTGGAATCAAAAGCAATAATAAAAATAAGATACAAAATAAAGAAAAAGTTGAGTTAAGAAATGCATTTGCTCAACTTCAAGTAAATTTCAATGAGGGTATTAATATAAATGAATTCAATATAGATATTGAACATTTAAATACTAACCAAAGAAGGGAGATGAATATCCTAATAGACAATTACAAAAGCATTTTCGCAAAAGACAAGTATGATGTGGGTAAAGTAAAGAATTATGAAGCTTTTATAGACCTACAAATAGATAAATATTGCTACAAAAGACCATACAGATGTTCATTAGAGGATAAAGCCGAAATCGAAAAACAGGTAGCTCAATTATTGAAACATAACTTAATTGAAGAATCCTACAGCCCATTCGCAGCACCAGTCACATTAGCTTATAAAAGAGATGAAGGAAAGAGGACTAGACTGTGTATTGATTTTAGAGATATAAATAAACTAATAGTACCCCAGTCGCAACCTTTTCCTTTAATTGAGGATTTAATGGTTAAAACTATTGATTGTAAGTTTTTCACGACGCTTGATATAAACTCAGCTTTCTGGTCCATACCGTTGAGAATTGGAGATAGACAAAAAACTGGATTTGTAACGCAAGAAGGTCATTATCAATGGACCTGTCTACCTTTTGGGTTAAAAACGTCCCCAGCAATATTCCAAAGGATTTTGGTAAATATAATTAGAAAATACAACTTATCAAACTTTGTTGTAAACTATATAGATGATATAATGATTTTCTCAAAAACGTTCGAGGAACATTTAGACCACTTAAAACAATTGTTAGATGCCGTTGTGAAAGAAGGATTCCGTCTAAAACTCACAAAATGCAGATTCGCAGCAAACTCAGTCAAATATTTGGGGCATATTATTACGGAGAATACTATAACTCCTTTGAAAGATAATCTAAAATCTATAATAGACTTCCCGACACCACAAAACAGGAAACAAATACGACAATTCCTAGGCAAAGTGAATTTCTATGGAAAATATATCCCCAACGTTTCAATACTGCTCGATCCTCTCCACAACTTGCTCAGAAAGAATGTAAAATTCGATTGGTCAAATAATTGTAAAATTGCCTTCAGTAAAGTAAAAGAGTATTTGTGCTCGAAACCAATTCTGGCCATCTATGACCACAAAGCTCAAACTTTTATCTATACAGACGCGAGCATCAAAGGTATCGGAGCTATCTTAAAACAAACGCAGAAGGACGGTACGCAAAAACCCGTAGCCTATTTTTCGAAAAAATTAAGCGATCTACAAAAAAAGAAGAAGGCAATTTTCTTAGAATGTCTAGCTATTAAGGAGAGCTTAAAATTTTGGCAACATTGGCTAATTGGTAACGAATTCATTATCTACACAGACCACAAACCATTAGAAAATTTAAATATAAAAAACAGAACAGATGATGAATTGGGTGACATGACATTATATCTATCTCAATACAATTTCAAAATTATATACAATCCCGGGAAGGAAAACACTGAAGCCGACTGTCTTAGCAGAAATCCGGTTTACGAACACTATGAAAATGAGGAAGACAAATTAAAAACAGTGAATTTTATAAGCACAGAAGATATACAAAACGACCAGAGGCATAACACAAGTTTAATAAAAAACAAGAAATATCTTATTATGGAAAATAACATCTATTACAAACAAAACAAAAAGAAAAGTAAAAAAATAGTCTTAAGTGAAGATTACAGTAAAATATTAATAAAGAAAATCCATGAAGAATTCTGCCATATTGGGATTAATCAAATAGAAACAAAAATGAAACCATTTTATACAGCACCGAAGTTATCAGATAACATAAGACTAATTTGCAAAAGTTGCGATATTTGCATAAAAAACAAGACAAGACTAAATAAGAAATTTGGATTGATGTCACATCTAGGTCCAGCAGAAAGACCATTCCAAATAATGTCCTTAGACACAATTGGTGGATTTGGTGGACAAAGATCGACTAAAAGATATCTACATTTACTGGTGGACCATTTTACTAGATTCGCTTATATCTTGTGCTCGAAAAACCAACTAGCTCAGGACTTCATAAAGTTAATAGAAAAGGTTCCGAAGGAAAATGCGATTGAAGTATTGCTCGCAGATCAATACCCAGCAATCAATTCAAGGGAATTCAAAAATCACCTTAAAGAGAGAAACATTGAATTAATTCTCACAGCAGTAGATGCCCCCTTTTCAAACGGACTGAACGAGAGACTGAACCAAACTCTAGTGAACAGAATAAGATGTATGCTCAACAACAACAACGGTAAAAAGAAGGCTTGGTCGAGGATCGCAGAAGTATGTGTGAATGCATACAACAAAACAGTTCATACTGTAACAGGATTCTCTCCTATATACCTGATGAATGGTGAGTCCACGGACCTACTACCTCCGGAATTGAAAATTATAAGCGACTGTTCAAAGAATCTAAAACAAGACCGAAAGATAGCACTGCTCAGATCAAACAAATCACACGAATACAATAAAACTTTATTCGATAAAAACAGAATAAAGCATGATCTTCAAAAAGGTGATATGGTCTATGTAATAAATGGCAATAAACTAAATAGAAAAAAAATGGACGAAATAAGAATTGGCCCTTTTGAGATAGAAGAAAAAATCTCGGATTCAATTTTTAAAATAAACACTGGAAGTGGTAGAAAATCCATGGGTTTATACCATGTCACAAAGCTCATTCCCATGGCTGAATAATTCGTGATATTCTAAGCTTAAGTTCACTTTTGAAAGAGAATTAAGCATCTCAAGGGGGGAGATGTAAGCTTTGTGTACATGTACACGCCGATGCGTCCTCAATGAGGAGACGTTTAAAAGAGAGCGCCACTAGAGGGACAAGAGAAATAATCGAGATCGAGATCAAATCGAGATAAGAATTTAGCTCAGCCGTAGAGAGAGTGTGGATCGTGAGACTGGTGTTAAGGCATAAGTCGAAATTCCTCTAACGGGCACTGATTAACAGAGAAGCGGGAGCATAAACATTTGATTGTTGATTCTCTTATTTTTAGGTTAGTAACCCACGTGCCATTTAAATAGTGTAATTCTAGTCTATTCAATACATTGCATTAAAATAAATTAATCTCTTATTTTTAGACGAATCAAGGCGTGTTTATTGCTTTAATAACCCTTTCCACATATTATAAATATATAAAAAACTTTAATAAAGCACGCAATAAAACCATGACCAGAAAAAACAACAAGTATAGATATTGTGAGAATCCATGGTGGACGGAGGAACTTATCACACTCAGAACTATGGTTGGTAACACCAGGAGGCGCTTTCAGAAAATGAAAGCTCGTGACCTAGACTCCTCCATGGAAAAAGAAACATATTAATTATTAAAAAAGAAATTAAAGTATAGGATACAGGACGCTAAAAAAGATTCCTGGAAACAATTTGTCCAACTCCTTGAGGCTGATATTTGGGCTCGGCCCTTCCAAGTCATCCGGAACAGGATATGCAGCAGGAAATCTCCCACTCTGGAATCCCAGGAAGCTAAAATGATATTAGAAACGAAGATATTCTCTTCCCTAGAGAAAAGGGGCCTATTATGCACGATACTTACGTCTCTCCCCTGTTAGGCGCTGATGTGGACCGTGGCTTGGTCTGGGAGATTGCGGCTGGACTCGAACGGAAGAAGGCGGCTGGTCCAGACAAACTTCCTGTAGGTTTAGTTAAATTTGTAGCGTTTGAAGACACTAATACACTTGTCAAAGTGATTAATGGATGCATTAAGCTGAATTATATTCCTGACGTATGGAAGAGGTCGCGGGTGGTTTTGTTGCGAAAGAATGAAAAAGACACGTTATGTCCAAATGATTTCCGCCCGATTTCTATCGGAAGTGCCATTAATAAAATATTTGAAAAAGTATTGGAGCATAAGCTGTCGATTGAGATCTACACTAGACGCGCTTGAGAAAGTTAAAGAGCACGTAGTAACGGCAAATAAAAGAGGCAAGTATGGCGTCTTACTTAGCCTAGATGTGAGAAATGCTTTAAATAGTCTATCATAGGCAACAATCTTTGAAGAGCTTAAGAAAGAAGGATTCCCGTATGAGACCCAGATGTTAATTCAAAACTACCTGAGAGATAGATTTGTGCTACACAAGGCAACGGATAAAAGAATGTTGGTCAAGGTTGTTCTACAGGGTGTTCTACAGGGATCGGTCATCGCGCCGACCCTGTGGAACATCGTTTACGATGACTTATTAAAATAGCCTTTTGGCCCTAATGTTAATGTGATTGCATATGCCGATGATGTGCTAATATATATGACGCATTCGAATCTGATGACTATTAAAAAAGAATTGGAATATGCGGTTAATACAATAGTAGCCCCATGGTTAAAGGATAGAGGTGTGGGATAATGATCGGAAACCGTTTTATAGACAATACTCTTTATTTTGTCACGAGGTAAAATCACAATTATAAAGAAGGGGTACATGTGCGTTCTGATTTCTTAATCTCTGTTTAACTGACAGGTGCGTGGTATTATACCGGGTGGTTCACGAGAAACAGGCCACCTAAATAGCTCCGTTAGCATTAGAGATCGAAGAAAATGTTAGAGGAAAGTTGTACTGTTAAAGGGTGCAAATATGGTGATATAAAAAAATGTTCCGATTGTAGTCGTTTTTAAAGTCTTTTGAAGGTCATCGATGATTTTTAAATGGCACCATATATTTTTAACTTTACAGTGTAGTAGCTGATGTGAAGACGAGTTCAATGATGTGGTACACTATGATCTTCAAATGACCTTGGACTCATAAATAGGTACAGTTTGACTACTCTGTTTGATCAACGGAAAATTAATTTCTTAACCCATTAGGTCTCATAACACGTATACCGTTAACGGAAGGTGATGTCTAAGCGTAGACAAACAAGTTCATCAACAAACTTAGGTTTTTAGAAGAAACATTGCTCATATTTTTAGAAGATATTATTCCTTTAGATATTCATCGAATATAATGTGGTACAACACGATGGCTGTCTCGCTCATTCTTCACGTACCGTCAGAGAATTTCTGAACAACAAATTTCCAAATTTCTGGATAGGACGTAATGGACACATATACTATGATCAGCACGTTCACCCGATCTAACTCCTCTTGATTTTTTTTGTGGGGAATACTCAAAGATGATGTATATCGTGATCAACCGACTATACCAGACAACATGTAAGAAAGAATAATTAGATCTTGTAGATGAATTTCAACAGAAACAATTGAAAGTGCAATTGATTGCGTTGCAAAACGTTTAAATGTTTGTGTTACTGCTCAATGTCATAATTTCGAACATTTACTTTAATTCAAATAAAATGATTGCACATTTTGAAGTTATCATTGCCTTATCATAAATTTTCTAGTTCAAGGTCATTTGTAGGTCATAGTGTACCATATCATTGAACACGCCTTGACATCAGCTACAACACTGTGAAGATAAAAATATATGGTGCTACTTAAAAATTATCGATAACTTTCAAAACACCTTGAAAACGACTACAATCGGAACATTTTTTTATATCACCATATTTGCCCCTTTTAACAGTACAACATTTCCCTCTAACATTTTCTTCCATCTCTAATCCTAACGAAGCTATTAATGTGGCCTGTTTCTCGTGAACCACCCGGTATACCCGCTTGCGGTGGAGCGGGGAGAGACGAGGGACCTTTGTCTTCGCGGTCGTAGGTTCGATAACCCGATGATTTGCACACGGTGCGTTGGTTTGTTTTGGGGAGCAGCTGACTTGTTGACAAGGAGAAGGACGCGATCTATTTCTCCTTGTTGATGTTGTCGCTGCTGGTCTTTCTTCGCGGGAGCCGGTTCGTTAACCAGAGGTGGTTTTTTGTGTAGCAGCTGACTCGGTGTCGAGGAAAAAAGATGTCTGTTTCTCTTCGATGTTTTAGCTGCTACAGAGGTCTACAAATGGCTCCGCAGAAGTCAAAATTTATATTCTATAATAGGAAGAGAATTCCTCTCGATTTCAAGTAAAAAATTTTAGGTGCGGACATCACGGCTAGTGATGAATTAAAATATCTTGGTATTGTCTTGGATAATTCGCATAGATACTTCAAACACGTGGCCAGTATTACAGGAAAAGCGAGCAGAGTAGCAGGTGAATTGGCCAGGCTTATGGCGAATATCGGGGGCCCGACGTTTCACCGGAGGAAACCATTTTACAACATACTCGACTTGGTAATTTGTTATGGTTGCCCTATTTGGGGCGAAAGAGCGCTGGAATATGAAAAGAACCGAAAATTATTAAGGAGAGTGCAACGCGTTGGACTGAGCAGGGTATGCAGCGGATATAGAACAGCCGGTAGGCTTGCGCTTTGTACTATATCCAGCAGCTTACCTATTGAGAACAGGATTTTTGAGTTATGTAGCACTTACCGGGCGAAGATGGAGAACCGCGTGCTCCCCGAAGATAGCGAAGAAATCCGGGATGCTAAGATGGAAGACCTAGAAAAAGTAAATCAGAATCGGAATGGACACGCAGAATCATCCCTAGTCTAATTAGGTGGAAAAACCGTAAATGGGGTAGTATTAACTTCCGGCTTACCCAGATACTAACCGGTCACGGGGTGTTCGGACAGTATCGGCAACGGATACTACATAAAGCCCCTACTCATCAGTGTTGGTGGTGCCTGGGGATTGGTGACAATACGGAACACACCCTCGTAGAATGTAGACAATGGGATAGAGAACGAGAGGAGTTGAACAGGAAGATTGGTGGACGCCTGACGGTTAGTACAGTGAGAGATTCTAAGGGTACCGATGGCAAATTAGAGACCTACCTGATGAGTCTAGAGAGCTGGAAAGAAAAGCTTAAAGAAAAGCTGAAAAGAAAGCAGAAAGAAGCCCCCCCCTCTCCCCCACGGGGGTGAGTCCGGGGACGTGGGTTGGTTAAGCTAAGGATGACGCCCTTCCCTCTCAGGGAGGATGAGTCCAAGGGCGCTTAATGCTGAATAGAGGACTTACCCTTCGTACGTACCTGACGTATATGTTGGATGAATCCATTGGATAACTGACCAAAATGTTGTGGAATGGTACCTGAAACATGACAAGAAAACGATTAGTGACAAGGCCCTTAAAAGACGCTGAACGAGTGCCCGGATGTAAATAGATAAGCTAGATGTAAAATATTTAGAATAAGTTTTAAGTTAAACGTAAGTTGTATGTTGTAAATAAGATGTATATACAGGGTGTCCCAAAACTACTGCGTTAAATTGAAATGGGAGGTTTCAAACGTTCAGCGCGGCGAGCCGGCAGGCGGTTGGCTGAACGTGCCAACGAGCGTCTAGTTCGCGCTCTGATTGGTCCGTGTTTTTCGTTAATAACTCCTAAACAAAGCCACAGGCGCCATTTTTGTTAAGGAAAATGTCGCTTCAAATGACCCAAGGAACCACCCATTTCAATTTAACGCAGTAGTTTTGGGACACCCTGTATATATTAACGGAAGAGGAACCAATGGCCGGACAATGATAAGCCAAGAACAGGCGTGGCCTCTCCCTTAACAAAAAAAAAAAAAGGTAGGGTCTCCTCGAACAGATCCCAGATGCTTAGGCCGACCACCACCTGCACGTTGTCCTCCGCAGCGTCTTCCGGTCCGGCCCCTGGACCGTCCCCCGGGAGTTCCTCCACGCCTTCGTCCAGAGTTTTGTCTCGGGTCCTCGGGCCGTCCGAGTCCCGCTCGGACTCCGGGCGGTCATCGATCGAGAGATATTCAGTCAGGCCGGCGCTCTTCCGATCTTTCGCCTTCGTGTCTTCTTCCCCTGAGGAACACCCACCCTCCGGGCGTCCCAGACTATGACCTGCCGCCAGGTCTGGGTCCCGATCGTGCGGCAGTGTAGCGGCCCGGCCGCGTCTCGTCCTACGCAGAGGCTGTCGGACCCGTCCGATCCGGCCATCGTGACCCACTCCAGCCTCCTTCCCTCGACACCGATTGTCGCGGGTTCCATCCCTTGTCCCTTCGTCTCGGCCGTGGGCCTTGGTCACGGCAATTATGGCTGTTAGAACCAATGGACATGTTTACTCCGTTTCGGCGTTCCGTTGGGATGGAAGGTATGGTTTGAGACGCTCACATGTGCTTTGCCGAGGTTCCGGCCTTCTTCCGTGACTAATTGGTAAACTACGGGAGACAGTTTGCGCGATATTACGACCGGACCGAGGAATTTCTGAACTAATTTAGCCGCGACATGTTGGGCGGCGGACGATAGGACGCGCTGGCGTTTCATTACTCTATCCCCTACCTCGAACTGTTTTTCCCGATGTCGCGAATTATAATAGCGCGCCTGTTGATTGAACGCGTTTTCTAAATTTTCGATAATCTAATGCCGCAAATTCGGTAAACGCGTCATTCGACCATCCCACCTGCTGGTCGCCGCTACTTCTAATTCGTCAGGCGGCTCTACGCTCGCTCGTTCGCATTTTGCCGGTCGCGGTTCTCGCTCGAAATTTAAAAAGGCTGGGAAAGCCTGAAGTACGGAATGTTTCGCCGTGTTGTAGGCGAATCGGAATTTCGGCAAATTTACGTCCCAATCTCTGTGATCCCTCCCTATATACGCGATAATCATGGTTTTAAGGATCTGATTCACGCGTTCGACTGGATTTGCCTGCGGGTGGTATGGGGGCGTGTCGCGAGCCGAATGACGTATTCTTCGGCCAGATCTCGCAGACATTTATTTGCGAACTCGGTTCCGTTGTCCGTCAACAGTACATCCGGGGTACCCCATCGAGAGAAGACCAGCCCTTCCAGGACCTCGGCAATTTTCGGACTGGTCGCGCGTCGGAGCGGGGCGCACTCGATCCATTTCGTGAACAGATCTTGAATCACGAGAAGATACGCGTGACCGGACTTGCTAGGAAGGAACGGACCCATTATATCGGCAGCTACCACTGTCCACGGCATGTCGACTCGGCGCCGACCCATCAGCCCGGCAAGGAGTGTTTGCTCCACTTTCGTCAGCTGACAGGTAGTACAGCGTCTTACGTACTCGACAGCAGTTCGATACATGCCAGGCCAGTAGTAGCGCGTCGCGACCCGATGGTAGGTCTTTTCGATCCCTAAATGACCGGCTTGTAAATTGTCGTATGCCTCCTGCAAGATCTCGGTTCTCCGTTCCTCGTGGACGACTAATTTCCACTCGTCCCCGTCCTGCCCTAAGGTTTCCGCGATAAGTGGATCGGTTCTATGGCAAAATAGTTCCCCGTTCCGAATGGACCAGTCTTTACATTTATCCAGACTTCTCTCGACTTCCGCGAATTTCCCCTCGGACCACCTCGCGCGTACTGCTGCCGCGATGTTCAGTTCCCCCCCGACGACTTCCCCCCTTCAAAAACGCGCGAGAGTGCATCCGGCACTTTATTTAGGGCGCCTTGCCTACCTCTCTAAGCGTCCCGACGGATTTTGCAACTTACGCAACCACCGTAGGCTGTTATCGTCGGTAACTACCGTGAATTTGTACCCTTCTACGTACGGTCTAAATTTTTGTACCGCCCAGACTATCGCGAGACATTCTAATTCCGTCGCGGAATATTTCCTCTCCGGTAACGTGAGAGAACGACTTGCGAACGCGATAACTTTTTCAACTCCCTCGATCTCTTGCGTTAAAACCGCGCCTAGTCCGACGGTATTCGCATCCGTTTGTAACACGAAAGATATTTCGAAGTCAGGGCACGAGAGGGTTGAAGGTTGGTGCGGTGGCTATCATGTCGCGTAGGGTCTCGAAGGCGGATTGTTGACCGTCCTTCCATTCCCATTCCTGATTCTTCCGAAGCAAGATGTTGGAGGCCATTCCGAGAAAACGCCGCACCTGTTTCACGTTTTTCGGCGGAGGGTACGATAGTATCGGTTGTATTTTGTCCGCCTCCACTTTTACCCTTCTCGGTTGACCATGAAACCCAAATACCGGACCTCCGTACGGCAGAATTCGCACTTCGCGGGATTGATTATTAGACCGGCGCTTTTAGTTTTATTTAATACTCGCGATAACCATTCTAGATGTTCCTAGAAAGTTTTAGTGACGATAATTATGTCATCTAAATACGTGAACGCGTGTGACTCCATTTCTGGCCCTACTAACCGGTCTAATAATCGTCGAAAGGTCGCGGGTGCTCCTATTAGTCCGTACGGCATGCGGCGGAAATGAAATAAACTCTTTCCGGTATTTACCGTGAACGCCGTGATCTCGCGACTTTCCGGCTCGAGCGGAATTTGAAAATACGCCTGACTGAGATCGAGGGTCGAAATGTATTTCGCCGCTCGCAATTTATCTAACATCTGCGTCATGAGCGGTAGCGGGTACGCATCTTTCCTCGAAATCTCGTTTTCGAAACCTTTCGAAAATCGAGGCAGAAACGGTATTTGCCATTTGGCTTCTTCAGCATTACGATAGGACTTAACCAGCCACTTTGCGACGGTTCTATTATGTCGTCGGCCAACAAGGTGTCTACCTCGTGGTAAATAGCCTCCTGCACTTTGGGAGAGACGCATAATAACGTTGCTTTATCGGCGGATGGTCGCCTACATCGATCTTGTGGCTGATTAAGTCGGTTAGTCCGGCCATTTTCTCGAACTCCGGAAACGTGGCTTCGAGTAGTTTCGCCAATTGCTCTTTCTCGGCATTATTTAAAATCTGTAGCCCGCAGCATACGGCGGTGGCGGCGGGTACGTTCTCGAAGGAGAACTTCTCATCCGGCCGCGGTGCGAAATACCACTGTGCGTTATGATATTCTGCCACGATACCGAAATGCGCGATCGTATCCGTTCCCAATAGGAGAGGGGTCACGAGATTATTTAATACGCGCGCTTTTATTTTACGCTCGGTATTTCCAATTCTTAACATGAATCGAGCCTGTTCTTCGGCACGATCCACCGCTCCCGCGGCGAGCAGAAGATAACGCGGTCTTTCTGTTTTCTCGATTTATATCTGACCGTTCTGCGCGCATTCTATCACGGCACGGCTCACTAACGAGACCGATGATCCCGAATCTATTAGGGCTCGCGCGGAGGTTTTCCCGATACGCGCGTCCAGGGTTAGTAGAGGCGGCCACTTTCTTCCCCCTTCCGTTACGATACGAACCGATATTAATTCGGGCGCTGTCGCTCCGGCTCTCCTGAGCGACCCCTCTCCCCGTTTTCCGCCGGCTTATTGCACCTTCGGCATTGCTTTACTGTCACCCCCTCCGCCCCGCACCGGTAACAATGCAGCTGCGGCTCATCGCGACAATCTCGTGACATATGCCCGGTCTTACGGCAATTCCAGCACTCCAACAGCTGACTGTCGCTCGCGCGTTGTTTTTCGAGCGGCGGCCCTCGTCGTTGAGGAGCTTCGCTCTCGCCTCTGTGCGTTCGGGTCGGCTCAGTATAAATCGCCTTCCCTCGGCGCGGCAGCGGAATAATTTTTCGCGCGCGTTGCTCGCAGTTCACGATAACTGCAGCCGGCCCGACGGTCTCCTCGGGTGGGGTAGGGGGTTTCTCGCCCGAATCCTCGCTTTCCCCGCTACTCACGGTAGTCACGGCATTCGCGTATTCTACCGGACTGTTTTTCCCCTTTCCCTGATGTTTTTGGCGGGGGTAGCGGTCGGGATCGTACGCGAAGTTTGGATGTGCCATCTCGGACGGCTTGGGGTTCCTCCGCGTGGTTTTATTGGTCTGCCGTTCCGCCTCTAACAATGGCGGTATGCCCTGTCGTACTTTCGCCCTCGCGCTCCAATAAACTTTCGGTATTTTCCGCTCTTTGGTCCACGGGGGGTCTAAGCGTTTGAACATCGCCCGCATATACACGATATAGTCGCGTAGCGGCTCGTCTTCCCCCTGGTAACGCTCCTCTGTATTTTGCTCGAGCGTGTCTCGGTATTCGGGGTCCCCGAAAAATTTCCGATACGCGGCAACGAACTCCTTCCAGGTCGTCCACTCGGTTTCTGTCGTCTCGTACCAGTGAACCGCGATACCGTCCCAACATACCGGCAACAACGGAGGAGATGGGAATCCGCGACGTTATAATATTTTCTCTGTTGTTTGAGGCGGTCCAGGAAGGCTTCCGCGTCCTCCACGGGTGCCCCCGAAAATTTAATTCGCCATCGTCGCATCATTTCGGCGATTGGCGTTCCTCGGTAGTATGGCTTGCGTGGTACGGACGAGGATGTACCGATAGGAGGCCCCGCTACCGGATCTTGACCTACGCGCTCGCGAGGGGGAGGGACGGGGAGTTTACCGCGTATTTCGGGCACCGGCAGTTTAACGTCCCGCGGCGGGGATCTACTCCCACCGGCCCGCTCGTCATCCGAGGTGGTACATGGAACTTCGTCGTATTCGAACGCATCGCCATATACGGACTTATTGTCCCCTGTTGAAATCTATTAAACTATATATTTATTTAAACAGTATATGATACAGAACTATTGATCTCTTTGAACTTCTTTTATATTCCTATCCTGAACAAACAATGCTTTTTATGCTCCCATACGACCTCACAGGCACACCGTTCAAACGCAAGAGAGCGCGCTTCATTCGCTTCCCGCTTACCGATCATGCCGCACACACCTACCAACTTAATTCCGCACGCACCAACCTTTCAACTGCCTCACTATAATTATTACCAACATCCCCCTCCACCCCTTTGGCGCGCCATGGTCGCAGCATTCCGGGTCGCGAAATTCTAATTGTTCGGATATTAACACCCGATAACGTGCTGTTCGAATCGTAGACCTCGGCAGTAAACACCAGCTGTTTACGTTCGGGATCGGCGTTCCGAGCAGGGCGTCCTAGCCGAATACGTAGCTTCGCTACGCGATACGCACCATCGCGTTTACTCCGAAAAAAAATATTTTCTTACCGAATTCCGTACGATCTCACCGGGTGGCCTGCTCGACTCTAATTATTCTCGCTTACGCGAAAGTATTCTCAATAACGCGAGATATTTTCCGCGTGGCTTTCCCCAGCTTTTCTCACAAAATCGAATTTATCTCGTGCTCTCTGCACGATACCGACGTTTTTACAGGGTCGCGGCAAGTATTCGTGTATAATTTTATTCGCCCGGCAATTCCCGCCGTCCGCAAATGACAAAAAAAAACAAACGAAAATACCAACAATCACGCGACCCTATTCCCTAAAACGATACAAATCCAAAACGTACTTTCCAACACCCGACGGTACACAATATAATACAATTTTAAATATCACACAGTATCATGATCACAGTATCTCTGTTCACCCATGACCGTTCCGTTTCAGTGCTTGTAATTTAATTTCAAGATCGGAGCAGTGTAAGAGACAAGGTAAGAAAGAGAGTAAAGTAAGAAAAAAACTGTTGATCGCCGCTACGGCAATGATGGCCCAAGGAGATTACCAAATATTCGTTAAATTCTTACGGAAACTAAGGTGGCCACTTCAATTTGAATTCATTATCGCACTTTCGTGCGGCATCAGAGGAAAACGGCCAATAAACTAGTACGGAACGGGTGATTCAAAGGACGTGAGAAACCAAGTATCCCGAACAATATTCACAATAATAAATATCAGATAATAAATAGCATAAAATTTCACAATAAAAAAAATATAACATAAAACATCAATAAAATATTTTCCTGGGCGTTGGCTCGTCGAAAAGGGCGTTTAAAACCCGAAAACACGAAAGGATGGGTGTCGGTCTGGACAGCGCGACGGCACCGATCGCCTCCGCGACTCCGTTCGAACGACCAAAGAAAATTCGATTATTTCCGTGAGAGCCCCGTACTCTCCACGCATCTTCGGTAAAGAAAAGCCCTTGGCCGCACACGCGGCAAGGAGACGGTTTCGTCATTTCGCGACGCAAACCCGGACTTCACGACAACGGTACCGAGCCAACATGAAAAGATCACTGGATCACGATATTACAGAAGGAGCCTGACTGGCGCTTACCAACGGCCTCGAAGGATGGCGGCAGATCTTCGGCCCTCGTCATGGTCGTCCCTTGTTTCGGCAGCGCACTTCTATTTCGCGATAACTCAATCCCAAGTACTGTTTCGTCTCTTGCGTTCAGCGGCCAACGATCCAGTGCCCTAGTTTCGGATGGCCTGGTAACGCGGAAGCGAGGCGTCCTCCTACGTTCTATCCTATTTCTCCCGTCGCGACGCTCGGGCCTATCACGCATTATCTAGTCGCAGGATCGCATCCTGTCGCGCGCTCTCCCTGGTTCCCGGAAAATCATGATCGCGTTCGCCGCTTCTCAGGTGGTTGCGACGACGGCTCGTGTAGAGGTAGCTCCTGGCCTCTCCGGTCGTGGACACCTTCTTTCCGGGCGAGGCAGCGACGGGGTCGAGAAGATAGTCGTCTCGTGTCCACGTTCCCTCGTCGGTGCCTCCGGGTTTGCTGACCCGGGCTCGGTCCTCTCCTTGGTGTCTCAGCACGAAATTATTTCCGGAGCCAGTTCCGATAACGCCTCATACGGTGAGAAATAGGGGCCGGGCTCTCCCGGAGCCCGGTTTCGGTCCTGCAAAGTTCGCGGCGCCCAAGTGGCGCGACGCCGAAACGCGTTAATATTCGTCCCCTGGAAATCGGCTTTCCCAGGGAGAGTGTTCGCAAACGGCCGTTTCGCATCGGCACTGCCAGAGGGCGGCCCGGCCTCTCTTTTACGGGATCGAGGGACGTCGTCAAAACTTGCCACGTCACAATATATAGAAAAATAAACGGTTCCTGGGAAACTACATCTTTTCATTTTCATCGCTAGACTGACGAACGTAAATTATTTCAACCGTACCTGGCTAATTATTTATCAATACTAAGATACTAAGATACTAAGATACTAATTATTTGAAATATGTTAGCATTTTTTACTAAAAACTTGACCTGCACCCTCTTGTTTGCAAGATATTTACAGAAATATGTTGGTTTGGATCTTTATTGGTTTCCGTTGTGCGGAAGCTTGAATTTAGGATCACTAGTTTATCCCGGAAATGTAGAAGTCAATTATATCTGTGTTGTAACCGTTTCTTCCCGTACATATGTAAGGAGTGCGCTCCTTAATTGATTTAAATCTTCCCGCTCAATACAGTGAGTCGATAAGTAAGGGTCCGCAGTAGCGGCAGAGAAATAAAAACAATGATTCGGCAGACACGTGTGAATACTGCTAATTAACCTTCAACAAGTTATTCCTTTTATAATAAAGTGAATTGTTTATACGAGGAACAAGATTGCGAAGAACAAACTCTGAATGTTGTTTCTTGTATTTTTACAGGTTCGTAGTTTAGGCAAATAGTTTAATTAATAAAAAACTCTTGTATTTTTACAGTGAAACTTTTCAGTTTGTTACGGCGGAGAGGTTAGGCGAAAGTCAGAGTAATAGAGAGTAATAACTGGTAAAAGGTGAGTATATTCTCATTATGAATTTGATAGCAAAATTACAACTTGAGACACGGTCTCGAATGGATATTTTACTAACATTGTCTTCCCGGAGCACCGGCTCTTACAATTTAAATTCGCGTTATCCGCGGCGCGATGTGGATTGTTCCACGTCTGGTTCGCGAAATTTTACTTTACGATATGACTAGATCGCCGTTTTAATTATAAAGGTCTCTATTGACCGTCCTTTGAATTACGTGGTTACCACTATATGGGTAGTAAGACCGGTAGTAATATATATATATATATATATTTCTGAGTGACTCCTTTGACGAGTTTACCGATTCCTTATGTTTACTGCACATTTTATCGCACGCGAAGAACAAACTGGCCGGTCTTACTACCCGTGCGCTCGGCTGTTTCGAGATGATACGCACAGATAGAGACGCTCACCAAACACCAGTCCCTCCGCTCCGCCTAAGAGGTACTCCTCAGCACGTATGTGGACCTAGAGTAACCTCTGGCATCGGTAGAGTGACCGTGATCGTGTTTAGTCAGTTTGCCAAATCGAACCGAGGCGAAATAGCAACGCGTACTGGTCCGGCCGGATTTCTCTGGATGGACGCAGCTTACGCCTATTGCCTGTGCCTCACAATTGCGAGTGGTACAATAACGAGATCCCAGCGGGGCACACTTAGGTGATCCGAGTGACATCTCAATTGCCAAACGGAATTGTGAGGGTATTAATTACTACGTTTACGGATCTCGTGATGTGATTCACGGAAATAGTAACAACAACCGGTCCGGCCGGAATTCCGGATGGACGTGGGTATTGCCTATTCGTGAAGTTCTCCCGACCGATGTTCGCGAATTTCGTCAAGTCACTCACGGAACGATTATTGACTCGTTATAATCAGTTCACAAGGGCGAGAGGAAACAATGATGAGACACCAGCGGGACACCCAGAGGTGATCCGAGTGGAATCTCAATTGCCCTAACGGAGTTGTGAGAGTATTTATACTACAGCCATTCGCGGATTTGGTTTGCGATCGCATAAATAGTAACATTAACCGGTCCGGCCGAAACTCGGATGGACGTAGTTATTGCCTATCTGCGATTCGCTCACAAAGGCGAGAGGAAACAATAACGAGACACCAGCGGGAGCACACAGAGGTGATCCGAGTGGAATCTCGATTGCCCTAACGAATTTGTGAGTGTATAATCGTTTAAATTTTGAATATGTCTAGCACGACTGAAGCCTTTATAAAGGTAAAAACCGTTCCGTCCTGCGAATTTACGATCATTCTCCGAGAACGGCGCGCTCGTGTTTATTTCTCGACCGACGCGTCGCTCTTTCTTACGCTCGTGCTTTCACTGCGTAACTCGCGGCATGCTCATGGCAAGTTACAGAAGTCGGATACTTTTACAAAATTTAAGGTTACGCAGTTGACTACTACGCGGTTACGTTCTTACCGAATTGTTAATTAAACGTTTTTCGACTATGCCACGACGCGGTTTGCAATCGCGACTCCTCGGTTTGAGGCGTGCACGTACCGAGGTTGGATCGACGGTTTGTCGATTCCAACAGGCCGGTATGGCCCCCCAATACGCACCGATTTTCGTCGAACGGAACACTTCGCAAACACGTGTTTACTTGATCGCTTCCAGACGTAGAGTGATCTATCGACGATCCGTATCGACCTCCTTCGATCGCTATCGAAAGTGGGGATCGATGCGTACGCATACCTAATTAGTGGGGCGATCTCGCGGTCCTTTGTTAAGACAAGGACCGTGCACGACATCGCGGATCGCCGTGGTGGGACCGATATTTATTATCGATACACGGCAGCGTCTATATGTGACCGATACGGTTACAGTGTTTTGTGGGAGAGTTTATTCAGGGTTTTCCTGTCCACCACCACTCGCGATAGAACAGAAATCGTATTCCAGGAAACTACAAGAATCGGCTTGTTGTTTCGGAGAAAGCGCGAAGACAATACCGAATTTCGAAGGAACAGATTCGTCACGGAGATTCCGAGAAAAGAGAGCGAGAGGCTCCTCGTTATCGAGTATATTCGTCGCAGCTCGTTTCCCCACACCGCGCACCTCGAACTACTCGGTCCGACCGAGGTGTGCGGGGAGAGAGAGACGAGCAGCAATGACAACCGATTCCTCGTCACAATATCATTTCGGCAGTCGTCTAAACACGCACACGCTCAACGCGGTACATTGCGCGAATGGATTCGTACAGCGATACCGATCAGCTGACGGTTTTTACTCAAACAATGTTTTTTAAGGAGGTTCAATTTTGGGAGGTTCGCACTACACACATTAAGGACAAAGGTTAATATTTACAGGACCTTTATTCCCGTACGTGGACAAAGTACGACAGCTTACAACGAACTCCGCATTACATGGTTACGTGTAAGATTAACCTCTTAACTAGTACTTAACACGATTAAATGTTTTCTATTCTCCGCAGCTTTACGTCTCGCCTTGCATGTATATTGTTCTGATTTAACGGTATCCGTTATATGTGTACCTTACGTGCTAATCTGTTACACTGTAAACCCACAGAATGAACAAGGTAAGGTGATCAGCTCTATTACTTTCTTATCCTTTCGGATTATTATCTCGAAAGAAACAACACAATTTATTGTATGAATCCGTAGAATTAGATTTAGTCCAATTTTTCATTAGTTGAGATAATCGAGGTTCTACTGTACAAGGTGTACATAGGGTGTCCCAAAAATGTTGCATTTCCTTAAAAAGGGTGATTCCTAAGGTCATTTGGAATTACTTTTTTCTTCATGCAAAAGTTCTCCGTGACTACTGCGAACAGAGTGCAGCACGGCCAATTCCAACGCTACGACACACCCAACGGGATCTGTTACCGCGCTCCGATTAGTCTGCGTTTTTCGTTAATATCTCCTTAATGAAGCCGCGAAGAACATTTTCGTAAGGGAGAAAGTTACTAAAAATGGCCTTAGGAATTGCCCTTTTCAAGAAAACGCAACATTTTTGGGACATCCTGTATAATGAGTTTCATGTAAATAATGTATGTAAAAATGGAGAACAAATTGTAATATTTGTGATAATTTCGATTGATTCAACTTATATTAATCAAAAGCATCAAAATGTTCGCATTACCATGTTCACCCTGTATATTGTAAACATCCTGGTCTCGTTCGTGCTTCGATCTCATTTCTATCCTTTCCTTGTCGTAATATGACTTTTAAAACCCGAAAACTATTTATTATTACATTCATACTTCTGTGGTTGTAAGGAAGAACGCCGCATGTCACATACTTCCACTTTCGAGATATTGCCGTTTAAAGTTTTCATCACCAATTCTTTACATGGGACATCGGTTAAATTGTATTATTTCTTTGAGCCTTTCGAATTTGTTTTCGGGACTTTGTGTCTGCTAAATACGTAAATCCTGGCTGAACTTTCTCTTGGGCACCCACAAATTTTCGATTATTATATGTCTTATCTTGTTGATTTCTGCGAGAAAACTCCTATATGGAAGTCCCAGACTGCGGAAACCAGTCGTTTCTAATTTATGAACATGTAAAGTTGAGTAATTTAACACTAATTTTCGTTGTTTCACCTCAGAAAGTGACAGGTATGGGCGCCGCCATATTGGTACGTAGGGAGACCTTGCGTGTAGTGACTCAGTGGCGACGCTAGATGGCAGCATTAGCGCGCAACCTGATAGTAGCCTGGGTATGTGAAGGGGAAATTCTAATTTCTAGTATTACAGTGTACCAAAATGGCTACCACAGTGGCTACCCACTAAAACCCCACACCCGCCTAAGCTAAATGGGAAGTGCCTGGATTAGACGAGTACTCAACAGGACAATTCCCAGCTATCACAAAATCCCGGGGGGAGGGGTTAGCCTCCCCCACTACCTACACCATAAGACCCCGGGCGGAGGGACCCGCCCGGTGTCCACATCCCTGAGGCCGTCGAAATGGGCTTCCCGAGTCCACGCTTGGTCCACCCACGGCCCCCGGTGTCTCCGTGCCCCGCCCGGTCTGGGTGACCCAAAGGTCCCCGCCCCGACCAGGGCAGGAAGACGCCGACACCGGTAGGGAAGGGTCGTCGAAGGCGCGATCCGGTACGCCCCGACCCTCCCCACCCCACCCGTCCCACGACCCCCAGAGCTCGTTGCTCGTCGAGCGGTGCTTCGTGCTACGCGATAATGGACTTATAACGTGTGTGATGTGGTTTCTAGGGGCTAGTGCTTCCATCTAGCAGTCGCCACTGCGTTACTACACGCAAGGAGCTCCCTACGTACCAATATGGCGGCGCCCATATCTGTCACTTTCTGTGGTGAAACAACGAAAATTAGTGTTAAATTACTCAACTTGACACGCTCATAAATTCAAAACGAGTGATTTCCGTGGTCTGGGACTTCCATATAGGAGGTTTCTCGCAGAAATCAACAAGATAAGACATATAATAATCGAAAATTTGTGGGTTCCCAAGAGAAAGTTTACCCCAACCACTGTCTATTGCACTGGCTTCTTATTCGTGTCGTCACATTTGCACACACGAGTTACGATTACGAGTCGAAACACCATAAAATGAACTCTACGAGGATACAGAATTCATTTCCGGGATTTGGACGTTACAAACAATGTTTCGTTCGTTCAGTAAACTCTATTTACTCGGTTTTGTTTAGCATTTGCGAATGCACTGATCATTTTGCGGAAATATTGTTCTCGTTATCGGTTCACTCATTAACAGTCGATATTGCTTACTAAAATTTTTTATAAGTAATCAACTATCATTTCTCACAAATAATTGTTTGCGTAATCAATACTTCTGTAATGTAGAATTCCTCGACCCATAAATTCTGTTTCTTAGTTCTCTAATTTCAAGTACACTTCTGTAAATTATGAATTACTTCGGGCAGGTAACAAAAATTATATAGTCCTGTGTGACAATGATAATTGTTAACGACAGTAGATATGGACTGGCTCACTGGACTGGGGTTTAATTAATTAAACGCCGAACTGATTGAATGCGCGGAGATTCGGTAGATTTATTTTTAACGTCTGACCATGATTCTAACAGTACTTATTGGTACGGCGATTCGACCTTCACTGGTCTCTTGAAATCGGCACGAGAGCCGGCAGCTATTCGGCATAGTATCTTTCATTACACGTTTACCAATTAGAAGACGACACTAAGACAAATACGTAGCAACAAAAACAGTCAATCGTCACGGGTGACGGAATCTCCGGAATGCTAGGACACAATGCCGTCTCGAGTAAACCGGCGAGCTATTAACCGCTAGTGTAACAATATATCGATCGCGTAGATATGGTTTTAAACATACCGCCCGCCTTGCATCCAGAGGAGGCAAAACGATATATCTTAGTCTACGCAAATTAGAATTATGATATGATAGTAATTTCGCAAACGGTGGAAATTGAATACATGAAAGACAATTCACAGCGGTGAACGTAGATAAGCGGTAGTCTGTCAAAGGCAAAACAACAAAAAAAACTGACAATATTCCTTCTTAAAATAAGTACATGAAGTAGAGATGAAACGCAGCCTATAATCTACCTTATAAATTAACGCGAACGATACAAAAGTATAATTCGTAGTTACTTGGGCGAATCTAAATTTTCATTTTGCGACTTGACCGGCAACGGGCAAATCTGAGTTATGGGTCGTTTCAATTCACCATCGACCGTGCGTACGGTGACAACGCGGACCTTATTGTCCGGGCCGGGATGCAACTGAGTGATGCGGGCGAGTAGCCATTTAGAAGGGGAGAGTAAAGAATTTTTTAAAAGAACGAGGTCGTTTACACTCAAGTTCGCGCGATCTTGCGGCCATTTTCGACATTGATGCAACGTATGGAGATAATCAGAGGACCATGAACGCCAGATTTGCTCGGTAATTCGTCTGACTTGTTGCCATCGGTCAAGTCTATTAGGATTAATCTCTAAAGCGGACTCCTCGGGAACCGCGATAAGTGGCCGCCCGATAATGAAATGACAGGGTGTCAGCGCCGTTAGATCGGTAGGTTCGTCGGTAAGAGCGGAAATCGGACGAGAGTTTAAACAGGCCTCGACCTGACATAGGACGGTAGAAAATTCAGTTTGCGACAAGGTATGCGCTCCCACTGCTCGCTTTAAGTGATACTTGACACTTTTTACTCCAGCCTCCCAGAGTCCACCAAAATGAGGAGCGGAACGGGGGATGAATCTCCAGGTGATCCCGTCATTAGTCAGCGAATTTTTGAGCGAAGGATCAGAAAGGAGATTTTGAAAGGTTTGCTTTAATTCACGATCGGCACCACGGAAATTCGTGCCGTTGTCAGAGTACAAGTTAGTAGGAAGCCCTCGGCGACTAACGAATCGTCTAAAGGCAGCTAAAAAGGCGGCGGTGGAGGCATCCTCGACAAGTTCGAGATGTACAGCTTTGGTGGCAAGGCATACAAACACGGCGAAGTAATATTTTCTCGTCTTTTGACCTCTACCGACAATTGGAAGTATGTTAATTGGACCGGCATAATCCAGCCCAGTATGTGAAAATGGAGCCGAGGGATTGACTCGAAAGTTTGGAAGGGCTTCCATCAGCTTAGTAGCAGCTTGCGCCCTTTGCCGAATACAAGGAATGCAACGATGTATGTGAGAGCGTACTAATGATCTAGCCGATATTATCCAATATTGTTGCCGAAGAACGCGAAGCGTTAACTGCACCCCACCATGGAGAGTGCGTTTATGTACATGACCGATTAAAAGTTCCGAAATGCTTTTCTTCATAGCTTAGATCAGCATGCTCGAGCCGCCCGCCAAGCCGAATTAATGAATCTTTCCCGAGGATGGGGTGCAGAGAGATAAGAGAGCTGGACCTCGGAACCGGCGCATGATCCTCTAATAACTTGATTTCGGCATGAAAGTGTTTCTTTTGAACGTAAGACATCCAACACAGAGCAGCCTTTCGTATCTCGACAGCAGATAAGGACAGAGAATGGTATTGCGAGCAATTAGATGACATACGTAGTTTTCTACGAGAATTCTGGACGAATCTGAGTATATATGTAGTGACTCGGCAGAGTCGAGTCCAGCTTGAGTATTGATATAGAAAATCCCATTCTGGGTGTGTCGACAGTAGGTGAAGCTGTGATTTTCGAGATTCAGCTGAGGCGATCTCCCGTGAGTCTTGTTCTTCGCTATTCGAACGGGCGTGATCTGGCCAGAAAACGGATGGACGGGATAACCAATCCGGTCCATACCACCACAGCTTATGAGTAGCGAATTCGGAGACGGAGATACCTCGCGAGGCGCAATCAGCTGGGTTCTCTTGAGATTGTACATGTTGCCACTTTACCTGAGGAAGCCGAGTCTGGATCTCGGATACGCGATTTGCGACGTATGTATTCCAAGTAGACGGATGTTGTCTAAGCCAGGCTAAGACGACGGTGGAATCCGTCCATCCGTAAGTGCGACACGATGGAAGTTTTAAGGATGACAAGGTCCACTCAAGCAGTCGAGTTACTAGAACGGCAGCGTTTAATTCCAGGCGAGGAATGCTGATAGTTTTGAGCGGGGCTACTTTGCTTTTAGCCGTCAGCAAAGTAACTTGGATCTCGGAAAGGGAATGAAGAACTCTCAAATAAACGACAGCGGCGTAGGCACGATGTGACGCATCGGCAAAGCCGTGTAATTCTATCGCGACACTGCTACTTTGCACTCCGGTCAAGCGAGGAATTTTGACTGAGCTCAATTGAGGCAGAATTTTGCAATACTCAGTCCATTTGTTACGAAATTCAAGGGGAATTTCTTCATCCCAATCTTTCTTTAAGAGCCAGAGCTCTTGAAGCATTATCTTTGCGACAATAATGCCCATCCTAATGGATCGAATATTTTTGAAACGATCGAAAGAATACTTCGTTTAGTACACTTTTCCGGCAGACAACAGTCTACCCGAAAGCGGAAAACGTCTTCGGAAGGAGTCCATACAATACCAAGGACCTTTAAGGATTCATCTTCGCTGAGAAGACGATCGGACGCGGACTCACGCTCCTCAGCAGGAACTACTGTTCCTACTAGCTGCCGACGAATCTCGAGGAGAGTATGAGTATTGTCCGCGCCGAAAATAGCATCATCTACATAAATCGAATCTTGTAGAATAGGCACGGCAGCGGGAAAATTGTTTCCCTCGTCAAGAGCTAATTGATCGAGTACCTTAATGGCGAGGTATGGCGCAGATGAGAGACCGTAGGTTACGGTGAGCAATCGAAATGACGAAACCGACAGCAGACTGTTCGGTCGCCATAAAATTCTTTGATCATCTTGGCGATGTCAGCAGTGTATACGTAACGAAATAGCCGCCAGCGCAGTATGATAGCTGCTAAATCGCGCTGTAGCTTCGGACCGACCATAAGGTAGTCGTTGAGAGATTTTCCCGACTTGGTTTTGGCGGAAGCATTAAATACGACCTTGAGTTTGGTCGTACTGCTAGAAGGCCGCACGACGGGATGATGCGGAATATAAATCGCAGAAGAGTTTGAGACTTGCTCTTCGGCTACTCGCTCCATGTGACCCATGGAGAGATACTCTGATAAGAAATTATGATACTCCGATTCTAGGAGCGGTTGTTTGAGCAGTCGTTGCTCCAGTCTAGAGTAAAAACGAGACGCGATAGATTGTGAGCCGTCGAGATCAAATGGAGGTTGACTCTTGAACGGGAGTCGAACTATGTATCGTCCTTGAGAAGAGCGAGAGTATGTCTCATGAAAAAAGCGATTGCACCGTTCGTCTTCTTCGGAAAGAGGAAGCTTGGAGGGGACTTCTTCAATTTCCCAGAAACGACGTAACGAGTTGTCTAAATCTTCAGAAGATAAACAATTAACAATGGAAGTAGATTCCTGACGAGAATCTTCGAGTTCGCCAGCAAATACGGAATTTACAACCGAGGTGGATTCTTGACGGGAATCTTGAATTTTGATGGGACCGGAAAGGACCCATCCCAGTGAGGTAAGCTGGGCAGTAGGAGTGCCGAAAGGACCTTGACGGAGGTCATTCAGCAGCAGAGAGCCGTATAAGTCAGCGCCGATTAAGACATGAATTGGATGGCCACTGGAAGGGTTTGGATCGGCTAACTGGAGATTGCGTAAATGTGGCCAAGACTGCAAATCAACACGGGATCTAGAGCCGGCATAAGCAGTGATACGCTGATAAACAAAGGCAGACAGCGGGAACGATACTTTAGAATTGTAGCATGATTCTAATGTCACGGACACGCGAGATTTTGCCACTCCGTTATACTGATCACCGAAACATTGAATTTGGAGTCTCGCCCGATATCTTTTCGTGCGCATTAACTGGCACACCGATTCGGTTAGAAAACTACAGGAAGCTCCTTGATCTAGTAAAGCGCGAAGCCTGAAGGCGCGTCCTTCAGCGGTGCGAAGTACGACCCAAGCAGTAGCGAGCAACGTATTTCAACAGACCTATCTGGAACAAGCTGGATCGCTACTCGACTTGATCTCCGAAAAGGAAACCTCGTCGAAAGACAAAGGGAGTTCGAATTCGAACGCAACGGACGTCGAAACGAGCGCACAAAGGTCACGCGCTGTGTTGCCAAAAATGGCTCTTCCAATGTTCGAGGGTCGTTACAAGGACTGGCCATCATTTCGCGACCTGTTTACCTCCCTCATAATAAACGACGCGTCCTTGACTCCGGTTGAACGGCTTCATTATTTAAAAACTTGTGACGGTTACTCGGGGCGGTGGAAGGTATTGCCGCGTCAGTCGGCTGTCCAGAGTCGCGGTACCTCGAAGAGCGAGAGGGGACCCTTAGCTGGACGGTCCGATACTGGCGGTCGGATTTTGGTGTTCCGCTGTGGTAAAAGTGGGGATTCCCGTGGGTTTTTCACCACTCGGGCCGGGATCGGTCCTGCTCGGCGTTTCGCCACTGAGGAGATAGGGATTCCCGTGGGTCTTTCACAGGGGGTATAAGCTACCGTGTTAAAAATTTGTCCAGTATTTTAGCGCCGCCTGTGTCCCGGGGGGAAACTAATGACAGTATATATAGATATAAACGCTACTTACTCATACACAGATACTCGTGTCACTCACACAACTCTACATACCGTAGCTATATCAAGCTATATATACTTTAATGTACACGTGTACACTTAATCTTACATGTGAAAAGGATAGAAATTGATACAGCTTTAACTGAAATTAAGTGTTTATTATATACTTATTTTAATGTACAATGTTTTGTATAATGAGACGCTATGTCGAACATTGGTATTTCCGAATTTTGGACATTTTTTAATTTTTTTGTGAGAATTTGATTCACGTGTTTTATATACATATTTAAAATATAATGAAATATATTATGGAAAATTTTATGTTTTAATGCGTCGGTATGTTCTGTGTGATCTGTATGAAAAATGATATTTTCCTCTAAATATTTTAAAGCTTTCTGGCTTATATGACTTTCGTATATATTATTAATTATAATTGAATGACAAATATCAATTAACAAACCTGTGTCAAATAATTTTTTAAATTCCGACAATTTTAATAGGGCTTTACAGGTTTCGCATTTTTCTGTTTTCATATTTTTCGTAACAGCAACTAAAATATTGTTTACATGTGCATCACTTATGCTGTTAAAACCTACATCTACACTCGTAAAAGAGTGGTTCGCTTCCACATCTTGCTGTTGTTTCATATTAATGATGTGCTTTGTATGAATAAAATAGTCCGAATGGTCATCTTCGCAATTTCCTTTGCAGGATATCCTTCTCCCAAAGTTGTTAATAAATATACTTTTGTAATAATGGGTAAAGGACGAACATGTTGGATTTGTATTTCTTCCTCCATGACTTCTAACTAGACTAAAAAAGATTTCTACAGCATCTTGATTGAGATTTCTCCCAGCAAAATTAATATTTAAACATTTAAATTTATAATTTAATTTAATCATGTTTTTTAATGTGAAAATCCAATTTTTCAAAACTATAGGATACATCTTATCTTTCGGCTTCCTTTTTATGAATTTCATTGAATTGATTATACGAATTCCTTCGTTCCAAATATTAATGTTCCGGGAATAGGTGTTACTTTCCAAACTTTCAGTATAAAAATTGTTTAAACTATCAAATAACTGGTTAAAAAAACGTAACAAGTGTGCAGTGTGCATAGGATCCGGTGACAGTACCACACTGTGATTTCCCTGAATAGGCCTATAATTGGCGTAGAAATGAATTATTTTTGAAAACGTAAGACTAAAAATCTGCGTACAATATGCCACTTTCATTTTTTTGATGCATTCTTTTTTAATATGCTGGTCTGTGATTTTGACTAAAAGACGGTTCGGTCCATCTCCGCGATCAATCTCATATATTTCGTCAATATGTTCCCACTTTGCTGTTAGACGGTTGACATCATCGAGGGAGAATTCCAAATTTTTTGTTAATAAATTATTGCGAATGCACTTCATGAGGTGCGGGATATCGTACAAAGGAATGATCTCCTTATTGTTAAGAGAGATGGTCCCGTTGGACGAAGTTTTTATGAGTTCGTTTATTGCTTTTACGTTATTAGCATTTTGATCGCATACACAAGCAACCACATGTAAACCAATATTTTCTGCTGCTGTTACGATTTCTTTAAACATATGCACAATATCTACATATGTGGTACTGCTATTACAAAATGTAAAAGCCATAGACTGCTTCCAAGGCCTTGTGCCGTGTATGCCTTTTAACATCCACACCGTAGCATGGTCCGCATATTGCAAGTTGCCCTGCTTGTCAACATACACTCCTTCAACATTATCTACTGTTGAGTTATAATGTATTCCTGCAGACAGTTTCATTTCATCAAATATCAGAATACAGTATTTCTCTTTTGGTGTGAACGATTTCATATTTTTGCTCATGGTTTCAAAAACGCTACTACATACGCCTGGTTTTATGTCCAACTGTGTTATTAATTTTTTTAAAGTAATTGCTGAAGGTAGTAAAAAAAGATTCTGGAAAAATCTATAATTTTTTGGGCTTTTCTTCCAAATGGATAAAGCTACTATCTTTTCTTCCAGCGTGAATGATCTTTTCGATTGGGTTTTGTTCATATTTCTCTGGTACCATACAAATAAATTTTTTATATGGCCAGGCACAAGTTTCCAGAAATTATTATTAATGAAACTATCTGCAATTTGTAATCTCTTTTTATAGTTTTTCTTTTGTATGTTGCACTGTTTAATTTTCTTCTGCATGTCCAGTATTGCCTGATAATACTTCTTGTTTTCAGTCGATAGGTGGATGGCAGAAGTTGCATTGAAAACCTTCAAAAGAGACCCTGAAAAATATAATACAATTATTGTATTTGTGCTGTTTAAATTTTATGTTACTCAAGCCAATCACCGCACACACTCCATTTGTGCATTCATTTACTACAGTACAAATGTAGAAAATATCACCACAATCGTACACAGAACTTGACAGAAATTAATAAAAGAAAGAAAAGTTGGAAATTCAAGCATTAAGTGTGAAATATGAAACTTAAATTATACAAGCATCTATCACTATCATGCTGCATATGCGCACAAACCACCTCTGCACACAAGAATTCTTACTTTGTTTCTCAAAGGATTCTGTCACTTCGTTTATTGCCTCGTTGAAATGAAGCAGACGGAATATTCTTGAATAAGAAACCACTAAAATATTTTGTATTTTCCATGTTCGTTTATAAAATACTAGTTTTTAAAATAAAATAATTACCTTTTTTCTGTATCTTTGTTGATACTGCTCTTCCTGTGATCTCTTCCCTTGAACGTTTTACGGTTCTCTGCATCTGAACACCTAATAGAAATTTTTTGTTACTAAAGCTTAACACAAATTGATATAAATAATAAGAACAGACTGCTCCTACCAACCTTCAGTTATGTGATCATTTTCGCTTGTTGAAGGTTCATTATGTCTGCTTTCACTGGAACCATGAGTTTCACTGGAAGCATGAGTTTCACTGGAAGCATGAGTTTCACTGGAAGCATGAGTTTCACTGGAAGCATGAGTTTCACTGGAAGCATGAGTTTCACTGGAAGCATGAGTTTCACTGGAACCATGAATTTCATCACCTTCAGCTTCAACATATGAAAAATGATCCCTCGGAACTTGAATAGGGTCTGCGAACATAAAGACAAGATATATTATCACACATATTTATAGCACAATTTCTTAACTATATGTCTTTATGAATAAATAATATATAAATACCTGGTAAATGTAAACTGGGTACTGCAGACCGAGAGAGGCCTCGCCGAAAAAAATATTTTTCCTCAAAATGTATATTGCATACTGCCCGCTGCAAAAGTTTATTCTCCGGCAAATGCAATAATGCTTCGTTCCCAATCACAGATAGCCACTTACAAATTCTTTTCTCGAATTGTCTGTCCTTTGGGATTTTGTATAGTTTCCTACAATTGCCGGGGCAATTAGGAACTATGCACAATGTTGCAACCATAGCTACTGTTTTCACTACACTGCACTATACTCACTTTGAACGTTAGAAAGCACGTTTTACTCAACGATACAAATGGATATAATACAATATAATAGTAGTTTATATAAAGCACGAGGACCAACGAAGACGCTCCAATGTACAAGACGCTTGGATCAGCGTGGCGTGGGTGAAGGTGAAGACCAGTGAAGACGCTCCAATGTACAAGACGCTTGGATCAGCGTGGCGTGGGTAGGCGCACGTGGGTACAGAACAAAGCAAGCGTTCTGCGCATGCGCTGTAGAACTACACCAACGCCACTGCCGTCCCGGGGGAGAAACATAGTGGTTGAAATATTTCCATTTCAGCTTACACCCCCTGGTCTTTCACCACTCGGGCCTGGTCAGGAAGTACGGGTGTGGTCGGCGGATCGGAGGTACGATCGGCGGATCGGAGGTACGGTCGGCGGATCGGTTGGAGGAGTCTCGACGGACCCCTTGCTCAGCGCTATTCAAAAACGTTCCAAAAGATGAGTGTGGCTTTCCGGTTCGGTATTTCACCACGAGGGTTACTCTCCTTTACGGGTTCGGCGTGTCTCCCCTTACCGGTGATTATCCCGGGTAATTATACCCGGGCGCGACCAGGTTTAGCCGCGGGAAACCGGTATGTCGCGGTGGCCACCTGGCGGCCGCGCGCCGCGGCGCGAGTCGCTCTTTCGCGGCGTTTAATGTCGTGGCCATCTAGTGGCCGCGCTCGATACTTGCGGGCCGTGATTCCCGTTGATGGGGATAGCTTCGCGCCCGAAGGCTGTGACCGTCACAAACTTGTATGAAGGGCAGCGCCGCGTCACTTCTCAAAAACATTAGAACGACTTCTGATAACTTCCAAGTCGCTTGGGAAAAATTAGAAAGCCGCTTTAATAATCGCCGACTGCTGGTTCTGGCTCAAATTCGCACACTTTCGGCCTTAGCTCCGTTGCGGAAGGAATCATCAGACGAGATGAAGCGCCTTTATGACGAAACCTTCGATGCCCTAGATGCTCTAGAAAATCTCGATCGACCCATCACGAACGGCGTCGACTGGATCGTAGAATTGACCGTTAGCCGTTTCGATCGGCAGTCGAGGCAGAAATGGGAAGATGAGATGCGGCATATGAAGGAACCAGTAACGGTCGAACAGCTCAAGGAGTTTATGGAAGAGCGCATACACACCTGCGAAGCACTAGAGTCTCCTCAAGCTGAGGAATCCTCCGACGCGAAGAAATCTTCCTCCAAGGCCGTCAAGGTGCACCAAGTATCGAAAACTGGCTCTTCGTCTAACTTTGGTTGCTGCCTCTGTCAAGGGAAGCACTTCGTGCTCTACTGCCGTCGGTATCAGGAGAAGACTCCAGCCGAGAGGAAGGAAACTGCACGAACGCTGAACCTCTGCTACAATTGTCTGGGCAAACATCCAGCTAGCGACTGCCGGTCCACGAAGAGGTGTCAGAAGTGCGAGGGGAAGCATCATACTACTATGCACGATAACGGCTCTACCTGCAAGGATCCTTCCTCCTCGAGTGCCAGCGTGCAGCACGTCTCGAACCACGTGAGTCGATCCTCCTCGGTCCTCCTCAGTACTGCTCGTGTAACAGTTTCAGGCTCACGAGGACAAGGTTGCCTTGCTCGAGCCCTCATCGATTCCGGAAGCGAGGTGTCACTTCTCTCGGAAGCACTAGCTCAGCGGCTCGGAGTCAAGAGGAGCCAGGCTCGAGTTCCTCTCCTTGGGGTCGGAAGTGCCAAAGCGACGTTCACTAAAGGGAAAACTACGCTGGTCATTACTTCGCGTGGCAGTGGGAACACTAAATTCCAGGTTCCGGTCTACATCATACCGGAGCTCTCTCGATACAGGCCTCGCAATTTACCTGCTCTACATCGGGGTGATCAGGTCGACATCTTACTGGGAGCCGATTCGTACAACCGCATCATCCGGGAGGGTGTCAAGCGAGGGCCTCCAAACACGCCTGTTGCTCAGGAGACAGCTCTCGGCTGGATCCTTACCGGAGGAGTTGACGCTGGGAATGGCGATGAGGCAGCGAGGTCATCGGAGGTTCCGGTAAATCACTGTAATGTAGACCTAGAATTATTGGAATTGTTGACTAGATTCTGGGAGCAGGAGGAGATCGAGACTTCGATCCCTGACACGGCGGACGACCGTAAGGCTGAGGAGCACTTCCTTGCCACTCACCTGCGCCAACCGGACGGTCGATTCATGGTGCGGCTGCCTTTCAACAGCGCACCCGATCTGGGAGACTCTCGTCGCATCGCACTTCGAACCCTGGAGTCTCTTCACTGTAGGTTTCGGCGATCAGCCGAATTTCAGACCGCTTACGATGAGTTCCTGAACACCTACTCATCTCTGGGGCACATGGCATTGGCGCAACCGCCGATCCACAACGAAGGGTACTATCTACCGCATCATGGGGTGTTGCGAGCAGCCAGTACCACGACCAAGTTGAGGGTAGTCTTCAACGGGTCGATGCCTCCAATGGCAAATCCCACAACGACTTCCTTCTCCGGGGTCCGAACCTACTGCCGAATCTGGCTGATGTTCTACTCAGATGGCGACGGCACTTTGTTGTTTTTTCTGCAGACATCGAAAAGATGTACCGGCAGATACTCGTCCATCCCGAGGATAGGAAGTGGCAGAAAATCCTGTGGAGACCTGCAAAGGAAGGAAGCATCATGGATTACGAGCTGAGCACCGTCACTTACGGTCTAGCTTGTGCGCCGTACCTTGCAATCCGATGTCTGCAGCAGCTAGCCAAGGTGGAGGAGCAGCGTTACCCTCTTGGCTCTCGCATCCTGCTGCAGGACGTCTACATGGACGACGTCCTCACCGAAGCGGACACTCTACCGGAGGCAAGGCGAAGGCAGCTTCGGGATCTCCTCATGGCGGGCGGATTCCCGCTCCGCAAGTGGGCCTCCAACGCCAAAGGAGTTCTGGACGAGCTCTCCGACGATGAGCGGAAGGGGATCGTCGAATGGGACTCCCCTACCCTACACAGCGTCCTCGGCATCAAATGGCTCCCTTCCTCTGACTGTTTTCAGGTTACCACAGTGACGTCTCTCAAGAGCTCTGGGTTCACCAAGCGCTCGGTGCTCAGCGGAACTGCTCAGCTGTTCGACCCTCTTGGCTGGCTGGCTCCTGTCACGATCGTCGCCAAGGTGCTCATCCAATCGCTGTGGCTCCTGAAGGTCGACTGGGATACTCCGCTACCGGAAAAGGAGGAGCTGATGTGGCAGCAGTTCCAGCAGCAGCTTCCCTCGTTGCAGACGCTCAGGGTCCCTCGATGGCTCGGCACCAGTTCTCCGACGCAGCCTCTGGAGATTCACGGGTTCGCGGATGCCTCCGAGCGCGCCTATGCTGCCGTCGCATATTCACGTACCATCAATGCTGACGGTTGGACGACAGTCTCACTGATTGTCGCCAAATCGAAGGTAGCTCCGTTAAAAAGAGTTTCTCTGCCCAGACTGGAACTCTGCTCAGCTTTCCTGCTGGCCAGGCTCGTCAAGCACGTCACTCAGGTGCTTGATTGGAAGGAGGTAGAGGTCAATCTGTGGTCGGACTCATCTGGGACGCTCAGCTGGATCCAGGGACATCCGTCTCGCTGGCCGACCTACGTCGCCAACCGAGTCGCAGAAATTCAGAGGATGCTGCCTCTGGCTAAGTGGCGGCATGTCAGAAGTGCGGAGAATCCTGCCGATTGCGCGTCTCGAGGCTTGTCCCCAGATGAACTTCCCAAGTTCCAGCTGTGGTGGCGAGGACCCGAGTGGCTCTCTTCACCGGGTCAATTTCCTACGGAAACCATCGAGGAGACCAATCCCGAGGCGGAGGAACTGGAGGTCCACCACGTGGCAAGAACCCAGGAGAGCCAGGCATGCACCTTGATCCAGCGGTTCTCGAATTTAACACGCCTAGTTAGAGTCCTGGCATGGTGCCGCCGATGGGTTCCTAGGAACAGACAACCAGAGTCATGCATCACGGCTTCAGAAATGCAGGAAGTCCAACTTACCCTCCTGCGGCTGGAGCAATCAGCGTTCTTCTCTGAGGACATCTACAATCTTCAGAGAGATCAACCAGTTGCCGCCAAGAGCAGACTGGCCAAGCTCTGTCCATTTCTGGACAAGGACGGGGTGCTAAGAGTCGGAGGTCGAATACAGGCGGCCAATCTCGAATACGACAGGACGCACCCCGCTATACTTCCAGACGAATCCCCTCTGGCTAAGTTGTGGGTCGAAGCTGCCCACAAACGATGCCTGCACGGGGGGACACAACTCACCCTGGCCACGCTACGCCAGGAGTGCTGGATTCTCAAGGGTCGTCCATTGGTAAAAGCGTGTATCCGTCGCTGCACAGTGTGTATACGCTGGAAAGGGCAAACTGCCCAAACTAAAATGGGAAATCTTCCTTTAGCACGAGTAACACCATGTCGTCCTTTTTACAGATCTGGTATCGATTATGCTGGTCCTATACAACTTCGATCCGGTCGGGGTCGTGGTCAGTCAACCTCAAAGGGATACATCGCTGTCTTCATCTGTCTTGCCACGAAGGCCGTACACCTGGAGGTTGTGTCTGATGGGTCCACCGAAACATTCATAGCTGCACTACGACGATTTATATCACGGAGAGATCGTTGCTCGGAACTGTATAGTGATTGTGGCCGAAACTTCGTAGGCGCCAATCATGAGTTGCGCTCACTGCTTCGAGCTTCGGTACAACAGGGAGGTGGCCCATTCGCTGCAGCCTCCAGGGAAGGCATCACGTGAATGTTCAATCCCCCTTCCGCTCCACACTTTGGAGGTATTTGGGAGGCAGCTGTAAAATCCGTTAAGCATCATCTACGCAGAATCATCGGAGAACAGCAATTGTCCTTCGAGGGACTGACCACGCTCCTGACTGGGATCGAAGCTTGTTTAAATTCCAGACCGTTACAACCCTTGTCCGACGACCCTGAGGATCCAGCAGCCCTAACGCCGGGGCATTTCCTGATCGGAGAACCACTCACTGCGCTTCCAGAGCCCAGCCTCGAGGAGCTGCCAGTATCCCGGTTATCTCGGTGGCAGTTAATCGAACAACTCAAACAACATTTTTGGAAACGCTGGTCTCGGGAGTACCTTAACACTTTACAAACAGGAGGCAAGTGGCGAAAGCCCAACATCCTAATCAAGGAAGGGTGCCTCTGTCTGGTTAAAAGCGAGATTTCGCCTCCTACGCAATGGCCTCTTGCTCGCGTTGTAAACGTACACCCGGGACTAGACGGTTCTGTTCGAGTTGCAACTGTTCGAACCGCAACGTCGCAATTTCTGAGACCAGTACACAAACTGATCCCTCTGTTGGCACCGGTCGACGAGGAGAAGGATACTGGAGGAGCCCACGAGGCTGGACTCGTACGCGGTTCTCCCGATCAGGCGCTACGTACATAAGCATGTATTAATTATTATCGTTATCTAGGTTAAGCTATAGTTATCATTAATCATTTCACTCACCTCGGTATCACACGGATCATCTAAACTGTATTCTTCATTCCACTGTATCACCATCACCTTGCACACCACGTTGATTTACTACGCGTCTGTTGTTTCAGATACTACGCAGCACGTCGCCGACTCATTCAGCTTGCCAGGCATTTCGTCGTCATTGCAAATCGGAATAGTGATTGGCTGTTCAATTTCGTCATTGGCTGACGAGGCGGGCGGAATGTTTAGGATTGTCAGTATATCGACCCGGATCGCCGTCACGCGGTTGGTCGGGCTGTCGAGTGAGAGCGAGATCGAGAATCGATCGGCCGCGCTGCGCGTCACGGGCCACCGTCGGAGATCGATTACGATCGATTGTCGCGTCAACCGTAACGATAATCCGATTGGCGGATCTCGCGATCGATCCACCAATCCCGCGTTCGGCGGTGGCAACGGACGGCCAGCTGTTCGATCGTTCTCGCCTCGCTCGCACTCTCGCAAGTGATCGCTTCTGAATACGTTCATCTCGCTTTACTCTCGATCCTCTTACCTCGCTCGGTTTGAAGATAGAGATTATCTTTGTATAAATCTCCGGTTCCGGAATTATCCGGGAAACTACTTTTGTATTTAGTTCAAATAAGTCTTTATTGTGCGGTGTAATTACATCGATTATTATAAAGACCGTTAAAGTCGACGTTTTCTATCGGGAAATAAAGTGACGTTTTTTCTTCCTGTGAATCGCTCGTCTCAACCCTTTCTTCTCCGAAACAAGCGTGATTTGGGCTTTTGCCATCTTTTTAAAGTTTAAGATTACACGCTTTATTGCGGCAATCACAGTATCTTGCTTAATTAGCAAGCTTTCACAATCGTCGTTCATTTTGTGTGAACGAACGAGTTTTAATGAAAAGTTCAAGGCAGAACAAACGAGCGAGGGTCCATCCGTGCGCCTTTATCAGGAAAAGGCGATGGATTCACTGAGTCTTTAGAATGATCGTTCAACACTTACAGTTCGATTGAATTCGACACAGTCGCAGCGAGATCCGGCTCGAAGGACCAAATTTGTTAACGACAGGAGATCTGGACTGGCTCACTGGACTGGGGTTCAATTAATTAAACGCCGAACTGATTGAATGCGCGGAGATTCGGTAGATTTATTTTTAACGTCTGACCATGATTCTAACAGTACTTATTGGTACGGCGATTCGACCCTCACTGGTCTCTTGAAATCGGCACGAGAGCCGGCAGCTATTCGGCATAGTATCTTTCATTACACGTTTACCAATTAGAAGACGACACTAAGCCAAATACGTAGCAACAAAAACAGTCAATCGTCACGGGTGACGGAATCTCCGGAATGCTAGGACACAATGCCGTCTCGAGTAAACCGGCGTGCTATTAACCGCTAGTGTAACAATATATCGATCGCGTAGATATGGTTTTAAACAATAAGGTTAAGAATTATTATTTATTACATCATTGTCAATGTTAAAATTCATATTTTCGAACAACGCTCTCTATTCAGATATATAATAAGTTCTGCGTGTATTTATATTCTTCGTTCGTCTGCATTTCGTTAAATGATTTTTTGTCATAGAAAAAGAAATTATTTCCTGCGTCTGTGTTTAATGCACATATTCTCCAAGCGAGGCTTCGCTACATTTTCCTGGGCTCCTTGGAGGCATTCACCTCCCGCAGTGAGCCACCCAGCCGCGACGCGCCGAGCCGCGCCATTTGCGACCGCAGCCTTTCTTTCTAACCACCGAGAACAGAGGTCGGAAGGCGAACCACGAGAATGTTCGCAAAAAATAGGATCAATTTCCGGGGCGACGTTGTCGGAATTGATTATTGTGCAAAGGGAAATCGTCTTCCAGCCACTTAATCGACCATAATCACACTGTGAGCGTTTACGTGAATTCGTGTCTTCGTACAGTGATGCTTAGACCATGGACATTATGTTAGAAGATTATTATGTCTGTTTTGGAACCTCATTGTTAATACTAAACCCACCACCACCGGTCAAATGACCGATTTCATATATTCGATCTTGCAGTTATTGAAATAATTATGCAAAAGTTTTAGCTTTTTTCAATATGTACACAATGCTTGTATAAGTCAATATTTGTCTGTCTGTTTTAGCACCACATCTCAAGGGTTTAATCATCATTATACTGCGGATCATTATGCAAAATAAAAATTGTCTGCATTTGTTACAAGATATTAGTAGCCACGTAAGAACGTCCTCCTTTTTAAATATTTTACTAGGTCGAAAATAATAAACTGATGCTATTCAATTCTTACAATCTTCACATTCTGTCAAATTCCTGCTGAATACTTATTTATCATTAACACTATGTTCCGTATTCAAAGCAGCAATTTCTAAATTTTCGGTACTTGATGCTCCATCTAGGAGATCGCTAATTAGGCGAAATAATTCGCATTTAGGCCGTTACAATTGAGAGCGCCCGGTTACGCGTTGCCGGTCGCAGTTGGCAGTTTTTTTCTGGTTGTTCGCAAGAGAGAGCACGTGGTAAACTTAGAGCACTTTGTAATCCACCGTCTGTAAACCCTAGCAGTTTACAAAGAGCGAAGAAGCTTACAACTTCTCGCCAATAATAAAGAACAGTTTAACCGCCGAGAAAAATTATTTATTACTCGCGCAAACACACTATGTTTACAGAGCACTAAAAGTGACTATACTACTGTACAAAAATAAGGAGAATGAGGAGATAGAATTTGGAGATACCTATATTACCTATAGAGAATATCAAAAAGTGAAAACCACCAGGAAATTATGGTAACATCATACAACATCGGATAACCCTCAATCACACGTCATCCATGAAGGGTTAATCCAGATCAATATGCAAAAACAATGTCAGAGAAACGTGGTGGCCTTGGTAATAGTGGTTAGAGAACGGATTTCCCTTTGACAATCGATGGACCTACGAGATGCGAGTTACGATAAGATAACAATCGGCGAGAACCAAGAAGTTGTAGACACGCTGATGATTTACCGTGTGGTGCCGCAGATCCCTCGTGGTTGCTGACAGATCAACGAAGAAGCGGCGGAACTGTAGACACCGATGGACGTTTACTAGTAGATCTTGTCCTTGCAGGTGCAGCTGGCGCGGCATTCCGTCTGCCCTTTTAGTCCATTACATTGAAATGCAGGAAACCTGACCAGTTCGGCACAGTTCTCCCAAGTATCGCTATAGTTGCAGGCGTTCGTGCAGAGCTTGTTGTTAAAGCAATGATTCCTGCACATGCTGCACGGTTCCCCGACCACGTACGGATGACCTATCTGACCTACGTAATTGCCGCTGCAAAAATTCGTTTACGATTCAATGGTATGGAAGCACTGGACACCCTCACACATTTACTATTTCACGCCGTTTCTTAATTAGTCGGGAACTTTACCCGAGTGTTCAGCGTTTTATTCTCGCCTTTCGATAGTTTCACGACTTAATTTGCGCGTTTGGTGTGAAACTCGTAATGCGGTGGAAAGATAAATGCAAGTAACTCGAATGTAATATGTATTTCTGATATTTAACTCTTTGTGCCTGACTGTCCACTCTGGAAGATCGCTCAGAATTACTATACTATAATACAGAATAATTATATCGCAAACATTCATTTACGATTCAGTGATTTGGAAATACTGCACACCCTCACACTTTACTATAAAATCGCCAGATTAAGACTTGTCCCCCCACTCTACCTTCCCCTTCTACGACGATATTCTCCCACGCTTATCTAATATCTGCACGGAAGATCATTTTTGCAAGACTTTTGCACTGTATCTTGGGCAATTACTGAATGAATGTACATCACTCGTGCGAGAAAAAATAATGACTAGAGAAAGACATAAGCCATCGAATAATCATAATCCGGCGACAGCGGGTTGAGCCGTTCATTCGATGCAACGACGCGATTATTGTTGCCTCTGGTGTACACTCGTCTGAAAAGTTCCTACCCGCGGTCGACGACCATGTGTACACAATTCGATGTTTATCGAATCAGCCATATCTGTAAGTGCTAGCTAGTAGATTGTGTTCGCGAAGGTCGTGGTTCCCCGTCGGACGCACGCGTACGTGCCACGTGGACAAAAGGTTGTGTCGTATTTGAGCGCCTCGCGAAGTAACGTATCGCGAAGCGATAAAATCACGCGAATCAACTTCCGGGACGTAACATCCAATTTTAACAATTTCGTTCTGACTCGTTGCAAATGCAAATAACCGTAGTTAATTCAAGTGTACCTATGTATAGTCATTGATTTTATAATTGACGTATAATTTACGTACGAATACTTTCTCTGGATTGTCTCTTTCTTCTGTTTCACTCACCCTGGTGCATAGTTGCAGACGTATATGGTGTAGTCATTGCCAAGCCAATCGTTAGTGTCGGTACAATAGTTAACCCCACAGCCGACGAGATGCGTCGTGGCCCACACCATTTGAGTATAATGACCGATCTCATGGAAATTCGTTATTGTGTCATTACCGTACTTGAAGTCTTTGTACTCATCGAACCATTTGTTGATTACGATAATCCTGGAAATGAAACGATTTCATGGAAATACAATATCGTATGAAACTTTTATCTTCGGAGTTCAAGGTGATTTGGAGATCATGAGCACACAGTACGTATTTGAATGTATTTTATGATGAGCTTCGTGATGCTACACAAAAAGATGTGTAGTTATTTTAAAAGAAACATGGATGACTTTGAAAATTACGAAAAAAGACAACATTTCGGAGTTCAAAGTCATTTGAACGTCTATTAATAAACTATTAATTTTTAATGAATTTTTGCAAAAATTTGTAGAATTCGTGTAATTTATTGACAACAATCGTTGGAGAGACGAAAGCAACCGCATAGAACGCATTAAAAATACAACGCGGTTGCTTTCATAACTCCGTCGGCATTGTTTGTTGAACAATTATTCATTGAACATCAACAGGTGGCTCCTAGAAGAGAGCAACGTACGTGAAAGCAACTTATCGTTACACTGAAATAGAACAATAGCCCAATGTTTAATTAATATATCCATGATTTAAAGTTTTGAGGTAATTTTTTGCTAAATGTATATTTTTACATCGTGCAATAATTGCTTTTGAGAACATTTGGTTCTGTTTAATATTAATAATTGATTAATGTAAATTCGATGGATTCTAAGTTTGAAAATGACAAACCAATTTTGTCATTGCTCACCAGAAGTCACGTTCCGTCGTCCTGAATATGTTCTGTCCAGACTGACCAAAACCAGCAAAATATCGATCCTTGTCATGAACCGAACCACGACATGCATTGGCCCATCTCTGTGCTTGTTCGGCCAATCCAGGGTGCCATTTCTGAAACCACAATTATGTTACAATTACAGTAAAGTCGCCATATAGCTCCCTCAGAGCTCGTCGATCTTCGTCCCGCCGCCTACCCCTTCCACTGAGGGGCATATCCCGTGAGGGGCCAAGAAGCTCGAGCTGCCTCGGTCGCCGAGCAGTGTAAACATGCCGCGTAATCCGATATCGGTGTGAACCACTACTAATTCAATTACAAAACTTCTTTATTTTTCATTATCTTTTTATGGCTTTTTCACCAAATTGTTTTTGTCATTTTTCTGATTAAAATGACACTAAACACAATATAATTTCAATTGTATTTAGTGATTTAATTGACGGTATGGAGTAAGTTTACGGCCGCGCGATCGGTCTTTACATGCGCTGTCCTTTTCTATGTTCAGCATTGTCGCTTTGTACTTTCGGTGCGGACCACGCAATGATAAAAAAATAGTTTCCCTTCACGACCTCCCTCCACCCTCCGAACTGGCGATGGGACTTTGCAGATCGCGACTTTACTACTGTAGTTCAATCGTAAATACTAAAATCGTAAGTTTGTTGATAATCTTGTTTGATTAGACACGTGCATTCGTGCTATCATTAAAACTTCGCTCTGTTATTATAATCTAGTACCGAGTCGGTAAAAAAATTGTTTAAACTATAGTCGAAAAGAAATTAGAATTCACCGTAGCGAAGAACAGACTGTTAACCGGATGCCTTTAGTTTAATTGTCCCGAGGTCGTTTCGCTGAATCCGCTAATCTTTAGAGAAATCTAATTCCGCAATGAAATAGTCCACTTGAGCCGAATTAAGGAGTATTTACACCGGTTCCGGAGGCACCGGGTCCGGGATTTTGCACGTTTTCGTAGTGTATACCGAATCTGGGGGCCGGAAGGCTACTTGCGAGGGTTCGAGACGCTCGGAACAAAGGCACAGAACTGTCAATGCGCTCTCGAAAGGCCATCTGGAAATGGTCAGGCGTTCAAGCTAAATAGCCCGGCCGGGCCATTAGGAAGTATGGCCACGAACCTTTCTTCGCTCAGCCGGACGGTTCTTGTAAGAATGCTAGATACAAAACCAGGGTAGCCAAACTTTCCCCGGATCCGGGGTCCCACCGTGGTTTCCTTTATGGAGTAAACTTGCGAGGGTTCGAGACGCTCGGAACAAAGGCACAGCCTGTCGTTTACAACCAGAACCCCAGGGGTTCCAGAACCGCTTCTACTCCCCCCCCCCCCCCCCCCAAACCTCAGGAGATGCCTATATGCTAGAACCCGGACGGGAAACTGACCAAAATTGTAGACGGCTTTTCTTGTCCGGGGAACCACCGTGCCTACGAGCTGGATCAAGAAATTCAATGACATTTAGCTAAATAGTCAACTTTTATCGAGTTCTAATAAGTTTGTATTGCTTTCTGAATGTCCTTTAAGATCCAAAATGAAAAAATTAATGCATTTAATTTTTCTAATTTTTTTGCTTGCAAAAAGTGTTAAAAATTAACACCTCGGTTGAACACCTCAGCCCACTGCAGTTCAGCTATCGCTTGTACGGGCAGTGTATTGGAGACTACTCCAAATATAAACACAACCGCGGGAAACACACCACGCCTTTTTGGGCAAAGTTGCATGTATCCATCACGCGTACTGTCGTCATTGGCCGAAGGACTGCGACAGCGATCTACAGCAGATCATATCAAGGTTAGGCTAAATGCACTTAGGTACTGTGACGTTGCAAGTTTGCAGCGTCCCTTCCCTACCCCAAGAATAACGGAAAATCCGAATTACGTATGGACCGGGCCGATCCTGTCTCGAACCACGAATCCACACGCGGGGAAAGCGAGCGTTCCCCGAGGAAATGAAATACCGAAATTCCAGCTGACGTCCAATACGTTTGCCGAGTACGGCTAAGTTGCAGGGCCGTATCATCCGGGCGACTAGACCGCCGAAACTCCCTGAAGCAGGAAACCGATGCAAGGAGCGCCCGAAATCTGAGGAAGGCCGAAAAACCATAGTCCGTGCACGGGCGAATATAAAAGGAGTCGACACACACGGGCCAATCAACCCGGAGGCGCCGACGTGGGACCAGAACCCCTACCGGACATCGTTCTTTTCGCGATCCCGTCGTCGTCTCACTCCGCTTAATTTGGTTCTAGCGTGGGTGGTGTGAGAGACACCTGGGAGGGCGTACCCTCGCCGGTTGTTTAGCGCAACCGGTAATTTCGCGAGCGATTATCGGGCTCCTAGGTTCCGTAAGGACACGTCCCTGCGTGGCACTAGATCGCCAGCGTGAAGTACGCCACTAGGGAATTTCGGCTAGGTCGCTAGAGTGGGGGAACAAGAATCGATACGCGCCGTGGCGAGAATCGAAGGGATCACTGTCGTGCCGGCTCTCGTCACGAAAGTGATACCGTTCCCAATTACCGAGGTAGTGAATTCCGCGTGCGGATTGTGTAAGTGGCCAAGTTCCGTGCCATAGACGTGGATATGAGCAGCCGTTCCACTTTTCGACGGCCCACAAAATCCGAGTCACGGTAAGTCGACGGTGATTCCGTATTTTCGTACACGAGCGAGCTTGATTCATTTCGCGGGGGGCACGAGCCGATTGCCGACTCTGTCCCCGATATTCGCGTGAGCCGAGGCGCTTCCCGCCTCGTGCCAAGGACTCGTACCGATCCGACGGTACTTTGAGCCGATTCAAGAGGTTCCCTCCCGTTAGCATATCAGAAGTTTTCCTCGGGAGAACCGCCAGCGGCGTAGAGATAGTCCTGTTCGCGAAGATCAAGATATCCCTTTCGCGAGGATCGTAATCGTCCGTTCGCGGAAATCAATTATTGCGTGAAGTACGCGTGAACATCTCGATCGCGTAAACTCGTCACCTCGCGTTCGTACAACGCACAGTGTGTCCAAACGGCGAAATCGTGGTCAAAACCTCGTAACTCACTTCAATCTGGTCGAAATTGGATAAAAATTGGTACATGAGGGTTTTTTGGGTCGCTGATTACGAATCTGAACTTAAAAGTATAGAAAACAAAGTAGCGAATCCAATATGGCGGACATGTATAGCAAAAAATTTTATTTTCGTCTAAAAAATGTTTACAGTAAAATGTTTACACTAAAAATAAATAAATATGACAAAATAAAAAATAAAAAACTACGTTGAATCAGTTGAACTGTAATAGTTATCATCATCTTCAATACCTTCATTTTCTTTAGTGTTTCTTGCTAGAAAGACAAGTTTTAATGCTTCTGGTGTTAATTTTTTTATTTTTTTCTCTTCGTGTTTTCCTAAATGAGTAATGTATGGGTCGGATGATACCAAAAGCCGCAAGAATACATCTTTCATAGTTTGTTCACGAGAACATTTCCGTGAAAAATCTTGGCGACATTTTTTAATATATTTATTTGTATGCTCTTGAGCTTCTTCAGACATCAGACCAATCGGTAATAATGCCGAACTTATTATTTGTGGTCCATGAATTAAAATTTTGTGAACTGAAGTTGGCATGTAGTACCACGAATATAAAGTTACGAACAGTTCAGCTGTTTCAACGGCGTATTTTTTAAATTCAAATAAATTTATTTCGTGACCGCTTGAAATAGCTTGGAGAATGGCATAAAACCTTATAATTAGTCGCTCGTCGACACCAGTAATCAATGCCGATATCTTATAATTTTCAAAAAAACAACGGGCTGTATTCCCATCGTTCGTATTACCAAACCCAGGCTTTGGACGGTCCACTATTAGCCCTAACTGAGCCTGGAAACTCTTCTGGATTATGCCTTTTCGTTCTTGGACTAATCGTTTCTCTTCTGTGCTACGTGCTTGCCATTTTTGAATCTGTAACTTGTATGATAAATGCAAGCAACATTCAAATAAGCGTATCCACGCATGCAAATTCGAGAGACCGAAACGTAGATGGGTGTCATTTATATTTTTGCTTCTTTGAAGCATTTTCACAATATCATTAAATTCTTTTGCCGTTGCTCCGCACAAATAACAACGTTGAGTAGACAACGTATTTGAAACTGCGTTACAAATTTTGCCATCGATCATAGTTAACGACAGCTTATAAGTAATTGTAATTGACTTCCCATCTACAATTGTATTCAACGGAACAAGTCTTTCAATTTGTTTTTCAATGTATTCTACCTCACTCAAAGATATTTCAGTGGTCTCATGCAGGAATTGAATTTTAATGGGCCTACAATATCGAGGAGAAGATGGTTTTGGATTGCTCCATCTGTTTTTGTTTGATCCGAAAATTTCTGTTTGTACATACTTTGCGAAGAACTTCCGTCACATCCCCATTTACATACAAGATCCATGTGCCGTACCTCTGCCGGTGTCCTTCTTTTAATAGTATCTTGCAGTATTATTAAAATCCGTTCAACTGTGTGATCTAACAGAGATTGCAGCTTAACCTCTGCACATGACTCCGTAATTGTAATCGCCGAAGGATAACATTTATTCTTTGCCCGTAACAGTGATTTATATGGGGGATATAGGTTGCAATTGTTTTCTGTACTCAAGTTCCTCAATCGCATGTACACTCTCGCTGATAGTCTATTATCAATTAATGCTGCGAGAGCAGCTTCGCTGGATAATCTTCTTTCGGTAACCGTTTCAATAGAATCTCTAGAATTCTGAGCCCTTGATGGGCTCGCTGAAGTTACATCTTTAACAATTTCAGATGCATGTAAATTTCCTGCAGCCCGTAAATTCATTTGCGTGGCATAGTATAATTCTTCTGATGAAAAATTTGCTCGGAGTTCCTCAGTTTTCCTTCGTTTTGTCCTTTCGCTTGAAGAGGTAAATGTCGAAGAGGGTCGACCGCCTTTATGGGTTGGTGTCGTCGGAATTACCCCAGGTATGCGGAACGCTACTGATTCCTTCAGCCATTCCTCAAATTTTTTGAAGAAATAATCTTCGGTACGATTTACCTCTTGCCATTTTCGTCTCATTTGAGAAAACAATGTTGACAAGGCCGATCTCATTTCCGTATCAGTAATTGGTAGAGAATAACCAATCTTATCAGTCAGTACGTTCTCCAAGTGTTCAATAATGACACTTAGGCTACTTTTTAAATGCTCTTTGACTATGAGAAAAATTTCTTTTCTTGTGAAACGAATTTCACTATCACAAGATCCTAAAAATGAACGAAATTATATTAATTACAATTCAATTTAAAAAGGAGAGAGAGCGAGAGAGAGAGAGAGAGAGAGAGAGACAATACATACACACACAAGGGTAGGTATACACATTTGATAGTATGCAGCAGGGTCTTCACGATACTTTTAATTCTCATTGTGCTTGCGTGAAAAATATGAAATAATGATTCAGTTATTCAGTTGGAAGCTGCTATTACTAAACTACTAAGTTTGTTGTATGAATAGTTCTATACTTTCTTAAACAAAAAAATAATAATAGTTACATTAAATACTTTACTAAAAAAAACCATGATTAATTGTAAGAAAAAACAATCTGGACTTTCATATATTATTTATGTGCCTTAATAATACATTGAAATTAATAATAAACTGATGCAAAACCATACACTATTTATTTGAAGAGTTTTTAAATACCGTCTACACTTCCCGAGAAAACACGCATGTCGATGTTTCATTTTGCATTTACAAAATGGTCTTACAAAACATTGGTAGGCAGTTATTGGCAGCTAATTTTTGCAAATACTGAAAGATGACAGTGTCAACTACAAGTTCCAACAAAAATTATAGCTTCATGTTGTTTTCCACACAACTTTTACTCTACATGTTTAAAATTTGTCCTTAAAACTTTTCTGTTCCCGTCTTCTAATAACATTTATAATTATACAATATAACCATCAACTATTTCAAATATACTAGTAGTCAGAGACATTCTACTTACTTCCAGGAACAGCATCCATTTTTCAGAATTCAAATTAAATGAACCGTTTATGAAATATGCAGTTTTTAGTTTTCGCTGTCACACAGTTCCTCACAACACGATTACTGAACGACTAATGAACGAAAACTTCGAGCTCTCACCATTTCTCAGGTATAAGTAATAAAACCTTCACAATACTAAAGTATCTAAAATAGTACTTACCGTATCCCCACCGGAAAGTTCATTTTCGAGGTTTTGGCCACGATTTCGCCGTTTGGACACACTGTGCAACGTATCGAAATTCTCGGGAACGACCACGACGACGACCTCGTACATCGACAACCGCACGCTGCGAATTTCCACCTTATCGCAATCCTGTACAAGGAGCGCGGGCTCCCGGTGGCGGCCACGTGGCCGCGTTATTATAATTTCTGACGCAAAATTAAATGACTGAGAGCGAAACCAGAGTTCTTTAATTTCGCCTGTGAGATCCGCCTTGTCATGAGGGCTGTCCCCGCTATTCCCGTGTCCGAATTTCCGACTCCTCGCGCCGTTCTCTCGACCTCGCGCTTGTCGAGGTTCGATCCTCGAGCCAGCTGACTCGCGAGCAAATCGCGAGAACGTTTCGTGCGGTACACTTCCGGTACCTGGCGCCCGAACTTGCCGATTCACGTCAGCCTCGATCTAATTTCGAGAGGTGCATTTGTCCCGGGTATATCGCGTCCGCACGGCCACGCGCTGTCCGGCCTCAGAGCCTGTAAAATCCCGGAAGTAGCCGTTCTTCCCTGTACTCGGTACGACGGAAAAAAGGCAACGTGACAGTACATAGGTTACATCACGCGTCGTGAAAAATGTACAATCAAGAAATACAACACTATATTCTTCTCGATATTCCTCTCGATAATTATTACAGGGAACGAGATACATCCCAGGAACTACTTTCAGGGAAATTGCTAAGATTCGGTGACGTTATGTAACTATTATTTCCCTGAATATTGAATATTCAAAACCAGACCTTCTATTATATGCTCAAAATTTTGGCATCTCGCATCCTTTTTTTTTTACTTCGCGAAAGTTTTACTTTTGGGACAGGCGCTGTCAACCCTTATTTCAGAATGTCTAAAGACTATTCAACAATTTCATGGACCCCAAATAATAAATAGTTCAAATCCGACAGTCGTTTGTAATTGTGAGGCTCCGCGAATTAAAAAATTGTTTTTCAAATTTATTCATTTTTGGACCTGGTTAAGCAAACATGTATCGCGAAATACGCGAGCACGCCGTATTTCGGTTTTAACGCAAAGAGTGTTTTATTCAAACGTGGCCGTTGCGGCGACCTCCGCAATGTCGACGGTATGTACAACACGCACAAAATAAAACATGTAATACGAACTTAAGAACTAACGGCTATATACATTTATTACTATTCTTAATCACTAAATAAACTATTAACTAAGACTAGCCCGGCGGTCTAGCTTAGCGCGAGATCGCGAGTTTATTCGCGGACCGAGCGCGGTCTCGTGAAAAGGTTTTTGTTGAAGACGTTCGTAACGAGCGCGAGAGAGATACAGTTCTTAGAAACGTGACCGAGCGCGGTGACGATTAGATCGGAACAGGTGAGAGCGAGCGCGAAGCAACGACCCGTCGCCGCAGAGGAATCGCCGATTCGGCGTGACGTCACGCACCGAAATAAGTAATTTCGGTGGTAGATGGCCTACGCTGTACCTCTACGGAGACGAGCGTTTGCTTGTCTCGCTCTCGTCCATTTGACGCTGTCGACCCGCTCGCTCAATCCTGAACAGGACCAGTGGTAAAATTTGTAGAACAAAGACATTTCTAATATATTTTCATTGAGACATTACATTTGCGAATAAAATGATAAATTATTTAAGAAGAATTATATGTATAATTTACGTTAATACATATAAGGATGTGTGATACTATTTCACCAAGTGGCAGGAACGTTTCCTATTTCCATTACGTTGTAGATGAGAGATACCAATAGTTTACCTAAGGAGCTGTAGAGTCCCCTAAAACCTTTTTTTTGCGTCATGCACAGCAGGGAATTGTTGACGCGCTATCGAAAGGCCATCTGGAAATGGTCAGGCGTTCAAGCTAAATAGCTCGGCCGGGCCATTAGGAAGTATTGCCACAAACCTTTCTAGATACAAAACCAGGGTAACCAAACTTCGCCCGGATCCGGGGTCCCACCGTGTTTTCTTCGGTATAGACAGTCCTTATACCGGCTCCGGAGGCTCCGGATCCGGGATTTTGCACGTTTTCGTACGTTATATCGAATTTTGGGGCCAGGAAGGCGACTTGCGAGGGTTCGAGACGCTCGAAAAAAGGTACAGCATGTCGTTAACTACCAGAACCCCAGGGGTTCCAGAACCGCTTCTACTCCCCCCAACCTCAGGAGATGCCTATACTAGAACTCTCCGGGAAAATAAAAAAAAATTGTAGACGACTTTTTGTGTCCGGGGCACCACCGGGGCACCACCGTGCCTACGGGCTGGATCGCGAAATTCAATGACATTTAGCTAAACAGTCAACTTATCGAGTTCTATTTTTGTATTGTTTTCTGAATGTCCATTAAGATCGAAAATGAAAAAATTAATGCAATTAATTTTTCCAATTACTTTTGCCAATCGTTCCTCCGGAGAATTTCTCGACTTCTCGCCATTCCACACGCAGCCGGTCACTTTTCGGAGTAGGTTTTCCGATTTCGTTCTAATTTGAATATGTTGTTGTCTCTAGTTATGTATGAACATATGCCAAATAGTTCTCCGATAACCTGAGAATTGTAGATTCTACCGACCTGTAAAGTGAAGTGCCAACCTCTTTTCAGCTTACAGCGAAGAGATAAGGGTATCCATAAAAATGATTTTAGTTGAAAAAATGTTTCCTTCGCAATTAGTGTGGCAATTGTTTCAAATAAATTAGGTGTTTTTCCCTGCAACGAAAATGCCCAATATTTCACAGCCGGGTTCTCAAAAATGACGGCACTTCCAAAATTAAAAAATTAATCTCTCTCTCTCTCTCTCTCTCTCTCTCTCTCTCTCTCTCTCTCTCTCTCTCTCTCTCTCTCTCTGAAAAATACATACTCACACGGCGCTCAATTTTCAGTTACCCTTCGGAAGGCAACCCGCTCGGCGTTTTAGGGCGACAAAAACCACAAAACTATTTTATATAAAATACAAAAGACTCTTATCTCTTCGCTGTAAGATCCGAAAATATCGTCTTCATTAATTTGTTAGCGCAGCCGTTATAATTTAATAAAATAGGTTGGCACTTCACTTTGCAGGTCTGTAGAAACGTACCTTTATGACAAGGACGACACCGAACGTGCTCTTTTGAAACAAATTTTTACGCTAGCTTTAATTTTAGAGTTGACCAGCATTAATTTTGGGAGCATCAAAAACTACGGTCAGGTAATGCAGGCAAAGGACGCGGCGTCCGGTGATTCAGCTAATTGTAAGCGCACCGAATGATCGACCGCTTGTAACGGTCTGTCCTCGCGTCGCTCTCCTGCTGGATGCTCGAACACTCCAGGGTTCGTGCAGGGGAGCGCGGGAGGGGAGAGAAAGAAATGAATGCCGAAATTCAGGTAAAACAAGATTTATTTCGCTGTTGCTTCCGGCAACGCCTGGTGAAGCTGCCGCGTCCGGGCTGTGGTCGGCTCCGTTCGGGACGGTCCGCGTTCGCTCTATTATTACATTTCAAAAGCAGATCAGACAGCGCGGAATACACGGAGCTATCGCTGTTACTTTACGGCGCGCGGATTCGAACGGCGCGGTACGCGGTTACGGTTCGCGGTGCTACGGTTCTTCACAATGGCTCGCGCTCGGACTCGGTTTCTACGGCGCTAGGTCGAGGAAAGACCTCGCCGGCCGAGGCCGGGCGGGCCGGGCGGCCCGACGCGGAGGAAGATGCCCCGGAACTCCTACGGGAGCATCCGTAGGATATATCAGGGGAGCGCACGCCCGGAAGCGCCCGGGGAGAGGCGGGCAGCGGGATCGGCGCGTCGGTTATCGGGCGCCTCAGCCCGCACGGGCCGCCGAAAACAGAGGGTGCCTTAACGCTCCTCCGGAAGCACCCAAAGGAAGAGTTACGGCCGCATGCGTTCGGGAGCACCCGATGGCTTCGTGCCCCACCTCTCTGCCACGACGACTCCCGGTACGGTCCGTGACGACGACCGGAGGATGGTGATACCGATTCCCGGTGAACGGTCACCTGCGTTTTCTTCTGGCTACGGTCGACTATATATATATATATATATATTGTGACGTTGCAAGTTTGCAGCGTCCCTTCCCTACCCCAAGAATAGCGAAAAGAAAAACCGAATGAAACGAGCGTTCCCCGAGGAAACAAAAATACCGAAATTCCAGCTGACGCCCGATACGTTTGCCGAGTACGGCTAAGTTGCAGGGGCGTATCATCAGGGCGACGAGACCGCCGAAAACTCCCGAAGCAGGAAACCAAGGCAAGGAGCGCCCGAAATCTGAGAAAGGCCGAACAACAGTAGTCCGTGCACGGGCGAATATAAAAGGAGTCAAAACACACGGGCCAATCAACCCGGAGGCGCCGACGTGGGACCAGAACCCCTACCGAACATCGTTCTTTTCGCGATCCCGTCGTCGCCTCACCCCGCTTAAAATGGGGTTCTAGCGTGGGTGGTGGAAGAGACACCTGAGAGGGAACATCCTCACCGGTCGTTTATCGCAACCGGTAATTTCGCGAGTAATTCTCGGGCTCCTAGGTTCCGTAAGGACACGGCCCTGCGTAGCGCTAGATCGCCAGCGTGAAGTACGCCACTAGGGAATTTTGGCTAGGTCGCTAGAGTGGGGGGAACCAGAATCGATACGCGCCGTGGCGAGAATCGAAGGAATCACTGTCGTGCCGGCTCGCGTCGCGAGAGTGCATAGCTGTTTTGTACCGAAAGATTTCGTAGATTAGATTCCGCGTGCGGAGAGTGCTGGAGTGGAAAATCCCGATTATCGAGGGAAGGAAACATCGCCGCCTTACTAGTTCCGAAGGACACCGATTCCGATTCACGGTAAGTCGACAGTGATTCCGTAAACTCGTCCACCCGACCGTGTCGATGAGACAGAACATGATTGTGTGCGTGCCTCGAGCCAAACGAAGTTTAAAGGGACATTCGTCGCTAGACTTCGTTTGGCTCGAGGCACGCACACGATCATGTTCTGTCTGATTGACACGGTCGGATAGACTGTAGTAGTAGGCTTTTGTCTATACGTATACTGCCACACAATCAAATTTTGCAAAAACTTTAATAGCTTATATCTCAATAACTATTTGTTTGCGACATATGGCTCCTTTCAGACTTATTCTCTTCTCGATGAGTAGAAGGCGTTGATGTAAAAAAAACTTTAACAACAATTTTCTTTGTTATAAACAATTTTGCGGCAAGTTTCCTTTGCAAATGTCCACCGATCCAGAGGTGTAGAATCACCCCTAGGACGGATGACCATTACTTTTTATACACCCTGTACAGCTGATGGTAGATAGCAGGTATACGACAATCACATGTTTCGGTTTTCCTGCAGATTTGTACGCAGAGTCGATGGGTTACTGTTCGAAAAGGTCGTCCGTCCTTTCACCCAGCAAGAGGTAGAAGCGTCAGGTCGGTGTGGCGTTTTAGGGTCCCTATTGTCCTGTGCCTCCCTTAAGAAACTTTCTAAAAGAAAGACGGACGACGTTTTCGAACAGTAACCCATCGACTCTGCGTACAAATCTGTAGGAAAACCGAAACATGTGATTGTCGTATACCTGCTATCTACCATCAGCTGTACAGTTCGTTGACCTGACCGTACAACCCTTAGCTTTCGGTAATGTCGTACACCTGAAGACATCTGTGCAGTTCGTCACCGAATGACCCAGTGACAGTGACACACATTTCGAAGCATTTTCAATTACAAGTTTTTACAAATATCTCGTAAACTAAAGACGCGAGGCAAAAAGTCTACAGGGAAATGTTGTTCAGAATCGTGGTCTTTACAACATATCCAAAGCTCATCGAAATCGGGACATAATCGAGAAACTGTTCTCTGTTACATCGCAGCGTACCGACAACACTCTCCTCCCCCCGGCTCGCCGCGCTGACCGTGCCACCGAGCGACTAGGCGCGCTCTGGTTGGTCCGTGTTTTTCGTTAATAACTCCTAAACAAAGCCGCGGCCAACATTTTGCAAAAGGAAAATGTCGCTTCAAATGACCTCAGGAACCGCCCATTTCCGGGAGCTGAAGGAATTTTGAGACACCCTGTATATAAGGTGGGGCAATAACTATTACCACCTCAGATATCTTCGAAACTATAAGTTTCACAGAAATATTTGCTAAAATACAATTGCACAGTACGAAGGGGGCCATCCGGTGGCGATAATGGTTTTTTTGCAGGTGGAGGTACTTCGGACGTTTGAAGGTCACCTTAATTTTTTTAAATGGATCGGTATGTTTTTGCTTCCGTATCATGATAGAGGATCTTAAAACGAGTTCAACGACCTATTACATAAGGTCATTGAAGGTCATAGAAAGTAGAGAAAGGCGATAATACTTACGGTTTTGGTAATAGGTCGTTGAACTCGTTTTAAGATCGATTTATTGCAGGACACCTAAATATCTCCGTTACTTTTCGTTGTACAAAAAAACTTCGTAGGACAAAGTTACATTTTTACAAAGGACATTTTTATGAGATTTCAAGGTTATCGATGTTTTTTTTAAATGGAATGATACATTTTCGTTAACGTAATGTTGTAGCTGACAAAATAACGAATTCATGCATGTAACACAATATGACCTTCAAATGACCTTCAATCCAGAAAAATGGTATAAATAAAATTCAACGTGTAAAATTCATTTGATGTATTTCTGTTACGCCAAATGTTCAAAAATATTCCCTTGAGCTGTTTTTGACGTTTTTTATTTTCGACACTACCAGTTTCACGGAATTTATTTAACAAATTGGAGTAAACGGAAACTGATGGACAATTACGATTAGGAAATCGGTCCTTGTACAACTGCACGGCTTCTCTTAAACACTGTCGACTTTCTCCATAAATGAAAATCATATCAATCTTATCTTCCTTCGAGTAACGCATTGTGAAACGTTCATCGATAAACTGATCGAGAAATCTTAGAAACTGTGGAAATCTGATAGCAAGAAGGTCTTCTGAGTAATTAGTAGTGGATAAACACGATTCTGTACGAACGTATAGGTGAAGGTATATCATAATTGTCCTCCTGTCAACACCGAATCTGTTATTATGTTGTGTATTGCGATACATTTGAATGTATAGCAGCTCAAGGGAATATTTTTGAACATTTGGCGTAACAGAAATACATCAAATGAATCTTACACGTTGAATTTTATTTATACCATTTTTCTGGGTTGATGGTCATATTGTGTTACATGCATGAATTCGTTATTTTGTCAGCTACAACATTACGTTAACGAAAATATATCATTCCATTTAAAAAAACATCGATAACCTTGAAATCTCATATAAATGACCTTGAAATTTTTTTTTCCCTTACACCGTTATATGTGGCACTTCAAACAGTGTAACTTTGTCCTACAAAGTTTTTTTGTACAACGAAAAGTAACAGAGATATTTAGGTGTCCTGCTTTATCGAATTCACCCTGTATATACAGGGTATTTCACCTAACTTGACCAGTCAAATATATCGCTTATTTTGTATGATAGAAAAAATGTCAGAGGGAGAAAATATTCTGTTCGAAGGCGCCAATACGGTGATAGACCGAATTTTTTTCTCAAGGTAATTTTTTTCGAGATTTAAAGGTCATCGTATTTTTAAAAAATGGGACTGCATTTTTTCACTACAACAGTCGTATAGCTTATAAGAAAACGAATCCAACGAGGTGCAATATGTTGACCTTCACGTGACCTTTAGCGAGGAAATTATGAAATGTTTGTTAGTACCTTCAGTACGCGTTCTGGGACGGTAAATGAAGGAATTTCAATGTCATTGAAACAGTGTACCATGTAATTGTAACTGGTGCTTGTAAACAGTCATGCGTATTCTCTTGTCATGGGTTGAAGTATGTTTACAAGCATTGTTATGCTTGTAACGGTTATGCTTATAACGGCATCTTGTCGGTGTAGAAGACCACTGAGGAGATTCTCGTCGGTGAAAAGGTGAATCATCACGTAACCATATCGGTTATCATGAAATGTTACATTCTCCGACGAACGTATTCAAATATTTTAGACAATGATTTGGCGTTGATTTTTAAAATATTAAAATCAAAACTAATATCAAGGACAAAAAACTCCAAGAAATATTGTACGTAATAGTTCAAATTTAATGAGATACCTCAATTTTTAATATAAAAATATTTCATAAACGAGCATTATTTCCTTCACTTGTTTTTATACATAATTGTTCCAAAAATCGATCTGTGGAAACAGAAATATGTTGAAAAATATATATTGTTCCGAATAATAAAAAGTTCGAAAGAGAATCATGTGGATGAATTAATATAATATAATTGTAGGAGCAGAGATGGGCAAATTTTTATTGAAATAGACCAGAGTTGGGCATTATTTAGATAAAAAATTATTTAAATAATGATTCGAATATAACATACTTTATCTTTATACGTTATTCGAAGGTTCGAATTAAAAAGGTATCTTTATTCAACGAGTATCGAATTAAAAAGGTATCTTTATTCAACGAGTATCGAATTAAAAAGGTATCTTTATTCAACGAGTATCGAATTAAAAAGGTATCTTTATTCAACGAGTATCGAATAAATAATTTTGTTCGACGAGAATTTATCGGCTGAATAAAGATAATTTTTTTTATTCGAAGCGTGTTCCGTCGCGAAGGAACAGACACATGGGGTCTTCGTTGATAACGTTTATGACACGGACGTGACGAAAAGACTATTTTTGAGATTAAGACTTTTTTCACATTTGGCGACCATTCGACGACCAACTTTCGTTTCCGTCTTCCTCAATAGCTGTGACGTGTCAGTAACCGGGAATTTCCGAAGGGATATCCTAAACCCAGCGCGGAACGGCAACCGAAGCTACCTAGGTTTGGCCTGGAAGAAATCCCGCAACATTGTCCAAGGCCACAGACACTCCACGACCATGCAGGTAACACTCCCACCCTCTCCAAGACAAAGCACGTTCAGGGCGCAACGAGAGGGTGCGAAAGTTACATTAAGAATGCGCCGATTTGGAAAATGCAGCGTTCAGCAAGACCAATCAGCGCATTTCTTCCACATGGAAATGGAAGTGTCCAGCCGAACTTCCGAAAAAGGGAAACGCCTCCAAGTCGCGAATAGAGGAGAGGGCTAGACGACCATACCGTTGGAGAGTCAGTCGGTCACCTAGAGGCTAAAGGAGCTTTACGTCGGAAAAACTTGTATAGAAAACGATACGCGCAACCACCGCTCCAACACGTGGATCCTGTTACCCAATATTAGTTTGGCGGGTAATCAATCAGCGACAGAAATACCGAAATGCGTCCGCGAATGGTTCAATCCGGGCCTTACAACCCCGGAAGGGTTATCAGTCGAACCCGCGCGTTAAGATAGTTGAGTCGCGTCGCAACAAAGCGGATTTATTCGATTTTCGAATCATTTTTTCATCTTTCATCTTTTATCCCTATGGGATAGCCGTCGGTATTTGTAACTAACAAGGAAGATCATAAGGCACTTACCATCATCAGCATGTTTGCAGCAGGCGGGTTGACCACACTGCGAAAGTAATTGTGGATAGCGACGATATTATGCTGGACAATGGGCCTGCTCGTCCTGATATTGTACATAGAGACCCTGCTGCCGTAGAGCTGCGGCACTGAAAGCAGAGGCAAACGTTCTTTTCAACGACGTCTCGATAACCGATATTTGTTGTCAATAAAAGCCTTCTCTTCCCTCTCTACGTGTTGACTGTATGTTTTCCTTCGCGTTTTCGTCGGACGGTGGTCATAAAGTAATTATCTCGAACTCGTCGCAGAAATTAATTTTTACGCTACCTTCAATTTTTGAGTTGACCAACATCTGGCTTTGCCTGTCATAAAATTTATGGGCTTAAGCTAACGGACGACTGGTACAACACTTTCTAACTTCATTATTGCCGTCCGTACCGTATCTTGCTCAGTGGAAAAAGTACCTGTATTATAATACGGTACTCCCTTTCAGAGCCATCGATTTTGAACAATGTAGCAGATAAATAATTTGTAAGTCTTCATGGATAGGAATTCTGAAGTCGTATGGTTTTCACTACAAGCTTCTAAAACTCATTTCCGTTTACTACATAATGTGAAAAGAAATTTTTTCAAAAATTGCAATTGGTCGGATTTATAGAAAAAAAATACTAAGTTTCATTTAGAAACTTTTTTGGTAATTGTGCATAATAGGGGCCCCCACCGATTTCGATGATTTTTTAATATGTTGTCAGGGTGAAGATTCTGAACAACTTTTTCCTTACATGTAATCGTCGCTCAGCCTTAGTTTTCGAGATATTCACAATTTCGTCTACGTGGTCGGGCCGGCCCTCTCCGCCCCCTCCACGACCTAACCCAGACCTCACTCTGTTCGCATAATCCTTGCATTATAGTTGTCATCCAGAATTTGAAATAGTACTGGAAAAATACTGCGAACAGAGTGAGGTCTGGGTTAGGTCGCGGAGGGGGCGGAGAGGGCCGGCCGTCAGGCCGGCCCGACCACGCAGACAGCAATGTAACAGTAGCTGCAGTTTTTCGCAAATATCTCAAAAACTAAGGCTGAGCGACGATTACATGTAAGGAAAAAGTTGTTCAGAATATTGAGTTTTACAACATATTAAAAAATCATCGAAATCGGTGGGGGGGCCCCTATTATGCACAATTACCACTTTTTTATATCGGTTTATATTGAAAATTTAAAAAATACCTTTTGTAGATCTGTGTCAATTATATGCGTTGTGAAAGTCTCATCGGAATTTCCGCGTCCGAAAAACCCCCTCGTTCCCACGCACTATGTCCGCTACAGTACCCCCTTACCAATGAGAACGCCAGTTAGAACGCTAATAAAAAACTAACTGGTAATATATGGTATACATAGCCAGAGCGCATTACAATACACTAGTTCTTTTCATAGTCGTATGTACAAACTCAGCTAACTTACCTATGATACGCAATGTAAATCTACATAAAATATAAAAGGTAAGAAAAATAAAACAAATGATACATACAAGATACTAATACTAACTGTCACGCTTAGACAAGAAAATACGTCTAGCAACTAAAGTTAGTATATACAAAACCTTAAAATATAAATTACTACTACTATATACAAAAATCTTAGAATTACTGTATGTATCAACAAAAAAAATAATATATATATATATATATACATTGTGACGTGGCAGATTTGCCACTCACATTTGTACTCATTTTTTAGCGTCGCGCCAATTTGCGCGACGCGATTTCGCAGGACCGTAGTCAGGTCCCGGTGGGGACCTGAAAGGCTTTTTCCCACGATGGAGAGGAATGAGGTCGACTCCGGCGAAAACTCCGGCATCGGAAATCGAGGGATCAACGCGGCCCAGGATGGACAACCTGGAGGCGCCGATGAGGGCGTGCAGTGCCGAAACCAGAATCTCCGCTGTCTCGCCGTCGCCTCGTCCGGAGGAAAACCTGGCCAGTTTCCGGATAGGCTCGCCTCGATCGCCGCAAGATGAAGCGACCAATCATCGTACGCCGCTGCCGGGGAGCCGAGGAATCGCCGATCGCCAGGGACCGTCGCGCGGGGCTAGGTCCCGGTCGAAAATCTATTCGCGATAGGTCGAATCGTCCGCGGGGAAAGAGCGCGGAAAGGGGAGGACGCTCCGCTTCCGCGTTTCCGAGTCATCGCGATGAAGGATCACTTCTTCGTTGGCTCTACTGTACGACAGTCGCGTTTACTGTAAATCAAGTAACTTTAATTAGTGCGACCAGCTGCCGGAGAGAGGGACGAGCACACCGAACGTTGCCGTTGCCGGGAAAGCTTCCGTCAGATACGATTTCGATAAAGTGATTTTTCTCGCGTTGGCTCGGTAAGCGTGTCGGGTTCGCGATCGCGTCGCCGAAACCCCGACGCGGTTTCAAGGCTGCCGATATTCGCGAAAGAATAGAGTCGCGAATGGTGCGAAGCCGTCGGGTAACCAACGCGCGGGGAATATTATTTTGCGGGGGCCGTGCCTTATTTATCGTTTGCGAGGATCCGCGCGTCGTTGTCGTTTTTACGCGAACCTCGGCTCGTTCAACACTGCATCGCCGCCACGTGCTATCGCCGTATTTCCGCGACTTGTTCCACCGACGAGAAGCTTATTGTTACGCGTTTTACATCTGAGTTTGGGCGTAGAACGCGGGTACCGCGTACGCCAACGCCAGCATCGCGTTGCTGCCGGATTCGACGCGTCTCAGAAAGGTCAGAAAAGGGAAAATCGAGCGTGTACCGATCTTCCGTCACGCACCAGCTAGCCCCAAAACGCGGCCGGTCGCTGCCGGCCGAGCGAATGTTAACTCGCCAAAATAAAGATCTGTTAGCCGAAATTCCGAGAATTATTATTCCGTGAGAAACCTTCCCGCCGCGGGGAACGCCTCGTGTTCGCCCCGCGTAGTCCCCTGTGCCCGTTCGCGGAAAATCGCAATTTAATACCGGTTGTCGCAGGGGCGTCCGAACGCTTCTCGAAACGCTGGTGGCTGTAGCAGCTTAGCGTGGCACCGTCCGTGCCTGGCGCCCGAATGTCTAGGCTCAGATTTGGAGAAGTGACGTGCCTGCGAACAACTTTTGTCCCGGATGGACTGCGTTTCGTGCGGCCGAACGCGGCCCGGCCTCCTGGCCTATAAATACCCGGAGTCGCTGGCGTTTTCGCCCTCCTAGCGGCGGCAAAACTCCAGCCGACGGGACAACATACACGAATATATATTGTCACGTCGCTTCCTTTCTCGCGAACGAGGAAGGAACCGCACACGGGAAATTACGGCTTGAAGACCGGGCCACGCTCGGTCGCGCGACACGTGGTCCTCCCGGGACAAACAATCGTTCACGGAATCGAATCGGAGTAACTATCAAGATGGCTAATACGAAATCCGGGCGCCAGACACGACAAGGTGTCACGCGAAAGATTCACGAGACGCGAATTCGGCACGACGATCTCGACTCCGTGAGGACTGCGCGATAACCTGGGATAGCCGCGAACAAGGTCAGGGTTCCACGTGAAGAGAAGGAACGGGGCATTCCCCGCGACAGGAACGTTTCTCGTAGGGAGAATAATTGACGCGGTATTCGGCAATAATGTTCGTTTATTAACGAGATGACAGTAGCGGCCGCCGGTGAACGCCGGCGGCAACAGGAATTTGCCGGCGCGAAGACAATTTCTCTCGGCAGGTGTTCGACCGATCGCGCGTACTTTATTCTTTCGCGTTGAGCTCGACAGTCACAGGACTTCGCGTGAAAATACAAGCCTTTACGGCACGGATTCTGTCGAGCTCCGATGACAGACGCGTAGTTTCGACGTGGACTGGGCGCGGATCACGGCAAAGTCGCGAGAAGGTCGAAATCGGCACGGCGCGTCGTCCCACCGTGGAACGTTTCGAGATAGGCTCGTAATTTACTCGTCGAAAATCGTACGCCCCGAATATTCCGTTCCCCGGACAATCGGCGGCAATACGACCCACGGCCTCGCGTTCCTCTCGGGAGAGCTACTCCTGGTCTTCGGAAACGACGACGGCAACGTGGTACGCGACACGACACAGGAGTTTCGCGAAAACGTCCCGAGCCAACACGAATTGTTCACAAACTTTGATTTTAACAAAGAAACGGATCGGCACTTACCAAACGGCAAAGGGTGTCCGCTCGCTCGTCTTTCGGTATTCTTTTCTGACTCTAACTTTCGCTGGTCGCGGTTTTAGTGACGGCACTAGTACTTTCGGCGTGATCTCGTGACCCAGTGACACAATTCGAGCCGGCTCGGTAACGCGGAAGCGAGGCGTCCCCCTCTCCCTCGACTATTTCCTCCTAGGCGGCGCTCGGGCCTATCGCGTGGCTTCTCGCAGCAGGGACAACTATCGTGCCCCTCGGACCCGTGCCTCCGGCAATTTGTCGATTTTCCGGGGCTCCACGGTACGGGGCTGCGAGGGCGGCTAGAGAGGGCGCGAGCCATTCCAGGGTGTTCTTCGTGCCTCTCCTGGACGAGAGTCGACGAGGTTGGGCTGTTGTACGTCCCGCATTCTCGATATCCTCGTCGGCCTCTCCGGGTTGGTAAATCCGGACTCGATTCCCTCTCGATCGTCTGGTTCGTCGACGATGCGCTGCGATAGGTGCTCCGAGCGTCTCTTCCAGAGACTCTGCGCCAATCACGGCAGGAAATAGGTACCGGGTTCCTTCTGACTCCGGCTACCCCTGAAACTTCGTGTCGCGCCCAGCGGCGCGACATTCAAACGCGATAATTCCGTTCCGCTGGAACTCGAACGTCCAGGGAGACCGATCGCACAGCCGATTTCGCTTTTAATACCGGCCCGGTCCTTCGCTGAGGGTTCGGCAGGACAGTGGCAAAATCTGCCACGTCACAACTCCTCCCCCCCTGGAAGAGACCGGGACATACCGGTGGCAGTTACCGATCCGACCATTTCGCGGGCTCGGTGGCGATCGCTCTACCTCGGACGTTCCCCGGTGAATCCATTTCGAATGGTAGAGACCAACACAAACCCAACACCAGTAATCCTAGACGAGTACCTAATTCCTTTTACCCTCCTTCATTTCTGCCTTTCCTTTCTTTCGGCGAGGCCTGTTGGCGCTATCGGTACCTAATCGAAACACGGAATAAACGCCACGGAGGGTCTCGCATGACCCCGGCTCAACGGAGGGGATAAGGGTTAACCGAAGTAGTAGCGTGTAGATACAAAAAAAAAGAAAACGATATATTTCCCCGCTTAGCGGCATTATACATGTGTCTTCCACAAACAACAAAAAAAAATTTTACTCTTCGCCTCTAACGGCAAATACTCTACTAATCACGAGGATTACCCCCCAAAAAAAAAAACCAACGGGGAGGATTTAAAAAAAACGACCCTAATTTGGGTTGTGTCCTCGGTCGGCGGCATCTCTTGCCTCGTCCCCGGGCCGACGGCATCTCCTTTCCGCTCCTTCCGTGGTGCGGCCTTTACTTGTGGCCTCTTGGGTGGTGTGGCCCCCCGGCCCTCCACGTGCGCCAGCATTCCGGGCACGTTTGCACGGTGTAGTTCGGCCGCCCGCACCGGTAGCAATACTTCCACTTTTGTGTGGCCGTGCACTCGGTGTGGGTGTGCCCCTTATTATGGCACCTCCAACATCCCTCCTCTATCTCGCCGCCTCGGTATCGCGGCTTCTCCTCCTTGTGCGCCTGGGTCGGCATCTTTTCTTTCTTTGGCGCCTCCGGTTTTGGCCTCTGCTCCGTCCGGGCGCGTTTGTGCTCGTCCCCCGCTTCTCGTTGGCGCAAATTGCACCCTCGCCCCACTGTTTCCCGACGCCTCTCGGGTTGTCGGCCTGGTCCCTCTCTCTGCCCGAAGTTAATCGACGCCGTCGATATATAAGTCCCTCCATCTTTGTTTTCCTGGGGGCCAGATGGTCGGCACTGGGCGATAGCCGACGCCACCTGGCACCCCTTCCAGAGGGATAGGAAGTTTATCCCTCTCTCCTCGCGAAGGCCCCATTCTTTGGCTGCGTCCATTTTCTGTGGATTAGTGGAAGGATAAACATGTTTGCTCTATTTTTGTTTCCTTATCGGGTGGCCGGGAAGTATGGCTTTAGGTCCGAGATGTGTGCTTTGCCGATGTCAGCTCCGTCCTCTGTGGTGAGGCGGTATACCCCTGGGGAGAGTTTTCGCGAGATTATTACTGGACCCATAAACTTTGGGGCCAGTTTTGCCGCTATGTGGTCTGCCGCCGACGATAAAATACGCTGCCGTTTCATTACCTTATCCCCTACGTTATATTCCCTATTTCTCCGACGCAGATTATAGTGGTGAGCCTGTCTTTTATACGCGTCCTCGAGGTTCTCTAGTATCCAATGCCTCAACGTCGGCAATTGGGTTACTCTTTTCTTCCAAGAGTCGTTGGACGTTACCTCGAGGTCGATATCGGGCTCTACGGTGGCCCTCACGCATTTCGCCGGTCGCGGTTCCCGCCCGAAATTGAGAAAAGCGGGAGAAGTCTGTAATACCGAGTGATATGCGGTATTGTAAGCGAAGCGGAATTGCGGCAAATTCAGGTCCCAATCGCGATGATCCCTTTTGATGTATCCTACTATCATGGTCTTAAGAATTCGATTCACACGCTCGACCGGGTTCGCTTGCGGGTGGTACGGGGGGGTTGTGCTTAGCCGAATGCCGTATTCGTCGGCTAGCTCCCTAATGCATTTGTTCGCGAACTCGGTACCGTTGTCCGTCAGCAGCACGTCGGGGGTCCCCCATCGCGAGAAAATGACCTCCTCGAGGACTTCGGCAATTTTCGGACCAGTCGCTTTCCGGAGCGGGGCGCACTCTATCCACTTCGTGAATAAATCCTGTATTACCAGGAGGTACGCGTGGCCGGACCTGCTTCGCGGAAACGGACCCATTATATCGGCAGCTATTACTGCCCACGGCATGTCAACCCGGCGCCTGCCCATCAACCCCGGCGGGAGTGTCTGCTCCACCTTAGTGAGTTGACAGGTCTTACAGCGTCTTACGTATTCCACAGCTGTTCTATACATGCCTGGCCAGTAATAGCGGGCCGCAATACGTTGGTACGTCTTTTCGACGCCTAAATGCCCTGCCTGTGGATTATCGTGAGCTTCTTGCAGGATTTCCGTTCTGCGCTCTTCGGGAACCGCGAGTTTCCACTCGGATATATCCGTTCCTAACGTTTCCGCGACAACAGGATCCGTACGTCGGCAAAATAATTCCCCGTCCCGGATCGACCAGTCCGTAAATTTCTCCGGGGCCCGCTCGACTTCTGCCATTTTCCCCTCGTACCATTTCGCTCGTACCGCGGCTACTACCAGTATTTTCCCTTCTCGGACCTCCTCCCCCTCGTAAATTCGCGATAGTGCATCCGGCACTTTGTTCAGGGCCCCCTGCCGATATACCACTTCGAAATCGTACTCTAGTAGCTGCAGGGCCCATCGCGCTAGTCTCCCGGATGGATTCTGTAATTGTCTTAACCACCGTAAACTGTTGTGGTCCGTTATTACCGTGAACTTGTACCCTTCCAGATAAGCGCGGAATTTTTGTACCGCCCAGACGATCGCGAGACACTCTAGCTCGGTGGCGGAATACTTTCTTTCCGGCAATGTGAGCGATCTACTCGCGAACGCGATAACCCTTTCGACCTCCTCGACCTCTTGCGTCAAAACTGCGCCTAGACCGACTGCGCTTGCATCCGTCTGCAATGTAAAAGGCGTCTCGAAATCTGGGCATGAGAGGGTAGGTGCCGATGCAATCGCGTCACGAAGGGCCTCGAAGGCGGCTTGTTGGCCGTCCTTCCATTCCCATTCGCGATCCTTGCGCAACAGTCCATTTAATGGTTCGGCAAGTGTGGCGAATCCCGGAATGAACCTTCTGTACCAGGAAGCCATTCCTAGGAAACGCCGCATCTGCTTAACTGTTTTCGGCGGAGGATATGCTAGTATCGGTCTAATTTTCTCCGCGTCCACCTTTAATCCCTCTCTGCTCACTACGAAACCCAAATACCGTACTTCCTGACAGCAAAACTCACACTTCTCAGGGTTGATTATTAGACCGGCAGCCTTGATCTTATTTATCACGCGCTCTAGCCATACGAGATGTTCCGTAAAAGTTTTCGTAACGATTATTATGTCGTCCAAATAGGCGAACGCGTGCGGCTCCATTTCTGGTCCTATCAGTCGGTCTAATAATCTTTGAAAAGTCGCGGGCGCGCCTGTCAGTCCGTACGGCATGCGGCGGAAATGAAACAGGCCTTTTCCCGGTACCGTAAACGCTGTTATTTCGCGGCTTTTCTTTTCTAACGGGATTTGAAAATAGGCCTGACTGAGGTCGAGGGTCGAGATGTATTTTGCCGAGCGTAGCTTGTCGAGAATCTGCGTCATGAGCGGTAGCGGGTACGCGTCCTTCCTCGAGACTTCGTTTACTTTCCGAAAATCGAGACAGAAACGATATTTCCCGTTAGCCTTCTTGACCATGACGATTGGGCTTGACCAGCCACTCTGAGAGGGTTCAATTATGCCCTCGGCCAGTAGTCTTTCTACTTCCGCATATATGGCCTCCTGTACTTTCGGGGAGACGGCATAATATCGCTGTTTTATCGGCGGATGGCCGTCTACATTTATAGTGTGGCTGATCAAGTTCGTCAGGCCCGGCATTTCGTTAAATTCCGGCAACGTAGCCTCGAGGAATTCCTTTAATTGCCGTTTTTCGGCATCCTCTAAAGTTTGTAGACCACAACATACGGCATCGGGGGGAGTGTCCGTGAACGTAAATTTTTCGTGTGGCCTTGTCGCAAAATACCATACGGCATTATGGTATTCGGCCACAATCCCGAATTGCGCGATCGAATCTATTCCCAAGAGTAGGGGGGTCACGAGATTATCTAGGACCTGCGCGAAAATTTCACGTTCCTCCCTACCTATCCGCAACACGAAATATGCCTGGTCTTCGGCCCTATCTACTACCCCCGTGGCGAGAAGAAAGTAGCATGGTTTCTTCGATTTTCTTAGCTCGATATTATTGCCTCCTAATTTTTCGAGCGTTTCTCGACTGATAAATGTCAACGATGACCCCGAATCTATTAAAGCGCGAGTCGCGAAATTACCGATAAATGCATCCACCGTTAGCAGAGGAGGGCGCTCATTATCCCCAGTTTTCATTACGCGGGCCGATATTAATTCGGGCGAAGTCTCTCCGGCCCCTGTGATCGACTTCTCTCCCAGTTTCCCGTCGCTCGGTTGCATTTGCGGCATCGTACTATTGTGACCCCCTCCGCCCCGCATCCGTAGCAATGCAGCCGTGGTTCTTCTCGGCAATCGCGCGATAGGTGACCTGTCTTACGGCAATTCCAACATTGCGGCAGGTTCCCTCCGCCTGCGCGTTGTTTGTCGCGCGGCGGCCATTGGCGCGTTGCTACGGTTGCGGTTACTTCCGCTTTACGCGTCGGGGGGTCTCGAGAGTGCTCCCTAGGTTTTTCCCCGGACCGGTATTTTTCGTTCCCCCTAGGCGCGGCAGCCGTTATTCGCTTGGCGCTCGTCGCTTGCGGTTCACGAATTCCCTGTCCGGGTCTAGGATTTCTTCTCGTGGGTCTGGGGAGACGGTCGCCCGAATCGTCGCTATCTCCGCCCTCGGCGGCAGCTATCGCGTTCACGTAACTAAACCCGACCGACTTTCCTTTTGATCTCGAACGCAAATGCCGGCCAGGGTCAAACGCGAAACTGGGGTGGGCCATTTCCGATGGTTTCGGGTTCCCCCTCCTCCTTTGCTGTTCTTCGCGGTCGGCCCTTAATAATTGGTCGGTAACCGTTTCCACGGTGGAGTGCGATTCTAGCCTGATGGAGTGCCTCAACGATGATTTCGCGCCCCAATATAATCTTTCCACCATTCTTTCTTCCGACCACGGTGGCTGTAATTTCCGGAACATTGTCGTCATTATCATTATATATTCTCGGATGGGCTCGTTATCGTCCTGAAACCGATCTTTAATGTTCCGCTCTAACGTGTACTGATATTCGGGGTCTCCGAAGAACCGGCGAAATCCCCTCGTGAAGTCTCCCCAGGTCTTCCAACCCGACGCCCGCGCGTTATACCAGTGCTTTGCGACACCCCCGAGACATACCGGTAAACAACGGATTAGTTCTTTGTCCGCGATGTTGTGATATTCTACTTGTTGGCGGAGGTCCTCCAGAAAATCTTCTGGGTCCTCCCCTTCTTCTCCGGAAAATTTTAGTCTCCATCGCCGCATTATTTCGGCGATGGGCGTTCCGCGGTAATATAATTCGCGGGGTCTCGCTTCGCCTGGCGACTCGTCGGAATGTCTGTCGGAAGACCGGGAGCGCGGGAGTTCTTTTTCTGCCTCGCGGTGAGGCTCAGGGGACCACGGTCTCCACCTTGGTTGGTTCGGTACCGGAACCGATACATCCCGCGGGGGTGATCTTTTCCTGGGCGCGCTTTCCTCTTCCGAGGAGAGCGCGCTCGGGAATAACCCCTCTTCGACCGCGTCCCCGTAGACCGACCGGTCATCCGCGTCCGTCCGCTCCGGTTTCGGCACATTTAAAGCGCTCTTCATTTCTTCGGAGCCCTCGATATTATCTCCGAACTTTACACGTCGCGGACGCCTAACGTGCCCCCCGGTATTCGCTATTCTGCAACTCAAACCGCAGGATAGGAGGAACGTTCAACTATACGACTACTCCGTATTTTTTTTTCCGACGCGAATTTCTGACTTTCTCCCGTTTTTATTCTCCCCCTACGCTAATGGCGCGGAATGAAGGAGGTTCAATCGCTACTTTTTAACTCCGTATCAAACAACAATAACCAAAAAAAATATATGGGGTTCTCTCCTTTAGGCTGACTCTAGCCGTCGCGAAATGTTTAGGCGAGATCCCTTCGCCAAAGACGATATAAATCCCGGCAATAGTGTCACAAGTCAACAATACTCGTCTAGGTTACGGCACAATTGGACGAAAACCATACTTCCCTTCACCACATACAAAAAAAAATTACGATAAAAAAAAATGTGGTAGGGTACACGGGGCAATATTTATAAAATCAATTTTTTTTATACAATAAAATACCGATCATAATAAATGCACGTAAAATCACAAAATCATTTATATCAACCACATTATAATTAAATTAATATATTAATTATTCATCAATTATTTTTGACGCGTGTGCCATCCCGGAAATCAATATATAATTATCACACATAAGTAATGCACATAAACAAACATCAATCATAAAATCATATAAAACAGTATAATAACTTCCCAAGGTTGGTGTACCACTACCGGCAATTAGCACTTCCAGTGCTCTCTTTTCCCGCAGTGGTATCCCAACTCTGGTCCGTACTAAATTTTCATAAATAACTAAAAAAAAAACCTCCCGAATTCAAAAGAATCGGGCGGAATAATAACAGCAACAAGAAAATAAGTAAACCAATCAGTAACTAAATCAATTAAGAAATAACGAAATCAATAAATAGATCAATAATAAAAATAAATGAATAAATCAATAACAAAATCAATAAATAACTCAATAACAGCAATACATAAATAAATTAATAACAGAAATAAATAAATAAATCGATAATAAAAATACATAAATAATCAATAAATAAGAACATGATATTTTATATCGGCACTTATTCGCTCGGTCGAAGGGGTCCTTTTCAATCGAAATTCCTTCGATCGAACGAGAAAGCAACCAATTACCCTGAAAGATAATACACTAAATTTGTTCAATGTAATATATTTGGAATGGCACACGGTATTACAAATAGAAATTCAACCCGGTAAACATCATCGAGACCCATGCTCGGTCGACATTCCGATGATGTTTACTTTAGTATTGGCTCGCTCGAAACTCTGTGTAAAAAAAAAATTCCCGTTCGCGCGAGGGTCGTGTGTCTCTACGACGCGTCGTCCTTCTCTCTCTCTCTCTCGCTCGAACTTTCTCGCTTTCACGCCCAGCCACGAAATCTTTCTACGAGAGCCCCGAATTCTTTCACGTTTTACTATGCAAAAACCCGATTGTACATCGATTTTTACACCTGTTCGGGCGCCAATTTGTCACGTCGCTTCCTTTCTCGCGAACGAGGAAGGAACCGCACACGGGAAATTACGGCTTGAAGACCGGGCCACGCTCGGTCGCGCGACACGTGGTCCTCCCGGGACAAACAATCGTTCACGGAATCGAATCGGAGTAACTATCAAGATGGCTAATACGAAATCCGGGCGCCAGACACGACAAGGTGTCACGCGAAAGATTCACGAGACGCGAATTCGGCACGACGATCTCGACTCCGTGAGGACTGCGCGATAACCTGGGATAGCCGCGAACAAGGTCAGGGTTCCACGTGAAGAGAAGGAACGGGGCATTCCCCGCGACAGGAACGTTTCTCGTAGGGAGAATAATTGACGCGGTATTCGGCAATAATGTTCGTTTATTAACGAGATGACAGTAGCGGCCGCCGGTGAACGCCGGCGGCAACAGGAATTTGCCGGCGCGAAGACAATTTCTCTCGGCAGGTGTTCGACCGATCGCGCGTACTTTATTCTTTCGCGTTGAGCTCGACAGTCACAGGACTTCGCGTGAAAATACAAGCCTTTACGGCACGGATTCTGTCGAGCTCCGATGACAGACGCGTAGTTTCGACGTGGACTGGGCGCGGATCACGGCAAAGTCGCGAGAAGGTCGAAATCGGCACGGCGCGTCGTCCCACCGTGGAACGTTTCGAGATAGGCTCGTAATTTACTCGTCGAAAATCGTACGCCCCGAATATTCCGTTCCCCGGACAATCGGCGGCAATACGACCCACGGCCTCGCGTTCCTCTCGGGAGAGCTACTCCTGGTCTTCGGAAACGACGACGGCAACGTGGTACGCGACACGACACAGGAGTTTCGCGAAAACGTCCCGAGCCAACACGAATTGTTCACAAACTTTGATTTTAACAAAGAAACGGATCGGCACTTACCAAACGGCAAAGGGTGTCCGCTCGCTCGTCTTTCGGTATTCTTTTCTGACTCTAACTTTCGCTGGTCGCGGTTTTAGTGACGGCACTAGTACTTTCGGCGTGATCTCGTGACCCAGTGACACAATTCGAGCCGGCTCGGTAACGCGGAAGCGAGGCGTCCCCCTCTCCCTCGACTATTTCCTCCTAGGCGGCGCTCGGGCCTATCGCGTGGCTTCTCGCAGCAGGGACAACTATCGTGCCCCTCGGACCCGTGCCTCCGGCAATTTGTCGATTTTCCGGGGCTCCACGGTACGGGGCTGCGAGGGCGGCTAGAGAGGGCGCGAGCCATTCCAGGGTGTTCTTCGTGCCTCTCCTGGACGAGAGTCGACGAGGTTGGGCTGTTGTACGTCCCGCATTCTCGATATCCTCGTCGGCCTCTCCGGGTTGGTAAATCCGGACTCGATTCCCTCTCGATCGTCTGGTTCGTCGACGATGCGCTGCGATAGGTGCTCCGAGCGTCTCTTCCAGAGACTCTGCGCCAATCACGGCAGGAAATAGGTACCGGGTTCCTTCTGACTCCGGCTACCCCTGAAACTTCGTGTCGCGCCCAGCGGCGCGACATTCAAACGCGATAATTCCGTTCCGCTGGAACTCGAACGTCCAGGGAGACCGATCGCACAGCCGATTTCGCTTTTAATACCGGCCCGGTCCTTCGCTGAGGGTTCGGCAGGACAGTGGCAAAATCTGCCACGTCACAATATACACACGCAGTTACAAACACAGCTTAACGCCCACCAGCCTGAAAGCGATCAGGGAATCGAACCCTTCTACCTGACCGTCGTAAACCAGGTCTGCCCTCAGTACTGTGTGTTGAAGTCACGTCCGTAGTACCGTGTGTTACCATCATGTCTGTAGTGCTGTGCGTTACAATAGTATCGTCAGTCAATGTACAGTCAATAGTTTGCGAAGTAATTTAATTAATGTCGTCGTTCAAAATAAAAGCCGGTTTCAACCTATCTATTGAGACCCTGACTTCCTTTCCATTGACGTCGATGACAAACGCTTTGTCTCCGTGTTTTAACACCCGAAATGGCCCATCGTACGGGGGTTGTGCAGTTTTAATACCTGGGATGCTGAAAATCAGCTTGGATAGGCAAGAGAACGCGAGAGAGAGAAAGAGATAGGCGCGAAGGAATGAGTGGAACACGTGTGAGGAATGAATGTTGTGAAAGTAGGAATAAATAGGTTTTATGACAGAATACGGATCTACAAAATAGTCAATATATTGTAATTTAACAACTAGTCACTATACAGAAACACTGAAATATAAGAAATGCAAAATGAATATAAAGGTCTCGTTTGAAAGGCAACAGCTGATCACTTCTCGAACTTGGAATAGACAGAGAGCACGTTGCCGTTCTCTCTCTCTTTTATCAGCTCGATCCTTCTGGAAGCTCGTCACGCTCCGATAGTTCCGGTTAAGCGTTCTCGAACGTTCCAGAAGGATCGAGAAGATATCTAGCCAATCAGCTGGATGATTTATGGCCCGCGCGAGCCTCGATGACATACGCTTGTCGTCGCGCTTGTGGCGGGATCGCTCTTTATTGGTTAATGCGTCGCGTCGCGAGTCAGTCATGGCGCGCGAGAGCGCCAATTTCAAACAGCGGTTCTAATGGACTTTTCACCGCATCATGCCGTAAAAATACATACGAAGAAGAGGAAAGCTCCTTAAACACAAATGTTTTACGCGTACCGTGACGCGTAGCTGGCGATGGCTTTAACTTCCGGAAGTGTTGTCGAAGCTGCTTGGCAAAATCCGTTTGCGAATCTTTCCCGCTCGCGACAAAAAACTCACCCGGAAGACGAATGCCCGTACCAAACACAATTTCTGCCGAAGAAGTTTTCAGATGTTCCTTAAGGGCTGTGCGAATACCGAGTAGGACAATTGGTAATACATCAACCCAATTATCCGTCTCGTGGCATTTAATCGCTGCTTTTATTTGTCGGTGTAATCTCTCGACCATCTCATTTCGCTTGAGGATGATAAAAGGTCGTACGAAGATGAGACGCACCGATCATCCGCGATAATTCGTTAAATAATCGTGATTCGAATTGACGTTCTTGATCAGTGGTTACTCTCAAGGGTACGCCAAAACGAACGATCCACGTACTTACAAAAGCTTTCGCGACCGTTTCCGCATCGATCTCCATGATAGGGATTGCTTCCGGCCAGCGAGAGAACCGATCGATACACGTGAGACAGTACTTAAATCCTTGCGACATCGGTAACGGTCCTACAATATCGATATGTACATGTTCAAATCTACCGGCGGGATTGTCAAAGTTGCCGACGGGGGCTGCGACGTGTCGAGTGACTTTCGATCGCTGGCATGAAATGCAATGCCGTGCCCAGTCTCGACAATCTTTATTTATTGATGGCCACACAAAACGTTGAGTAATTAATTTTTGTGTTGCCCGGACCCCAGGATGAGAGAGTCCGTGCAACGAATTAAAAACTGCCCGTCGTAATGGCATAGGAACAAAGGGTCTCACAATTTCGTCCGTCGAGTCACAATATAAACTAACGTTGAAACCGGGGAAAAACGTCTTCTTCAAACAAAGAGCAGAAGAGTTCGATTCCAAGATCGCCTTCAGTTCCGAGTCATCTTCCTGAGCTTGTGCAAGTGCGACATGATCGGGAGTCACAGTATTTTCGGCACCCTTGACGTGTCTAATGTCTGTCGTGAATTGACTAATATAGTCTAAGTGGCGAAATTGACGCGGCGAACATTTATCCAATTTCTGATTGAAAGCAAACGTCAAGGGCTTGTGGTCAGTAAAAACAACAAAACTTCGCCCCTCCACAAGATGTCGAAAACGCTTTATTGCCAAGTATATAGCCAGTAGCTCACGATCATAAGCGCTATACTTACAATGCGCGGCAGAAAGGGCTTTTGTAAAAAGTGCCAACGGTTGCCAATCTTCATCTATAAGTTGCTGTAATGCTGCTCCGACCGCGTAATCAAAAGCATCAACAAGGTCATCTTTTACGTTTGCAAAAGCCTTTTCTGCAGTTTCGTTCCAAACTACAGGCGAATTTCCTTTTTTGGAACCCTTCAATAAATCGTTAAATGGTTTCATTAAACTGGCTACCTCGGTAATAAAATGGCGATAAAAATTCACCATGCCTAAAAACCTGCGTAGAACTTTTATTACCAAGGGTTTAGGTAATTCGCTGATCGCGTCGACCCGTTCAGGTAAGGGTTTTACCCCGTCGCTATTTACACTATACCCAAGAAATTCAATTTCGTTGACGCCAAAAACGCACTTTGCCGTGTTTATAACGACCCCGTGTTGGCTTAACCGTTCGAATAATATCCGCAAATGCTCGCGATGTTCGGCCTCGTTTTCGGACACAATGAAAAAATCATCGATGTACGCGTACACGAAATCTAACCCGCGAGTTATCTGATCCACGAAACGCTAGCACGTCTGCGCAGTAGGCATGTGCGGGCCGCCCGATTTTCGGGCGCCCGATTCGTCGGGTCGGGTCGCAGATTGTCGGGCGGGCTCGATTCGGGCGCCCGATACTTCATGACACATCGGGCAGTCCGAGAGTTTCGGGCTACCCGAGCGTTTCGGGCTACCCGAGAGTTTCGGGCCGCTCGAGAGTTTCGGGCCGCCCGAGACAGTGACCCCAGATACCCGAGACTCATAGAGAACGTTATATACTTGGTTTCTTTTCATAATTACAGTAGGTGTATTTGGGGAACATGTGCATAATCTTTATTTGTATGAACAAATTCGTCAGAATGCCAGAAATATTGTCTTTTAAATTTTTCACATGTACGTGCGTTATTTCAAAATTTAATACAAATATAGATTATGCACATGTTCCCCAAATACACCTACTGTAATTATAAAAAGAAACCAAGTATATAAAGTTCTCTATGAGTCTCGGGTATCGCGATAACTCGCTCGCCCAAACTTGTCCGATTCTTTCCGAACCCGCCCGACGAAGTTGAGTCACTGTCTCGGGCGGCCCGAAACTCTCGGGTGGCCCGAAAATCTCGGGTAGCCCGAAACTCTCGGGTAGCCCGAAACGCTCGGGTTGCCCGAAACTCTCGGGCTGCCCGATGTGTCATGAAGTATCGGGCGCCCGAATCGAGCCCGCCCGACTGTCTGCGACCCGACCCGAGCCCGAATATCGGGCGGCCCGCACATGCCTACTGCGCAGCATTCCGCACATCGAACGGTGTAAATAAAAATTCAAATAAACCAAACGGCGTCGTTATCGCCGTCTTTTCAATGTCTGTGGTCGCAACGGGTATCTGGTTATACGCGCGAAGTAGGTCGATTTTCGAAAACACCTTCTTACCTTGTAAGGATTGTGCAAAATCCTCGATATGAGGTGGCGTATACCTGTCGGGTACGGTGCGGGCGTTGAGCGGACGGTAGTCTCCACACAATCGGGTCTTGCCATCCTTCTTGGGCACAAGGTGCAACGGCGCGGCCCATGGACTCTTTGAGGGACGGATAATTCCCTGCCGCAACATCAAGTCGATTTCCGCCTTGGCCACCTTTAGCCGATCGGGAGCAAGCCGCCGAGGTTTGCTGTAGACAGGTGGTCCCGGTGTCGTCAGGATGTGGTGCACAACGTTGTGCTTGACCTCCTCCCTCGGAACACCACCGGTCTCGTCAGAGCAGGAAACTCCGCCAATAACTCATGATACACCGTATCACCAACAATAGTTTTTACCGATGGAAGGCCATTACCGGCTGTATGTCCAGTCGCGAATAATTTCGTCGTCGCGTCGATTAAACGTCTATTGCGCGCATCGACGAGTAGATTATAATGCAAAAGCAAGTCCATCCCGATTATCGTTCCATCCACATCGGCCATAATAAAACACCACACGAAATCGCGTCGCAAAGATAAGTTCAACTGTACCGTCGTTGTGCCATACGTGGCAATACGGGTACCGTTTGCCGCGAACAGTTCGATATCGTCTTTCGGTAACCGACCACCGATGCGCGATCGCGGAAACACACACATGTCCGCCCCAGTGTCCACAAGGAATTTTACCTTAGTCTTTTTATCGGTGACAAAAATGCGACCAGGGTAGGGACCGTCGAAAGTTGTCGCACTTACGGTCGACGGTTTCCTATCGTTTCCCTGGACCCACGCGCACTGACCCTTGCACTTGACGGCCTTCTCACCCCAAACGCGATGGTACCAGCAAAGAAGGCTCGCTGATGGTGATCGTCGTCCCCGTTGTCCTTCCTCATCGTTGCGGCTTGAACCGCGCTCAATTGCAAACGCATTTGACGCATTTCCTCTCGAAGACTGTCAATCTCCGACGGACCGCTCGTCGATGACCGATTCACCTCTGCAATTCGTACCCGATTTTCCGGGATCTCATGGATTCGATCAGCGATCTCGGTCAGCTTTGTCCCCTCCTTGATAGAAGTAGCTGCCAGAATCTGTTGTGTCTTCACCGGAAGACTCCTCACCCACTTTTTTACTTCTCATTATAGCCGTTGTTGTGTTTAATTTATTGATTTGGTTACATCTAATTCGCGTTATTATAAGTTTATCACCGACATTCAAAGTATATGCATGTGCAGTTAATCGAGGACGATTAACTTGTCAGGATGGCCGAATTGTAAGGATGTTTGTATCACCATGTGAATGACTGAATGTGAGTGTGCATGCAGTGGTTCATGTCATATGTTCAAATGTTATATATGTTTTTATTGATTTATGCGTTGCGTTAACGTTTTGTTAACAAATGTACGTTACGATATGATTTTGTTACTAAAACGTTATTAATCAGTTTCCCGCGGGCGAGCAACCGATTGACAACGATCACGCCGTTATCAGGCCTCCTTATAAAATGAAGGTTTCATTTCATTCGTATTTTCGGTACACTTTTCACAAAATGTAAAATCTACATATTTAAACAAACTGATCTTTCTGGAATATGCATACGCACCTCGAAAATTAATGTATATTTGACTCGAAAATGACGGGGTGCTAACAACTTGTTCAATGCATCATGTGCTTTAACATTCATGAAATCTGCGATGTAATGCAAACATGAATACAGATTTGCGCGGTGCCCGATGGGACTATCGTGAACGCAACTCTTCTGTGAATAATAACAATAATTTGTTTAAAAACCATGAGATTACGCAAGATAAATGCATCTATCTTAAATACTGAAAATAAATTGCACTTGATTGTCGCATAAAACTCCGCGAGGTTACATTACGAATCCATTCAATATTTAACACAGAGGTTATTCGAACAGTGTTCTAATTAGTGTTTGCACGATATAAAGTCGTACCAAGAACCAGATTCGTCAGATCAGGGGAATTGACTCGAATTGGGGGGAAAAAGTTACCCCCTCTCTGCCAGTGCCGGATTAGGCACGTGACATTGTGGCCCACGCACGACAGAGACGCGTCACGTGACCGGGCCGTGGTGAAAGCGCGGAGGAATAGCGTCATGGAAGGGTTAGAGTGGGGAAACAAGTCTTAATCTGGAGACTCTGCTAAGAACTAGAAGCAACACAACTCATAAAGATTATTTTCACATAAATCGATTCCTCGAGCAGAGTCCTGTGGGAAAATACTTAATAGTTCTGCGTAGCCATTGTTCCTTTAAATAGAGGAAAGTAAATGGAAGCCACGAGTGATAAAAATAAATGATACTTTACCATAAGCCATAGGCATCAGCACGATAATCCACAGCCACCTCATAATTCCCAATTCCGACCTGCAACACACCACCGAACATGTTATTCCATAAAGAACACCATAAGAAAATTTCAAACTCGAAGAGGGTGGTACAATCTTGATCAAATATGGGGATGGCAATAACCTTCCATCGGGGATGGCAAAAACGGGAATCGGAGCTGTTCTACGATGAAATCGCAAGCAGAATGGTTATCACAGTAATGCCTCAATACATACATGGTGTTTAAATTTTCTCTGTTCTTTCACTGCGATATAAAAATTATATGTAGCATATCATAAATTAAATTCGTCTGCTAAATGTTTTCCATATTTTATAAAACGAATGTATAGGATATTATAATTAGATTTGTCTGTTACATACTATTAATATTTCATAGAATGAATGTGCAGCAAATAATAAATTAGATTTTTCTGCTCAATTTTAATGTTCTATAAAAAGGATATAAGAAAAATGCGACAGCTACACAATATGTTACCTAAACAAAGGGTAGCGGCGAACGTGTGAATACATATACATGTAGCATTGCAAACTTCCTTTACTTGAGGGAATTGCGAAACTGAGTGTGTGCAAGATCATGAAGGGTATAAAGGCGATTGCTTCTTTGAAAAGATCCAGTCCGGAGGAAGTTGTGCGACTGAAAACTGACCTGTGAGGTACAATCACAGAGAATTATATTGTGATCGTGTTCTAGTTTTTATTATTTGCAATCTTTCAAAATTCATATCACGGCATTTTGCCTCTCCATTTATCGATCCTAAAATAACATTTACTATGAATGCGTGAAAATCTCTAATATGACCATATATGATGTTAAAGGTCATTCTGTCGTATACGAATGAATTTTTCTTGGTATGCGTTTTAATATGACATAAAAATATATTGCGTAGCATTCCATTTAAAAAATTGAAGGTCACCTCCGTTTCTGAAGAAATAGTGCAAACACAAACAGAAATATGATAATATAAAATTCCAATATTTATTATTAGCAAGGAAAACGCTGTTTAATAATAGGGTGAATATGTGTGTGAAATCTGGTTAAAAAAAACAGTGTCCACCATATAAGACTGACATAGCAGTGAACGTGTTAATGAATTTCGACGTTTTGAGTTGGGAAACACAAGACGTTGTTACGTCCTAAGGTGGACGTATTAGAGAATTAGATACGATTAATTGGTTGAAATTTAATTTAATAGATTGAAATTTATTTTAAGTTGAGATATAACGCAGTTTTGAACCTACCTGCATTCACCGGCTTCGGTTCGGGTAATTGAGGATTTCTTACTTACTAAGTGACTTAATTGAGGAATTGGTACGAAGAAATCGAAGATTGGTATACTCTTTTAAAAATGACTTGAAGGTTTGATTCTATTAAATTTTAACAAAAGTATATTTTAAAGAACAAACTTCAGATACATAGAATCGTTGTAATTATTATTATCGTTAGTATTTACCGTCTAAATTTTCGCTTTACAATCTTCTTGTTATTGTACAATAATGATGACAATGATGATAATTTTCCTGGCAGGTGTACACGCCTATTAATAATTATTAGCACTGATAAAACTCGATTTAATACTTATTCGCGACTGCGTGCGAATTGTAATTAACTGGATGAACAAATTGAAATGACTCACTGATTGACTGACTGACTGATTGATTGATCGACTGACTGACTACTGCTGACTGCTTCTGACTGCTGCTCCGATCAGGAGCCATCCCTTTATATATATTTGTCAATCCATTGTTCTACGCTTAATCTTCATGGGGTGATTGCATTGTTCATCGTTTCTTCGTAATCATATTTCCGGACGTATGATATTCGTTTTCATCGGTCTATCAATCTTTAATCAATTTCTTTGAACGAATCGGACTGGTGTAGATTTAAATTCAAAATATATGTTGTATAAAATTGAGTTTATTACTTATTGTGTATGGCAGAACCACCGGACGTGACAACGTAAAAGTTACTGAATAATAAAATCACTTCGTCGAGGCGAGGGGTCGAAGGTTATTAAACCATTAAAACCGAGAAGACAGCCTACAATAATCGATGGCAGGTCATGTCCATAATCAGTTCGTTTTCCATGCGGGCTGGAGTGGAGTCTGCGCCCGAGAAACGTCCTGCCGAGCCGTTAGAAAATTCGATTTAGGGCCGATTCATAGTGGAGAGATTTCCCATAAATTTCGTGCGGGTTGACAAGTACCGCTGTGCACCTGCTAAGCGTGGCAGAAAAAAAGGTCACCAAGTGGCAGGAACGGTTCCTATTTCCTCGGTGGTTTACCTAAAGGAGTTGTGGAGCCCATAGAGATCTTTTTTTTTCTGCCACGCTTAGCAGGGGCACGGCGGACTTGTCCATCCGCTCGAAAATGGGAAATATCCGCGGACACTCCACTAGCGACAGAACTTTTCTTCCAACCACATACATATGGTATCAAAAATTATTTCGGATACACCGGAAAATAATGAAATGTTCATTTTAGGGAACCAATAGTGTCATTTCGCCCACAACGATACTTTGCAACTGTACGCACCATGTAAAAATTTCATACGCCACACAGTGGACGAAATTTGGACGAAATCTGTGTCAAAATCAAAGAACTTTCGATAGAAATGAGATACAGTACGATGATTTTTTTTCCAAATCAAAGCTGTAACTTTGCAGAATATGGAGAAAATAGGGATAAAAATCAATATAACGAAGTATTTGAACGTTTAGTTGTCGTATATCATTTGACGAACGATCACTTGACGTATCGTTGCGATTGTCGCTGACACTCCTTTTTATTTAAATAGGCTGTGTGTGACTACTTGAGTGTCCGTGTCGGACAGTTCGTAGGCGGACAGTTTGTCCGCGGATATTTCCCATAAATTTTGTGCGGGTTGACAAGTACCGCCGTGCCCATGCTAAACGTGACAAAAAAAGTCTCTATGGGCTCCACAACTCCTTTAGGTAAACTATCGAGGAAATAGGAACCGTTTCTCAGCGGTACTTGTCAACCCGCACGAAATTTATGGAAAATATCCGCGAATAGTTTGTCCGCGGACTCTCCACTCTCCACTATGAATCGACCCTTACTCATCCGCGTTACCAGTCCGCGTTTTTCGTTAATTACTCCTTAACAAAGTCACTGAGAACATTTTTGCGAAGGATGTTACTTCAAATGACGTCAGGAATCACTCCTTCCAAGGAAATAGAACATATTTAGGACACCCTGTATATTGCACTCATAATTTTTATGATATGACTATACTTTTTATGTTTGTCAATAATTACAGTATATATCTCGCTTTAATAAACTTGTTTAAGATTTGACATTTTCACGTGCAACAACCTAATACAAACTGACGAAAGAATATGTTGACGTTCTCCTGGAATTTGAATTGTTTTTCTTTATCCAATAAGGTCTCCGGATTTACGTCGACGACTCTGTACACAGAGAACGTTTTTGCCCGCGATTCTTTGCTCTCCAATGTGCGATCAAACAATTTTTAAACCATTTTAAAACCATTTCCGGGCGGGACTGACTTTTGAACAGGTCGTCCGGTTTCCAGCAAAACCGGATATCTGATTTTTTACCATTCCGATGATCGAACTCGCTATCTTACAACACCGTTAATTTCATTGTATTACGAGAAGGTTTCACGAGCCAACGGACACGATCTCAGCAGCACTGTTTCAATGGAACCGGTCTTTGTGTAACACGAAGTAGTGCACATGGTGAAAACTCTATCATTCGAACCGCTGCATATCAAAGTGACAAAAAGTAGTCAAAACTATTTCAGCCGGATTTTAAAACTTAAAGCTATGATGTAAAATGGGTCATTGGATTCATTTAGACGGCAACTATAACAATATGTGGTCAAAAATACATAGTGACATTTAAAACATTAAAATGAACATAATTTTTTTTATAAAGAATTGTATATATTGAGATTTATAGATGACTGAACTTATGACTAAAAAACAAATGAAGTTGTTCCATAGATGGAAAATAAAAATAAAAAATTGATACACTCACCCAAAAAATGCAGAACAGCCAAACGATGGTGTGCACTTCAGCTGTTTTACTTCCCTCTCCTGAGAAAGAAAATTCAATAGACCTTATGAACATGAAACCCACATAAATAATGTTTATAAACAGTAAATTCTTATTTACAGTTTTATTTTGTAATAATAAGTTTATCAAAAATTTAACAGCTTATTTTTAATTTTCTACTTGTTTAGTTTATACAAAAGTACTTTGTAGAGGCTCGCGTTGGGCGATGCTTTATGGCAAGGACATCGCTATTGTGCAGGAGGCCCGGTACGTGACTTTTTGTAATTTGGTTACGGCGTTGGGCCTGTCATCGCCACTTAACTTAATGGTATTGCCGTCCGTATCCGGATACATTCAATGCAGTTCCTTCCCATAAAACGCTTAAAATCGTTCGTAGCTTGGGCCCAGCGTGTCTGGGTGCTTGAAACTACAGCGCGGATGGTTTCCAGATGTCTGGAAAAACCCAAAGTACGGTCGCCAAGCAATGGCCTTGGCGAACCCTTGGGTCCATTTCCAACCCCTATATCCTACCACCAAGTCTCCGAAGTAGGGGTGAAACCCTGCAGGGGTAGGGAGAACCGAGGTTCTTCTAACCATATAACTTTTAAAAGTGACTCGGCTCACTTGTAGTACTAGTGTCACCTCGTTGTTCATAGTTTGAATATAGTTTTTGAATAACAACTTGTACTTTTCGTTCCTTCCAAGTTTGGAAGGTCGTCCTTCGAGTTTAGAACTCTTTATAGTCGGCACTCACGTGCAAACGCCAACAAAGTTCGAACGATCATTTCGGATCGACCGCGGACAAGTAACAACATTAGATTTAAGTAATAACTTACACGTTAAATGAACCGTCCACCTAATTTGAATCCACTGTACGAGCACATAGAGAAAATGATAACTGACTACTGTCAATTGACTGAGTCTATCGTATCTTTTATAGGCTTTGTAACCATTTGCGATTCAGTCTAGTGGTGGTCACCAATCAATCAGGAACCTTGAGAAAAAGATAAGGGAAAGAATATCTTGAAAAAGAAAACGATGTACTTAATAAAAACGACGATAGATTAATTGGATATTTTGCTTCTCCCTTCCATATCAAATTCTTTTCAGTTCCTTTCACGCAACACGGTAACGACTCTCCACATTAATAGCATATTAACTAATGGATTGGCGAAGTATTCATCACGTTGATTATTATCATCCATATACATTGTGTCCGAAAAAAGTTGTACTTCTTTGGAAGGAGTGATTCATGAAGCCATTTGAAGTAACTTTTTCCTCTGCGAAAATGTTTTCGGCGACTTTGTTCAGGAGTTATTTACGAAAAACGCGAGCCTATCAGAGCGCGGCTACCGATGAGTAGGGCGTTGGGGTTCGCGAACCGGAATCCGTCCACAGTAGCCGCGCCCTGATTGGTCCGTGTTTTTCGTTGATAACCCCTTAACGAAGCCGATGCGGAAATTTTCGCAAAGGAAAAAGTTACTTCAAATGACCTGAGGAATCACCCCTCTCAAGGATCTCCGACATTTTTGGGACACCCTGTATTGTACGATTCCATTAATTTCCCGGGAACTAACTTTCAAAATTGTAAATGCTCCGTGGAAACCGAAGAACGGAGTTGCCAATTACAAGCTAGAATTGTTACCAGCCGGTACAGGACGCCAAATTCAATCAGTAATCAAACTAGTGGCCAATACAATAATCTGCCGCACGATAAAGCGAATCAATGGAACGTGGCCTCGATTGAAATCTAGCAATTATTCCGTGTATGTTCGAACTCCCCATTTGCTCGTTAACGCGCGTACATTTATGGCAAATACGAAACTGGATAGAACTATATTTGAATCAACTCAACTGGGATACATAAATCAACGTGTACATTGGCTACAAACACCAAAGTCGACTGGCAAAAGTTTGAAACACGAGCCAGACGGGTCCAATGATATCAATTTTACGTCTTTGTGTATTTTTTCGCGAAAAATATACTGGGAAAAGGGTCGATTCAGAAGCAATTTCTGAATTTTTGTAATTAAGACAGGAAATTTGAAAAATGTGACTCTTTGCTCAATTAATTCACGCGATTATTTATCAAGGTCACTTCAAGGTCATAGTGTATAGGTAGTTGAACTCATCTTACTTTCGTTTCTTTTTTCCAATTGGTATGGCGGAGTCAAAACTAATCCCGAGAAAGTGGCTACCTTCACCAGTCACTCGTTTTGTAAATCTTATTCAATACAAATTTCTCCGCATGACGCATTAACGTTCGAACAGTATCTGAAATCGACACTGTACCTATCTTATGAACAATTGAAAAATATTTAACTCTTTTTTTTATTTTTAAATAACAAACATACAATATAAACAAGTACATAGTAATGGATTTAGTAAGAAAAGATTACTAAGTTTTATAAGATGATCCTGATTAGATCTAAATTGATAACACTAAACCTAGGTTACGTCACCACGGAACAAATTTTATTGAACAATTTGTTAGTGTTTAACTCCCTTAAATGTAATAATAGATAAAACGATATTTTGAACATGAAAATCTATGTGATGTTTTTTAGTTCAATATTAGGTTATACCGAATCAAAATTATAGAGTAGAGATTATTATGATAGATCTTTCTCATCTTTTTCATCGTGCAATTAGTTACGGATTTTATATACGTCTCACGTTCACATGAATCCAAGTAACGTCCATTTCCAATTTACATACTCGCCTCTTCGTTGGATGTTCACTTCAGCTTCTTGCGTACGTGATTCGTTGGTGGATTTCTGTGTAAGTACGATCCGGATCTCACTGTAGTTTTTCAAATCTTCACATCTTGAAAATGTCTTTTTTAGATCCATTCGGAAATAATTTCTTAACACATTTCCGTTCAGTACTTTATTTCTATTCACCTTTCTAACTTCTTTGTTACATTTTCTAATAAATTATGATTTTGGTTAGTATTCGTGAGTTATTTTAATTTTTAAAAGTAACAAAAATTTTGAAATTCCGATTTCATAGAAGTTATGAAATACTAAGTTTATGGTTGTTAATATATCATTTTCCAGATTTTTCAAAGTGGGTGCGCGTAGTTAAAAAAATCAAACACCGGTAATCTTCGAATGCCCTCAATTCACACGATATATCTTCTTATTCTTTCAATATTTCTTCTTTTTTTAACTTCCCGATTCATAGGGAAGTTACTGTAATTACCCCGAAAATCGAATTTTTAGCAGATCTTCACGTTTCATGGTCATTGGAGTCATTTTAGACTATTTTTATCAAAATGTCGGTGTGTGTGTGTGTGTGTGTGTGTGTGTGTGTGTGTGTGTGTGTGTGTGTGTGTGTGTGTGTGTGTGTGTGTGTGCGTATGTCCGTTTCTATGGTATCAAATTTTTCGTTAACGTTTTCAGAAAAAGTAACTACGCGATCGGAATGATGAATGATGCAATCGATGTGCCCCGCTGTAACTTGGAGCTGATTAGATTTTGGTCCATATTGGTCAAGTAGTTTTTTAGTTTTTTTAGTTTTTTTCGAAAGAAGTTCATTCAACAATGCAAATTATACGAGAGGACGGAAATTTTCCACCAAAGAAACAAACGCAATTACATAAAAAATTTTTTTCTTAATTTTTTTTTTTAGATTTAAAAAAAAAATTTTTTTTTTTTAGATTTAAAAAAAAATTTTTTTTTTAACTTTTTTTTAAACTGATGCTACTGTTATAAATCACCAAAAGCAACTAATTCTATGTTTGGTAGCGTTGTACAGCGAATAATGAATAAAATTACAATTGAAAGTGAAAAGATTTTGATAGGTGATTTCAATTACAATATATTAAATTGCAAGGATAATGGTAATAATTATTTGATTAACCTTTTGAACAAGTACAATTTAAAAACTAAATTACCATCCAAAAGTATAACGACCAATTTGAATACGCAAATAGATGTCATTTTCTCAAATGTTGATGATATAGATTGCGGTGTTTATGAAACATATTTCAGCTATCATAAGCCAATTTATGCAATCTGAAAATTTTACAATTTTTGATGAATGTTTAATGATCTCGGACCAGCATATCGAGCAACATAATCATGAATATGCAGTGCCTGCAGACTGTTTCCTCAATGATGGTTATAACTATGCTTTAGAAACAGCCGAATGTAAAGAAGTCATAAAACCTGATTGTTATTTACAAGATAAACATATTAATTTATTTCACGAAATTATGAACAGAAATCTAAACGAGCGTGGAATATACAACTTTGCTCAAGATACTGGTTACGTTCGAGCTTTTTTGAGTAATTTACAAGAGATCCCAGAACATGAGACGAATATTCAGATAATATACAGTGGTGAAATTGGAAAAAAGGTAGTAGGACATTGGATTTGCACAAGATCTGATGGTAACGGAAATGTACACATTTATGATAGTTTTAATGCTAATCATTTGAACCATGATGTAATAGATTATTTGAATGCCCTTTATAAATATAAGAAGAAGTATATATTTCACAGAGTACAATATCAAAACAATGCGTTTGATTGTGGAGCATTTGCAATTTATTTTGCAACATTACTATGCTATAACAAGGAACCAAGCGAGCAACGAGCATACGATGTTGGTTTAATGCGACGCCATATAGCAAACATTTTGATAAGTAGAAAACTATTGAACTTCCCTGAGAATGTATAATCTTCTTAAAACGTTCAATAAATAATGATAATAATATACTGCAACTAACGAATCGGGAAGTTCTTTCTGTGGCTCGTGGAGAGTCACACACAAAATAACATCCGTACCACCAACCCTCTCGCGAGCTCGCAAAGCGAGCGAGCTACAACATCCCCACCCGCGAAGCTCGCGAAGCGAGCGAGCAACAACCCCCCTCTAGTTATATTTCTCGTTTTGATTTTTTTCATAAAATTCACAGTCTAATTATACCAAAACTGTAATCCTGATTAAAAAGTTATGTTGTAAAATTGTACATGAATAATGCGCAGCTTATTTTGAAGTTGGACTTTCGATTTTACACTTGCCATACGAAGAGACTAATTTATTTCTTTATTTGTTAAACTTTTGCCAACTACTGATATTTCTGCTTGGAAAATTCAGAATTACTGTCCACTTTGTACTAATAACCGCTGTCGCATCATAAATAAGCAAGTGTATCCATTAAGTTATGTCACCATTTTTGAAGTGAAACTTCTTTGCTGAGGGTAACGTATTTTGTTATGTTACGGAAGTGACGTTACGGAAGTCGAGAGTGGCGCGAAAATTTAAACGGTTCGTTTTAAATCTTACAAGTATTTTATTTTCAAATTATTTTATACTTTTTAGTCCATTTTAAAAACGTGGTTTTTTAAATAATTTTTTTCTTTTTTTAATTATTATTTATGACAATTTCGCATTCATCATAAGAAAATTTGAAAATGCTGCAGCGATAAGATTTTACCGCCGCTCGATAGTAGGATCAAATGAAAAGGTTAGAAATACATGGTTATGTTATGACAGCACGTGCAACTACGTTTACATTAATTATAATCAATATAATTAATTATATTACAGAGAGAAGAACACTGGATCATAGCATAATTTGCATATCTATGATTTTCAAAACCTACTGTGTGTGGAACAGAATAAATATCTAAGTAAAAGAAAAGGTATATATATAAATTACAAAATTACATTTAAAAAACATACGCGTGGAAAACCACGCGCGGCAGAAGTGAAACTTCTTGCAGTCTAGTAATGTTTAGAAGTAAATTATGATTGGAAATGGTAAATAATCCTAATGAAGCGACAACAAGATCAGGAACAACTCTCGATGCAGTGTTTGCAAGACATTCAGACAAAATTGAATCAATAATATTTATATCATATTTTAAGCTATCACAAGCCAATTGTTTCAATCATCGAGTCATAGAAGATCATAGAAAAAATAATGAACGATCAAAATTTACGACGCAAAGAAGGAGAGCGTATGGGAAAGAAAGAGACATAGTTCATAGCATTTCCCACACGCTCTCCTTCTTTGCGTCGCAAATTTTGATCGTTCATTATTTTTTCTATGATCTTCTATGACTCGATGATTGAAACAATTTTTATCCATTTCCAGTAGTGCAATTAAAAAATGTTTTAGACAAAAGTTTCTCAGTACTTGATGAGCTACATGTTCGCATATTCTTAAACCTGAAAAAATGCTTTTTACGTAAAAATAGCGATTTCGAAGTTCTTGAACATTATTGATTGCTGTATCGTATACAACAGATTGCAGATATCCCCAAAGATAAAAATCCAACGGAGACAGATCCGGAGAACGCGGTGGCCAACGAATTGGACCACACATTCCTATCCAACGATTTCTAAACCTGTTATTAAGATATCCCCTAATTATAATAGCATTGTGGGCAGGGCACCCGTCTTGTTCAAGGTACATATCGTTCCTAATGTTCAGTGAAATGTCTTGCAATGTGTTGTATACGATACAGCAATCAATAATGTTCAAGAACTTCGAAATCGCATAACAACTGCATGTAATAATATAAACCGAGACGCCCTAATTATGGCGACAACGAAAAGTTTAATACAAAGAGCGGAGCTCTGTATTGTAGAAGATGGATCGCAGTTCGAACATCTGATGTAACTTGATTTATATTGTAAGAAATAATTTTTCATTCAAATTACGTTTACACAAAATTTCCGAGTTTGAGGTCATTTCAAGGTCATAGTGTAATACACTTTGAACACAGAATAGTGTAATACACTTTGACACAGAAACAATCCCATGATGTCCAAAGCATGTGGTACCATTTAAAAAAGTCAAGGTGACCTTTACTTTCTTACGTAAAAAGCATTTTTTCAGATTTAAGAATATGCGAACATGTAGCCCACCAAGTACTGAGAAACTTTTATCTAAAACATTTTTTAAATACACTACCGGAAATGCCTAGAAACTGGTGACATAACTTAACGGATACACCCTGTATAAGGTGATTTTCATAAAGTGACCGATTGAGTTCTCGTCGAAATGTATAGACATACGAAAAATATAAATAAACATACAAACTCATTCTGTCTTCCGGGACGATATTGTGTAAATAAAAATCGGGTGTGGCTGTGTCGGGGTGCACGGCCGTTGGTTGAACGTTGCGTTTTCTGTTCTGGTACCCGTATGTTTCAGTGTGATTTTAAAGACGTTTCACGTCAAAATACAAACGAATGTATTGACATGACCGACCGTTAATTCGGCTGACTAAAAACAGCGGATGAACAGTTCAATTCTCATTTTACCTGCAGGACGTATTAAACAGTGTTTTCTATAAATGAAATATACAACAGAATGGATTGTCCCGACCAATTATAATTAATTCACTTGACTAAAAACAACGACGTAACTGTTCAATTCCCCTTTGAAATCACATAACAGCCAACTTTATATTTGTGATTACATTACAAAAGCGACAATCACGGCGCACAGTGTTTCGAAATCGCCAAAACGTGGCAAAATACATTTTTCAACTTCGTCCAAAATGAATGAAAATTATGCCAATAGCTTCTTAAATGTTCAACTAAGTTGTAGCATAAATATAAATTGCTGCAAGTCACCCATTATTGTTGGAGAGCAGTTTTAAAATAAGCAAAAATTTAAGGCTAATTGTAAGATAGATCGCATTTCTTCCCAAAAGTTGACGTTGTTTGCCTCATCATACTTTTTTATGACTAATATTTTTAGAAAAACTAACTACATAGCTTAAAGAGCGTTCTTTCCTAATATATATATATATATATATATATATATATATATATATATATATATATTGTCACGTCGCCTAACTTCTACGTGTTAGACGCGTTTAAAAACGGTCTTTTCGAATGCCGAGCAACATGAACACCCCCCTCGTCGTCTCGACCCGAGAAGACGCCACGAAGCGAGCTCCCGTATGTGTACGTGGTGGGGCATCTCTCCACGCACGTAAATAGGCCCCCCTGCCGGGCTATAAGCCGATTTCCGTTAATCTCCTCTGCGAGCATACGCGACATCTCAGACTGTCTTTCAGTAATATAATTGTGATTCTTTGTTGAACTGCGGTCAGCTCCCCTGCGAGAGACCAGTGCGGGTCTATAGTCTCCTCTGAGAGAAACAATACCACGTACAGTTTTTTCAATAGTTTATTTTGTATAACAAGTGCATCTCGCCACAGTGCAAGTTATCCTGTGACGCTCGGTACGCACGCATTCGGTTAACATTGTGTATTTTGTTGAACAGTAAATTGACAGTGAAGCCGCAGAAACCCGGTTTTGAAGCAAAAAAAAGGGAGTTCGAACGATTTTTTACCACCGGATTCCGACCGGAACCTCGAGTCCTTTTCCTCAAACAAATCCAGCATTTATAGTTCCCGACTCCTTGGAAAGGTAAAGGGTCGGTGCATCACTACGCATCCGTCGGAAGGACGGAAGCCTGCGACTCCACGCCGGGCCACGCTCGGCCGCACGATGCGGGGTCCACCCGGGACAAAAGGTATCTCGCAGATTCGAATTTGTCACGAAAGAAGCCGTTAATGGAATCTACTTTCGGGCGCCAGACACTCGGCAGTGTCACGCAAATTGCGCGATAACGGCACGAGGCGCGAACGAACTTTCCGAAACTGCGAGAACCACACGATATTCTGGATGGCTCTAGGATGGGCTCAGGATTCTACGTGGGCGGAGTACGGAGCATTTCCCGCGGCGGATAGGTTTCTCGAGGGAAATAAGGAACGATAGAATCGGCTGTAACAATTTATTTGTCCGATGGACACGACAGGGCTGCCGGTGAGAGCCGGCAGCTGAAATTTACAAGCCGGCGCGTTCACGATAATTACGCGACAGATTTTCGGTTTTTAGGACAGAGATTAGGGTGGTTCTTATTTTTCGACTTTCGAATTTTTTTTGGGCCACCCCCCAGGATTGTGACACTTGACGAAAAAATAATGTGTGCAAAATTTGAAATCGATCGGATAACGGGAAGTCCTGCCGCATCGACTTTGAAAATTGGGTAATTTTGGATCTCAACAATAATAATGTAGAAACAAAATGTAGCATTAATTTAAAAAAAAAAATTCATGACCTTGAAATCTCAAAAATTGACTTTTCAAAAAAAAATTTTGTTTTTGCATTATATTTAATTTAATAAACTAGACAACTTTTGTCTAAGAAATTTTTTTATATTTTTATAAATAGCGAAAATATTTAGACGTTATCTTCTATCTATCTATCTATATAAATAAAAATGTAAATGTCCGTTTCTTTGAAGTCGAACATCTCCGTAACGGCTGAACGTAGAAAGCTCAGGTTTGAGCCATTAGACGCAGCGTTGTTTCGGGAAGGTTTTAGGACAATCCGCTTTCGAAAAAGTCCATTCGTTCAAGAGTTTTCACGACTTTTTCCACCGGCTACAACGCTAACTGCTTACTTCAAGTTGTGTGAATGTGGCGCGTTATCGAAAACATTGATGTAGAATAATCGATATACTTTGACAGCAAACAGAACCAAAAAATAAAAATGTAAATGTCCGTTTTTTTGTAGTCGAACATCTCTGTAACGGCTGAACGTAAAGCTCAGGTTTGAGCCATTAGACACAGGTTTTTTTTGGGAAGGTTTTAGAGCAAACCGCATTCGAAAAAGTCCATTGGTTCAAAAGTTGTGACGCCATTAGTGATCAAAGATAACTTCTTCGCCCTGTTTTGGGCACGTTTCTGCTTATAACTTTTAACAAGAAGAACCTATATTCTATTTGTGAGAGCGAGGGAGTGAGAGGGAGAGAGGGGCAGAGACGGGAAGAGAGAGAGAGAGAGAGAGAGAGAGAGAGAGAGAGAGAGAACTACAGAACTGGCGTGTCATAGTTGTAAAATAAAGCATATAAATGTCACATCTGTGACAGGTAAAAACATGCTTTTAAAAAATACTGAGCCACAGCAAAGCGTGGCGGGGGAAAGCTAGTACATATAATAAGGTACATTATACAAAAAACTAACATTATTTTAGAAAATTTCTTTGATATAATTTATTTATCTCGTAATGACTTATTTGATACATCTGGATATTGTTTCCTATTTTCGGAAATAACTTGTAAAATATATTGTTTCTCTTCTTCATTTTTTGATAATAACTGATTATAGTCTTGAATAAGTTTAATACCGCACTCAGCAGTGTCATTAACAACTTTTAAGTTTTGTGCAATCTTTAGTCCAAATTTGAAATCCTCGTCATCTTCCCATGAATCGGGATCTTTTTTTAAAAATGTTATTGGAATTGAAAATCTTTCAAAAAATCGTTGTGTTTTGGGGGAAATAAGTCTTCAGGAGTTATTTCATATTTTTTACATGATTCGTCGGTTTCAATGTTATCAGATTCGTCGACTTCAGTGGTAAGTGCCTCCACCATTCGTAATTTTGTATTCTTCTCGACGGTTTTATCAAAAAATGCTAAGGCTACCGCTTCTGTTGATAAATACCATAAATGGTTACAAAATTTTTGTAATGCTATAGAACTTATTTTTTCATCAATGGAACGGTATGCATACAGTTTCTGTAAAAATTCCAAATCTTGACGTGGAGCTTCTGATACCATTGCAGCTCGAATCCACGCTTTTATGTAAATATTAACGAGAAAGACGCAAATGTCGCGAATTCCATTTTCTTCGTCGGCGCTTAATACAAACTGATTTTTAAATAAATATATTTTTAAACAATATAAAGCTTTCGCCATCCAACGAGCATGGTGGAAAGCTCCTGGGGCCCGAAATCTTATATTTCTTGGTGGAGTCCCACGCAGGAAAATAATTATTAACTCCAAAAATTCTTTGTAATCTTCTCTTGGCTGCTGTTCTTTTTGTCATATGTCGATAGAAAATTTAAGGATTTCTTGAATCACGTTATCTGTAATAGTTTCGCGGATATATTCGGTTTCGATTCCGGGTATGAAATTCAATTTGTTTATTGTTCTCCAAGCAGTTTGAAATGTTTTGAAGAGTTGAACATTTGGACCTGAAGATTTTGACATTTTTTCGTGAAATATACTATGTAAAATGATTTCATATATATGGTGTCTGCAAGGCAAATATAAGATATCCCTTTCCAATTTTTGTTCGAGGAGAACACATGCTCCTCGGTATCGTCCAGTATTTATGGACGTGGTATCGAAGCAAAGTGCTTGTACTTTTTCGGATAATCCCCATTCTTCTAATAAATTGTAAATCGCAGAAGCTTGATCTGATCCACTACTAGATGAAATTATGGAAATTCCCAATAACCTCTCAACATCTCTGAATGTAATCAATACCGCTAACCTCTCTATTTTATCTGTACCTTGTAAAGATGGTAATAATTTTCCATCCCAGTGGACTGTAATTGAATCGAGCTCGCAGTCATTAAATGACTCACGCAATTTTTTGACAATTTCTGCGCGCAATTTAATTCGTTGGTTACGAATTGAAGATCGATTTATTATTAAATCGTCAATATTATGCCCTAGAGCTTCTGCAACAGCTGCAATTATGCAGACGCTATGGCGGTCACTTAATTTGCATCTGTCCAATGCTGCAACCAGTTTTGGTGTTATAAATTGTATCTGACCGTGTCTTCTTTTTGAATTACTTGGACCAGGTACATCCGCCAAATCTAGCAATCCAATACTTTCATCATCACTGATGTGTGTTTCATCTTTGCTGGAGGGTGATAATGATGATGATGGTTCAAATTCTTCTGTTTCGTCTTGTTTGAAAAATATAAACATGTTAATAGAAATAGTAAAAAAATAATGAAAGTTATAAAAAAATAACATAATTAACAATATTTTTCTGATAAAAAATTAAATATATAAAAAGAATGTACTTCTGGCAAAACTTATTTCGTGTTGCATTCGTCTTGATTCTTCATGCTTCTTTCGAAATGCTATTTTTTTTTCTCTTTGATGTAGTACGCGATCCCCTCCAATCATTGAGCCAGGTCGTCCCTTCTTTCTTTGATTTTCTAGAAATAATTTATCTTCTTCTGTGGTGATCAATTGTAATGCATCAGCGTGAGCTATATCGAATAGATCATCTAATTTATCACGAAAATCCTTTTCTCGCTTTTCTTGGAGTAGACTTCGACGTGTGGAACTTTTTTGTAATGCCCTCCATTCAGCATGCAGCGAGTTTAATTTTGCAACGCTATGTCGCGTTTGTCTGGTAGGGATTCGTCCTTTTTCCCAAATGACCTCAACTTCCTTCACAACTAACACAGCACTCTTACGTACAGTTAATTTTGTCTTACGTATGTTATAACACAACACTCTCAACGCTTGTCTAATAGATGGTAACTTAGCACCAATAATTTGTTCTAGATCATGATCTAGAAATAACTTTTCTCCTCTAGTTTGCATCTTTCACGTGAATTTTCACTTTCCGTTTTCTACAGGTAACGTGACGGCACTCGGTAAAAACTGTAGAAATCGTGTTCGAAACTAGGCAAGGAAGGTACCTCTCAAAGATGAAAAGTAAAGCCTGTTGTGTTGAGAGGTGTGTCTCACCAATTGTCATGAGCCCCGACGAAGCCTCGATTGGCTAGTTAAACTTAGGCTTTCCCAATCACGACATCCTTAATTGTTTAATTCCCCTTCCAATAGTTCGAAAGGAGAGTTTACCCGAGGAAGGAGCAGTGCGATACCTGACTCGAGCAATAACACGCCTTGGTACCTCAAAATTCAATAACCCCGGGTATATGGTTTGAAACCGTACTTAAAAAGCGTAGGTTCGTATTTCTAATGGTGAAGAATAGTCGTAAAGGGGAGACCGAGGCGTAGAAAACGTTGTGAGTTTATGAGGGATTATAAGAACATAAGTTAAATGTTTTGGGTGCATCTGGGATGGTCACCAAGTGGAAGAATTTTTAATCTTTGGAAAGATCCTTTGCTGCGAGGTCGTCGAAAGGCCTCTCTGTTGTAGACCAGTCGTAAACAAGGGTTCGAAAGACGGTGTCGATGCAATAGTTTTCCGCGACGAAAACACAGTTCCTTGCAAATACACTTCTTTACTTTTAACTGCGAGCTGGTCATAAAGGGGATGCGAGGGACAAATTTTTCGTACTGCTATTCTTCTCTCGCGAAGAGAAAGATTTTGGGATAAATACTGTTCCTTGGGACGGAACACCCCTCAACTTTGGTTCAGGGTCTTTCGATCAGTAGGTCGAACCTAACGGATCCTGAGATCATGCGGATGTAGCTGTATTTTTTAATATTTTACTACTTCATACAAACTATTCTGCTCGTAAGAAATAGCAGTAATAATATTATATAATTAAAAAACTGTAACCTTAATAAGAGTAAAAATTATTTCATTACACTTATGAAATCTGCATTTTTTCTATAGGATAGAAGGACGTATAAATGGGAATGTCTAAATATTTTCGCTATTTATAAAAATATAAAAAAATTTCTTAGACAAAAGTTGTCTTGTTTATTAAATTAAATATAATGCAAAAACAAAATTTTTTTTTGAAAAGTCAATTTTTGAGATTTCAAGGTCATGAATTTTTTTTTATAAATTAATGCTACATTTTGTTTCTACATTATTATAGTGCGTAAAAAGACAAATTCAACGATATATAACAATATATACTAATGATACTAGGGGGCTCCGCCCCCTGCTCGCTCCGCTCGCCAACCCCCGCAGCGCCCAGAGGTTTCGTCGCTCATGCACATGGTCTCTCTCTCTCTCCCGCTCTCTCTCCCGCTCTCTCTCTCTCTCGCTCTCCCGCTCTCTATCCGCTCTCCCACTCTTCCGCGCTCTCTCTCTCTCCCTCTCTCTACCGGTCTCTTTCTCTCCCGCATTCATTCCCGCTCACTCTCCCTCTCTCTCTCTCCCTCTCCCTCTCCCTCTCCCTCACCCTCTCCCTGTCCCTGTCCCTGTCCCTGTCCCTCTCCCTCTCCCTCTCCCTCTCCCTTTCTCTCTCTCTCTCTCTCTCTCTCTCTCTCTCTACCGCTCTCTCCCTCTCCCTCTCTCTCCCGCTCTCTCCCTCTCTCTCCCGCTCTCTCCCTCTCCCTCTCCCTGTCCCTGTCCCTCTCCCTCTCCCTCTCCCCCTCTCTCTCTCTCTCTCTCTATCTCTCTCTACCGCTCTCTCTCTCTCCCGCTCTCTCTCTCTACCGCTCTCTCCCTCCCTCTCCCTCTCCCTCTCTCTCTCTCCCCCTCTCTCTCTCTCTCTCTCTCTCTCTCTCTCTCTTCCCCGCTCTCTCTCCCCCGCTCTCTCTCTCTCTCCCGCTCTCTCTCTCCCGCTCTCTCTCTCCCGCTCTCTCTCTCCCGCTCTCTCTCTCCCGCTCTCTCTCTCTCTCTGAATAATACACACTGTTCAATTCTCGCGGCTCAATTTTCAGGTCCCCTTCGCTAGGCAACCCGCTTCTCAATTTTCGGTTCCCCTTCAGAAGGCAACCGGCTCGGCGTTTTAGTCGGACAGAAACCACAAAACTATTTTATATAATAGAGAGATAATAGAGAGATACTACAGAAGAGAAAATTGAGTTCCAAAATTACCCAATTTTCAAAGTCGATGCGGCAGGACTTCCCGTTATCCGATCGATTTCAAATTTTGCACACATTATTTTTTCGTCACGTGTCACAATCCTGGGGGGTGGCCCAAAAAAATTCGAAAAAATAATTTTCACCAAGTATAACTAAGGACCACCCTAATGGAGATGCTACTTTACAAGGCGCTTTTGGCGCGGAATAACTGCCGAATTCCGATGGAATACGCGGTATAATTGGTGGATCGCTCGAGCTTCGCCGTCGGACACGGCCATCAAAGATTCATCGAAGATGGCGTACAATTTACTCGGAAAATCGGCAACGATACGGCCCCCCGCGAGTTCGCGCTCTCGCGTTACCAACCGGCTCGCACGTTAACCGATCGACGACCGTTCTTCCGTTCACGAAATATGGCCGACCACGCGGCACGGAAACGGCGTCGTAATTTCGCGACGCGAATAACGACCTCGCGAAAACGCTACCGAGCCAACACGAAAGGATCGTTAACTTACGATAATGTGGAAGCCTGACTGGCGTTTACTAACGGCAACGAAGGATGGCGGCTGCTGCACGGCACGCTCGGCTCCCTTTTGTCCCTCGATCTCGACAACGCACTTTCGATCTTTGTTTTAAACAGTCGTTAAATGCGGGAAGCGCGACTACTCGAATTTACGGCCAACGACCCAGTGGCCTACTTTCGGCAGGCTCGGTAACGCGGAAGCGAGGCGTCCCCCTACTCCCTACCCTATTTCTCCCGTTTGAGACTCACGGGCCTATCGCGCGGTATCTCCTAGCAGGATCGCACCCTGTCGCGCGAGATCCCTGGCTCGCGGATTCTAATAATCGCATTCGCCGCTTTTCCGATTGTCGCGGCGACGGCTCGTGAAGAGTAGAGTCCTAGCCGCTCCGGTCGTGGACACCTTCTTTTCCGGGCGAGGCAGCGACGGGGTCGAGGAGGTGTCGTTTCGTGTCCACTGTCCCTCGTCGGTGCCTCCAGGTTCGTCGACCCGGGCTCGGTACTTCCTCCGATGTCTCGGCACGAAATCCTTCCGGAGCCAGTTCCGATAAAGCCTCGTACGGCGAGAAATAGGGGCCGGGCTCCCCTGGAGCCCGGTTTCGGTCCTGTGAAATTCGCGTCGCCCAAGTGGCGCGACGCTCAAAACGCGTTAGTACTCGCCCTTGGCAAATCGGCATGCCCAGGGAGAACGCTCGCAAACGGCCGTTCGCATCGGCACTGCCAGAGGGCGGCCCGGCCTCTCTTTTTAGGGATCGAGGGACGTTGGCAAAACTTGCCACGTCACAATCTATATACAAAAATGCGTGCCGCAATAGATCTATTATCGTGCATTGGAATCAGCTTTAGTAAGCATTGCGGGCTTACATCGATACATCCAGAAAGGCGGTTCGCAGCATCTCCGTGAATGATTTCCGAATCGTAGGCACGGCTGATCACCTCGAGCAGAGAAGGTGAATCCATGGTCAACTTAGATTAGTGCGACGGTCACAATAAAATTCGATTATGCGAACGCCGTGAAACGACAACATCAATTCGGAATACAGAGCCGCACCGACGGTGGCGTGTAAAAGAAATTGGTATAATATACCCTACTTTTACCTCCTAACTGTTTCTCAACTTATTTATCAGATAGTCCTAACCTCTCCGCCTTCCAGTGCATGGAGGCACGAACCAATCCACCTTGTTTGTACCAATGATTATCGTCACCGGTTGACAGAGATGAGAGTGGACGAAATAGAATAAAAAGACAGGATAATACTGTGGGAACACATATAATTTATTATTTATTTTAAAAGAAGATGAAATATAAAACTCAGCTTATAATATTTGCGCGGTTAAAAACTAACTGTAAACTAAAATACTAATTCTTAAACTAACAACGACTATATTAAACTACTTTCTAACTCTCAACAACTATCTACTCATCACTCTACGACTTTCCGACAACAACTGACTTCCCGACTCATCCCTCTCGTAACCAATACTCGGTTTTCCCTACCCTTGTCCCATTCGTACTTTTCGCCATGCCCAAATATGGGCATAGACATCGTCGATGGGCCGAAGGCCCGTCGTCGCTCGCACCCCCACGCTGGTCAAAGCCGCTTTCCCTTTTTATTGCCCTTTTCCGTTCCTCGCCGCGTAAGCGTCCTAAAGTGTACCTAAAGTCTATGTCTTAAAGCTATATACCGGGTGACAGAATATTCTAGATACCACAATACGGTCAACCCAGACTTTAAAACTTGCGTAGTACAAGAAACGAAATAATACTACGTACGTTATATTCAAATATTTCGAAGGTACTTTCAACGGCGCCGGTTGTTGCAGCGGCTATACTCTTCGACTGCCAGTTGCCCTCAAACCCTCGCGGAGATAGGACGTGTCCAGTGAGCCCACTACGAGTCAGGTACCCGCGGGGTAGCTAAGCCAAAAAGTGTACAAAGTGCCAAAACGTGCAAATAAGAGTGGACATATAACACAGTGCTCGCGTAAAGACAAAGATCCTAATAATGGATAACAAAGTGAAGTCTAATCGAAAGACAACATTGTCCCCACGGCCCACGGTCCCTAATAACAAAAAGTCAACATATCAAAAGCACCCCTCGACACACAAGAAATGGGCAAATTAAAAATACCACCCACCTCCTCGCAAGCACCAAAAGAAGATGGGACCAACACACATATGAACATCAGTATAAACGACTTACTAAAAACCATAGAAAACTTGTCGAAACAACTGGACGAGGAACGAAAAAAAAACCAATCAACAAATCAAGGATGGTTCACAGACACGAACACATTCGCAGCCCTAGAAGTAGACGAACCATTCCCGACACTACTAGAACCGGCCGCCCCCAAAAAACAAAAGAACGCAGCTATCGCAGGTCAGAAAAGACCATGCCCAAGCAAGGACAAGCATACAGCATTAATGAAAATGGATACGGAACAACACCCCACCTTTTTTTTACGTGGGGAAAATGCATTACGCATACCACGCCCCCCTGGAGGGAAGCGGGGTTTTGTGGGACTCTCCCTGTTCCGAAGGGCGGCCGACGGGCCGGGACATACCCATTAACGACCCCACGTTGGCCTCCCTGAGCAATTGAGGATGGCGGGATCTCGCGAGCGAATGCCACCGGCCACCTCCACCCCTTGACATCAATACCCCATCCCGGGGGGGGAGAGACTACGCCTATCAAACCTAAACCCCTAGTAGGGGGGCCACCCACACAGCGTCCCCCATCCCAAGGGTCGCTCCGCTGGACGACCAGAGCCCCAGCTCTGGACGAGCCCCCGGAGACCCCTTCCTCGCTCGGAGGGACAAGTCTGAAGGGGCCCCACCCGGCCAAGGGAGGAGGTCTTCGTGTAACCGTGCATTCGTTTGTTCCGAGGAGAAATAAAGTATGCATTGTTCAACTACCGCTGCATATCCTTGTCAGGATAGTTCCGATATCAAAATCAGCTTCGCTTCGCGCGAAAACAGAACCCAAAGTTGTCTCATAGAGTGTCAACAGCATTCACAGATATAACCACACAGCTCCAACAAATTTATTATTCTTAATTTGTTTATTTATAGCTGTTAGCACAGGGAACTTTATAGGGATGGATTCAGCGCTAGATGTCGGGAATCAAAATAGGGAACCGGTGGCAAATAATCGAAATCTGAATTTGGTTTAATAGACCGATGGTCTACGGCCTTTATACGATTTATTCCGGTTGTCGAACAAAAGTTTATCACGAACGTACTTAAAACACTACGGCGGACGCGCACGGACAATGGATTGACTGTTCTCGCTCGGGTTTGATCACTTTACTTTCGCTCGATTGGTTTACAACGACTGTCGATCCAGATCGGATCGACACGCACAGGTGGGTCGCCTCACCTCTCACGCGCTAGGGGGTCCGGATTGTCTAAACTCGCGAGAGCGAACGACACCGACACCGGGCGCCGCTGTATCGCTCGCTGCCGCGGAACACCTGACAACGGGTCAAACGACACCGCCCGCCTTGCGAGGTCGCGCAACTGAAATAGATGGTGACTAGTCCCGGGGCTCATTGCATCTCGCTTTGTGGGAATTAGGTGACGGGCAGCTTGCAAATCCGTGTAATCGGTCTGCGATAGACGGACGTTTTCGTTTTAACTTCCACCACTCTCGTATTACCGTCCTTGCCCGGCCAGGTTTGAACAATTAACCCCATCTCCCAGCGGTTAGGGGAAGTATGGGATTTTGTACCAACACAATGTCCCCAGTTTGAAGTTGGTTTCTTACAGGGCTCCACTTGTACCTGGACTGGAGCTCTTGCAGGTACTCGTGGGACCAGGTTCGCCAGAGGAGCTCATGAAACCGTTGGATGGTTTGCCAGCGCATCAGATGAGAGATCAGGGCCTCAGTGACCGAAGGGGTGGCTCGCATTTTCAGCGGACCACCAGTTAGACAGTGTCCCGAGGTGAGAATCTCCAAACATTGAGGGTCGTCGCGTACGCGGGTGATCGGCCTCGAGTTCAACGTGGCCTCGACTGTGCAAAGTAACGTGCGCATTTCTTCAACTGTGGGCGTAAACGAGCCGACGATACGTCGAAGGTGATGTTTGATAGATCACACCGCGGCTTCCTGCATACCTCCATGGTGCGGTGCTCCGCGAGGGTAAAAGGTCCACGTGATCCGTAGGTCCGCGCATCGATCCTTGACCACTGCTGAGTTCGTGACGGCCGCGAAATCCGTAGCCAGTTCGCGAGCCGCTCCGACGAAGTTCGTCCCGCTATCGCTCGTAATAGTCGAAGGGAACCCACGTCGTGTAATGAAGCGATCGAGAGCCGCAAGGAAGGCACTAGTCGAATAGTCGGTGACCAAATCAATATGGAGGGCGCGAGTTGCGAAGCATACAAAGACGGCGACGTAATTTTTGTATGCTCTTTTTCCTCGTCCTGCGGACTCTCGAACTAGAAATGGTCCCGCGTAATCCAGTCCGATGTGAGTGAACGGGGATGAGGGGCGACATCGGGACGGCGAAAGGTCTTGCATGATCTGTGTGGCCGTCTCCGCCCTCCACCGCGCACATTTCACGCACCGATGTATAATTTGGCGGGTGGCGTCGCGGATCCCTACAATCCAGTAACAACGCCGCGCAGTATAAACGGTGACTTGCACCCCACCGTGCAGCGTGAGCAGGTGTGCATCCCGAAGAATCATGTCGGAGACCTCATGTTTCGGTAAGATTGCGGGATGTTTATGTTCCCATTGCAAAAACGAATTTCGAAGCCTCCCGCCTACCCGTAAAATACCGTGTGGATCGAGGAAGGGGTTCTGCGTCTGAAGAGTAGATCGATTCTCAATTGGTTTTGCGTTCGCGAGCGCGTGGATTTCGGTCGCGAACGAAGACGCTTGAACGAGGCGAACTATAGCTCGTTCCGCTTCGCGTAATTCGGAAGTGGTTAGAGAGAGATGCGACGCGATTAGTTTTGATCGCGTTCTGTTTACGTATCGTCGAACGTAGCCGAATACGCGTATCAGTCGAGCCCAGCTGGAGACTCTTGAAAAAACGTCCCATTGTTCAATGCTCGTAGTCACGTGAACAGCAGATCAGGATATTTCTTCCTCTGTGTCGAACGTCCGTTGAGGGGGGGGGGGGGGGAGGGGCATACCTACTCGCTCTCTCGCAGCCATGTCGGGCCCTCGATCCAGAGGGTTGTCGAGAGGAGGTCTTCCGCGCTGACGCCGCGCGAATTCAAATCGGCGGGATTCGATAGCGTGGGCACGTGTTTCTAAATTGCAGTCGGTAATGCTGTGTGGATTTTCGACGTTCGATTTGCCACCGCTGTCTTCCAGGGCGCAGGGTGCTTACGTAGCCAGGCGAGGACGATTGTCGAATCCGTCCAATATACTACCCGGCAGGAGGGAACCGCTAGCAACTTTTTTACGTGCTCGAGTAAGTCGGTTAACATTACCGCACCGTTTAGTTCGAGTATCGGTATCGAAAGTGTTTTGATCCGGGCTACTCTTGACTTCGCGGCGCGCAACATTGTATACGTATTGCCGTCGAAGGCCGCACCGGGTGCGTAAACAGCATAAGAGAACGCGGTGAGCGAGGCGTCACTGAATCCATGTAGCTGGATGTCCGAAGAGCCAGGGCCGTAACCTATCCAGCGTGGTACCCGCATGATTTTCAGAGCACGCCAGTCCGTGCAGAAGGCGTCCCAGGTCATCTGCGTTTGATCCGATACGCGGTCATCCCACGCGATTTTCTCCAGCCACTGCTTTCGCATGAGGATTTTGGTCGTACAATTATCGGGGACAGCCATCCCAGCGGGTCCAATAGCTTCGCGATCTCAGCTAGCAGCTCGCGTTTGGTCAGCCGCTGATCACCGGCCACATGCGGCTGTAGGTCGAAACAGAAGGCGTCATCCGCAGGGAACCACTTGATGCCGAGGACCTTTAATTCCGATTCGTCGAACATTCGCAAACCAACCGCGTGCGAGTGGTCCGCCTCAGGGATATTCTTTAAGACTGTGGAGTCGTTGCCTGCCCATTTCCGGAGATGAAAACCGGCTCGCCCTAAGAGGTGACAGACCTGAACGCGGGTTTCGTCAAGGAGACGCTTATCCGGTGCCCCGATGAAAACGTCGTCAACGTAAACGTTATTCTGTAGCACCTGCGCCACGAGAGAGAAATTTTAACCTTCTAGAGTACCGATTTCCTTTAGTACGCGCATCGCGAGATATGGTGCGCAGGCCGTACCGTATGTTACGGCATTAAGCTCATAGGCATCGAGTTGGTGGGTCGTCTCGTTTTCCCACAATATATATTGAAATCTCCGATCTTGAGAATGCACGACAATTGAGACATGAGACGCCAATTCAGAATAATGTGCGAGATATCCTGCTGCAATTTCGGACCGGGATGAGGAATGTCGTTCAGCGAATAACCACTCGAAGTATGATGAGAGGCGTTAAAAACGACGCGCAATTTGGTCGTTAGGCTTTCTTCGCGGAGAACAGCGCGATGCGGAGTAAACACTGTTGTGGATTCTAACCGTATATTTATATTTATATTTATTCTTTATGTTCAATTGTTTGTACATTGTATATCGTTACACAGTTACCCAATAAAATCGACTACGATCTAGCGATCAGTTCGGCGCGCCGTTGTCCCCGCACCGTCCCCCACTCCCCGCGAGCTCCTCGGGTGGATCGAGCAGCTCGAGTTTCACGGGCGCGGCGGGGGGACGGACGCGATGGATCGACGCGCCCAGCTGATCGTTCAGTTCGACTTTGACTACACGACATTCGTTTACGTATTGATCTCTTTTCCCGTACATCGTTCGTCAACGTTTCGTCGACCCGTCAGTCGACTCTTTAAATCAGTCTTTTTCGAGATCTTAGAGTCCCGGTATCGATCCGATTTCCGAATCGACCGAGAGTCTAAAACAAACACTCTGGTCTTATCGATAGACGAGAGCCGTGTCATATGTCCAAGCGTTACGTACTCGCGTATGAAGTCGCTGTATCTCGATTTGTCGTCATCATCGCGTTGGAGCTGTATGGTCAGTCGCTTGAGGGAGGCTGCGGCGCCGCGGAAGGAGTCTCCGAGAAAGTCCTCAGGGACTGACTTGTTAAAAGGCAACCGCACGATGAATCGTCCTGTAGCGTCGCAAGAGTAGGTGGAGGCGAAGTGTTGCTCGCATTGGCCCTCCTGCGGAGTGGGGGAACGCGATTTGGGAACGGTTACGGTTTCCCAAAAACGAGACAAAGCCTTTTCGAGCGAGTCCGTGGTGACCACGTGATGCACGGTGATCGATGGGTACGGGACGTTCGCTGCACGGAAGCGGCCGAACAATATCCACCCGAAGACGGTGTTTTGAGCAATAGTCCCGTTTGTCTGAAAGCAGTGGACGCCGGGCGGATAATTTGACCAAATAACTCAGCGCCTAAAAGAATTTCGATGCGCTGGTCCGATGCAAGGTTGGGATCGGCTAGTGCGAGAGTTGTAAATTCCCTGTAGTCGTCCACGGTGATCGGGGGCGGAACATACTGAGTGATGCATTTCACTATGAACGCGCGTGTAGAGATAACCGACTGAGTGGATGCGGAATCACCTATACATATTTGCGCGCTATAGTCGATACTACTGGCGGTCTCGCCACCGAGCCCTGTGACGGAAACCGGCGATCTTAATTTTTGAAGTTGTAATTGTTGTACGAGGTTCTTGGAGATGAAGGAAGCTTGCGATTCTTGATCTAGCAGCGCACGCGCTAATCGCGTCCGGCCGTCCGGAGAGTAAAGTTTCACGATCGCAGTAGCTAGCAATACAGTTTTTCTCTCTTTAGGGACGGCTTCGACGAGATGTATGGCTGCGTGGTTGTAATTCGCGATCGATGATGACGTCCGCGCTTCGCTACGCATCGACGGTTCTGTCGAAGGTTGCGGAGGCGTGGTTGCCCGAGTCGTCGATTCGCGGGTTTTAACGTACGGTTTGTGTATGGAGGCTTTGGGAACACCTCTGTGCAACAAGTGTGTGGTGTTTCCCGCTGCACTCTCGGAAAACGTAGGTGCTTGGACAGTTTGACACTGTATGGTCTGCGCTTAGGCAGTTGATACAGACGCGTTCATTTTTTAGCACTTCGCAGCGAGCGAGGGGAGACAATTTCCTAAACGCTTTGCAATCGCGTACGGAGTGTGTATCGTTACACATCATACACGGCGCTCGCGTACATACGTTCTCTTCTAATACGTGCGAGGATGACGTCGGACGCGGTGGACCCGAACGTTTCGCGGAGGTTACGAATTACGATGTAGGTCTCTTCCTCGACAGCAGCTGCTTTCGTAAACAAGAATTCTTCCATCTGTTTGAACGACGGGTAGGTTCTGGATTTGCCGAGATGGTCACGCCACTCGCGCGATGTGACTGTGTCGAATTTACTCGTTACGATATACACTAGGAGGTCGTCTTGCGAGGTACGACCTAATTTGTGAAGCGCCTCAAGGGTATTCCGAAAATGCACGGTAAATTGTCTCAGCGAATCTATCTGATCCATATTTATGAACTTTCAAGAGTGCAACTTTCGAAGTAGAGCGTGAACGATAAGCCGTTCATTGTCGTAGTTCTCTTTGAAGCGGTTCCATGCGATGGGGAAATTTGAATCGACGACTTCGAGGTTTTCTACCGCCACGAGCGCGTTGCCCGACAAACTACCGAGCAGGTATTGCAGTCGCACGCCGTCCGTTTGCGCAGGATTCGAAATTGCCGCGCTGGTGAATCGAAACTCAAAGGGCTTCCATTTGGTGCAGTCCCTACTGAAGGTAGGAATTTCGACCTTGGGAAGCTTAATGTGTTGGGTCGAGCTTACCGGCGTCGGTGATAAGGGAACTGGGGAGCTAGCCGAAATCGGTGTGGGTATGACCGTCACGCGCGCGAGCGCTGTCCTCAGTATCGTCTAACCTTCGAGGTAGAAGTCCTCCATGCGGTCCATAGTGGCGGACTGAAAGTAGGGGAAGGTCTCCTTCGTCGGGTCCAGTTTCCTGGCAGCTTGCAGTACTCCATTAAACTGCCTATTTTTTTTGTCGTGAAGAAATGCGTTACGCATACCCCGACCGCCCTGGGGGGATTTTAGGTTTACCCACTAAAACCTCACACCCATCCCTAAGCTATGGAGGGGGTGCCCGGATCACCCGAGTATTCAACAGGCAACACCCTCGCTTACAATAAAACCCGGGGGGAGGGGTTAACCCCCCCCCCAACACTAACCAACACTAGTCGGACACCGGGAGGTATGGGAGCCGCCAGATGTCTCCATCCCCAAAGGCCGTCGGAACGGGCTTCCCGAGCCCAGCTCGACTCCACCCTGGGCCCCCCGGCGGCCACCTGCCCCGCTCGAAGCGGGTGACCCCTCCAGAGAGGAGGCCCACTCCGACCAGGGCAAGATACGAAAATTATCTCCCGGGTGCCGGCCCGTCCCGAGGGGATCAAACTCTGCACCGGGACCGGGGCCTGACGCCCCAGTCCCACCGTGAGGCGGAAGGTCAACTTTCCCTGCCTCCCGCACCATATATCGAATATGGGACGGAGGGCCCAGACGATTGGCCGTCCAGAGGAGGCGACTCTCATCTACCGCCTTCGTCGGGCAAAAGTGTCCTTCCGGGCCTGGCGTTTCCGCACCTCGACCTCTAATGCCTCCCCGTCCGTGAGATCCATCCCCGGAGGTCGGCGAGCGGAGCAGGCGACTTGATACATGATCGCCCGCTCCGTCGCCACCAAAGGAGATGGTACGGTATGGCCCGCAGGGCCAGCCGAAGCCGCACTCTTTCGAGATGTGCGATACTGCGCCGACTGGCCTCGAGTGAGCGGTGCCACACGGAGGCCCCATATAGGGCAATAGACCGTACCACCTCCGTATCTCCATTAAACTGCCTGATTTCGACCCAAATGTCCTCGAAGAGCTTGAGCCTGGCCTGCAAGTACGGGACGGTGAAGTTGGCCTTGCCTTTCTTTTTGGTGATGTTCAGGATCTTCTGTAGCTGAATAACGGCTTGATTTTGCAGGTCAAGCGTGACCTAGAAAGGTTTCGATAATACTTGTGTTCATTGTCTCTGGACGCTTCCGCGAAGTCACGATGTACTTTTAAACTCAATGTTTGGAGTCGCAACCTGCAGATAGATCACTCTGTGTCTGGACACGATCCTGTTAGGACGCAGCAGTCACCGCGGTAAATTCGTTCTCAGCCCAATATGCGTAAGCCCAGAGTGGCTCCCATTCAATATTATAACTTGCCGAATGCAAGCTTTTTTCTACTTTACAGACAAGTCTGTATAGCCCAGGAGTGGCTGTCTTTCAAAGATTGAAACTCGCGTGTCGCGAGTAAATTTTGTATAATTAAACGGAATCGGTGCTCTAAGGCTTGTATCGCCAATCGCGTTCGAAAAATAAAAAGGCGTCGCGATTAACACGATGCAAGATACAGAGGTCTGGTGATTTGATATACATATATATATATATTGAAGTTTAAAATAGTGAACAGTTCACCTGCAAGTGAACGAAATTGGACAAGTAGTAAAGTGAATAACGAGGTAATTGTGACAAGTGAGAAACCTTGTATCTTGCGCCGTGTGTTAGGCACCCTGGTTAGCCACGAAACCGGACGGGACGTCGGCGTCGGTTTCGTGCACAGTGCACAATAATAAAATAAAGTTAAATTCAACATTGCCCTCACAGAAACGTTTGGAGATTGAGGAGTCGCCCAGGTCACCTACCTGCCGACAATTCGTTATCTGCCAACCACGTTTTTGTGAGCGACCAACTTAGTTGGTTAGTTAGTTAGTTATATTGTGTTTTTTACATCGCATCGACAACTTTGGTCATTAGCGACGACTTATATATAGCTTATAACTATAGCTTATAACTATAACTTATAACTATAATCTATAACTAACTTATAGCTATGGGACCTACAGTTTATTAAGGTGGGTTCCGAACCACCTGGGCGGCTACAGTATGAATCACTTGAGAAAAATCTCAGAGGTGACGGCGGGATTCGAACCCGGGACTACGTGTTCGTAGTCGCGAGTCTCATCCACTGAGCCACTGCGCGCCCCCAACTTAGTTGGTAGAGCCGTAGGCGCGATTGAGTGATAATCGCATAGGGCCCACAAATCGTTAGGAGATTGAGGAGTCGCCCAGGCACGTACCTGCCGACAATTCGTTATCTGCCGCGTACGTTTCCTTGAGGTTCCTAACGTGTGGACCTCGATCTGTCCTCCCGTATTTATATGGCGGGTCCGATTGGCGCTTCCACATCGTTAGCGCGTTAGAACCGCGGAAACACACATACCATACGATTTAGTTATATTACACGTGCACGAGGCCGACGTCGACGTCACGATCCGCGTTACGAATAGAGACAATACGCGCTGAGTCGTCGCGTTATATACACGTCGTGTTGACAATAGATCGCTCCTATTGAAATCGTGTACACAACAACGGATTAAAACTCAGAATATACCTTACTTATACCAGTCAATAATTCTCCAATTAATTGATAATCGCCTAAACCTTTCCGCTTTCCAGTGCCTGGAGGCACGAACCTCGCTCGTTTATTACGAGAAATAGTGGTTACATCGGATATAGTAACCGATCCGGTGTGGGTCGAAAATAATAAATAGAAGGTAACAATAGTTCGGTTACAATGCCGTCCTCCCTTCAGGTATGAAGGTACGTAAAGCCGCTCTCGCGTTTGGGTAGTTTAGTTCCAGGTTATAATACAAGTTAAATAATTCGATTAGGAAGTACAGTGAGTTGTGCAAAACTTAAAAATGGAGTCGATGCATTTAAAATTATACGCACATTAATGGAGGAAAAGGATGATGCCCTTAGTGTGTGTGAAGGAGAGCTAGAGCGCCCAGCTGAAAATTCTGCAGATTATCAAGTCAATCTACAAAAGTTTTTAAAGGCTGATAAAACAGCTCGCAGGTGGATCGTGACATCAGTCGAGAAGAAACCTCTTGACTTACTCTTAAGTTGTACAACAGCACGAAAAATGTGGAAGAAACTTAATGCAGTTTACGATATGAAGTCCGACGAAAATTTATCGATAGTGCAAAAACAATTTTTTGATTTTAAATGGGACTCGAGTGAAAGGGTCAGTCATAACTTAGCAAAAGTTGATCAGCTAACGACTAAAATGAAGAACCTCGGAGGTGCAGTTACGGATTCCATGATATTGACACGCATATTGCCAATATTACCAAAGCAATTTAATCACTTTCATAGTGCGTGGGATTCATTGGAAGACAAGAAGAAAACCCTGGAAATTTTGACGGCGCGACTAATGACTGAGGAAATTAGAACTCAAGAACAGAATGGCTCCGAGGATATGGCTGTGGCCTTATTGATGAAACGAAGCTCGCCAAATACATCGTTTTCGAGAAATAATTATCACCACAGACCGAATCAAGATGAGCGTCGACAGAATGTCTTTTCTGGATGTAATACGTGCGGCAAAACAGATCACATACGAAAGGATTGTGTGGGTTGCAACATATGTGGATCTAAAGGCCACCTCAGCAGGAACTGTTTTAGAAGAAATGGAAATTTCCGCACACGAAACAGCGGTGGTGTATACAATACTGTGCAGCAGACTTTTGTAGGAAGCAGCAGCAAATTCGGAGGCGATGACATCTGGCTTGTCGACCCGGGGGCAACCGGTCACATGAGGCACCGACGAGATGTTTTCGGCGACTTCGAAGAGTTTGAAGAGCCGATTACCGTTCAATTAGGTAATGGAGATCTTACTCCTGCGTATGGAAAAGGTAACGTTGAAATCGAGACATATGTAGACGGAAAAGGGATATCGGGTATTATGTATAACGTTTTATTTATACCGTTTATATATATTAATTACCGTTACCAGGAAAGGGATTGATCACGCGATTACCGAGTATGGAGAAAAATGTGTATTTTTACGCGACGGAGCAGTTATAGCGACAGGCTCGATTTGGGGAGATTTGTTTAAAGTAAATTTACGCGGTGTGGCACCGAAAAAATGTAATCTAGATGGAAATGTTAATAGCGAAAAAGTATCTATTAAACTTCGTAACGAAAGTTTACAGCTATGGCACGAAAGACTATGCCATCAAAATTTTAAACATGTGTGTTTGAGATTGGCGCGTGCGAGCGCCATGTTGGCTTTGCGACACTGCACGCTCCAGCCAAGCGAGCATAGCGATCACGCCGAGTGATCGACCAATCACTGCGGCCGGAAATTGCGTGGGGTCGCGATCGATCACGTAATTGGTCGAGGCCCATTCTCGATCTATCTGGAATGATCGCGAATGTTCCAGAAGGACCGATCTAATAAAAGAAAGAGATCGAGAAGGGGACTCTCTCTTCTTGTTCAATCACGCGTCTCGATCAGCTGTTAGCCAAATTCAGAAAATTCCTTCAACGTGCTCATTTATTTCGTTCAAATTACACTGTTCATTTTCACATTATTTCTTTGTTTTGTTTGACAATTTTGTATTTTTTGAAGTGCAAATACAGTTAAATTATTGTAAATCCGAATTTATCAACCCTCATACATTCCAAATTCAAATCTACCGTTACATACACACAATCACTCCTTTTACCGTTTGTTCCATCGATCCAGAAATCCAATCTCGCATTCATTCGATCTTTCAAACTTCCATTAATTCAATTTGGTCAAACGAGACCGCTTTCCTTAACAAGGAAATATTCCTTAACAGTGAAATATTTTTTGAAAAATAAGGGGATTCATGTAATAGACGATAACGTTTTTTGCGAAGGTTGTGCTTATGGAAAACACCATAAGCATAGTTTTCATAATAGAAGTGACCGTGCTACGAAATGTCGCGAGATTATACATACCGACGTATGTGGGCCGATGGAGCACGAATCGATTAGCAAAAAACGTTATTTTCTAATTTTAAAGGATGAGTATTCTGGCTTTAGACAAATTTATTTTATGCGGAAAAAATCAGAAGTCATTAAAAATTGAAAATATTCTGCAATGAAGTTGAAAATATGTTCGCGGAAAACATAGAAGAAATTCACAGTGACGGCGGAAAAGAATTCGAGAATAGAAGCGTCCAGCGTTATTTGGCCAATAAAGGCATAAAACACACCTTAAGTGTTCCGTATACACCTCAACAGAATGGTGTCGCAGAGCGGTAAAACTGAATTATAGTCGAGGCCGCGCGGTCAATGTTATATTCGAAGTCGGAACTACCTTTGTTCCTATGGGCTGAAGCGATGAGTACAGCTGCGTCATTAACCGATCGGGACCGTCAAAACAGCCAGGTGAGAATCCCTACGGTTTATGGTACGGCAAAGGGACGAGTATAGAAAATTTGAAAATTTTCGGGACAGAATGTTTTGTGCATATACCTCCTCAAAAGAGAAGAAAGCTCGACAAAAAAGCTGTAAAAGGGTATTTAGTAGGGTACCGGGTTAAAGGGTACCGTGTCTATGTGCCGAGTTTACGAGATGTAGTTTTAAGCCGTGATGTACTATTTAAACTAGAGAGACTAACGGCAACTAACATTGATGTAGATACATTTACAGATAGTTTTGAAACTTATTTAAATAAAAATAAATTTTTTTAAAAATAACACGTTTTTAAAACGGACTAAAAAGTATAAAATAATTTAAATAAAAATATGTTTAAATAACGGACTAAAAAGTATAAAATAATTTTTCCTAGCCACGTACAGGTTCCTAACACCATACAGATAGTCCTGAAAATTTGTGTTTGTGAATTTTTAATAGCTATGTAAATACTTGTAAGATTTAAAACGAAAAACGTTGGGCGCAAGATAATAGTAAGGAGTGTAGAGAGTAGCTGCCGTTGAGAAAACACACACAACAGTTCATGTCATTTGTAATGCAATAAAATTGTTAGTGACTTAGTTGAACAATTCATGTATCAATTATCTATGTATTGCATGCGCCCCACGTTCTTCGTTTTAAATCTTACAAGTATTTACATAGCTATTAAAAATTCACAATCACAAATTTTCAGGACTATCTGTATGGGGTTAGGAACCTGTACGTGGCTAGGAAAAATTATTTTATACTTTTTAGTCCGTTATTTAAACATATTTTTATTTAAATTATTTTATACTTTTTAGTCCGTTTTAAAAACGTGGTATTTTTAAAAAAATTAATTTTTATTTAAATAATTATTTTCAGCTTTTTAGTCTTGTGTGTGTGAAATTTTTCTATCGATTAAAAGGGTAAACTTTCTCTTCGGAACCCAGAAATTTTCAATTATTATATGTCTTATCTTGTTTATTTCGGCGAGAAAACTCCTATATCGAAGTCTCAGACCACAGAAACCACTCGTTAAAAAGTTATGAGCATGTAAAGTTGAGTAATTTTATGGTCATTTTCATTGTTTCACCTCAGAAAGTGACAGATATGGGCGCCGCCATATTGGTGTATACCAATATTATTCAATAAAGGTTCGACGGAGAATCTCGGTGTGACTGTTCTTTCGCTTGGTAAACAAATAATACGTAGTAACTTTGTAAACACCGCACGGAGCTCGAACGCACACTGACGCACACTGAGCTCCTTCGGTGCGAAACGGATCAGTGGAGTGGGGATGAGTCAGAGTGGGGATGAGTCAGAGTAGGAACACGTAGTAGAGTGGGGACGTACAGGTAGTGCGATGGGGTATAACGGTTATATTTATTAATAATAATTTATATATCCTAAACGCATAGGCTTTTTTAAAAAGTTTTTTTTAAATATTGCATTGTCATCCAGTTCTGAGCTATGTTTAAAATTTCAAGTCTCTAGCTCATCAGGAAGTTAGTTTAAAATCAATTACAAGATTTGTACCGAACAGACAGACGGACAGACAAAAAAGAAAGCGAGCTAATAAAAACGTGGTAAAATACAACGGTCGATGTTGAAACTAATATCAGTAACGATCAAGTACAACAGCCTTTGCAATCTTCAATCGAGAATGGCAACGTAAGACAGCTCCGTGATAGATGAACGATCAAACAAACGGAATTTTACGGTTGTCCGATTACTTTTCGTGCAGAAAAATTACCTTCCGATTATAATGAAATAGTTAATTGTAATGAGAAAGATTTTTGGGTGAATGCTATGAATGAAGAGATGGATGCCTTACGTGAAAATCAAACTTGGATTTTGGTTGAAAAGCCGGAAAATCGCAAAATTATTAATAGTCGCTGGGTTTACACGAATAAAATGAATCATGATAATACAGAACGATTTAAAGCGCGATTAGTAATAAAAGGGTGTTCGCAAATACAAGGACTCGATTATAAAGAGACGTTCAGCCCGGTAGTTCGTTATGATACCGTGAGATTTCTTTTAAGTATCGCTGCGCGTAATGGACTGAGTTTGGGTCAGTTTGTCATAAACACCGCGTTCTTTTATGGAAATTTAGACGAAGACATATATATGAAACAACTGAAGGGTTTCAGGACGGAACAGCGAGTGTCTGCAAATTGTTGAGAAGTTTGTATGGGCTAAAACAAGCTCCGAGATGCTGGACCGAACATTTTAGCGATTTTATTATAAAATTCGGATTTAGCAAAAGTTCAGCCGACTCGTGTTTTTATATTTATGATGAAACCGATGGAAAAATGTTTCTAGCGATTTATGTTGATGATGGGCTTCGGGCAGCGTCGCACGAGCATCTAATAGATAAACTCCTTTTTGAATTAGGTAAGGTTTTTAAAATAACAAGCACGAAAAATGTAATGAATTTCCTTGGGATAGAAATTTGCAGACTAAGAAACGGATCAATTTTCATTAGTCAAAGCAAATATATTGAACATATTGTTTGTTCAAGACTGGCGCGCGCGAGCGCCATATTGCCTCTTCGAATGACGCAATCGTGACCGGCACGATTATCCAGTCGCGCACGTTCCCGCGTGAACGCAAGCAAGCGGCGTCCGTCATCGAGACTCGCGCGGGCAACAAGGCAAGCGCGTGATTGGCTAAATCCGTTCTCGATCCTTCTGGAATGATCCCGAACGACCAACCGGAACCACCGGTGCGTGACGGACTTCCAGAAGGATCGAGACAACAAAAGTGAGAGAGAAAGGCCGTTTCTCTCTCTTCACGCCAAACGCTCAGCTGTTGAACACGTGTTATCTCTCTCTTATCAACCACATCGCATTCAGTATAATTCAGTCATCTTGTATTTCATTTCTCATCTACATTTAAAATTACAGTTTAATTTATTGTAGATCGATTTCTTCCTTTTTTTTCAATCATACAGTCCACTTGCCTCACATTCAAACTCATCCGTTACATTCACACCTCTGTATCCTTCATTCCGTTCACTCAGCGAACTCCTCAGCACATTCACACCATTTTCAATTTCATCCTCACGCATACACCGATCCCAGGTCGTTCAAGACCGTCCTTTCACACATTTGGTCCTTCGAGCCGGATTACCAAGTTCCAGACAACTTCCTTCCGCCGATCTACAATCAGTGGTCAAATCAGTGACCTTCTTGTGCGAAATCCATCCAGCGAATCAGCCGCTCCAGACGATGGAATTTTCAGCAGAAGATCTGCTTCACAAGCAGAACCAAGTAGGAGGAAAAATCTGCCGCCTCGTGGACAATTTTAGGAAATCGGTTTCGCAAGCAAAGGTGACTGTGAGTGATGTGGAAACCAGACTCGACCTCCTCGACGAATATTGGAAGGCATTCCAGCGGAATCACGACACGCTGACGTACATCCACAAAGCTGTAATCAAGGACAGCGAGTACGTCAGGAAGAACACGGCTGATGTAGTTGAAGACGCCTATTTACAGCAGAAGAGCCGATTGCGTGACATGATGCGACAATTCGGCGAGGGCAGCGTGAAGACAGCTATCCAGACTCCAGCAGAGGATGCCACAGATTCCGGTTCAGCTTCACTCCCTCTGCTGCAGCTACCTCAATTCAGCGGCGAGTACGTTGATTGGCCATCGTTCAAGGATCGTTTTCTGTCGATGGTGGAGCAAAACAAACGGCTGCACGATGTGGACAGACTCCACTATCTAAAGGGCATTCTTCACGGCCAAGCAGAAGGCCTCATTAAGGACCTGCCAACGACAAACGACAATTACAAAAGAGCTTGGAGTATACTCCAAGAGCATTACGAAAACAAGAGAATTCTTGTACGTTCTTGTCTTGATAAGTTGGCAGCGCTCCCCAAGATGAAAGAGAGCTCCGTGCAGGAAATGAGCCAGATCCAACAAGAAGTATCCACGGTTGTTAATACCCTCGAAGGTCTGGGCAGGCCAATCGACCAAACAGCAGATTGGTTTGTTCATTCAATCGTTAATTTATTCGATACAAAAACCAGAGACAAATGGGAGGAAAAGGTTACCGTCAGTGAGGAACCACCTTCCTTAGCAATTCTGAAGGACTTCATGATGAAAAGGCTCCAGATGATGCAGGCGAATCCGAGTTCCTTGATTCATGATCAGAGTCCAGGCACCAGCCAGAGTCAGACCAGATTCGCCAAGACAAAGACAACGGGGCCTTACAAGGTCAAAACCTTCAGCAAAGCACAGGTGAATCACACACAGAAGATTCAGCCTGAAATAATATGTGTGATTTGCAGTAAGGATCACTACCTGATGCACTGCCACTCATACCAGGAAAGCTCGCCGGAGGAAAGGAAGCAGATCGTTGAGAAGCATCGGTTGTGTGTCAACTGCCTCGGCAAACATGCCACCTCAACCTGCCCTTCTAAGAAGAACTGCTTCAGGTGTGGAGAACGCCATCACACGATGCTTCATAACGCCTTCCAAGGGAGCTCCAATCACCAGAAGACGTCCCATCATTCACTGGATTATCGCAATAGATCTGGTGACGTATTATTGGCAACGGCGATGATTCTTGTTTCAGACCAGTTCGGCCGACGCCAAGCAGTCAGGGCGCTCATCGATCAAGGCTCTGAAATTACAATGATGAGTGAAGGGCTGGCTCAACGACTTCATTTACCTCGGACTGCTGCTTCAGTGGACATTTACGGTGTCGGGGGGCAGCAGCTCACGAGAAGTCGAGGAAGAGCAACTCTGAACATCTCTGCCTCCAAGACAGATGAGCCGATCAAGGCCACAGCTCTCATCCTGTCAAGACTAACCAGCTACACACGGGGCCGTACCACGCTGCATCAGGAGTGGAGACATCTGAAGGGGCTGCAGTTAGCCGACCCCCTTCCAGCCAACGGGCTTCCCATCGAAGTTTTGATAGGAGCAGACGTCTTTCCTGCAATCATCAGGGAAGGTGTTAGGAAAGGCGCACCGAATCAGCCGGTAGGACAACTTACCATATTCGGATGGATCATCACCGGAATGGCAGGTACCACGTCCAGCTCAATGCACGCCCAGGTGCATCAGACGATCATTGGTGATTCACTGACATCACTAGTGCGGAGATTCTGGGAACAGGAGGATCTTCCAGACACGGCCTCAGCATGGACTGCAGACGAGCAGGAATGCGAAAACCATTTCGCTACGACTCACTCTCGCACAGCAGACGGTCGATACCAAGTCAGACTTCCGTTCAAAACGAAGGCTGACATCACTTCAGGATCTAGGAAAGCAGCATCGCATTTACTTAAGCGGATGGAGCACCGCTTTCAAGGAGATGAAGTGTTCAAAACACTTTATCGTGACTTCATGACCCAGTATGAAGAACTAAACCACATGTCACAGGTCAACAGTTCACTGAATGAGAAGCAGCCTCATTACCTTCCTCATCATGGGGTCATGAAGCCAAGCAGCACCACTACGAAGCTCAGAGTCGTTTTCAATGGGTCATGGTCCGAGCCGTCTGAGCTGTCACTCAATGATGCGCTGCATGTGGGTCCGAACCTCTTGCCTTCGCTGGCCGATGTCATCTTGAGATGGCGTAGACACCAATTCGTAGTCACCGCAGACGTCACTAAGATGTACAGGCAGATTTTGGTGCATCCAGATGACCGGGACTACCAGCGCATTCTTTGGAGGCACACTGAAACACAGGAAGTACGTGAGTATAGACTGAACACAGTCACTTACGGACTTTCTTGTGCTCCCTTTCTAGCAGTTCGTACCTTGCGTCAACTGGCTGACGACGAGAACACTAAGTATCCCCAAGGTGCACAGGCCATCAGACATGATGCCTATGTTGACGATGTGCTCACTGGAGCGGACACAGTCTCAGCAATACAGGAAACCGCAGATCAACTCCAACATCTGTGCATGGCGGGCGGCTTCCCCCTCCAGAAGTGGGCATCCAACTTTACTGAGTTGCACCAGGTCATCTCAGAGAGGTCTCAGAGCACATCTACTCAAACTTCAGCGAGTAGAAACGATGAGAGAGAGCCGAAAACATGGACCGATGACACGCATTCAGCCCTTGGTCTTCAATGGTCTCCTCAAGACGACAGTTTTCGGTTCTCCATTAATAATGCCTCAGTCCGGCAGGCAACCAAGCGCAGCGTGGTCTCCAGAGCGGCCCAATTATTTGATCCGCTGGGTTGGTTAACCCCAGTCATTGTCCACTCCAAAATAACCATCCAGTCAACATGGTTACTAGGACTTGACTGGGACGAGCCGCTACCGTCCACATTGGCTGAGGAGTGGGCGTCATTCTGCAGCGAACTGAAGCTGCTCGAGCAGGTGAGAATACCACGATCTCTGTTCAACAGCGCCCACCACAATCAGAGGGAGATCCATGGCTTCTCTGACGCTTCGGAACGGGCTTACGGAGCAGTCCTGTACATGAGGACGAAGGACGAGAATGAACAATGGAAGGTCACTTTGATCACAGCAAAAAGCAAGGTGGCACCGATCAAGCAGATCTCACTACCTCGTCTAGAGCTCTGCGCAGCCCATCTCCTCGCCCGACTTACACAGCGGACACTCACGGCACTGGACATCACAAACACAACCGTACATTTATGGTCAGACTCCACGGTCACTCTAGGGTGGATTCAGGCGCATCCGAGCAAGTGGAAAACTTACGTGGCGAACAGGGTTGCAGACATCCAGCGCCTGGTTCCCGAAGCACAATGGCACCATGTGGCTGGCACCGACAATCCAGCTGATTGCGCATCACGAGGGCTCTCTCCGTCTCAGCTGCTGCGATGGACCTTGTGGTGGAACGGTCCAAAGTTCCTCCTGAATGAAGAACACTTCGCTCCATCGTGGCCAGAAGTCCATCTCCCAGAAGCAAAGGGACCAACAGTTGCCGTCACTACCCAAATCAGAGGGGACACCAAGGAGAACGAGATCCTCACGAGGTTCTCTTCTCTCACCAGGCTGCTACGCGTCACAGCGTGGTGTCGACGATGGCTCCCTGGACGACGCGAAGCATCACGACTCTCAACCAGTGAGAGAACTCGCAGCAACGCACCACTTCCACTATCTGCAACAGAGATAGAAGAGGCGGAGAGAGCTTGGATAAAGCTGGTCCAGAAGGTCAACTTCGGAGAGGAGATCAGAGCTCTGACAGCTGGAGGTTCAGTCCCTCCGAAGAGTGTGCTCTCACCTCTGTCACCAGTCCTGGGCAGCGACAAGGTGTTGAGAGTTGGAGGCCGTCTGGGCAAAGCATCTCTAAATCCAGACGAGGCTCACCCGATTATATTGCCCTCCAAATCTCATTTCACGTCCCTTTACGTCATTTTCAGTCATCGCCAGACCATGCATGGGGGAGTGCAGGCCACGTTGGGAGCCATACGTCAGAGGTTCTGGATCCCTGGAGGTCGCACAAGGGTCAAAGCAGTGATCCACCGATGTGTTACATGTTTGCGATGGCGGGCGGAACCAGGGCAACAGCTGATGGGTGAATTACCAGCACATCGTGTCACACCATCACGCCCTTTTCACCACACCGGAGTCGACTACGCAGGTCCTATTTGGCTTCGGACGAGTCCAGGGCGTGGGCATAAGGCAATCAAGGCCTTCTTCGCAGTCTTCGTTTGTATGGTGACGAAGGCTGTCCACCTCGAAGTGGTGTCCAGTTATTCTTCAGAGGCGTTCCTGGCTGCTTTCAGGCGGTTCATCTCCCGTCGAGGTCTCTGTGCACATATGTACAGCGACTGCAGGACAAATTTCCAGGGAGCAGATCGAGAACTGCGACGTCTCTTCACAGCCAGCAGCCTGGAAAACAGAACCATAAGGGATCAGATGAGCGTCATGCGGACACAGTGGCACTTCAACCCACCAGCTGCGCCTCATTTCGGTGGCTTGTGGGAGGCTGCAGTCAAATCCACCAAGCATCATCTGCGGCGAACAATTGGAGATGCCAGGCTCACTTTCGAGGAGATGACGACACTCCTCACTCAAATTGAAGCATGCCTTAATTCAAGGCCATTAGCCGCCCTTTCTGATGATCCCGCTGATTTCACTGCATTAACGCCAGGGCATTTTCTTATAGGCACAGCATTGAACTCGCTTCCAGAACCGTCACTACTGGATGTGGAGGTCAATCGGCTCACGCGATGGCAGCTGGTCACCCAGATGAAAGATCAGTTTTGGTCGAGATGGCAACGAGAGTATTTACAAGGACTCACCACTCGAGCAAAATGGCGCCAGCCGCAGGAGGACATCATGCCTGGACGTCTGTGCATCATTGCCGGAGAATCGTCGCCGCCGTCTCAATGGCCACTCGCACGAATCAAGGAAGTCCATCCAGGAAGCGACGGGAAAGTTCGAGTCGTTAAGGCAATTACGGCAACCTCTGAGTTTGTGCGACCAATACACAAGCTCATCGTGTTGCCAATTAACGCGAACGATCGATAACCGCATCGATCCACCATACCACGCGATCGTACCATTCACGTTCACTGATCGAGTGCAATTGCGTAGTACGCGAACGATTCAGCCGACGCAGGCGCGGTTCACTTGTTCATTCATAACGGTCGGTGACGTCACGCGTAACCTCACTCACGATCGCACTACGCATTTCATGTTCGCGACGGGTACAATGAAAATTAATGTTCTTTATACACTATTGTACACTTCAGCAGGTCTCGCGGCACCATAATCACTACGTAAATCACGTATTTCAGCTTTGTACAGTAATGCGAAATTCGACAAGTCGAGGCGGGCGGCATGTTCAAGACTGGCGCGCGCGAGCGCCATATTGCCTCTTCGAATGACGCAATCGTGACCGGCACGATTATCCAGTCGCGCACGTTCCCGCGTGAACGCAAGCAAGCGGCGTCCGTCATCGAGACTCGCGCGGGCAACAAGGCAAGCGCGTGATTGGCTAAATCCGTTCTCGATCCTTCTGGAATGATCCCGAACGACCAACCGGAACCACCGGTGCGTGACGGACTTCCAGAAGGATCGAGACAACAAAAGTGAGAGAGAAAGGCCGTTTCTCTCTCTTCACGCCAAACGCTCAGCTGTTGAACACGTGTTATCTCTCTCTTATCAACCACATCGCATTCAGTATAATTCAGTCATCTTGTATTTCATTTCTCATCTACATTTCATCGACAATCTTGTGAACAACAGTGAAAATTACAGTTTAATTTATTGTAGATCGATTTCTTCCTTTTTTTTCAATCATACAGTCCACTTGCCTCACATTCAAACTCATCCGTTACATTCACACCTCTGTATCCTTCATTCCGTTCACTCAGCGAACTCCTCAGCACATTCACACCATTTTCAATTTCATCCTCACGCATACACCGATCCCAGGTCGTTCAAGACCGTCCTTTCACACATTGTTCAAAAATTTAATTTAACAGACGCGAATATTATATCAACTCCAATGGAGGTTGGTTGGGATGCGAGCGATTTTATTAAAAACAATTGTCGTGATGTACCGTATCGTGAAGCCGTGGGCAATTTATTGTTTTTACAAACAATAACTAGGCCGGACATAAGTTTTGCAGTAAATGTAGCATCTCGAGATTTAGATAAACCATCTACTGCACATTGGCTACTCGTGAAACGAATAATAAGATTTTTGAAAGGTACCGCAGACATAGGCTTACTTTATAGTAAAGATGAGGATTTCTAAGCTTACAGTGATGCTGATTTTGGAGGGGATAAAGAGACTCGAAAATCAACATCTGGTTTGGTGTGCAAATTTGGGAATGCATCAATTGTATGGCAAAGTAAGCGACAACAATGCGTATCGTTGTCAACGACTGAAGCCGAATATATAAGCGCAGCGTCAGCGACAAAAGAGATTGTATGGCTGAAAAAGTTGTTTAACGAGTGTAAAACAGATATTATTGACTGTACGTTGTATGTAGATAATATGAGTGCGTTAAAATTGATCAAAAATCCTGAATTCCATCAAAGAAGCAAGCATATAGATATTAAGTATCACTTTGTGCGTGATTTATATGAAAGAGGTGAAATTGATGTTAAGTATTGTGACGTGGCAAGTTCTGCCGACGTCCCTCGATCCCGAAAAAGTGCCTATGCGAAACGGCCGTTTGCGAACGCTCTCCCTGGGCATGCCGATTTCCCAGGGGCGAGTAACCACGCGTTTTGAGCGTCGCGCCACTTGGGCGACGCGAACTTTACAGGACCGAAACCGGGCTCCAGGGGTGCCCGGCCCCTATTTCTCTCCGCACGAGACTCTATCGGAACTGGCTCCGGAAGGAAATTCGTGCCGAGACACCTAAGGAAGGACCGAGCCCGGGTCAACAAACCCGGAGGCACCGACGAGGGAACGTGGACACGAGACGAGCATCTTGTCGACCCCGTCGCTGCCTCGCCCGGCAAGAAGGTGTCCACGACCGGAGCGGCCAGGACCCTCCTCTACACGAGCCGTCGCCGTCACCATCTGAAAAGCGGCGAACGAAAAGGCGATTTTCCGCGAGCCAGGGATCCCGCGCGGCAGGATGCGATCCTGCGAAGCGATACCGGGTGATAGGCCCGAAAGTCGCGAACGGGAGAAATAGGTTAGGGAGTAGGGGGACGCCTCGCTTCCGCGTTACCGAGCCTGCCGAAAGTAGGCCACTGGGTCGTTGGCCGTAGTACTTGCCAGTTGTTTCCGTCAGAACCGAAAATTTATTTAAAGAGTGTGTTGCCGAGAAAGAAGGGACGAGAAAGGACGAATAGCCGTCTACCTGCCGTCGTCCTCGTTGCCGTTGGTAAGCGCCAGTCAGGCTTCTAATATATCGTGAATTAACGAACTTTTCGTGTTGGCTCGGTAACGTTTTCGCGAGGTCCTTGTTCGCGTTGCGAAACGACGAAACCGTCTCCTTGCCGCGTGGACGGCCATCTTTTCGTGAAAGGACGAACGGTCGTCACTCGGTTAACGTGCGTGCCGGTTGGTAACGCGACGTCGCGGACTCGCGGGGGGCCGTATCGTTGCCGATTTCGCAAATAAATTATACGACATCTTCGAGACGTTCCCCGGTGTGACGTCGCAGCGGTCCGTATCGTGTCCGACGGCAAACTTCGAGCGATTCAGCTATTGTAACGCGTATTCCATCGTAATCCGGTAATTGTTCCGTACCGAGAGCGGATTGTAACACGGCGAAAATCTCGTGAATTGCCGGGGTCGACGCGAGCGACCGAAGAAAGCGCAAACGACCGAAAATCCGTCGTAGATTCTCGCGCCGGCTGTAAATCACCGCTGCCGGCTCTCACCGGCAGCCATGTCGTGTCCATCGGACAAATAAATTGTTCAAGCCGATACTTTCGTTAATCATTTCCGTCGAGAAACCTTTCCGCCGCGGGAGATGCTCCGTACTTCGACCGTGTAGAATCCTGAGCCCGTCCAAGAGCCATCCAGAATATCGTGCGGTTCTCGCAGTTTCGGAGAGTTCGTTCGCGCCTCTTGCCGTTATCGCGCAATTTGCGTGACACTGCCGAGTGTCTGGCGCCCGAAAACAGATTCCGTAAACGGCTCCTTTCGTGAAAAAACCGAATCTGCGAGATACCTTTTGTCCCGGGTGGACCACGTATCGCGCGGCCGAGCGTGGCCCGGCGTTTCGCCCGTAAATACCCGGAGTCGCCGGCGTTCCGTCCTTCCGACGGACACGTGAAATTTAGGCGACGTGACAATTCATTCTTTCCACTCATTCCGAGTTTTCTTTCCATTTTCTGGTCGATCAAGACCGCTTCCGTAACACCAGTTGTGGGATCAGTCTGATCGCTTAAGATTGCAGGAAGAATACCTTGCCTGGGAGGAAAGGTGCAACGAATGCCCCGAGTTGCTTGAAGAATACAGTAGAGCGAAACGTTCTCGATTATCGATCGGTATTCAACAGTCATTGATCGCGCGTATCGCCGGTCTTGAGAGTTTAAAATATTCTTTGCGAAGGCGTTTCGTACGTGAAGGTGCAGGACAAGCAAGTACAGAACTCTTATGGCGTAAAATAGACTCGGCTTTCAAGTGTCGCATATTAACTGGTGCTGTTATCAATTCCAATTGCATTGAACCACGCAGCTTCCTCCAGGATGCAAGGGAAATGGTGCTCGAAAAAGTACAGAACGCTTTGGAAAAACATAAGTCTTTAAAAGTGAACATGGTTTTTAATGGTGAATTTGTATGGTGATCAATGTTCGCGCAAAAGCATGAGCACAAAGAACTGTGAAATCTTTTACACATCCGATCTCGAAGAGTTGTACGAGCGGTGCTTCGTGGAGCCAATCCTAACATCGTTGGAAGAATTTCGGAAACGGGATAGCGGATGGGCATTGTCACGAATAATCAATCTTACAGTGTGCATTAACAAGTATAACCCATTGCATGCGGGGTGCCAGATCAACGTACCGAGAGAAATAGCGGTGAAGCATGCCACAATTAATGTGGAATCCACAGGCAATGCATGCTTTGCGTGGTCAGTGATTGCTGCTCTGTATCCAGTGACAACTAACACAAACCGCCAAAATTCATACCCGCATTACGCAACTGTATTAAACTTTGAAAACATCGAGTTTCCAGTGTTGTTGAATCAAATTACACGGTTCGAAAAGTTGAACGATATTTCAATCAATGTGTACGGTTTTGAAGAAATCCGGGAGACGAAAAATATGGCAAAATCGGTCGTATTTTTTCCACTTCGCCTCACTAATTAGAAGAGGGACCGGCACGTCAACTTGCTGTACATACATGGCCCGGTTGGCAGTATGGGGCATTATGTGTGTATTAAGAACATATCCCGACTCGTTGGCGCACAATTGAGCAAAAATGGGCACAAGAAATACATCTGCGATCGGTAGGTACAACATTTTTACAAAGTATAATGGTATATCATAAAAAAACGTTTAAAAAATAATGTTTTTGCAGGTGTTTGCATTACTTTCATTCCAACGAAAGATTGCACATCAATGAAAGAGACTGTACAAAAATGAATGACGCGCTATCGTGCTACCTAGCGAGGACGATAAATGGCTCTATTTCAACAACTATATCAGGAAAGAACCGCTTCCATTTGTCGTGTACGCTGATCTCGAATACACTCTCGAGAAGATGGAAGATTGCGGAGAGGAGAAACTTGAATCACATGCATACCAGCATGATAAAGTATTTAGCATTGCATACTATGTGCATTGTGCACACGATGCATCTCTATCGGTGTATCGATGTCGCCACGATGCGAAGTGCGTCTCATGCTTCGTTGAAGAATTAGAAAATTTGGCGCATTGTGTTAAATCCACTCTATCCACTAATATACATATGAAACTATTAACGAATAAACAGTCTGATGCATTTATCGGCGCAACACATTGTCACATTTGTGAAAAACAGTTCGAGGAAAACGATATACGGGTGCGCGATTATTGCCATCTAACGGGGCGTTATAGAGGTCCAGCACATCAAGATTGCTTCTAAATCAAGATCTAAATTACAAAATTTCGTTTTGTATTCCCATAGTTTTCCACAATTTATCCGGATACAATTCGCATTTTATTATCGAAGAAATAGCTAATGCGTTTGAAGGTCATGTCGATGTATTACCCATAACGAAAGAAAAGTACATTTCAGTTACAAAAAACGTTGAAGACCGGCAATCAGAGTCACGTAATTGTATTAAATTACGATTCATCGATTCGTACAAAATTTTTGAATACCAGTCTCGACAAATTGGCATCTTTTGTCGATACAGACAAATTGACAATTTTACGTTCCGAATTTAAAAATCTCCGTTGAAAATTTCAAGTTGTTGACACGAAAAGCGTCTTTCCATACGAATACCTCGATTGCATAGATAAATTATACGATCAATGTTTACCCGCTCGAATCATTTTACAGTTCGTTGACAGGTGAAACAGCATCCGAATGCGATTATACACACGCTGAGAACGTGTGCAATTGTTTCAACATAAAAACCTTGGGTGAATACAGCGATCTGTATTTGAAAACGGATGTACTGTTATTAGCTGATGTTTTTGAAAATTTTTGTGATAGCTGCATTAAGAGCTATGGTTTAGATCCGGCATATTATTACACTTTACCAGGTTTCACGTGGGATGCTATGCTAAAACATACAAAAGTTGTTTAAGAAAACATGTATCGCGAAATAAGCGAGCACGCGTATTTCGGTTTTAACGAACAGATTGTTTTATTCGAACGTGGCCGTTGCGGCGACCTCCGCAATGTCGACAGTATGTATACACGAACAAGTAAAACGAACTTAAGAACTAACGGCTATTTACACTTATTACTATCCTTATTCACTAAATAAACTATTAACTAAAACTAGACCGCCGGTCTAGTTTAGCGCGAGATCGCGAGTTTATTCGCGGACCGAGCGCGGTCTCGTGAAAAGCCTTTGGTAGAAGACGTTCGTACCGAGCACGGTAACGAGCGCGAGAGAGATACCGTTCTTAGAAGCGTGACCGAGCGCGGTGACGATTTGATCGGAACAGGTGAGAGCGAGCGCGAAGCAACGGCCCGTCGCCGCAGAGGAATCGCCGATTCGGCGTGACGTCACGCACCAAAATAAGTACTTTCGGTGGTAGATGGCCTACGCTGTACCTCTACGGAGACGAGCGTTTGCTTGTCTCGCTCTCGTCCTTTTGACGCTGTCGACCCGCTCGCTCAATCCTGAACAAAAGTTAAGTTTGAATTATTAACTGATATCGATATGGTAATGTTTATCAAACGTGGAATACGCGGCGGTTTAAGTCAATTTGTCACGTCGTCCGTCGATTCGTCCTCGTCAGAAGGGCGAGAACGCTGCCGACACCGGGTTTTTACAGGCCCGAAGGCCGCGCCGCGTTCGGCCACACGAAACGCGGTCCACCCGGGACAAAAGTTGTTCGCCGGTTCGTCGTCCCTCAGAGTCCTCGCTGAGATATTCGGGCGCCAGGCACCGAGGTGCCACGCGAAGCTTCTACAGCGAGCACTCTGAGAAACGTTCGAACGAGCCGGCGACAACCGATAATTGACCGAGATGTTTTCGCGAACGGGCACAGGGGACTACGCGGGGCGAACACGAGGCGATCCCCGCGGCGGGAAGGTTTCTCACGAAAGAACGATACTCGAGGTTTCGGCTAACAATGCTTTATTTTCTGCGAGATAACAATCGCACTGCCGGCAGTGACCGGCAGCGTTTTGAGGTTAGCCGGCGCGTGACAGGTGGTCGGTGAACACGCGAGTTGCCCTTCACGGGCCTTTCCTACGGCGCGGCGAACTCGGCAGCTACGCGATGTAAGTGTCGGCGTACGCGATTCCCGCGTTCTACGCCCGAATTCGGATGTTCTGCGCGCTTATAATTCCTTCTCGTTGGCGGAATGGATTGCGAAAATGCGATGAGAGCACGTGGCGGCGACGCACCGTGGAACGACACGAGGTGCGAGGGAAAACTACGACGTCGCGCGGATTCTTGCAAACGTAATATAGGGCTTCGCCCCCGCTAAATATTCTTTTCCGCGCGTACGTCGCCCGACGGGACCGGACCGTTCGCGAACTTACGATTTCGCGATCTCCGCCACCGCTAACCCGCGTCGGGGTTTCTGCGACGCGAATTTAGACCCGACACGCTTCCCGAGCCAACGCGAGCACAATCACTAATTCGTAGTGAAGTCGGACGTTAGCTTACTACGAATACTCGATGAGCGACGGTTGTCCGGCAGCTTCTTTCGAGCCCTCTAGCCGACAGCAATTCACAACGATTGTATAATAATTGAACGTTACAATAAGTTCGACTATTCGTCACTTTGGCCAACGAAGAAGTGTCGCTCTACGCGATGGCTCGGGACCGCGGAAGCGGAGCGTCCTGCCCTTACCGCGCGCTTCCCCCCGCAAACGATTTGGCCTATCGCTACTCGATTTTCGGACGGGGCTCTAGCCCCGCGCGACGGTCCCTAGCGATCGGCGATTCCTCGGTGCCCCGGCAGCGGTGCCCGATGATTGGTGGTTTTCCCGCGGCGGCGATCGACGCGAGCCACTCCGGCAACTGATCAGGTTGTCTTCCGGATGAGGCGACGGCGAGGTTGCGGAAGTTCCTGATTCGGTACTGCTCATCCTCGTTGGCGCCTCCAGGCTGTTTCTCCTGGGCCGCGTTGATCCCTCGTCCTTGGTGCGGGAATTTCGCCGACGCCGCTCGTTCTTACGTTCCTTCGGCAGGAAGGGTGCCTCGGGCCCCCCCCTGGGGCCCCGGTTACGGTCCTGCAGACTCGCGTCGCGCAAATTGGCGCGACGCTCAAAAACATAAGTACTCGCCCATGGGTCTCGCTTGTGCCCAGGGCGAGCGCTCGCCACTGTCCATCTCGCATTATTACTGCGTGAGGGTGACCCGGTCTCCCGCTAACGGTTTCGGGGGACGTTGGCAAATCTGCCACGTCACAGTTCCAACAGACATGCAGAAGCCAAGAACAAGTACATGCAGTCGTATGATCCACCGAAACCATCATCGTACTTGATGTATTTTGACGTAAACAATTTGTATGGATGGGCAATGTGTCAGCCTTTGCAATATGCCGAATTTCAATGGGTTAACACATTGAAAATTTTGACATATCTGTGATTACCGCTGATTCACCCATTGGCTAGATTCTCGAGGTGGATCAAGAATATCCGCAACGTCTGCACGATGTTCACGCTGATCTACCATTCTGCCCGACGCCTGACAATCCACCTGGCAAAAGAGAGGCCAAGTTGCTCGAAACGTTATACGATAAGCAGCGTTACGTTATTCACTATTATAACCTGCAGCAATGCGTGCTCCACGGTCTTTGTATTACAAAGATTCGTCGCATCCTCGAATTCGCACAGTCACCATGGCTCCGCGAGTACATAGAATTAAATACGCTCTTTAGAACACGTGCGGCAAACAATTTCGAAAAGAATTTGTACAAAGTGATGAACAACGCGGTATTCGGCAAAAGTATGGAAAATGTACGAAATCATATAGATGTAAAACTCGTGACAAGCTGGAATGGAAGATATGGCGCAGAGGCAATGATCGCGAAACCAAATTTCCAAAGCCGTTGCGTATTTTCTGAAAACTTGATCCCTGTGGAATTGCGCAAACACATCGTGAAATTCAACAAGCCCATCTATGTGGGTATGTGTATATTAGATATATCTAAAACTTGCTTGTACGAATTTCATCATGAGTACATGTTTCCTCAATATGGTAAAAATTGTAAAGTACTGTATACACACACAGATAGTTTAATTTATCATATTAAGTGTGAGGACATTTATGAAACCATAAGGCGCGACATTAGCCGATTTGACACGAGCGATTATCCGATAGAAAATAGGTATAATATTCAGCTTGCAAATAAAAAGGTTCCCGGCTTGATGAAAGATGAGAACAATCGTATGATAATGACGGATTTTGTTGGGCTTAGAGCGAAAATGTATACATTGCGTATAGTCGGGAAGAAGGATACAAAAAAAGCGAAAGGCGTAAAGAATAGCGTTGGAAAGACGACAATAACGTTCAATGATTGGATGCGGTGTCTACAAAATGAAATTGTGATGAGCCGTACTCAGACATGCATAAGATCAAAATTACATGAAGTGTATACTGTATCAGAGCGAAAAATTGCTCGGAGTCCATACAATGACAAACGGTATATCATACCCAACTCGACAGAAACGCTACCATGGGGTCATTATCGAATACCTTTGTAACTATAAAAAAATTGATAATATTCAATGTAAATAATCAACACATTTTTTTATTAAACAGGCTAAGTTGTTTATAATAAATTGTCTTTGTTTATCCACGAATTGTTCACATTACTCAATCCTAGCCATTTTACATACACCTTATTTCCTTTTCTGCACAACACTTTGTCCACTAAGTATAGATCTGGATTTCAACGGGGTTTCCACTGGAATCTTGCAGCTGATAAGTCGCCGGATTAGTTGCTTGTACCTTCACTATCTTGAACACCTCAGTGGTCCAATTTGTGGACCCAGTGGACCCACACTGAATTTCGCATATACGGTGTCTAAGAGCCTGTCGGAAATGGCAGGGGTGACATCACACGGTCGCATACCAATAATTCTATGCTTTTGCGCATTGTACTTTGCAACTAGTCGCAGTAGCGCATTGACCCATTTATAGGTTCCATTAAGTGTAAACTCTTTCCACATGTTATTCTTCAACGTACGATTGAACCGTTCTACGATGGAAGCCTTCATAACCGTATACATAGAATAATGATTAATACCATGTTTCGTCAAGAGTTTTTGCACCTCACTGTTGTAAAATTCCTTTCCTTGCTCGGTTTGAAAATTTTTTGGGCATCGGTTTCGAAATATTTTTGTGAACGCTTTAGCTACCTCACCCCCACTTTTAGTCTTGTGTGGCATGCCCCAAGCATATTTGGATAGCACATCGATAACGGTTAATATGTACTTGTTACCGCCATTTATACGCGTGAAGAATTCTGGTGTTGTAAATGATTGTTCCGAATTGAGTTTTTATAACGATTTATTAAACAAACTTAACAACACGATCACCCGCCGAATTAACCTTGGGTGATGAGTTAAAAATGGAGCAGTTGACGTAGCGGTGGTTATAGGGAGAAACGGCGCGTATATTAGTATTTTTGATTGTTCGATTAAATTGTACAATTTCTCGGCGCGACTGTTTTCGTGTGCGTTTAGACTCTGTTTGTTCCGATCGCGTGCGTTACTTGAGCTGTTCGTTCCGATCGTGTGCGTTACTGGAGATGTTCTGACTTTTCGCTCGGAATTAACTTAACTAGCCACCTCGGTGATGGCGTGGAAAGCGCGGACCCTGGGCCCGTTATTGGGGGAAAAATCATCCCTATTCGCTGGTTTGACTTGAGGGAGGATCTTCCGATACAGCCCTCTCCGGTGGAGGAGGAAGTCCCCACCTCAAGTCAAACCGAGGGAAATTCCCAGAATTTAGCGCGAACGTTTTTAACACGTGCGGTACAAGGTTTATGACCTTGGCCGCCGCTTCAAGGGACCATAAGGCCCGCTGTGTCCGAATCCGGGACCCTCACGTACCTCGCGAACGGTACACGAAGTGAAGGTCGCACGGATTTATTTATGGCCGCTTTTCCGATGCCCTCACCTCGAACCCTCGAGTGCCTTAAGTACGGCAACTCGAGGATTAGCGTTCTTCTAAAAATTGGAAGGAGGCCTAAAAACGGAAAAAGTTGCACGGAAACCAATTTCGAAGGCAATACTAAATACGAGGAACCTTTACACGGAATCGAACACGCGCGTGAGGCTGTATATCTACGAGATCGGCTTGCCATAGATCGTCATACCCATGCACTAAAACTCGACGTCGTGGAAAAATCCGTCTGGCGGGGGCATGCAGTTCCTCCACTAATTGCGTCTTCTCTTTGCTCATGATCAGAATTTGAACAAAAGAGATTTAAAAATGTATTAAACAAAATCACGATCCATGAACTGAGATTGGTTTCTCGTGAATGCATTCTCGCCAGAGACTGACATTTTTAAAAATATGTAAATATATTTATAACGTCTTAAAACAATTTTGGGTATAATATTTAACACAATGTATTTGCCACGTGGCGAGATTCCCTGACTCCAAAGGGGTATATCATTACAAAAGAAAAATTGATTACTCAACAAACTTAATTATTTCTTCGTCTTAAAAGAATTTTTGGTATAATATTTCACCGGATGTATTTGCTGTGCTCGGTTGCTGAAAATGCGCAGTTTGCCATGTGCCGAGATTCCCTGATGCCAAAGGGGTATAACATTACAACAAACTGATTACACAGCAAAACGTGAATTTACATGTTGCTCCCACTGCAGGAAAGAATGGGGGTCTGAAAGGCGTCCGATCCATCATTCTCGGTTAGATCGTTAAAGTATGTGGTTCGTGCGCGAGAGGATACCGCTGTCACCTTTGTCACATCTTGTCACTATCCTTTGTGACGTCACTCCCGAAAAACATTCATGAAAAAATCAGGCCGGTTAGGCCTTGACCCCCGAAAAAGTCCACCCGGTTAGGTCTAGGGGTGACCCCGAAAAAATCCCCCCTCCCCCTGGGGGAGGGTGGGAGGGTCCCCATCCCCAAGGGGTGGGGAGGGGCACAGGGCCCCCCTCCTCCGGGTTAGGACTGCCTCGAAAGGTCATTGACATTGATCCAGAATCGGCAACTACCTTCCTACTCACGAGACTCCCGTACATCGAATCACGCTTCCGACGCCATTATACCCGCGCTCGTCGTACCGCTAGATCGCGCATGCACCGTCGCGCGTGTAGAATTTGCCCTCAATGTTACTAGGAGGAGCGCGGTCTACTACCGCGGGAAACTCTCAGGTATAGGGTTCTAGTAATCACCACTAGTTAGAGAAAAACTGAGCATGATCTTTATTCCGTCGTCCACACGGCCACGTGCGGAGGTAACGATAATCGGATCGTCGGATCACGAGAATACAAGTACGTCGTACGCGTGTACGGCAAGAACGGCAGATTCTAACGGAATGTCGGTTAAACGTGGTTGACTCGCCATCAACTCTACATAGAAAGACGACTCACTCTTGCCGCTCGCATGCGGCCGATCGCGGCGACTCTAGCGCCGCTGCGAGGAGAGGAACTAGACATAGTCCCTACACGCGTCACCCCGCAATGCCATCTATGTATGCATGACCACATAAGTACATCAGTATTGAATCTCCTACTTGATATCAGGCACAGACTCTTTTCAAGAAATTATTCGTTAACTAATAGGTTTACAGCTAATAAAGGTCAGTACTTTTTTACTCAAAATTTAACGCTCTTCGATGTTTTGGCATAAACATTATAGCATTCCATTAAAAAAAAACAAAGTTTACCTTCAAATCTCCGAAACGCCTCCACTTACAAAAAAAGTATATAAATTACATTATGTATCCCTTCAAACCATATAACTTTTCTAGAAAAAGTTTTTTTATACAATGCATACTTTGGAAGTTATTGAGGGTGAACAGTAGTTGCGTGGACCACCCTGTATACATATGTACATAATTTTTTTTCTGCATTATTTTTTTATAAATGATGGTGACGCTCATTTTTTTAATAGAATGCTATGTATTTTTTATATCGTACAAAAACGTGTGCCAAAACGAATTCATTCGTTTACGACATAATAACCTTGAAGGTCACACAAGGTCAGAAATAGAAGAATTATTTAAATCCAATTTTTTGTACTTACATTTTACCACTTGCATCAGCCTGTATTCTTTTAAAGGGATTTTATTATTTCTTCCTGTCCAATTGCACTTAAGAGAAAAAGCGTTCGTGAAGATTTTCTTCAATATTCTTCTAACAATTACTATCAGTGTATTGTCACCCATATAGCTCAAGTAATTAACCTGATATAATGTGTGATAAAAATTAATAATTGTAAATATTTTTTAAAATTGGTTTAGTAACAACATAAAATGTTTGTATATCTATCGTTTACTTTGACTAGTTTCTAATTTCATTAGAAATATTATGTGCTGCATTTTAAAATATGATACCAAAACACGTTAGTGATAAAGTACTTACGAATATCTTTTCATGTTCTTCAGATGCAAGCCAAACATTTAAAGTGTGACGTGGCAGATTTGGCCTACGTCTCTCCGAACGCTCAACGAAGGACCGGGACGGTATCGAGACGAAAACGGCTGTGCGATCGATCTCCATGGACGTCCGAATTCCAGCGGAATAGATTTATCGCGTTTAAATGTCGCGCCGCTGGGCGCGACACGAAGTTTCAGGGATAGCCGGATTCAGTGAGGAACCTGGTACCTATCTCCTGCTGCTGATTGGCGCAGAGTCTCGGGAAGAGACGCTCGGAGCAGCTATCGCCGCACGTCAATTGCGAGCAAGGCGATCGAGTCGGGATCGAGCCCGGATTCACCAACCCATAGATGCCGACGAGAATATCGAGAATACGGGACGTTCAGCAGTCTAACCTCGTCGACTCTCGTCCAGGAGATGCCTGGAGAACACCCTGGAATGGCTCGCGCCCACTCTGGCAGTCCTCGCAGTACCGTACCGTGTCGCCCCGGGAAATCGACAAATTACCGGAGGCGCGGGACTGAAGACACAAAATACGTCCCTGCTGCGAGGAACCACGCGATGGGCCCGAGCGTCGCCTAGGAGAAGATAGTTGAGGTAGTAGGGGGACGCCTCGCTTCCGCGTTCCCGAGCCGGCTCGAATTGGGTTACTGGGTCACAGGATAGCGTCTCGATAAGTTGTGCCGCCGCTAAACCCGCGGAAAATAACATAGTTGTTTTTATACTGAGGGACGATCTAGGGAAAGTCCTTTTGCCGCTTGGTAAGTGCCGATCTGGCTTCGTTTTGCGATCAAACTGTGTAACCCATTCGTGTTGGCTCGGGGTGTATTTGCGGATCCCTGTATCGTGTCGCGCACCACGTGCCCGCAGGTGTTTCCGAAGACCAGAAGTCGCTCTCCTGGGAGGAACGCGAGGCCGTGGGTCGCATCGTCGCCGATTGTCCGGGAAACGGAATATTCGGGGCGTACGATTTTCGACGATTTCATTAAAGCTTATCTCGGGACGTTCCACGGTGGGACGACGCGACGTGCCGATTGCGTTCTTCTCGCGACTTTGCCGTGATCCTCGCCCAGTCAACTTAGAAAATACGCGTCTGTCATCGGAGCTCGGCAGAATCCGTGCCGTAAAGGCTTGTTCGTCACGCTAAATCCTGTGACTGCCGAGCTCAACGCGAAAGAGAAATTACGCGCGATCGGTCGAACACCTGCCGAAGAGTATTGTCTCCGCGGCGGCAAATTTACGTTGCCGCCGGTGCTCACCGGCGGCCTGTATTCCGTCATCTCGTTAATAAACGATTGTGGTTGCCGAATTCTGCGTGGATTATTCACACTCCGAGAAACGTTCCTGTAGCGGGGAATGCCCCGCTCCTTCTCCTCACGTGGAACCCTGACCGTGTTTGCGGCTATTTCAGGTTATCGCGCAGTCCTCGCGGAATCGAGATCGTCTTGCCGAATTCGCGTCTCGTGAACATTTCGCGTGACACTCTACCGTGTCTGGCGCCCGAATTTCGTATTGTCAATCGTCTTAGTCGTTCCGATTCGAATCCGCTAGCGATTGTTTGTCCCGGGAGGACCACGTGTCGCGCGACCGAGCGTGCCCCGGTCTCCAAGCCGTAATTTCCCGTGTGGGGTTCCGCCATCGTTATTGGAAAAGGAACCGACGTGACAAAAGTTACAAAATCCTCAATATCATTACACGGAATTCTGACTTCTGGAGGCAGAGAAGCTGGTGTTGTTGAAGTAGAGGGTGGTAATTGCATTAAAATATTGTTCTGCGTTTGCCTTAACTCTTTCATTTCACTTTCTATGCGAACAAGATGTTTGGCAATCACGTCTGAAATAAAAAATATATAATTCAAGAGTATAAACTAAATATCCTTTCAGATGATTTGACTAAAGCCCGTGAAAAATGTAAGAAGGCTGAAAGTGAGTCAGAACCCAAATAGCACGCGACGTCTGTAAAACATCTTTTTTACAGTTATTTTAGGTCTAAACATCTTACGTCCTAAATAGACGTCTTTCTGGAGACGTCATTTGAACGTCTGAAATGAGACGTCTTTTTCACCTGTTTCAAAGACGTCTCAGAGACGTCTTTTTCGAGGCTAATAAATGACTTGAATTTTTTGGAGATGAGAAAGAGATTACGTTACTGTATGTAACGGATCGAGAATACGACCTCGTGGTTCGTGATAGTAGGAGCCGGGGAAACGCACAGCGCTGTGTGAGAAGGTGAAATAATGGTACAACCGAACGACACTGAATTTAAAGAAGAGCAAGTGGACTGTATTTGAATTTAGATTTGTTACTGATTGTATAAGTGAATGTAAAAATACAAAGTTGAATTTAGCGTGAGCATCCGTACTTGTACAAAAGCGGCCTCGTGTTCGACGAAGAAGCAGCGGATGACTAGCCGTTTAGCGAGAATTCGGGTCCGTTTTCGGCGATTCGGCGATTCCTCAGAGCGGTGTCGTTTGAGGATTGGTTCCAGAGAATCACGCGATGATGAAGGATCGATGATTGGAGGATCATCGTCGCGTGATCCTGTGGAATCCCGACGTCGGAGCGCGAGCCGAGGACCGGCTTCGCGTGAAGTCGCGATCGATCGATGACGTCACGACGTGACGAAGAACGGCATGTTGCGATCTCCGTAGAGCGCGCGATTCGATCGCGAACACTGTACAATGACTAAAATACTTTTTCTAAGTTTGGCTATTACATGCAATGATAAAAAAAATTTTTAAAACCCACTGTTTTTACCTTTCTCATCTGACAAGGGGAACCCAAGGTAGACGGGAAACGGATTTTCCTGAAACGTGCAGTATTTGAAGATGACGTATCCAAATGTAATTTAGCAAAGCAGTAGCGTGCACTTCTCAAGATTTTCCGAGAAAATTGCATTTGAAAATTTCCATATCGTCATAAAGAGTTCGCGTTAACCTATAAACAAGAACTGCAGTGGCCGAGGGCGCTGCGAGAAAGACTGGTAATTAGTAGGTCGCTGGTTCGAGTCTTGCTGTCGACACTTTTTTTTTCTTTCTTTTTTTTATTTTAATCCTAAAATGTATGAAATCTGTCAATAAACAATTATTTTTTAAATAGAAAATGCATGTTTTTTATTTGTGGGCATTGAAAAAATAATCGAACATAAAGATATTACAGAGTGTTATATTTATTTTATTATTGCACGTTCTTTATTAATTTATTCGGTTCATCCAGGTAAAGGACAACCGGAAAATTTAACAATGCCAAGAGGTATAAATAGAAAATAATATTCTATTTAAAAAATAAAAATAACTGTTCAAACTCTGCGATACCAGAGAAATTTTTTTGAATGTTAATGAAGTGTATTTTCCGCTAGAAGTCCTGAAAAATGCGTGTTCTTGTACAAACGCTGCATTTATAGTATGTGCTAGATGCCGAAAAAATTATTGTTTCATATGCTTTTACGATGAGTATCACTGTGGATCGTGTCATTGAATTGAATTGAATTAGAAGGTGAACCGGGCACTCAGTCCTATGGGACCATTGTACCCGGGCCCGGTGAAAGTTGGGCTACCGACTCAAATAAGGCGCTCGAGCAGGGCGGCCTCTCTGGCAAAATCCAGGAGTGCATCCACCCCGTCGGCCTTACGACAAAGGACACCTTGGTTTGAGAGCCCTAAGAGTTTACTTCTTAGGGCCTCAGTACCTTTGCAGTGCCATAGTACGTGGAAAGGGGTTTCATCCTCCTCCCCGCATCTTGGGCAGTTAGAGTCCATCTGGATACCAAGCCTGGCCAAGTGCTTACCGGTGTACCAGTGGCCCGTGGTGATTCCCACGAGCCGCCGCACCTTTAGACGGTCCATGTGACACAGCTTTACTAGGCCCTTCCACCAGAGCTTTCGTGTGCGCATGCCTGGTTCGGAATTCCATAAATGGGCAAGTTGGTTTCTCGCCCATTCTTTATTCCAGTTTTTAATTACACTGGGTGCCAGTTTTAGAGGTCTGTAGATAGCTGCGTTCTGGCAACGGGTGCCCTCACGTGCTAATCTATTTGCCTCCTCATTTCCCTTGATTCCAGAGTGACCTGGAACCCACAGAAGGTTAACATGATTACAATCAGCTAGCTCTGTTATAGTTGTAACACAGTCACGGACTAGCTTAGATCTGGTCATAACTTTGCCCAGTGATCTAATTGCCGCGCGACTGTCGCTACATGTATATATGTGTTTATTCTTGTAGCCTTTGCCGAGGTTGAGTTCAGCGCAGGCCAAGATAGCACATCCCGTGTGGCACCGCTCGCTCGAGGCCAGTCGGCGCAGTATCGCACATCTCGAGAGAGTGCGGCGCCGGCTGGCACTGCGGGCCATACGGGGGTACCGTACCATCTCCACGGAGGTGGCGGGCCTCCCCGCCGTGATTCCGCCCCTTCATTTGGTGGCGACGGAGCGGGCGATCATGTATCAGGTCGCCTGCTCCGCTCGCCGCCCTCCGGGGGTGGATCTGACGGACGAGGAGGAATCGGAGGTCGAGGTGCGGAAGCGCCAGGCCCGGGCGGACACTTTTGCCCGATGGGAGCGGCAGATGAGAGCCGCCTCCACGGGACGTCCAATCGTCCGGGCCCTCCTGCCCATTTTCGATATATGGTGCAGGAGGCGGGGAAGGTTGACCTTCCGCCTCACGCAGGTGCTCTCCGGCCATGGGTGCTTCGGAGAGTACCTGCACAGAGTGGGGCGGGAGCCGACTACGCAGTGTCACCACTGCGGCGAGGATGTGGACACGGCGCGGCACACTCTTGAGGAGTGTCCAGCATGGGCAGGGCCGCGCCGTGTCCTTAGAGCCGCGGTGGAGGGGTGGGACCTCTCGCTCGCGGCCGTGGTCGACTACATGACCGCGACCGAGGGGTCGTGGAAGGCGGTGGCCTCCTTCTGTGAGGATGTCATGTCGCAGAAGGAGGCCGCCGAGAGAGCCCGGGAGAAGGACCCGGGCTCGGCGAGGCGGGTTTGGGCGCGGGGACGTCCCTCGCGCCGGCCTCAGCCCCCCCAGTGGGGGTTGATGCCTGATGGGTCGGCGCGGGGGTTCTTCACCCCGCGTCAGCCGGTGCCCACAAGCCGGGGGGCGGAGATGGTGGTGGTGCGGGGGTGTTCCCCCCCTGCGTCGTCGAGTGGCCCCGTGAGGGGGGCGGAGGCTGGGACTGCGCGGGGGCCTTGCCCGCGTCGACGTGTGACCCCACGGGGGGGCGGAGAGGGTGGTGACGCGGGGGTGTTCCCCCCCTGCGCCGTCGAGTGCCTCCGTGAGGGGGGCCGAAGCCGTCACGGCGCGGGGGCTTCCCCCGCGTCGACGTGTGCCCCCACGAAGGGGGGCGGAGAATGATAGGGGCCGGGGCGCAAGCTGACCCCGGCCCCGGAGGGGAGTTTGCTCCCCTCGGGACGGGCCGGCACCACGGAGATAAGAATCGGTTATGGGGTGCCGGTCGGTCCCCTCTTGACAGGGCGACCACGGGGGGGGGGCAGGGCGTGCCGGAACACGCCTCCGACGGCCCTCCCTTACCGTGTGCGGCGACCTCCTGCCCTGGCCGGTGTGGGCCCCCTCTCCGGAGGGGTCACCCGCTCCGAGCGGGGCAGGAGGCCGCCGGGGGCCAGGGTGGACCGAGCTGGGGCTCGGGAAGCCCGTTCCGGCGGCCCTCGGGGATGGGGACATCTGGCGGGTCCCATACCGCCCGGTGTCCGACTAGAGTAGGTCAGTGGGGGAGGTTAACCCCTCCCCCCGCGTTCTATTGTAAGCGAGGGGGTTGCCTGTTGAATACTCGCGTGATCCGGGCACCCCCTCCATAGCTTAGGGGTGTGATGTTTTAGTGGGTAAACCACCGGGCTGGCGGGTGCTGCGCGCGCCGCCAGGCCGGGTGGAGTCCCACATAACCCCGGCTCCCCCCCAGGGTGGCTGGGGTATGCGTAACGCATTTCCTCACATAAAAAAAAAAAAAAAAAAGGCCAAGATAGCACATACTTCAGCTTGAAAGACCGAAGCGTGTTGCCCAAGTGCTAGAGATAAGCTAGTCCTGCACCTGCACCTGCTCCGGTTCTATTCTTTGCGCCGTCTGTAAACCAGACCAGGCCTTGCGGAGAGAGAAGCTCTCCAGCATTTGACTCCCAATCACACCTATTAGGGAGGCGAGTTTGGTGTTTAACCGTAAAGTTATAGTGCGGCTCACATCTATCCCCACCACGCAACATGATCCATTGAAGGTCCTGTGCGTCCAGTAGGGTCGAGTGGCCGTACCTTGATTTGATCCATCTGTTTTCCAGATGGAGTCTTAAGGCGGAACTTCTCGCTTCTTGGTCTCTCCGCCACTATGTGTGGGGGTGCGAGATTAAGGAGAACTCCCAGCGCCAGGGTGGGCGTGGTGTGAAAAGCGCCCGTGATACCCATTAGCGCCAGACGGTAGGCCCTTCCCAATAGTCTTCTGTGTGTGGCCTTCTTCATGGAGGTCCACCAGACAAGGGAGGCGTACGTCATCTGTGGTACCATGATCGCAGTATAGATCCATTTTACCACATGAGGTTTCAGGCCCCAGGTCCTAGCAAACATCGACTTACAGGCCCAGTAGGTATTGATAGCCTAGTTCGGTTTGGTTATTCAGAGAGTGCAGACGCGTAATATAGAGTGCTTTAGTTTCGAGTTGGATATTCAAATTGAGTTTAATTTAGGGCAGTTTTAGTGTTCGTAAGGTGCTTGTGGGATTTTATTCCGGTCATATCGGTTTTAAAATCAATGCAAGTACAAACCACACTAATTTGCAATTTGAAGTAGGACAATTTCATACCACCTGGTGTAGTTTGCAATTTCATTCAGGATATCTCCACACCACCCTTGCTAATTGAGATTTTTTAAAATAGTTTCACGTTTTCGCGAATAGTTTACTTATTATTAACACTAGCCGTGTTTCGTGTTAATAAAAGTTGCAGTTCGACCATTCCCGGACAATAAACCATCACCTCAGGTGTTGTCGGTTGAACCGTTCGGGATTTTCAGTGGCAAACGTATTTGCAAGTTCATACATTTTGCCCTTGCGGCTAGGGCAAAATTTATGAAACGGCAAACGACGGCATTTTTGTAGATTTTTATTGTTTTTGTTTAAATTCGGTGTAGGTTTCGTGTTTTAGGACTAGTATTTACAGTTATTATTGATTTTTCGAGTGTTTTAGGATTAGTGTTAGTTTGATTTTTGCGGTTAGTTGTTTAAGTGTTTTCATGTTTTTGTGAGCAGTACAAGGATTGTTTAATAAAGTGGGAAATTATTCGAAAAAAAAAAAAAAAAAAAAAGGTATTGATAGCCTTCTGGGATAACCTGGCGACGTGCCTTTTCCACGTGAGCCTTTTGTCTAGGGTGACACCTAAGTAACGCACCTCATCCGAGATTCGTAGTTCGGTGCCGAAAATGGAGGGGGCTTTGAAGTTAAAGCGTCGCTTCCGCGTGAAGAGTACCATTTCCGTTTTGCTCGGGTTAACCCTGAGGCTGTGGTTGAGGCACCAGTTTTGGGTTAGCGTAAGAGCTGTTTGCATTCTTCTAGCTAACAATAGAGGATGTTTCCCCCTGATTGAGAAGGAAACATCGTCAGCATAGCCTTGGACCACGAAGCCCTCATCGACCAGCTCTTTCAGGAGCCCGTCGACCACCAGGGTCCACAGTAGGGGGGAGAGGACTCCTCCCTGAGGGCGTCCCCTGTCGGCCCGGGCACACACTGTCGAGCCGTCCGCCTCGGTCTTCATGAAACGGTTCCTAAGCATGCTGCTGATCCATCCGCTCAGGGGTTCCCTAATATTGAAATGGTCCAGGGCCTTCTCTAAGACGTCGAAGGACGTGTTATCGAAGGCACCCTCGATGTCGATAAAAACACTGAGGACCGATTCTTTGTTTGCTATCGCTCCTTCGATGAAACCAACTAGGTGGTGGAACGCCGTCTCTACTGATTTGCCACTTTGGTAGGCATGCTGATTGGCATGCACCGGCGTCTGGATCGGCGCTGTTTCTCTAATAAACCTGTCGATAAGCCGTTCCATCGTCTTGAGTAAGAAGGATGTGAGGCTTATCGGCCGGAACGATTTGGCCTAGCTGTAGTCACTTTTTCCTGCTTTAGGAATAAAGACTACTCTGGCCATTCTCCAGGAGATAGGGGTATAACCTAAGGCGAGGCAGGATTTAAAAACCTCCCTTAGGCGATCAGACAGGATAGCCCCGCCTTCTTGTAGCAAGGCAGGAAATATGCCGTCCAGGCCAGGGCTTTTGTATCTATCAAAAGATTGTGGAGCCCAAAGTACTCTTTCTTTCGTGAACACCTCTGAGGCAATTCTCCAGCGATCTCCCATATTGTTCCTGGTACCAGCCGAAATAGTCTGCTGCCCCTGGCCCAACGGGGTAGATCCTGGGAAGTGAACCTCCAGCAGATGTTCTAGGAGCGGTGTATTGTCATCACCAATGTTCCCATCTGGGAGGGTGATGTCATTAATCGAGGTGGTTAGTGGCCCACTTGTAAAGACCTTGCGTAGCCTAGCCACAAAGGGGCCTCCGTTTCTTCACAGAAGCTTCTCCAGGCCGCTCTTTTAGAGGACTTTATGAGCCTTTTGAAGTCCCTCTGGGATTCCCTGTAGGTACTCCAGGCGTCCTCAGAGTTGATCTTCATGGCCCTATTGAACAGCTTTCTAGTTCTCAACCTGGATTTATTGAGCTCATTGCTCTACCAAGGGACCTTTTTGCTGGTTTTCCTTGACTTAGCCGGGCAGGCGAGTTCATACAATTGGGTGACGGCCGATTGAATGTCGGCAACAGAACACTCCGTCTCGTTGGTCGTCCTTGGGCGCACGAACAGCCCCCCCCCCCCAGCCTGGTGGCTAGCTCCTCTTTATAGAGGCTCCAGTCACAGGCCCTGGGGTTCCTGTAGGGGCCCGTCGGAACGGCGCATGCCTCGCCCTCCAGCCTAAAGGAAATGAATCTATGGTCCGAGAGGGTGATCTCATCGGAGACTCGCCAATTTTTGATAGTTTGTGATAACTTTGCAGTACCGAGAGTGATGTCAATCACTTCTTGCCTACGTGAGGTCACAAACGTGGGTCTGTTTCCTCTGTTCATAATCTCCAGATTATGAGCAGATAGAAATTCTAGAAGGGCTATGCCCCTCCTGTTGCAGTCTGAGCTGCCCCAAAGGGTGTTATGCGAGTTTGCGTCGCAGCCAATAACCAACTGAAGTCCCTGGGCTCTGCAGTCTTCCACGAGCGCTCTGAGTTCCCTAGTTGGTGGTGGTTCCTCGGCGTCGTACGGTAGATATGCCGAGCAGACTACCAGTTTGGTCATGTGGCCATTAAGCTTTATTTTGATGAGGGCGGCCGCTAGATCCCTTGAACAGTGGCTTCTTAGGCCCATGGCATTCAGCTTATTGTTAACTAATAAGCAGGCCCTGGGCCCGGCCGCTGTGGTATCTTGTATCACGGTGCCCCAGTTTGATCTTAGTTTTATCCATGGTTCTTGTATGAGGATAATATCTGTGTGCATCACTGTTATGCGGCGTCGGAGCAGGTCCGTAGCCGCTTTATAGTGTTGCAAGTTGATCTGCGAAAATACGGTTCCGCCGGAAGCCAAAGGGGCTTCCGACGCGTGCCTTTTCGCGCGGTTGGGGTTACGAGAAAGCTCCGTGAAGGCGCTTAATCGTCTGACCCCTGCTTGCGGGGAGCCCGTCCCGGATTTGCTCCGGGTCTGCTCCCTGCGCCCTTGGTTCGATGGATTCCGAGAGAGACCGGCAGCGTTTTTTGTTTGCCCCTGCGAATCTCATCGGTCCCCATCCTGTAAGTGAGGGTAGCCCCCGTAGGTCTACCCCTGCTAACGCCTCTATTGGAGGGCCCCCGAGTTTTGGTGGCCCCCCGTCCTTGGGGCACTGGGCCAGCCGCTGCGCGGTCCCCCTCTCCCACAGATGAGTTACACAGATGGGATGATATTAAGGAACACACATCCATTCAGAGGGATGAATTTATCGAGGCTGTCAAATTCATACTAGAATCCAATGTATTCTTGTTCAATGGAATATACTACAAACAGGTTTTTGGTACAGCCATGGGATCCCCGATTTCTCCGGTCATCGCTAATCTAGTAATGGAGAAACTAGAAGAAGTATCTATCTCAAAATTGCCATTTAATTTGTTGTTTTATAAAAGGTATGTTGATGATATCATTACACGTATTAAACCTGAGCAATTACAAGTTGTGTTGGACACATTTAACAGTTTTCATAATAGAATACAGTTCACTTTTGAATTAGAAAAAGACTCTAGTCTGAGTTTTCTTGATGTCAGCATAGTTAAAACTGGAAAAAAGTTGATAACTAATTGGTACCATAAAAAAAGTTGGTCTGGTAGATATGTTAACTATCTTTCGGCTCATCCGATGCAACACAAGGTTGGCTTAATTAAAGGTCTTATTGACCGTGCAATAGTATTATCTGATCCCAGATTTAGGGCTGAAAATCTAAAATTAATCAGAAACACACTTCAAAAAAATGGATATCCTGAACTTCTGTTATCCCGAATTATAAAAGAAAGGGGTTTTGAAATTTATCATCCTATTTACGTCAGTGAACGTAAAGAGGAAAGGGCCAGAAGGACTGGACCTATAAATTGGAAAAACACTGTTGTAATTCCTTATATTGAAGGTGTTTCTGAGGACATTAAAAGGATTTTCAGAAAGGTTGAGTTACACACTATTTTCAAGGTACCACAATATTTAAAGCAGTATTTTCCCACCGTTAAAGACAAACTACCGTTATTAAAGAGCCATAATATAGTATATTCTATACCTTGCAAAGGATGTAGTCAAGTATATATAGGACAAACGTCTAGACGTCTGGAAACTAGAATTAAAGAACATAAACGTAACATTTTCCTTGCACCCATTAATCATACAGCTTTGACTAAGCACTCGATGGAATTTGACCACCCGTTTGATTTTGACAATGTTAAAGTAGTGGACCATGAAACCAATTTACACCAAAGGATATTGTTAGAAACAATTCATATGATTAAACAACGTAGCGTAAATCTTAGGTATTGTGACGTGGCAGTTTTGCCAACGTCCTCCGAGACCGGATATCGGAAGACCGGGTCACCCTCTGGCAGTATAAATGCGAGATGGGCCGTAGCAAGCGCTCGCCCTGGGCACGAGCGAGACCCATGGGCGAGTACTCATATTTTTGAGCGTCGCGCCAATTTGCGCGACGCGATTTCGCAGGACCGTAGTCAGGTCCCGGCGAGGACCTGAAGGAAAGTTTCCCCAAAGGAGAGGAACGCGGTCAGCTCCGGCGAAAACTCCGGCACCGGAATTCGAGGGATCAACGCGGCCCAGGAAGAACATCCTGGAGATGCAGAGGAGGACATGCGGTGCCGTAGACGGAATCGCCGATGCCTCGCTGTCACCTCGTCCGGAGGAAAACCTGGCCAGTTTCCGGATAGGCCCGCGTCGATCGCCGCACGATGAAACAACCAATCATCGAACGCCGCTGCCGGGGAACCGAGGAATAGCCGATCGCCAGGGACCGTCGCGCCGAGGCTAGGCCCCGGCCGAACATCTATTCGCGATAGGTCGGATCGCCTGCAGGGAAAGAGCGCGGACAGGGGGGGACGCTCCGCTTCCGCGTTCCCGAGGCATCGCGTCGAAGGATCACTTCTTCGTTGGCTCCACGATAGATCAGTCGCGTATCATTAGCTAATAAAATAGTAATTAGTGCGATTCGCTGCCGGAACCAGAGGGACGAGGACTTCGAACGTCGCCGTTGCCGGGTAAGCTTTCGTCAGATTCCATATCGGTAAAAGTGATTCTTCTCGCGCTGGCTCGGTACGCGTGTTCGTGATCGCGTCGCCGAAACCCATAAGCAGCCACGAGGCTGCCGGTATTTGCGCAAACCGTAGGGCAACGAACGCGCGGGGCCAATATTATTTGGTGAGGGCCGTGCCCTATTTATTTCTTTAGTGAGGATCCGCGCGTCGTTGTAGTTTTCACGCCAACCTCGGCTCGTTCCACGGTGCGACGCCGCCACGTGCTCTCGCCGTATTTTCGCGACTTGTTCCGCCGACGAGAAACTAATTGTAACGCGTTTTCCATCTGAATTCGGGCGTAGAACGCGAGTATCGCGTACGCCGATGCTACCACCGCGTTGCTGCCGGATTCGACGCGTCTCGAAGGGGTCCGAAGAGGGCAAATCGCGCGTATACCGATCTCCCGTCACGCGCCGGCTAACCTAGAAACGCTGCCGGTCGTTGCCGGCACGGCCATTGTGAACCGGCAAATAATAAAGACTTGTTAGCCGAAATTCCGAGTGTCTTATTACGTGAGAAACCTTCCCGCCGCGGGGAACGCCTCGTGTTCGCCCCGCGTAGTACCCTGCGACCGTTCGCGGAACATCGTGATCGAATATCGGTTGTCGCAGGCGCGTCCGAACGCTTCTCGAACACGTTGGTTGCGGTAATCGCTTAGCGTGGCACCTTCCGTGCCTGGCGCCCGAAAATCTAGGCAAGGGTTCGATAAGTGACGTGCCTGCGAACAACTTTTGTCCCGGGTGGACCGCGTCTCGTGCGGCCGAACGCGGCCCGGCCTCCGGGCTTGTAAATACCCAGTGTCGTCAGGACTTTCGCCCTCCTACGACGGCCAAATTCTGGACGACGTGACAGTATGAAACGCCTAAGATACATGACTATTACGCGGCTTTACTGAATCGGTAAAGTTTTATGATGAAATTTTCTAAATGAATCCTTTTTGTTCTGGTCACTCTTTAATTGATTCTATATATACATTTATATGTATATTTTTTGTGGCAAACCATTTTATGTGTGTATTTCACTTAATTACCTAAAAAGGTTTATTGAGGTTTATTCAGGTGAAAGGTTGTAGTGAAAAATGAAAGTATTACGTTTATACTATGTTTGAAATTGCCGCCTTATCTTGATTTTGGCCAATAAATCGATACTTGATCAGCCATTGGTTTTCCCGAGTGTCTATACGTTTTCCTTACGTTTATACTTTCTTCACTACCGTGATGACTGTCCAGGCAGCAACATGTGGTCATATTAATTTTTGTAACCTTCCTAATTTAAAGTTTGTTTTGTAACACTACGCAAGTGAGTAACTTTTTTCTTTCTATAATATGGTTCATCGTTTGTTTTTTGATTTTTAATATAAACTGAAATAATTTTCTTTTCTCTCATTACAGACACAAATTTGTTTTTGTAAATCTCTTGAAAATGATCTGAATTTAGATCGAAACGTCGAGATAAAATGTTGTGATAATTTGCAAATAGTGTTTTAAAGTAGTTAACTGATCGAACCAATGCGCCGATAACATTAAAATTTTGCTTTCAAATAAAATTAAATAATATTAACCAGTATAAGAGAGGGCTCTTAAATCACTTTAGTAGTTAACTATATACACTAATAAATATAATTTAAACAAAAGTAACGAACAGGGCCGCGCGGGAGTCACTGGCTCTCATAAGAGAGGCGCAGCGCCCAGGTCAGTAATAATAATATTAAAAGAAAATATATTACAAAATCTCACGGGTATCCCAGCAGACGCAATTCAAATTCGTTTAAATTACAAACTCAAACAAGCGATTCACAGCTAGTCACAGTAACTTTACAGAAACCAAGTCGCGAACCAAACTCTGTGAAAGACAAACTCGTACTGGTGATAGCGGTTATTCCTTTGTTCGATGAGAGGGTATATCCCCCTCCGTGCGTCTCTGACCTTTTGCCTATATGTTGTTCAAAATTTTCGTTAGGGTTCTTTGTTTCGATAATACGTGCCTGTGTTCTCCAACACGTGTCGCCAAAGTCATGAAACGTATCTACCGAAAAAGAAACAACATTGGTTGTTTTATTCTTCGAAGTTGCCGGCCTTGGCTGGAGTTTGTTGGAGACTACATCACGTTTACATATTCGTAATTATATCGTAAGAAAAAATTTTTATAGTGGAAGTTCCGTGGAACGTAAAACCACTTCTATAGTTTCTAGGAAACTGCTTTATCCGCTGTTTTGTGGAGGGGCCTGGTACAAAGGTAGTGACCCTTTTCAGCCTTGGTAGGCAGTCCCTTTCCTTAAGGGAAAGGGACGCACCCTCCCAAGGCCTGATCTTGGCCACCGTAGTGCCCAGCCAGGTTTTAGATGCAGGGTTCAAACATTCGTCAAACAGGGGGGTGTCTGGCTTTCGGGTACGGCGTCCATCTCCGTCCCGGGTAGCCGGGCAGCGTAATAGCTACCCTTCTGCCGGCCGCGACTGCCTCGCTGAAGCTGGTGGGGCCCGGTAACAAGCCCCCCCTCTTTTTCGGAGGCTGCTCGGGGGTGTCGCCCGCAGGTTGCCGGTTCCTTTTAAGGCCCCGGCCCTCTGCTGCGATCTCGCCCTTGGCCTCGTTTGAGATCAGCGTCGGGCCAGGGGTCGGGCCTGCCAGAGCCAATCTGGCTCTGCGGGCCCTTTTGCTGGCCGCACCACTGCTCCTCGATTTCAGCGTGCAAGCCACCGCGGTTTGCAGGGGTTGCCCGGCTCCAAGACCGGTATCCGCCTCTGCCTCCGCGGCGGGAGCCGCCGTTGTGGATGCTGCAGAGGGCCCGGCATCGGTTGTCTCCATTTCCATGGGGACATCCTCCGCCAGTCTCACGTCTACAGCACCGGAGTAGGCTGGTGGCGTTCCCTCTGCTGAGGGTCCTACCGCCGCCTCCTCCACCTCTGCAATTTTAAAAATTTTTATGTTAATGTCTTCCATAAGAGATCCCACGAGATGACAGGAAAGGATGGTCCGCCCCCGCAGAGCCTGACTTGCGAGGGTAAGGCCACCACGGGGGGTCGCCCGGTACCCCGTGGGCATCGTTTAAGACACCATACAACCCCTGGTGCCATGCAGCCCTCGGCACGATAGCTCCCACCTTGGCTTGGGTGAGTTGGTCCGCGGCAGGGCTTTCGTTCACCCACTTACGGTTTTTAGGCCGCTGGGGGTCCCTATGGCACCTACTAACCTGGGCTACCGCCGCGCCGGGGTCGTCCCGCGCAGGCCTGGCGATGCTGGAAGCAAACACCGGCCTACGTGGTCCGGGCCCCGGGCGGCCCAGGCTGACTCTCCTATCCGCCACCTGGAGACGCGCTCGGTCGGCACTCAACCTTCCTGGGAGGCCTCGCGCGCAGGGCCCGAGGCATACACCCTTTCATTCACCCATTCGTGCGTCAGATACACTCACACATACATACTGCCAAGACACGGTGGGCCCTCCAGGCCAAGTGGATCGTGTCATACTAACACCTAATTTTGATTTATTAATAAAGAACGTGCAATAATAAAATAAATGTAACAGTGTAATATTTTTATGTTCGATTTTTTTTTCAATGCCCACAAATAAAAAACATGCATTTTCTATTTAAAAAATAATTGTTTAGTGACAATTATTATTAAAATTTATATTTTTGTTATTAACAAAAAAGAAAAAAAAAGTGTCGACAGCAAGACTCGAACCAGCGACCTACTGATTACCAGGTCTCTCTCGCAGCGCCCTCGGCCACTGCCGTTCTTGTTTATAGGTTAACGCGAACTCTTTCTGACGGTATTTTCAAATGCAATTTTCTCGGAAAATCTTGAGAACGTCATCTTCAAATACTGCACGTTTCAGAAAAATCCGTTTCCCGTATACCTTGGGTTCCCCTTGTGAGCTTATTTATAAAATTTCATCGAAATCAGCATCGACGTTGTTATGAGTTACAAACAATTAAAGATCCCAATTGTTTGAAGTGACAAAAAAAAGATTCGTCTCAGATTAAAAAGTTAAGAAACTTGAACGTTTTCTTTTTCTTATCACTCCAACTAATTGCAATTTTTTAAAACATTTTTTTGGCCATTGTTTGTAGAATTTTTTAAGATTTTTAAGTCCGCGGCGCCGTGGTAAAAAAAAAATAAAAACCGATTTTTTCGACGTTTTCTACACGAAAAACTAAGCTAACCTTACAATTTTTACGTTTTATTTATTCTATGAGTTTATTACGCTCGTTAAACCTTGAACATTTCATAGAAAAAATTTAAAAAATGAAATCAACTTGATCAGTGTTTCTACTGCCTCACGCAGTATATCAGAAAGTACATAGTAACCATATATCCAATAGCCCGGTTAGATCAGCGCGTTAAGGGTGTAGACCTTACTCACACACTCGAACTCACACACCGCTAGCGACTGTATACGTACACGAGATTGCAAGGGTTCAGTTCCTGACGTTATTCGTCTCGCTAATGTACATTTGGGACCCCTACGTAGTCACAATCGCTAGATAAAAGATCAATCTATTTCGCGAGCTCGCCCAAGTGGCCTACTATTGCGTTTTCGAGGCGTAATTTACATTATTCGGCAGCATGTAGCGGAGCCGCGAGAAGCATCGGGCGGCGCGACAGTGCTGCCACTGTCAAGAGAAGTAGGATTTTTATAGAAACGATCGATAGCTCGCGCAATGCGGGGGACACATACAATGTCAATGCAACGTTTATTATGTTAAATCAAACGAATTTAAACCCACCTAACGTCAGGAACTGAAGCATATCTCAGAAGCGACGGTACTCGGAAATTACAGCCGCGGAATTTTTCCGCTACGAGCGCTGATGTCGGTTCTTAGCATTCGGTCACCCGGCAATTCCATCATTGTATCGGTAAAACGGAGGATGACAAGTGTTGCCGGTAAGTTAGGCTCACACGCACACGTGACGTCACTACGTTGATGCTCGTTGGTGTGCTCGAGTGAGAGTGTGTGGCACAGCTCACCGCTCGGGAAGCGTGTAGGTAAAAACTGTATCCAGCTCCCCTACTGGACGGAGCTCAAACTAATTTCGAGGTCAAATATTGGTCTACACCCTTAAGGACTACGCATACCGGAGTCTCCGGCAAGCCGGAGATACCTGACACCGTTTTGCTAGTGCATACCGAGTTTTTGGAGCCGGAACGTCAATTTAGAGGGTTCGAGATGCTCGACGAAGAAAGGCACAGCGTGACGTCTGCTACCCAAAACCTAGGGGTTCCCAAAATCCGAGATGCCTTTGCTAGAGCCGGACAAGTGCTAGTCCGGCAAGTCCGGCAAGTGGCGTTGTTTATTTAAAATAGCTATTAACTAGAAATTTTTAGAGTTCTTCGTGGTATTTTAAGGTGGGGAATACGTTGTTAAGGAATTTATAAACATTATAAGAAAGAATAACGAAAAAAAAAGAATACACATCTGACAATCTGTACGGTGAAACAATTCGTCAAACAACTCAACTAAACACAGCGGAGGTTCTGAACGTTCTGGTTCTTTGCCGTCCTGAAAAACGTTGACGAAGTACGCGCAGAAAATATCCCACCAATAAAATGTTCCTTGGAATGGCGAGAAACAAACCGATGCAAAGAACATTGCTTCCTTCGCCGGCAAAACGACAATTCTGGCGGCGAAAAAAAGATTTATTTCCACCTGTACATCGACGCGACGGCTACGTACAATCTATGGTCGGAAAAAGTCTCCGTATACCCTTCAAAGTAATCCTAACCGACGATGAGTTTCTTCAACAACTTAGAAGAATCATTTTACTAAATGGCGTGTTTACAATTTTTTTAAAAATTCCTATCTGTCAAGAATTCTAGAGCAAATTATGAACATTGCTGTTTACAAATTCTTTATGTAAACCTATAAGGAAAATTTAAAATGTATGTTTAGTAAATTTGTGCCACCTACTATCCGGCAGAGTACAATATTCGAACATTTAAAAAAAAAGACGATGCACACTGGGGTATTTATTAGCCCAAAAGTTATGCTTATTTCTTCATATTGTGTTAATCTGTACACTTTGGAGAATACTTTCGTGATTGAAAATTGTTCCTTCATGACTGTTCGAGATTAAAAGCAAATATTGTAATTGGGTCGGGGTGTCGCGAGAGCATGATCCGCTACCATGGGGCCCCCCTGGTGGTTGGTTGTTGCGACGCGTCTGTCGCCCCTCCCCCCCTACATTCTTATTTTTTTTCTTGTGCGGGGCACGCCATCACATTCTTTCTGAAATTCACCGCATTGCGACTGTTCGTGCAGTAATTGTTCCGTTTGTTAAACAAATACCCAGTGTACTATCTAAACCGTGTTCCGAGGGAACGAGTTCAGTGTGAACCACCGTTGTGAATAATTGTGAAGTACCGCCAAATAAAACAATCCGACACGTGCTCGATGTACGGTAACCATGAAATGAACGACTTCAATCACATCCCCTGACCACGGCGATCGGCATTCACCGCCTCGATTTCCTGCCTTTTTGACAAGGCGATTCAGCCACCGGAATCGCGAGATTCCCATACAATGACTAAATAATGAAATTGCAATAGACGTTTCCTATCTCCATGATGTTGTAGATGAGAGAAAACGATAGTTTACGTAAGGAGCTGTGGAGCTCCCTCCTGCAACTTTTTTTTGTGCCATGCACAGCGGGACTCTCGACCCGCTCTCGAAAAGCCAGGTCGAAATTCGAGCTGAAACGCCGGACCCTACCAAAACCAAGTATGGTAAACGAAACTTGCCGGAAAGCTCGGTATGCGCGTAAGATACAAGAGCGCTTTACTATATTAGAAGCCTGACAGGCAAAAACTCGGTATGCGCATACCTTTAGGCGCTCGACTGTCAACCTGTGTATACTAGGTTCGCGCCCGGCACAAGTCTTTTTTTTTCTTTTAAGAGACGTCAAACAGACGTCTTGGAGACGTCAAAAAGTCGTCTTAGAGATGTCTTAAAGACGTACCGTTTAGTCACAAAAGACGTTCAGGAGACGTTCGGAAGCCATTCAGAGACATCTTGAAGACGTCTCACCGTCCAACAAGAGACGTCTTTAAGACGTCTCTGTGCTATCTGGGTTAGATGCATAAAAGGCACCTTTCTTGAACTGTCAAAACGACGTCTGAGAAAAGATGCCTTTAAGGACGTGTAAAAATCGCCTCTTTGGAGACATCGTTTTTACGTCAGAAATAAGATGCATAAAAGGCACCTTTCTTGAACCGTCAAAACGACGTCTGAGAAAAGATGCCTTTCAGGACGTGTAAAAGTCGCCTCTTTGGAGACATCGTTTTTACGTCAGAAATTAGATGCATAAGAGGCACCTTTCTTGAACCGTCAAAACGACGTCTGAGAAAAGATGCCTTTCAGGACGTGTAAAAGTCGCCTCTTTGGAGACATCGTTTTTACGTCAGAAATTAGATGCATAAGAGGCACCTTTCTTGAACCGTCAAAACGACGTCTGAGAAAAGATGCCTTTCAGGACGTGTAAAAGTCGCCTCTTTGGAGACATCGTATTTACGTCAGAAATAAGATGCATAATAGGCACCTTTCTTGAACTGTCAAAACGATGTCTGAGAAAAGATGCCTTTATGAACGTGTAAAAGTCGCCTCTTTGGAGACATTGTTTTTACGTAAAAATGAGATGCATAAAAGGCACCTTTCTTCAGAAATGAGTCGAACGGCTCGAATATTCGAGTCCTCACAAAACTTCGATCTACTCGAAACTGAACTTTCAGCTCGAACAGATCTTTAGCAAAAACCTCAAAAAAATCGAAAAAATGCAGATTTTACATGGAAGTTTTAAATTGACTACCTCTATATTTTTACAGTACCGATATATTATTATAAGTGTCGTTCATGAATTTTTTCAGATTTTTAAGAGAGGTGCGCCATTGTTAAAAAAATAAAAACCGATTTTTTTGACGTTTTTCCCGTGAAAAGCTAAGTTGATCTTCAAATTGTTATATTTTATTTATTCTGTAAGCCTATTAGACACTGATAAACCTTGAACATTTCACAGAAATAATTAGAAAATGAAATTAATTTGATTAGTCGCAGTGGCTCAAGTGGATGAGGCCCGTGGCTACGATCTCGTGGTCCCGGGTTCTCGAATCCCCCCGTCACCTCTGAAAAAGGTGAAAAAGGCCTCTAAATTTAAAAAAAAAATTTGATTTAGTATTCTACTGTGTCAGCGCATAACATCAGAAAATATTAACGTTGTTTAAGCGCAGTAGTTGCTCAGCGTACTTTTTTTTTAAATTCCTAACTATGTAATAATCAATGCTCTAAATTCTAAAAGATGCCTGAAAGAACTCTAAAAAGACGTGTAAAAGATGCATAAATGAAGCCTAAAAAGACGCCTAAAATATGTCCAAAAAGACGTCTTAAAGATACGTCTTTCAGGTGATTTTTAGACGTCTTTACGAGGCATCTTTAAGACGTGTTAAAGACGTACAAAGACGAGCTAGAGACGTGAAAACGGTGTGCCAAAGACGTAGCAGACGTCTAAGAGACGTACTTACATCTTGCGGCAGGCAACTTTCAGACCTCCGGCAGTGGGTGTTGGGGGCTGTCCACTGTCGGAGTGGGGGGGGGGGTGGGGATGCACTAGAGAAGCTCCCTATTCGCACTCCGCCCGGTACCCTGGTCCGATCGCAGAAGAGGGACCCCAGGGTTCCCTCTCTGCCGTGTAGTGGGGGGACCCACGTCTTGGATCACTGCCGTGTCCCAACTTGGGTTCCCCCAGGGGCCGCGAGCGACATGTTCTGGGGGGCGTGTCGTCCGTTCCGGTGGTCCCCGGGTGGGGGGGGGGGGGGTATTGCGTGGGTGACCTGTGCAATGCCCTTGTAGATGCAGTTGACGAGATTGGGGCGGCGCGGCGGCGCGCCGCCATAGCAGGGGGGTGGTCCAGTAGTTTTCGCTCACGAGTTCCTGGCCACCCCCCTGACGCTTAGGAAGGTCACCGTAGGGTTTTAGTGGGTAGTCCCCTCCCATGGCAAATGCCACGGGCAGGGGGGAGTGCCACATATCCCCATCCCTCCCCCAGGAGGGGCGGGGAATGCGTAAATGCATTTGCCTACGTTAAAAAAAAAAAAAAGGCAACTTTCAGACATATTTTAGATGTCTTTGTTCTGATTGGGTGGGAACACCTAAATATCTCGGTTATTATTAGTCGTACAAAAAATCTCTACAGAATAATGTTGTACTGTTTCAAAGGGCGAATTTGATGATGGTAAAAATTTTTTCTCAAGCGCATTTTTTTACAAGATTTCAAGGTCACCGATATTTTTTTTAATGGAATCATGTATTTTTTTGGTCATATTTTTATAGAGAATAAAATGACAAATTCAACAACCTATCATAATGTATGATTCGGCTCATCTGATCTCAAGATGTTTACAGTTTACTTACGTGTTCCGAAATCATATGTCGTGTTCAAAATGATGGCCATCGGCATTGATGCAGTACTGAAGTCTCGTAATAAACGATCTGTATGCGTTTTCTATTTCCTACGGCGTAAGTAAAACACATGCCCTAGTAATTCTTTGCCTCATATCTTGTGGCGTCGTAGGTTTTTCCTGGTAAACAATTTTATTGGTTACGGAGTTACCGGTTTGCTTAAACTGTTTTACAATAACAGAAAATGCGTGGACTGAGGGACAAATACGGGCTGGAAATCTTTCACTGTATAAACGAACTGCTTGTCTAAGGTATTGCTGGCTTTCATCATAAATGAAAAGCATATCAATTTTCTCTTGTACGGTATAACGCATTGTAACCACTTCGAAGTTTAGATTAGGATTACTGAAAAAGGAATAAGATATTTACTCCAATAATCTACGGTACATCGATTGTCGCTATCAACGACGCGTATCATAATAAACATAGGTTTCAGTATGAATTCATGAGCCAGTATCTGTACCACAACGATAGGACATATTAATGTAAATATCTTGAGTCTTGAGATCAGATGAGCCGAATCATACATTATGATAGGTTGTTGAATTTGTCATTTTATTCTCTATAAGAATATGAATAAAAAAATTGATGATTCGATTTAAAAATATATCGATGACCTTGAAATCTTGTCTACAATTAGACGTCTCTAAAACGTCAGAAAATGACGTCTTTAAGACGTCTGATTTGAGACGTTCAAACGACGTCTCCAGAAAGACGTCTTCAAGACATCGCGTGCTATTTGGGATAATATCTGTACGCCCAACGTTGGATATTCGTTGGCAAATTAACATAATTTTTCGTCGTTGGCCCTACGTTGGGGATTTGTAGGCTAAATCACCCACCATTCCACAACAAACTCCCAATCGTTGGCCACCGTTGGCCAACCATAAATGCTACTAGGGGTGGATGGCGGATGGGCCGGGGAACTTGGTCAACCTTTACACGAAGTGTTTTGGTTTGGATATCATGTTATTTTTGTAAGAAATGGCCAGATATTCGGATTCATAGGCGGAAGCTAATTTGCAGAAAATAGCATGATGCATCTCACTTAAAACACGCACAGTATATTGCAATAATGTTACACATAAGTGACTGATTTATTTGTGTGGTGTCCTAAGTGTTTTAAGGAATTTTTTTCGGGTTTTTCGATTTTTCCTGTTGGTTTGGATATGATATTGTAGTGTTTTCCCTTGAAATGAAATGTCGAGTTTGAACTTGCTGCCTCTTCAAATGGCAAAGCTAGAATTCTCGTTGAATTACAAGTGTTTTAAGGAATTTTTTTCGGGTTTTTCGATTTTTCCTGTTGGTTTGGATATAAAAGACACCTGATTCCAAATTTTCAAGTTTCTAGCTTGACTGGAAGTGGGTTAGAATTAACATGATCCTATATATATTTCAAGAATTATGCGTTCTTGGCGTATTTATATCTCAGGTTCCAGGCTAGGTAGAAAGTTGCTTTTTACATGAGAGTTAGTTGATATTATATCTAGCTCACATACAAATTTTGATTGACCTCGGTTGCCGGGGAGAGCGGCAGTGGCGGTGCCAATATGGCTAAAAAGCGCTTAACTCTGGTTCGAGTTCGAGATATACTACTCGGCAGTTTAGAGGGGGCGGGAGGGGAATTTGGTTCGCGCACTGCGTTGATAATATATAGATAAGTATTTACATATCACTGAGCTGCGAATCTTTATACAAAATAGAAATTTTATACCTAACTGGCAACAAACCGAAATGAAACTTCATTTGCTAAAATTTTTAAATAATAAAACAATATTTTTAGATTCTTCTAGATTTTACTGTTTCATAAAATCCGCAAAAGAGTTCGTAGAATGTTGTTATTGAGGATAAAATTATATAACTATATTATTGCTAAAGCATAAGTCTTCTTCAACTTGACAAATATCTTTTATTTGACAAAATGGCTTTTCCTATCCCAGACCTTACTTTTGTTTGCCATTTGCCCAAATAAATTAAATAAGTCCAAAAAGTCACCATTTTAAAGTAAACAAAATAAATAAATGTCTCGATTATACAGCGAAATTTTATTTAGAAGTAATAAAACTTTGAAGTGAAGGTTTTAATACGTGTGTTGAATTAATGACGTAAAATGTATATCGTCATTGTATACTTGAGAGTTACGTAAATTTTATCTTACGTAAGATAGTATTAGTAAGGTTGCTTATTCCGTGGTAGTGCATGATGGAGTAAAGCGTGTCATGCAAAGAACATACAGTAACCTCTATTCTATCTGCCAATGGAAGAAGTCATGTGACATTTATGTGATACATTATATTAGTATGCGTTGCGTGTTCTTCAGAAGTTGCTGAGTAGTTAACTAACGTATACTAGATTGTTTTGATTAAAAGTAGCAAAATTCGAAAAGGTAGCGCGCTACCACCTAATTGTTTTTAGGTTAAGTTTTTTGATACATACTTAATAAAGTATGCGTGCAACTATTGCAGTTTTGTGCGTTTTCCTCGGTTGTTGCAGTAATGTCGTGTTTTTGGAACTTCTTGTGAAGTAAGTATATAATATTTAATTAGTCGTATGTATACATAAAAAATTTCTTATGAATAATACGCAAAAATTACATTTAATTGCAGATACTTACATATTATTAACGACAAAAGTAATAATATTACCGTTTTTCAGAGATGATCCTGGTTGTGGAAATCTTATCACGTTTGTACAATTCCTTTTTATATCGATAGAGGGATTTTTATTCACTTCAAAATGTGGAAACGTAAAACCCCATATAGGAGTAAAGGACTACTTCGTATTGGTGACAATGTTTTTTATCACAAATGTTTGTAACAATTATGCATTTGACTTTAATATACCTATGACTCTACATATGATATTCAGAGCTGTGAGTACACAAATTCAAAATACTCTGATATCTAATTAAAGATATTCAAATCTAATTATTATTTCATATTGTCTTAGGGTTCTCTGATAGCAAATATGATTATGGGTGTTATTGTATTGAAGAAAAGGTATATATTTAGCAAATATTTATCAGTGTTTATGATTACTCTTGGAATCGCAGTTTGTACAATCGTTAGTGGTAAACAAATCAAATCGTTGCAAGCTAAAAATGTTGAACAAGTACCGACAACTCCATGGGAAGATCTATTTTGGTGGATATTGGGAATATCACTAATGACCGTTGCGTTACTTGTTTCTGCTAGAATGGGTATTTATCAAGAAGAGTTGCATAAAAAGTATGGTAAAAATCCAAGGGAGGCATTATATTATACGGTATGTCAAATTCGCATTGTCACTCTCCTGTCAAATGTGCAAAGAATATCTAACATTTATTATCTTTTCAGCATTTATTGCCGTTACCATTCTTCTTACTATTAGCACCTAATATTTGGGAACATTTTACTTACGCAGTTACTTCAGAACCATTACAAGTATCAATGCTAAACATACATGTGCCAAAATTAATTCTATACCTTATAGGAAACATTCTTACGCAGTATCCTTTTATAAATATGCAAATACTGTTTAGTCAGTACAGAGAGGTTGAAAAATTGAATTTACCACACGTGACATAACCTTAATAATCAATTTAGATACGTGTGCATTAGTTCTGTTTATGTATTAACAGCAGAATGCACATCTCTTACAGTGACTTTAGTAATAACACTAAGGAAATTTTTATCATTACTCTTCTCCATATTATACTTTCAAAATCCTTTTACAATCCACCACTGGATTGGTACACTGCTAGTCTTTGTGGGTACAGTGATATTCACAGAAATAATACCAAAGATTGCAGAAAGTTTACATCTTAAGGAGAAAAAGAAAATACAATAATAAATGATACCACGAATGGAACAAGTAAAACTTTTAAAAAACGTTTAAATTAGAGTTTATTCCAAGTTAGATATTTTAATAAACATTAATTTCGTATACTATCTACTTTTTGCAAACACTTTGTACATTTACTTACCTGTCTTTTATTTTTTATTCAGCTATTGAAATAATAAAAGTATTACGTGTAATATTAATTCCAAACTACACTTTACTTCAGCCTTTAAGTTAATACAGTTAGCCAAATCTGTTTTCAGCAAAGACTATACACGGGTTTGGTGGTGAAATTCGCCCCCGACGAGTTTTTAATCGAGCTTTGGCCATTCGATAGCATACCCAAAAAGCCCCCCTCTACCAAGTTACAGCCTCATATCTCATCTTTAAGGGTAGTTATTGAGGAAAATCGAAAAACCAGTTTTTGGACCATTTTCCCCATTTATTGAGAGTTAAAAATTCTGACACAATTTTGATACTAAGCCACGTATTAGGTATCATTTTCAGATTTTTCCGTTGCAAACTCTGGTTGTAAAACACGAAAATTCGAAAAAACGCAGATTTTATATAGAAATCGAAAGAGCACTACTAAAGATTTAATTTAGCAATGCGATATTATCGTAAGTATTATGCTCAATTTTTTTCAAATTCCTGAGTGTGGTGCGTCCTAATTGAAAAAAATAAAAACCACTTTTTTCGGCGTTTTTCCTAAGTTATACTTATCTTTTCAGAATCTTAAAAATATATTATGTAATATTAAACATTCCTATGTTCAGAGAAATATTTTCTAGACTTTAAAACTTGCGTAGTACAAAAAACGAAAATAATACTAAGTCGTTATATTCGAATATTTCGAAGATACTTTTAACGGCTCCGGTTGGTGCAGCGGCTATGGTCTCCGACTGCGGAACCGCTATAGTCCAGTCAACGAAAAGTTGTAGAGGGAAATGGAAGGAACACAATTTTTTACTTTGGGACTTTGTTTGGACTAGTTAGGAGATAAACATACTAAAAGTCCCTACTCTTAGGAGGTGAGTAGGATGCAGGGGGCACGTAGAAGGTCTCGTTTTCGGTTTTTCGCTTAAATCTCGGAAACTATGCGTCCTAGTGATAAGACCACTGTATACAAAATTAATGCTGACAAAATGTGCCACAAGATTGATCGCATTCAGTTTTTCGCTATCTCACATAGTTTCTGAGATATTCGTTCTGAAAGTTCACTAATTTTGAAAAAAAAAACATCTTTGCCTCACGTTTTGTGTCTTATTTGAATAGCTAACTCTTCAGCCCTGCGTCCTACGAAAAAGTCATGACAAAGGAAGTTGTTAAGCATTAAATTTCCTTCAAGAAGATATGATATTTTACTATTTTAAAATATCTTCAACCGTTCAAAAGTTAGAGCAATTTTAACTTTATGTGTAAATTCCGAGATTTTGCGGAAAAACTTAAGTTTCGTATTTTTCGTTATTCCACTGCTCTAACTCTATATATAATATAAGCCAATATACCTTACTATACAGGGTGTCCCAAAATGACTGCGTAAGCGGGAAATTTGAGGATCCTTGGGTCATTTAGTGTAGGCTTTGAACAATTTTCTGCCAACTCAAAGAAACGGTGACGAGCCCCGACAGAAAATTATGACAAAAATTATTCGACGGATAAATATCTCGACGAATAAAACTATTTATTCGATACTCGTCGAATAAAGATACATTTTGTATTCGAACCTCCGTATAACGAATAAAAAGTATTTTATCTTTCATTCGTTATTCGAAATTTTTATTTATATAAACATTTTGCCCAACTCTGCGCACACATCTTCTACTAGAACTCTTGAACCGTAAGACATACGGGGATGAAATTCGCACTAAAATTCATTAAAAAATTATTTCTATCTACTGATAATTATTGTAATAAATATATATTTTTGCAATAATTTTTTAATTGATTGTTTAAATTTTATGTCTTAAAATAATATTTAAAGTTGTTTAGTTGTTACTTGGTTAGTATTTATGTAGACAATTTAAATGACCGATGTCTTTGGTTATAAATTTCCTTATATTTCTTGACATTTATCCTTCATATCATGAATAATTCAAGAAATACAGACTTCATAGCCAAAGACATGGGTGATTTAAATTATGTGCAAAAGTACTACCCAGATAGCACAGTACGACTTTAAGTCGTCTTTTTTTCGACTTTACGTCTCAAAAAGACGACTTTTACATATCTGTAAAGTCGTCTTTTTTACGGCTGCAGGGAGACGGCTTTTTTTCGTCTTATTTTTGCCGTGAAAAAGACGGCTTCAATGTGGCGTTTTTTACATATCTGTAAAGTCGTCTTTTTGGAGGCGTCTTTTTTACGGCTGAAGGGAGACGGCTTTTTTCGTCTCATTTTTGCCGTGAAAAAGACGGCTTCAAAGTGGCGTCTTTTACATATCTGTAAAGTCGTCTTTTTGGAGGCGTCTTTTTTACGTCAGAAATGAGTCGAATGGCTCGCATATTCGAGCCCTCATAAAACTTCGATCTACTCGAAATTGAAATTTCAGCTCGAACAGATCTTTAGCAAAAACCTCAAAAAAATCGAAAAAATGCAGATTTTACATGGAAGTTTTAAATTGACCACCTCTATATTTTTACAGTACCGACATATTATTATAAGTGTCGTTCATGATTTCTTTCAGATTTTTAAGAGAGGTACGCCGTTGTTAAAAAAAACAAAAACCGATTTTTGACGTTTTTCCCGTGAAAAGCTAAGTTGATCTTCAAATTGTTATATTTTATTTATTCTGTAAGCCTATTAGACACTGATAAACCTTGAACATTTCACAGAAATAATTAGAAAATGAAATTAATTTGATTAGTCGCAGTGGCTCAAGTGGATGAGGCCGCGGCTACGATCTCGTGGTCCCGGGTTCGATTCCCCCCATCACCTCTGACATTTTTCTCAAGTGATATAAAACTGGTAGTCGCTCGGGTGGTTCTCGGAAACCCACCTTAATAAAAACTGTGTATGTCGAAGCCCAAAATAAACCAACAGGTTTCAAAAAAGGCCTCTAAATAAAAAAAAAACTTGATAGTATTCTACTGTGTCAGCGCATAACCTCAGAAAATATATTAATGTTGTTTCCAACAGTTCGGTTGGGTCAGCGCGATAGTATCTCAGCGTTCTTTTTTTTTTATTCCTAACTATGTAATAATCAATGCTCTAAAAGATGCCTGAAAGACCTCCAAAAAGACGTGTAAAAGATGCATAAAAGAAGCCTAAAAGGCCCCTAAAAAGACGCCTGCAAGATCCCCGAAAGATGCTGAAAAACTGTCTCAAAGACGTATAAAAGATGCATAAAAGACGCATCAAAGACCCTAAAAGACGTATTAAAGATGGCAAAAAGAGGTCTTAAAGCTACATCTTTCAGACGACTTTTTTAAGAAACAAAAAGACGTCTGTAAGTCGCACAAAAGACGTATAAAAGCGGTCTGTAAGACGTAACATTTGTAACAAAGACGTGTCAAAGACCAATTAAAGACGAGTAAAAGACAAAAAAAAGTCTTTACGTACGTCTTTAAGACGTACTTACAGCTTGCGGCAGGCGACTAAAAGACGTATTTAAGACGACTTTGTGCTATCTGGGTAAATAAGTAACAAGTAAACAATTTTGTTCCCGGGAAAACAAACTAACGCCTCAATATTGCAATTAGAAGTTCAGAACTGGTTGATTATGTTTCCTAAAAGTCCAATCTAGGGTACTCCTGAGCCCAAAATCCATATTTTTACGTTGTCGGGGAGTAATTTGTAATAATCGGCAGCAAACTGTCCGCCACGAGTCGAGTTTACGCAAATGTAAGGGTTCCTGGGAAAACAAACTGACGCCTTAATATTGCAATGAGAAGTTCAGAACTGGTTGATTATGTTTCCTAAAAGTATAATCTAGGACGCTCCAGAACCCCAAATGCATATTTTTACGTGGTTGAGGAGTAATTTGTAATAATCAGCATCGTACTGCCTGTCACGTGGCGATTTGTGAAAAAAGCTACCTAATTGTAGTTTGTCATAGAAAATTAGACCCACACCACCTATCGGGCGAAATTGTTACTAATCAGCTTCATCTATCCCACCTATCGGTCGAAAATCGTACTACTCTGCTTCGTCTAATCTCCGTTCGTACAAATTTAGCGTGACGATCAACTCCGTCAAGGTCAAATCTGTGCGCACTCCCTTCAGCATTCATTGACTGGACTACTAATGACTTTTCGGACCAGTTGTTTTTCCGCTTCCTAACCATATGATTGTTGTTAAACCATTGTAAAAACATTTTTTAACTATGTTTAAACTATTTTTGAATAATTTTTCTGTGAACTATGAGCTGTGAACATTGATTTATTTAGGTGTTCCAATATTTTTTGTGTACAACAGGTTTATAATACGGATAGTAACTTTGATGATTTAAAGATCTTCTTCACAGGAGCATATCAATTATCGCAAGCTGTTTCATATTTGAAATAATCTAAAATAATGGATGAATATAATAATAACATCAACTTCTGTTATTTAGTAGAAAATGATAATACAGTATTGTATCGACAATCGTTCGAAACACGGGTCCGGCCAGGAACGATTATCCGACAGGCATACTATTCTTTGACTTTTGCCGAACGTAGAAACTTGACACCCAACCCAGATAGCACAAAGACATCTTAAAGTCGTCTTAAAGTTGCCTGCCGCAAGACGTAAGTACGTCTGACAGACGTCTGCTACGTCTGTGGTACGTCGTTTTTACATCTTTGGTACGTCTTTAATAGGTCTTTGTTACCAAACTGTACGTCTTAAAGACGTCTCTCGCACGTCTTTTTGACATCTTAAAGATGGACGTAAAGACGTTTTTATGCATCTTTTACACGTCTTTTCAGGGGTCCTTCAGGCATCTTTTAAGCGTCTTTTTACGAGTCTTTCCGGCATCTTTTAGGCATCTTTTTAGGAGTCTTTCAGGCATCTTCTAAGCGTCTTTTAAGCATCTTTTAGGCATCTTTTACACGTCTTTTTATGGGTCTCTCAGGTGCCTCTTTGTTATCTGAAAGGCGCATCAAAGATGCCTGAAAAGCGCCTAAAAAATGCCTTAGAGAGGCCTTGCAGGTGTCTTAGGGGAATGTTAAAAGGTGGGACAAAACAAATTACTAATTAATTTCTTTATTGCCACAATAAAATTGAAACATTAAAATAAAGTATTGTATTTTAAATATTAACATTGACGCATTTTATTAATGCAACATAAAATACACTTAAATACTAAAAATAATAATGTATTAATATTAAAGTAGTAACCTTAAAATATTAAAATATTTCATAATTAACATTTAAAATTAAATAATTAACATATTATAATTAAACGTAAAATAAAAGGAGCCAAAGTGGTGCCTCTATCGGCAGTAGAGTTATAATTCTATGTATTTCATAAGAAGCAATATTTTCTCATGATTTTTGTTTCGATATATTCGTGGTATTATTTATCGGAGATGTTTTCGCTTTTAAACGATCCACCGCTCTCCTCAGCCATAACTGCACCGACGTCTCATAGATTTTCTGGTCCCCCAGTATTTTTGCTTTTCCTGCTGCATCTTGAATAAGAATTTCTTTGATTATTAATTTGTACATGGACAATAATTATAACAATAACATGTAAATAAGGGTTATAATTACATATAACGAGGCTAGCCATTCGATGATCTCTGAATGATTTTTTTCCTCTTCGGCCCAACCAGCTGTAGGACAGAGCCAGTTCGTCGCTCATCAGCATGGTCAGTGCTCTTCTACAAAAGTTGTAGCTGGCGTTGCCTCCTATTTTACTGATTTCTTCTACCTGAAATAAAAAGTTGTTAGCATATGACATTCTGCATGTTAACCTGATACGGCAAAAATTTTATGTAAATAAAAATTCCGAATAAACTGGGTTTATTTATAACATTATTCATGGCGAGTCTTCGAATAAATCCTTCGAATAATTTTCTGCTAGGCCGACGAATGCGTCGGTAGCCGTGGCCACGTGATGCAATGAACACGGTCGGGCAACCCAGTCAGGTATATTGGTGTGTAATGTGTGTAATTCAATTGCAACATTTATTCATTTTTCATAATTTTTTCATGAAAGTGGCGCCAGCTAGTTCGTGGCGGATAGTCACGTGACAAAACTAGCAAATAACTAGAATCTTACTAAGTTAACTAGAAAGGAACTAGAATCTACTAGATTTTGGGTCGAAATATGGGTTTGCGATCCGCGGCTTTTTGTCCTTATACGAGCATATTTTGAGCTGAGTGAGGGCTCATTCTAAAGAGGAAGGTTAGATGCAGCGCGCTGTGCCCCATCATATCAGTCAAAAAAGTCTTTTAGTGGCAGAAAAATACATTGGAATCTGCGGATATATTCTCGATTTTTTCCCCTACTTTGGACATTCATATTATTAGATATAAACATAATCTCATTAAATCAATAGCTGAGTGTGCTGCCTGTAACCTTCCTCTTTAGAATGAGCCCTCACCCAGCCTAAAATCTACTGAAATAAGGACAAAAAGCCGCGGATCGCAAACCCATTTTTCAACTCAAAATCTAGTAAGATTTTAGTTCCTTTCTAGTTACCTTAGTAAGATTTTAGTTATCTGCTAGTTTTGTCACGTGACTATTCTACCGCATTAATAGTGTCATTTTAATTGGAAGAACGCCACGAACTAGTTGGCGCAAAAATGGACATGTTTTGCAATTGAATTACATACCGATATACCTTTTTTTTTTTTTTTTTTTTTTTTTAACGTGGGGAAAATGCATTACGCATACCCCGCCCCCCCCTGGGGGGGGAAGCGGGGTTATGTGGGACTCTCCCCGACCCGGCAAACGCCGGATCGGGGCATACCCACTAACGACCCCACGGTGGCCTCCCTGAGCTAATTGGGGGTGGTCGGGATCTCGTGAACGAATGCCACCGACCACCCCCACCTCTTGGCAATGAGCCCCATCCCGGGGGGGAGAGAAGCTCCCCCCAACAAACCTAAACCCCTAGTAGGACGCCGTGCGGGCCACCCACACAGCGTCCCCCATCCCAAGGGTCGCTCGGCTGAACGACCAGAGCCCCAGCTCTGGCCGCCCGCGACCCCCGGAGACCCCCTTCCTCGCTCGGAGGGGCGGGCCCGAAGGGGCCCCACCCGGCCGAGGGAGGAGGTCTCCGCACGCACTAAAAGAAGGAAGAAAGAAGAAGAAGAAGGGGGAGAGGAGCAAGCGCTCCACCCCCACGAACCCCAGCCCAATCCCACCCCCCAGTACACCCCTAATGTGGGGTGAAGCCGGCGGAGCGGGCAGGCAGGGTGCAAACAGGCACCCAGCCCACCCGCCAGCCGGCCAACCCCTGGGGGACTCCACAGTCCCCCAATGGCGGTGGTGGGAGTTGAACAACTAATCAGTCCCACCACCGCCATCACGCCTACGACCCCTCACCGGGGGCCGCCGGCCTCTAGGGGGACGTCCCCTAGAGGCCAATCTCCTTGCAGAGAGGGGGTCGGCCTCGCGCCCCCTCTCCGCCGCCTCCTTCTGCGAGATAACGTCCTCGCAGAAGGAGGCGATTGCTCTCCACGACCTCTCGCTGCCGACCATGCCATCAACTATGGCCCGCAGCGAGAGGTCCACTCCCAGCACCCTTCTCAGGACTCGGCGCGGCGCCGACCACGCCGGACATTCTTCAAGCGTGTGCCGCGCCGAGTCCTGTTCCTCCTCACAGTGATGGCACTGCGTCGTCGGTTCTTTGCCAATCCGACGCAGGTACTCTCCAAAGCACCCATGGCCGGAGAGCACCTGCGTCAGACGGTAGGTGAGCCTTACCCGCCCCCTGCACCAATCTCCCAGAATGGGCAGGAGGGCCCGGACAATAGGCCGGCCCGAGTTGGCGGCAACAACCTGCTGCCGCCAGTGGGCCAGCGTGTCCAACCGGGCCTGGTGCCTAAGCACTTCGACCTCTTCCCCCTCCGGATCAAGCTCCCCGCGGCGGATGGAGCAGGCCGTCCTGTAATGGGACGCCCACTCCTCCGCCACCATCTCAAGGGGAGCCATCCCCGCGAGGAGGCACGCCGCCTCAGCGGAAATGGTGCGGTAGCCCCGTATGGTCCGCAAGGCCAGTCGGCGCTGCACGCGATTAGTATTCGCTAGGCTGCGCCGACTGGCCATTAATTGCTGTGACCACACTGGGGCTCCATAAAGGATTTTAGACCGCACCACCCCCGCATAGAGGCGACGTGTCCTTCCATCGGGCCCCCCGATATTAGGCAGCAGCCGCCCAAGGGCAGCTGCCACCTTCTCTGCTCGAGGGGCCGCACGGTCGAAGTGCTGTTCAAAGCACCAGCGGCTGTCGAGGGTCAGGCCGAGATACCCCATCTCGCCCTTCACCTCGACAGAGGCATCACCCACCTGGATCCGGAGCTGGGGAGGCCGCCGGCCCCGAGGCAATGCATGCAACCACATCGCCTCGGTCTTGCCGGCGGAAATCTCCAAACCCAGCCTCCGGATCCCACCGACGACGCAGCCCACCGCTGCAGTCGCCAGGCTACTGGTCCTCCTCCACGTCTCCCCCTCGACGACAACTAATGTGTCATCCGCATAGCAGACAACGTTGACGCCAAGGGGGAGAGAGGCCCGCAGCACCGCGTCATAAGTGAGGTCCCACAGGAGCGGCCCAAGGACCGACCCCTGCGGGACACCGCGGTGCATCTCCTCCCTCCTCATTACACCGTATCGGCCCGGATACTCAAACCACCTGTCCCTCAGGTAGTCCCGAAGCACAGCCCGGAGGTAGGGGGGCACCTGGAAATAATCCAGCGCCCCCACTACCTCACCCCAGGGCAGGGTGTTGAAGGCATTGGTGATGTCAAGACTCACCGCCAACAACACCCTGCCCCGAGCGACAGCCTCACTCCGGAGGGTGGCAAGACGACCAATCGCATCGATCGTCGAACGCCCCCTCCGGAACCCAAACTGGCTGTCGCTCAGATCGGGACCACCACGGGACAGGTGCTCGACGAGGCGATCGGCAATGATCTTCTCAAAGATCTTAGCCGCCTCGTCGAGGAGACACAAGGGCCGATACGCAGAGGGAGAATCTGCGGGCCTTCCATCCTTACGGAGGAGGACCAACCTGGCGACCTTCCACTCCCGGGGGAAGGTGCCCCGGCTCAGACAGGCATCCAATACCCGTCTGAAGGCCGGGGCTAGGACGTCCACATACCGATATACCTGACTGGGCATCAAGTTGCCCGACCGTGTTTATTGCATCACTTGGCCACAGCTGACGACGCGACGCCTTGGTCGGCCTGGCAGAAAATTATTCGGCGGATTTATTCGAAGACTTTCCACGAATAATTTTACGAATAAACCCGCTTTATTCGAAATTTTTATTTATTTACATAAAGTTGTTGCCCATCTCTGCTGTTAACTAAATGAAAGATAAATATATCTCAGATATTTGAAGTGTATTTATTACAGTAATAAATTTTACTTACGGCTGCATCGAATGTTTGTTTGTCTTGCAATTTAATTTCCAAGAAGTCCATTTCCTGTTCTGTCTTTATAGGAAATATCAATTCCGGAAACGATGTAAAAAATGAAGACTGTATGGATAATGTCGCTGCTGCCTGTGCTGACGCCGTTAATTTAGTTACATCGCGTTGCATTTCTTCCATTTTTCCCAGAACGTCCGTCATCATTATTCTTAACAGATGATTCTGCTTTACCAGTGTTCGCAGTGTTGTGCTGATTTCCTGGCTGTCTTCAGTGACTGAAAATGAAATATATTGTTCATGAAAAAAGATTTTCTAATTACGGTAATACTTAATGTTCTATATGTAGGGTGCTTCTTTTTGGATTTACATACCGATCTTAGTTGTATTCACCCGGCTCGTTTCCGGCCGAGCAGGGTATCTGGGAAAATCACTTCTCTGTTCCTCTGTTCGCCTCCTTTTTGACTCGTCTCCTAAGCTTAGTAGCGATTGAGATATTGAATGATAATCGCCGATTTCCTGGCTGTTGTCAGTGACTGAAAATGAAATATATGTTCATGAAAAAAGATTTTCTAATTACGGTAATACTTAATGTTCTATATGTAGGGTGCTTCTTTTGGGATTTACATACCGATCTTAGTTTTATTCTCCTGCCTAGGGGGAGAAGGCAAATGTGTTACATCGTCATCCGACGGGTATTCGTCCTCAGAACTGCAAGCCCACAGTGGTGGCACAATTTTTCTTTTTTTTGGACTCCTGGATGTTCAATGTCAGACTGCAGGTCGCTCGTGTCCTCGGCCGTCTTCGCCTTGCTCCTCGCTTTCGCGTAGTCGTCTAGAAGCATTATATAATAATTATTATTTTAATTGTACATGTACGGCAAGCATGTCAAACACGCGGCCCCACCAAAAAATTTGAAAATGATGATTTTTTTGTAGGTTTTACGCTCCAAATTCACCCTTTTGCAAGTGAATTTCACCTTTCTGTAAATCAATTTTACCCTTTTGCAAATCAATTTCATCCATTAAGAATATTTAAATTTAATTATTTATTTATTTTGATTAAATTATATATATTGTCACGTCGCCCAAATTTCGCGTACCCGTCGGAAGGACGGAACGTCAGCGACTCCGGGATTTTACAGGCGAAACGCCGGGCCACGCTCGGCCGCACGATGCGTGGTCCACCCGGGACAAAAGGTATCTCGCAGATTCGGATCTGTCACGAAAGAAGCCGTTAATGGAATCTACTTTCGGGCGCCAGACACTCGGTAGTGTCACGCAAATTGCGAGATAACGGCACGAGGCGCAAACGACCTATCCGAAACTGCGAGAACCACACGATATGCTGGATGGCTCTAGAATGGGCACAGGATTCTACGTGGACGAAGTACGGAGCATTTCCCGCGGCGGAAAGGTTTCTCGACGGAAATAAGGAACGAGAGAATCGGCTGTAATAATTTATTTGTCCGATGCACACGACAGAGCTGCCGGTGAGAGCCGGCAGCGGAAATTTACAAGCCGGCGCGTTCACGATTGTTACGAATTCGACGAATTGCCTAGTAATTTAATGGAAAAAGAGGGCGGTGTGCAAGCAGCCCGCTTCGGTTAATTTGGCTTGCGAAAGGAATTTAAGACTCGCGCAGGAAACGTGGAGAAAAACGCAGAAGCTCTAATGCGTGATACGTACAAGAACGTAGACAAAAGATACGCGGAAGCGCTAGTACGTGATACGTACAAGAAAGTAGATAAAGGATACGCGGAAGCGCTAGTACGTGCTACGTACAAGAAAGTAGACAAAGGACACGCGAACGCGTATTCACATGATACGTAGTATCGATTTAAGATCCTTGTAACGACTGCCTCGTGGCGATTCTTCTCGCGGCGAGGAGGCGTAAGAGTAGGGAGCAGATGACGATGCGCGACACCTCGCGAAATCTTACTTCGGTTACTTATCGATCTAATAATTTGAGCAGAGATGGCGTAACTAGTGTCAACGGTAACCCGTCTAGCGTAAACTCGGCGAGGTACAATGATCGTCATCAGCTCCGTTGGCGAAACTCTTCGATAATCCGAAACATACCGCCTGCCTCGTTCTCTCAGAACGAAAACAATGAAATGCTAAAGTGCAAAGAGTACCACATGGTAATACTGTATAAAAAGGGTGGTCGGGACCGCCCGCCATGACAGGCCATGGCTCTTGAGGGGCGGCCGACGTCGCAGCCTTAAAACTAGATACATTAAAGAAGTCGGTACCACACACCGTGACAAGCCACGGCTCTTGAGGGTGGCCGACTGTTAAGCCTAAACTAGTAGCTACAAAATCGACAGAACGGCGCTACTGCAAGAGCGTGATTGGAGTTGCGGTTCGAGAGATAATCGGAGCAATCCTAAGGGCTAGATAAGCATTATTATGGACGAGCCGAAGCGGTAGCTTCGACCGGCAACAAAACGAGTTGAGTGATAGGACGTTGCAACGTACCCGATGGCGTTTTTAAAGTAACCACCCGTACCAACCCATCTGCCCCCGGATGGCAGTTAATCACACGACCAAGTTTCCACTTGGACGGTGGTAAATTTGGTTGGCGGATAATCACTAGGCTACCATTTTGGAGATTAGGTAATTTTTTATCCCATTTGACACGTTGTTGGAGATGATGTAGGTATTCATCCCGCCATCGGTGCCAAAAGTGTTCGAGCAGGTTTCGAATCCGTACCCAACGCGACAAGAGGTTTGGGTTAGACTCATAAACGGACCTTTCAGGGAACGTTAGTAAGAGGCCCCCCACTAAGAAATGACCCGGTGTCAAATAGTCGAGATCGTCCGGATCGTCAGTAATAGGGGCAATTGGGCACGAGTTTAGACACGCCTCGATTTGGCACAATAAGGTGAAGAACTCCTCATAGGTGAGGGTGTGTTCTCCCAATACGCGCTTCAGGTGTCCTTTGACACTCTTTACCCCGGCCTCCCATATTCCACCAAAATGTGGAGCACCGGGAGGTATAAACCTCCACGAAATGGAGTCGATACTTGTATCTTCGCGAAACTCGGCAGATTTCATAGAATCACGAACCACTTGATTAATTTCGCGTGCAGCCCCTACGAAGGTAGTGCCGTTGTCGCTGAACATTACAGCTGGTAAGCCGCGGCGTGACACAAAACGTTTGAGCGCGGCCAAGAACGCTGGAGAGGAATAATCGCTGACCAGTTCGAGGTGTATTGCGCGAGAGAAAAGACACACGAACAAGGCGATGTAAGCCTTGTGGGCCTTGTACCCCCGACCCTTAGTAGTGCGTACAAGATAAGGACCCGCGTAATCGACCCCGGTATTACTAAATGTTCGGGTAGGGTTGACCCGGACGGACGGTAGATCGCCCATTAGCTGCTGTGGCGGCGCAGCACGTTGACGAACGCACGTTACGCACTGCTTGATAACCGTCTTCACTACCTTTCGAGCGGCACACACCCAGAACTCTTGACGAAGAGTAGCCAAGGTTAGCTGAGTGCCACCGTGCAGACAGCGGCTGTGGCAATGCCTGGCTAAGAGTTCGGATGCGCGATGTTGAGGGAGCACAATGGGGTGTCGCGCACTTTCTGAGAGGAGAGCGTGACGAAGTCTTCCTCCCACACGAATGATTCCACGTTTATCGAGAAGAGGATTTAGCCGCCTGAGCGGACTGGTCCGTGGAATTGGCTTGCCAGCCCGCAGAGCCTGGAGTTCAGCCGTATAGTAGGCTGACTGTAAATACATTGCCCAGAACTCCTTGGCGGAGTGGAAATAGTTTCGAGTGGTATCGCGTTGCCGTAAGAGGTCGCAGAAGCGAAGGACGATACCGGTGACACGCAACAATTTTGCCCACGAAGACACGAGGTCTGGTAGGTCAGCTAACGGGGACGACGCTGAATCTACCTGATCGGTCTGAGTAACGTGCACTCTTCGTTCAGGGAGCTGATCCCGAGGTTCTTGAAAACTGGTTGCGGGCCAGTCTGACGAGGGAGACTGTAACCATACAGGACCATTCCACCAAAGATCGTGGTCTCGTAACTCCACGGGATTTAGACCCCGAGAGGCACAATCCGCTGGATTGTATTGAGAAGCTACATGATGCCATTTCGCCGAAGGCATATTGGTCTGAATCTCAGATACTCTGTTAGCTACGAAAGTGTTCCAGGTAGTTGGGTGCTTACTAAGCCACGCAAGAGCTACCGTGGAGTCACTCCAAGCGTGCACCGAAGCTCTCTGGAGATCGAGATCTACAATGACGCGATTCATCAGTCGCGAAAGTATTAGCGCGGCGGATAACTCTAGACGTGGTACACTTAGGGTTTTCGCCGGCGCGACCTTTGATTTAGCGGCAATCAATGTAACCTTGGGAGGACCGTCACGCCCATTAACTCGTAAATAGATAACGGCAGCGTAGGCACGTGTAGAGGCGTCTGCGAACCCATGAAGTTCGCCCTCCTCCCCAACATCGCGGATACCTAACCAACGAGGTACGTGAAGATATTGTACATCGGGAAGAGAGGAAGCATACGACGACCAGCGCGCAGCAAGTTCCGCAGGTAACGCGTCATCCCAATCGATACCGGATAACCAAAGATCTTGCATAAGAATCTTTCCTTGAATCACCGTAGGTGCGATCCAGCCAAGTGGGTCATACAGACGAGAAATTAGTGAAAGCACGGTGCGTTTCGTAAGCACACTCGACGTTGGAGATAAGAACGAGAAGCGAAAAACGTCTTGCATCGGAAGCCACGATATACCGAGCACCTTCTGCTGCTCGTTGTCAGAAGAACCAGGGCCGATAGGACGAGCAGCGTTTTCAAGGGGATTTCCTTGGCGAAGGGCTTCACTATTTGTTGCCCATTTGTGCAACGTGAAACCTCCCTTTTGCATAAGGGCGATCAATTCATCGCGAATCTCCTTGGCGGAGGGCTCGGAGAACGCGCCAAAGAACGCATCGTCAACGTAAAAATTGCGTCGTACCACGGACTGTGCACGGGGATACGCTGCCCCTTCCCAAGTAGCACTCGGATGTCCGATGGACGTCCTAAGTACGTCCGTAGTCGGACCTTCGTACGTCCCAGGGACGTCCGAATCATGTCCGTATGTCCGAGATATGTCCGATATATGTCCGATATACGTCCCAGAAATGTCCGAATGAGGTCCGTGTTACAAAGTGTGACGTACATAGGACGTCCCGTGCGGACCTATCTGGGACGTACGTGGGACGTATCTGGGGACATACGGACGTTATTTGGACGCTCCTGGTACGTACTTGGGACCAATTCTGGGATATAAGGACGTTATTAGGACGTACGGCTGGACATATTCTGAACGTTAACAGGACATTTACAGGACGATTATAAAATATGGTTTATGCATATTAAAAACTACTAAACAATATTCATTATTAATATTTATCAATATTTATTATTAATATTAATTATTACAAGGACATGGTTTAGGTACATAGGTAATATACTTAGGTATAATACAAACATATTTATTTATACCTATAAAAGTTTTATAACTATAAATATATACATTTATAACTAAAATACATAATAAAATATACATCTACGAATAAAATAAAAAAATATATAACTAAAAGCAAATATAATATAATATTTATAATATTTATAACTAAATACATATATTTATAATTATAAATTATTTTAATATAAACATAAAATTTATAACTTATTTAAAAAATATATAAAAGGTAAAAATAAACAGACCAGCGTGTACAATCAATTTAAAAAGAAAAACAGTGGCAAGTTTCTTCGAAACAAAAATGAAATAGCATTACAGTCGGTGTGAAAAGTATTCGTACACCTTTTAAAAACGAACAACTTTTTCAAAATTCGACCTAACAGCTTGAGTTTTTTTGAGACGTTAGAAGGATTAGTTTACTAGCTAATATATAAATAATTTTTTTTTATTGTTATTGGTCGTAATTGCGAAAGAAAAAGTAAAGGTCACGATATTTAAATTTTTTATCTGTGCCTGTAGTGAAAATTTATAAGGTGCATTTGGTAGGTATAAGTAAGTTATATTCATGTACAAAGTTTCATTGAAATCGGTTGACGCATAAAAAAGCTATGGGCAATTGAAACATGTAAAAATCTTTGAATTTAGGGTTTTCGAATCATTTTGTAACGTGTCCGGTTTTTCCCGTGTTTGCGGCGTAATCCTCTCGTGCCTGAAAAGCTCGCCGTGCCAGGGTGACAGTCGGCGAGAGGACGGCTAAATCGCGTGTGTCGGGAATCTAGGAGCGGGTGTGAAAGAATAACACGTGTTTCGGTAAGAGGTCCGCGGTCGTCGCTCGTGACCCCGGGCGCCACACCGCCAACACCCGTTCTTGTGATCGGGCCGTTCCATCCCTCGCTCGAGATGGACCCGCGGCGGAGGTGCTGTACTAGGTTGGCTCCGTGTTCCCTCCGGCGGCAGGGTTGTGGTTGTCGCCTGGCCCGGTCGAGCCGGGGGGTTGGGCGCTCGTACCGCGCGTCCTCTCCCCAATTGGGGAAAGAGTTCCAGTGTTACGGTCCTCGGGTTTTCTTCTCCGCCCTCCTCCTGCTCGGCCTCCGTGGCGGAGGGTGGCGGGCCGACTTGGTCTTGTTTTTCTGTGGCCCAGGCCTCCAAGAGTTTGAGTGCCTGCCTGGGGCATCTGGCGGCCCCCAGTGCTCGGCACCGGCAGATGGCTCCGGCCAGTTCCGGCAGGGACATTTTATGCTGGTTTTTTGTCTCCGTATCTGTGGGACGCAACTGGCTGGTGAGAAGAGTTTAGCTCACGTCGCGATGGAAGGTACGTTTTTAGGTCGCTAATATGTGCTTTTCCCGAGGTCCCGGCCTTCTTCCGTGGCCAGTTGGTAAACGACCGGTGAGAGTTTTCTCGTGATTATGGCGGGTCCAAGAAATTTCGGGACCAACTTCGCGGCTATGTGGTGGGCCGCGGACGACAGGACGCGTTGACGCTTCATAACCCGGTCCCTCACCTCGAACTCCTTTTCCCGGTGTCGCGAATTGTAGTAGCGCGCCTGTCGATTGTACGCATCCTCGAGGTTCTCGAGAATCCAATGCCGTAAACTCGGCAGACGCGACATGCGACCTTCCCACCTGCTGGTCGCCGCAACCTCCAATTCGACAGGCGGCTCTACGCTAGCGCGCTCGCATTTGGCCGGTCGCGGTTCTCGCCCGAAATTTAAAAAGGCTGGGGAAGCCTGAAGTACGGAATGTTTCGTCGTGTTGTACGCGAATCGGAATTTCGGCAAATTAACGTCCCAATCTCGATGATCCCTCCCGATATACGCGACAATCATCGTTTTTAGGATACGATTCACGCGTTCGACAGGATTGGCTTGCGGGTGGTACGGGGGAGTAGTCGCGAGCCGAATGCCGTACTCGTCGGCAAGATCTCGCAGACATCTGTTCGCGAACTCGGTACCGTTGTCGGTTATTAGTACGTCCGGTGTACCCCATCGCGAGAAAACCAACCCTTCTAGGGCCTCGGCAATTTTCGGACCGGTCGCACGTCGGAGCGGGGCGCACTCGATCCATTTCGTGAACAGATCTTGGATCACGAGAAGATACGCGTGACCGGACTTGCTAGGAGGGAACGGACCCATTATATCGGCAGCTACTACTGTCCATGGCATGTCGACTCGGCGCCGACCCATCAGCCCGGCAGGGAGTGTTTGCTCCACTTTCGTGAGCTGACAGGTAGTACAGCGTCTTACGTACTCGACAGCTGTTCGATACATGCCCGGCCAGTAATAGCGCGTCGCGACTCGATGATAGGTCTTTTCGATCCCTAAGTGACCAGATTGTAAATTATCGTGCGCCTCCTGCAAGATCTCGGTTCTGCGTTCCTCGGGGACGACTAATTTCCACTCGTCCCCATCTTGTCCTAAAGTTTCCGCGATAAGGGGATCGGTTCGACGGCAAAATAGCTCCCCGTTCCGAATGGACCAGTCTTTAAATTTTTCCGGGTTTCTCTCGATTTCCGCGAATTTCTCCTCGTACCACCTCGCGCGTACTGCTGCCGCGATGTTCAGCTCTCCCCCGACAACTTCCTCCCCCTCAAAAACGCGCGAGAGTGCATCCGGCACTTTATTCAGGGCACCTTGCCGATATACTACTTGGAAATCGTATTCCAGTAGCTGCAAGGCCCATCTCGCTAATCGTCCCGATGGATTTTGCAATTTCCGCAACCACCGTAGGCTGTTATCATCGGTAACTACTGTAAATTTGTACCCTTCTAAGTACGGTCGAAACTTTTGTACCGCCCAGACTATCGCGAGACATTCTAATTCCGTCGCGGAATATTTTCTCTCCGGCAACGTGAGAGAACGGCTTGCAAACGCGATAACTTTTTCGACTCCCTCGATCTCTTGCGTTAACACCGCGCCTAGTCCTACGGTACTTGCATCCGTTTGCAGCACGAAAGGTATTTCGAAGTCAGGGCACGAAAGGGTTGGTGCGGTGGCTATCATATCGCGTAGGGTCTCGAAGGCGGATTGTTGACCGTCCTCCCATTCCCACTCCCGATTTTTCCGAAGCAAGATGTTCAGTGGTTCGGCAAGTGTGGCGAAACCCGGAATAAATCTCCTGTACCAGGAGGCCATCTCGAGAAAACGCCGCACCTGTTTCACGTTTCGCGGCGGGGGGTACGATATTATCGGTTGTATCTTCTCCGCGTCCACTTTTAACCCTTCTCGGCTGACTACGAAACCTAAGTACCGGACCTCCGTACGGCAGAATTCGCATTTCTCGGGATTGATTATTAGACCGGCGCTTTTAATTTTGTTCAATACTCGCGATAACCATTCTAGGTGTTCCTCAAAAGTTTTAGTGACGATAATTATGTCATCTAAATACGCGAAAGCATGTGGCTCCATTTCTGGACCTATTAACCGGTCTAATAATCGTTGAAATGTCGCCGGTGCTCCTGTCAATCCGTACGGCATGCGGCGAAAATGAAATAAACCCTTTCCCGGGACCGTGAACGCCGTGATTTCGCGACTTCCCGGCTCGAGAGGGATTTGAAAATACGCTTGACTAAGATCGAGGGTCGAAATGTACTTTGCCGCTCGCAATTTATCCAATATCTGCGTCATGAGCGGTAACGGGTACGCATCTTTCCTCGAAACCTCGTTGACCTTTCGAAAATCGAGGCAGAAACGGTATTTGCCATTTGGCTTCTTCACCATTACGATAGGACTTGACCAGCCACTTTGCGACGGTTCGATTATGCCGTCCGCCAACAAGGTGTCTACCTCATGGTATATTGCCTCCTGTACTTTAGGAGAGACGGCATAATACCTTTGCTTTATCGGCGGATGGTCGCCTACATTGATTCGGTGGCTGATCAAGTCTGTTAATCCGGCCATCTTTTCGAATTCGGGCAACGTGGCTTCGAGGAATTTCGCCAATTGCTCTTTTTCGGCATTATTTAAAATTTGTAGACCGCAGCATACGGTGGTGGCGGGGGGTATATTTTCGAAAGAGAACCTCTCATCCGGTCGCGCTGCGAAACACCATTCAGCGTTATGGTATTCTGCCACGATGCCGAAAAGCGCGATCGTATCCGTTCCCAATAGGAGAGGGGTCACGAGATTATTCAATACGCGCGCTGTTATTTTCCGCTCGACATTTCTAATTTTTAACACGAAACGCGCCTGTTCTTCGGCACGATCGACCGCTCCCGTGGCGAGGAGGAAATAACAAGGTCTTTCTGTTTCTTCAATTTCAATTTGTTCGTTCGGCGCGCGTTCTATCACGGCACGACTTACGAACGAAACCGACGAACCTGAGTCTACTAGGGCGCGCGCGGTAATTTTTCCGATTTTCGCATCCAGGGTTAATAGAGGCGGCCCCTTTCTTCCCCTTTCGATCGCGATACGAGCCGATATCAATTCTGGCGTGGTCGCTCCGGCTCCCCTGAGCGACCCCTCCCCCCGTTTCCCGTCGGCTTATTACACCTCTTGCAGTTTCGGAGCGTCACCCCCTCCGCCCCGCATCGATAGCAATGCAGCCGCGGCTCCTCCCGACAATCTCGCGACATATGCCCGGTCTTACGGTAATTCCAGCACAGCAACAGCTGACTGCCGCTCGCGCGTTGTTTTTCGCGCGGTGGTTCTCGTCGGCTGCTGTCGCGCGCGGACGGCTCCGATCGGTGCGGTGGGGGGCTTCGCTCTCGCTTCTGTTTATTCGGGTCGGCTCGGTAGAGATCGCTTTCCCTCGGCGCGGCAGCGGAATAATTTTTCGCGCGCGTTGCTCGCGGTTCGCGATACCCTGGGCCGGCCCGACGCTCTCCCCGGGTGCGGTAGGGGGGATTCTGCTCCGAATCGTCGCTCTCACCGCTACTAACGGTATTCACGGCATTGGCGTATTCCATTCCGCCGTATTTTCCCTTGCCCGGTTGTTTTTGGCGGGAGTGGCGACTAGGGTCGTACGCGAAATTCGGGTGTACCATTTCCGAAGGTTTGGGGTTCCCTCGCGCGGTTTTCTTGTTTTCCCGCTCCGCATCTAATAACCCTTCCTCTAGCTCCCTTACTGACGTCATCAGGGCTAACGGTATCCCTTGTCGTACTTTTGCGTTCGCGCCCCAGTAAACTTTTCTCATCTTCTTCGCCTCTGTCCACGGGGGGTCCAAACGTTTAAACATCGCGCGCATTGCCACGATATACTCGCGCAGCGGCTCGTCGTCTCCCTGGTGTCGCTCTCTTATATTTTTTTCTAGTATTATTCGGTATTCGGGGTTCCCAAAGAATCGCCGATACGCGGCAACGAACTCGTCCCAAGTCGCCCACCCGGCCTCCGAGGTCTCGTACCAATGCGCCGCTATTCCGTCTAGGCATACCGGTAAACAACGGAGAAGTTGGGCATCCGTAATATCGCAATATTTTCTCTCTTGTTTCAGGCGGTCTAAGAAGGCTTCCGAATCCTCCTCCGCCCCCCCCCCGAAAATTTTATACGCCATCGTCGCATCATTTCCGCGATGGGCTTTCCGCGGTACCTCAGCGCGGTTGGTACAGACCCGGAAGTACCGGCAGGACGACCGGACGGGTCCTCCACCCCCGAATTTTGACCTACCCGCGATCGAGGGGGAGGGACGGGGAATTGACCGCGCAATTCGGGTACCGGTATTTTAATATCCCTCGGCGGAGATCTACTTCCCCCTGCCTTCTCGTCATCGGAGGTGACATACGGTATTTCGTCATCCTCGAAGGCATCGCCGTATACGGATCGGTTATCCCCCTCCTCCTCCTCGTCGCGCCAGGCTCTTAACATCGTTTTTCACGAAAGTTGGGGATTTTCGATTTTCGACACCCGATACTGATAGGTGGACCACGCTCGGCCGCACGATGCGTGGTCCACACTGGACAAAAGGTATCTCGCAGATTCGGATCTGTCACGAAAGAAGCCGTTAATGGAATCTACTTTCGGGCGCCAGACACTCGGTAGTGTCACGCAAATTGCGAGATAACGGCACGAGGCGCAAACGACCTATCCGAAACTGCGAGAACCACACGATATGCTGGATGGCTCTAGAATGGGCACAGGATTCTACGTGGACGAAGTACGGAGCATTTCCCGCGGCGGAAAGGTTTCTCGACGGAAATAAGGAAAGAGAGAATCGGCTGTAATAATTTATTTGTCCGATGGACACGACAGAGCTGCCGGTGAGAGCCGGCAGCGGAAATTTACAAGCCGGCGCGTTCACGATAATTACGCGACAGGTTTTCGGTCGCACGCGCTCTTCTCCTTCGATCGCGTCGAACCCGGCAGTTTTACAAGATGGAGAAGTAATTTTACAAAGCACTTTTGGCGCGGAAGAACTGCCGAATCCCGATGGAATACGCGGTATAATTGCTGGATCGCTCGCGCTTCGCCGTCGGACACGATACGGACCGTTGCTACGTCACACCGGGGAACGTCTCGAAGATAGCGTACAATTAATTCGGAAAATCGGCAACGATACGGCCCCCCGCGAGTTCGCGCCCTCGCGTTACCAACCGGCTCGCACGTTAACCGATCGACGACCGTTTTCCCGTTCACCAAAATATGGCCGACCACGCGGCACGGAAACGGCGTCGTAATTTCGCGACGCGAATAAGGACCTCGCGAAAACGTTACCGAGCCAACACGAAAAGTTCTTTAAATCACGATAATAAGGAAGCCTGACTGGCGCTTACCAACGGCAACGAGGACGACAGCAGATGGGCGGCAGTTCGTCCTTTCTCGTCCCTCAGTATGGCACGCACTTTTTGACTTATTATTTCGTTTCTAATTCAAAGTTTCGCGACTGCTCGGGAATGTGGCCAACGACCCAGTGGCCTACTTTCGGCAGGCTCGGTAACGCGGAAGCGAGGCGTCCCCCTACTCCCTACCCTATTTCTCCCGGTTGAGACTCGCGGACCTATCGCGCGGTATCTCCTAGCAGGATCGCATCCTGTCGCACGGGATCCCTGGCTCGCGGATTTTCCTAATCGCATTCGCCGCTTTTCTGATTGGTGCGGCGCCGGTTCGTGAAGAGTAGAGTCCCAGCCGCTCCGGTCGTGGACACCTTCTTTTCCGGGCGAGGCAGCGACGGGGTCGAGGAGGTGTTCGTCTCGTGTCCACTTTCCCTCGTCGGTGCCTCCAGGTTCGTCGACCCGGGCTCGATACTTCCTCCGATGTCTCAGCACGAAATCCTTCCGGAGCCAGTTCCGATAAAGCCTCGTACGGCGAGAAATAGGGGCCGGGCTCCCCTGGAGCCCGGTTTCGGTCCTGTGAAATTCACGTCGCCCAAGTGGCGCGACGCTCAAAACGCGTTAATACTCGCCCTTGGCAAATCGGCATGCCCAGGGAGAGCGCTCGCAAACGGCCGTTTCGCATCGGCACTGCCAGAGGGCGGCCCGGCCTCTCTTTTTAGGGATCGAGGGACGTCGGCAAAACTTGCCACGTCACAATATTTATTTAGACACACGTGAACGGTGTCATTACTCTACGAGGGAAGACAACACTCAATACGTTGCAATAAATATGTACTTTCATTTCTAAAATTTATTAATCAGAAAATGGCTACAATGAATATATACATATCTACACACAGTTTTCGTAATTACTTTTAAATAAGTATTTAATGTAATACACTTTATTTGTAAGAGGGTGAATATGATTTGCAAAAGGGTGAAATTAATTTGCAGAAGGGTGAAATTGATTTGCAAAAGGGCGAAATTGATTTACAGAAAGGTGAAATCGACTTGCAGAAGGTTGAATTTGGGGTCCAAAATCTGTACAACTGGAATTAATGGAAATGCAGTGCGATTCCGTATTGAAACAGAAATACATACAGGGTGTCCCACAACTACAGCGTTAAATTGAAATGGGAGGTTCTTTGGGTCATTTGAAGCGACATTTTCCTTAACAAAAATTGCGCCCGCGGCTTTGTTTAGAAGTTATTAACGAAAAACTTTTTCACTTACCGAAGCAGCTATTTTTAAAGATCTTCACCTCAAACTGTTTCCACGTAGTTTGAGGTGTTATCGTATTTTTTATTGCATTCCGTAATTTATATTTGTCGAGCAGTGGCCATCTGCATATAAGACCGTCGAGCCAGTTAGTTGGCACCGCTTCCACCGTCCCGTCTACCACAAATTGCACAATAGTCCATGTCCTTGCCTCCATTGTATGTGTATTTCCTAGGAATTGAAAAGTATGGTAAAATTTAGAGACTAATTTAAACATATAATTACGATATATACATCAGTGGGAGGACGAAGTATTTGTACACTGTTTTATCGCGCCTTTCCGACTGACTGACGTTCAGAAAGGAGGGATATTTTGGAGAAGTTGAGAGGAATGATTGAGAACTGAGTGGACTGTATTCAACTGGTATGACTGGCTAAATGTAACGGACAGGTTCGAATTAAATTTTATGAGGGAGAACAACAGAGTGAATATTTGAATTAACAATAACTTAACTATATTTAAATATTAAGATACAACTAAATTAAGAGAGTGATTATGACTGAACACGTGCTGGCTTGAATAAATTAATTTGAGACCTGTCGTGACTTTATCAGCTGATCGATTGCGAGCGAAAAGAGAGCGAACAGCTGTTGTCCTTTGGTTTTATTGTCTCGATCCTTCAGGAAGTTCGTCACTCGCCGGTGATTCCGGTTGAGCGTTCTGGAACTTTCCCGAAGGATCGAGACTCGGTGTGGCCAATCACGCGCGTGCAGTGCTGCCCGCGCGAGCCTCGCATGCACACGCCACGTGCGTATGGTTTTGAGGCACCGCATGGCAGCTGACGTCACGCGGCAACGAAGCAGCATGGCGCTCGAGCGCGCCAATCTCGAACAGTACACCGTTTAAAAACGAATAAATTTTTCAATATTCCACCCAACAGCTTGAGTTTTTTTGAGACGTTAGAAGGATTAGTTTACTAGCTAATGTGTAAATAATTTTTTTTTTAATTGTTATTGGTCGCAATTGCGAAGGAAAAAGTATTTTGTAAATCTAAGTAAGTTATTATGTAGTACAAAGTTTCATCGAAATCGATCAAGGTTGTTATGAAATATAAATGATTGAATATAGCAAAAATTGTAAAAATCCGCGATTTAAATGATTCGCAAACCCTAAATTCAAAGATTTTTACATGTTACAATGCCCTTAGATTTTTTATGCGTCAACCGATTTCAATGTAACTTTGTACATGTATATAACTTATTTAGATTTATAAAATACATGTTTGAAATTTTCATTACAGGCACAGATAAAAAATTTAAAAAACGTGACCTTTACTTTTTCCTTCGCAATTGCGACCAATAACAATTTTACGAAAAATTATTGGTAAATTATTTGGAATGGGCTTCTTTAATATGGAAAGCAAATCGTTAATCGCGACATGTGAAATATTATGTTTTACAGCCCATTCCGCTAAACTGTCATGAACATTTGTACCACTACTGTCTGGTAATAAACCGCGCATTGACTCGGTGAAAATCGAACTTTCTGTAGTTTCTTCACACTGAAGATTTTGTACAGAAAGTTCGTTTTCAATTTCATCATCTGACGACGAATCCAAATAAACTACATTGTTATCATTCGTATTTATGTCCGATGAAGTAGAAGCTTCTTGATGAGAAGCTTCTTGATGGAAAACTTGTTGATGAGAAGCTTCTTGATGAGAAGCTTCTTCATGAGAAGCATCGTACGAAAGACGCGATCTTTTAGCACGCATGTAATATTTACGAATATCCATTTTACCGGTCATTATTGAATGAATGGAAATTAATGTACGATAAATACTTACCTGAAATGCCACTGACGGATTTCACCTGCACACTTGTACGGAGTGGTTACAGCTGTAGAAGTACTTCACACTTAACACAAATCGATGCGCAACGATGTGCAGTAACGAGAACGTGTAGAAGACTAACCATAATCATGGGATGTAGGCCGAACCCCATCCCCCGTCTCGGCTACCTGAGTTCCCCTACTCTGACGTACTCAATTTTTCGGGCCCCTAATCGAATCCCGCGCGGAGTGATTCTTTTTCGTTAAACACTTTGTTTTTATTCTTTCGAAACCATACAATTGTTGTTACGACATTTTAAATATATTTTTAAAGGGTTATCATTATTTTTAAACTGCGGGTGGAATATATTAAAATTGGTATAACGGACTCTTATGACTGATTTAATGTCTTCCAAATATTACATAGTTAGAAATTTAAAAAAAAAGAATTATTAAAAAAAAAAGTACGTATATGACGGGGGCGCGAACCTAGTACACACAGGTTGAGAGACGAGCGCCTACCGCGCTGATCCAACCGGGCTGTTGGAAACAACGTTTTCGTGCGCGCGCGCGCGCGTGTGGCCGTTTACTCTCGCGAAGATTTATCAAGAAATGAATATCGCGCTTCTGTAAAATGACGATCGGCTGAGGCTTCGTAGGCAACGCCGAACGGAGAGAGCTCAGTTCTTCGTAGTGCAGCCTTCTGTTATATTGTTTTGTGACCTAAATAGTGCGTGTAAGCTGAGGAGTTTATTCAAAGACTGCTTTACTTTTCAAAGTAAGTACTTATTTAATTGATATTATTTGTTACCGTTGTTGACCGTAACGAACTAACTTTACAATAGTTGCGCGTTCTAAACTAACAACGACAATGCTATATATCCTACTTCCGACTGCGAACCCTCAATTTTCTACTCGTTACTCGACGACTCTCAGACAACGACTGACTACTTGACTACCCCAACTCATCCCTCTCATAATGAAAACTTGGTTTTCCCCAGGCTTGTCCTATCCACACTTTTCGCCATGCCAAAATATGGGCATGAACATCGGCATGGGCCGAAGGCCAATCGTCGCTCGCAACCCAATGCGGTCAATGCCGCTTTTCCATTTTATGGCCTTTTTCCGGCCCTCGCCGCGTAAACGTCCTAATAAAGTATACCTATCAAGTCTACCTCTTAAGGGGGGAACCTTATGTAAAAAAAAAAATTTTTTAGCATTTTTTTTTTGCATAAATCGATAGAAAATTTCCTTATGCATACACTAAAAAAGTTTGAAAGCGATCAGAGACGCTTCGTTCCTACAAAGAAAAGGAAAAGTGAAAAAATGATTGAAGAAATGATACGTCGGCGGATGTAAAGATAAAGAGGAAGATCTGTTCTATGGCCCCGGAATCGCAGATTAAGTAATTTAAAATGAATTACGATGTTTTCACAATTTTTCTGGTACACAAACTTTAAACGCGTTTTTCTCGAAACGCAAAATTTCGCACGCGGGACAACGTAGCGCTTAAACTAATTACCCGATCTTTATGAAACTTGGTACATAAATTCTATAAACAATTGGCCTCAGCATGACGTTCTCCGATTTTTTAATTTTTTATTTAAAATAAAGTTATTATCAATTATTTATATCAGAAAACACGTTTTTTTCTTCATAACGTCGCACTTTTTGCAATTTGGAAAATTTAAAAAAAAGAAGAACGTCATGCTGAGCGCTTATCATTTTGTTCCCTGTACAATGTCCCGCGCAAACACGGATTGCCAACTTCAAGCCGTTATTCCACGCTTATTATTAACAATTAAACTTTTAAAAAAATATTTTTTGTTATACTATAACATGAATAAATGATACCTGAAATTTCAAATCAATCCATGCATTACATTCTTTAAAAAAAATTCTTCAAAAACAGGCCATTTACATAAGGTTCCCCCCTTAAAACTGTATACCGGGTGCCCAAATATTCCCGATACCACATACAGTGGGAGGATAAAGTATTCGTACACCTTTTAAAAACGAATAACGTTTTGAATATTCCACCCAACTGCTTGAGTTTTTTTGAGACGGTAGAAGGATTAGTTTACTGACGTCGTCATTTTGTGGAAGACATCGTATGCTTGTTTTGTACTCGCACATCTGGCATTGAACCAAATAGGTTTTCTCTAAACCTTTCCGATGATATCCAACTATTTCGAAATGTTGGGTACCACAATCCATTTTCGAATGTTCTCCAAGTGTCTTTATTTGGTCGAAAACATAAGCAAAATCGACGAAGTCTATTCGGTTACAACTTCGTTCTTTCCCCGGTTGTGGTTTCATTACGTCTGTCAGCTGGACTTCGTCTGCATCGGAATATCCTTCTTCTAGCAGCTCTCTGACAGTTTGTCTAACGTATTCCACGTTTTCTTCATCTGTACTATCTTCTTCATTTCCAAAGTCTTCACATATCTCCTCGATGTTGTCTGTCAGCTCGTCTTCGTCTGCATCGTAATATTCTTCTTCTAGGAGCTCTCCGACAGTTTCTCCTATGTATTCAACGTTTTCTTCGTCTGTACTATCTTCTTCTTCCTTTATCTCCTCGATGATGTCTGACAGCGTCAGCTCGTCTTCGTCTGCATCGGAATATGGTTCTTCCAGCAGCTCTCCGACAATTTGTCGTTCTACGTATTCGATGTTATCTTCGTCGACTCTTGGAGAATCATTCTCACCAACAAATGAAAGTACATTGTCTGAAGTACTTCCCTCGGCCATGGTACCCTGACTGACCGTCAAAATCTTCGCGGGGGTAGATCCTTTCAATTTCGAAAGAAGAAGTCTTCTTCAGGAAGAAAAAAAGAAAAAATTTTCAGAATATGTTTAATTGGCACAATTCTACAAAACGTATTTCTTAATATGTTGTAAAACTCAATATTCTGAACAACTTTTTCCTTACATCTAATCGTCGCTGAGCCTTAGTTTTTGAGATATTTGCGAAAAACTGCAGCTACTACTACATTGAAATTTAATATGACCATTCGAAACGGAAAATAATTGATTCTTCAGGGGCTGTGAATCTACATGCAAACTCTCTTTCCAAAAATAATTTCGTAAACTGTTTTCAAAGATGAGCTCATGTATCGTGCAATGGATGCAGCCAATTTTAATTTTGCATACAAATCCACAGTTTATTTATTACAATAGGTGCTAATTGCTCGGGCTAAAGAAGACATGGAAATTCTGATGCCCGGTTACACGCACATGCAACGCGCGCAACCGGTCAGGTGGAGCCAATGGTTGCTCAGGTAAATTGCGAATGTGTTTTATTAACTCCACTCGAAATTGTAGTAATTACTGCGAATTTTATGCATTTATGACAAAAACGACTAGATCAAATGTAAAACAGTAAAAACATTTCAAGAATTTAAGCATAGTATTACATCGTCTTCAACGCTACAAAACTTATTAAGTAGTTTCTGTATCTTGCAATTAATACAGACAATTTTGGTTTTGCATAAAAATCCATGGTCTAACGGCCGGCCCTCTCCGCCCCCTCCACGACCTAACCCAGACCTCACTCTGTTCGCATTATTTTTCCAGTACTATTTCAAATTCTGGATGACAACTATAATGCAAAGATTATGCGAACAGAGTGAGGTCTGGGTTAGATCGTGGAGGGGGCGGAATCGAAATTGACGCAGACGAAATTGTGAATATCTCGAAAACTAAGGCTGAGCGACGATTATATGTAAGGAAAAAGTTGTTCAGAATCTTCACCCTGACAACATATTAAAAAATCATCGAAATCGGTGGGGGGGCCCCTATTATGTACAATTACCAAAAATTTTCCCATCATGTACTAAACTAATTGCTCTAGCTTCACAAAAAAGTTCAAATCGTATAGTACAATATTAAAAAAGTTAATATGAATAATAAATCTAGTAACTGTACATAATTGGGAAACTTTGTTACCACCCTTTCCTCTACATTCTACTACATTACACATATGCCATGCACGAAACACGAAAGTTAAAAAAAGGATATAACATTATAAAAAGTCGAACCAAACGATCTGGCGTTCTCTAAACAATTATAACAATTAGAAAAACTTGAGCAAATGATGTGCAAAATAGATTTTGAGAAAATTGTGTAGGAGGCAGGCGTAGAAAAGGAGAGTTGAAGAATACAGAAAAACACCTGATCGTGGTTCTGGAACTCTCCTGCGTGAGATGAAGCGTGTGTGCTGCGTGAGCGCCGACTGTATTGTGACCGCGGCAAATATAAAACAAACGTGAGCGGCTGCCAGAGCGAGCAGCGGGCGTTGAGGCCATTTGATGTAAATTATTATAAACAAAAAAGTTGCAAAATTCAAGTTTTAGTATTTTAGTAACTTACCTTTGGCGACACTTCCGCGTTTTGGACATACGCCATGAACCTAACGGATGCCGCTTGTATTTCGTATTCCCCTTCAGGTGGTTTTTACCACGTTATTATTAGCTCGGTTTCTTGTCTGTCTGTCTGTCTGTTCGGTACAAATATTGCAATTGATTTTAAACTAACTTCCCGATGAGCTAGAGACTTGAAATTTTAAACATAGCTCAGAACTGGATGACAATGCAATATTTAAAAAAAATTTTTTTAAAAAGCCTATGCGTTTAGGTTATATAAATTATTATTAATAAATCTAACCGTCATACCCCATCGCACTACCTGTACGTCCCCACTCTACTACGTGTTCCCACTCTGACTCATCCCCACTCCACTGACCCGTTTCGCACCGAAGGAGCTCAGTGTGCGTAAGTGTGCGTCAGTGTGCGTTCAAGCTCCGTGCGGTGTTTATTGAATAATATTGGTATACACAAATATGGCGGCGACCATATCTGTCACTTTCTGAGGTGAAACAATGAAAATTACTATAAAATTACTCAACTTTACTTGCTCATAACTTTTTAACGAGTGGTTTCCGTGGACTGGGATCTCGATATAAGAGTTTTCTCGCCGAAATGAACAAGGTAAGACATACAATAATCGAAAATTTCTGAGTTCCGAAGAGAAAGATTACCCTTTTAATCGATAGAAAAATTTCACACACACAAGACTAAAAAGCTGAAAATAATTATTTAAATAAAAATAAATTTTTTAAAAAATACCACGTTTTTAAAACTGACTAAAAAGTATAAAATAATTTTTCCTAGCCACGTACAGGTTCCTAACCCCATACAGATAGTCCTGAAAATTTGTGATTGTGAATTTTTAATAGCTATGATAATACTTGTAAGATTTAAAACGAAAAACGTGGGGCGCAAGATAATAGTAAGGAGTGTAGAGAGTAACTGCTGTTGAGAAAACACACACAACAGTTCATGTCATTTGTAATGCAATCAAATTGTTTGTGACTTAGTTGAACAATTCATGCATCAATTATCTATGTATTGCATGCGCCCCACGTTTTTCGTTTTAAATCTTACAAGTATTATCATAGCTATTAAAAATTCACAATCACAAATTTTCAGGACTATCTGTATGGGGTTAGGAATCTGTACGTGGCTAGGAAAAATTATTTTATACTTTTTAGTCAGTTTTAAAAACGTGGTATTTTTTAAAAAATTTATTTTTATTTAAATATTAAATTTTCCATCTTCCACTTCATTTCCTATTTTCATCTCCATTGCCACGGAATATACGCGTTATACACGCATACAAACGTACAATCAAACACACAATTATCACCACTGAATGCAATAATTGAACAATTAGAAATTAACAAATCACGAACAATTCACGAACGATTCATGAATATTGAAAACTCGATTGCTCTATACGTCTTCACCGTAACAGTGATGATAAATAACTGATTAGCTACCGTTGTTATGCGCGTGAAATCATGCACCAATATTTCTGCTCTGGGAGGGAGAAGTTGATCGTCAAGCATTTTGTCATTCTCTGCAGAGGAACCATTATGGTAAGTACGATGACGTTGTTTTTTCGTGATTACTATGATATTATAATAATTTGTACAATTGTTTTCAGATGGCAGAAACCCAAATCGTAAATAAATTAGCGACGATGCAGATCGTACCCAAAATTGACGAAACGAGGACGGATCGTCGGTCGCGGTCGCATCGTCGGTCGCGGTCGCATCATCGGTCGCGATCTCGTTCGCGGTCACACCGGCGATCGAGGTCGCACCGACGGTCGAGGTCGCACCGAGATTCGCGGTCGCACCGACGATCGCGGTCCCACCGACGATCCGAGGCTGCGGATGTAATAATACGACAGCAAATGTACGAAGTACGTATATAACGGCTCGACCACGCATGCGAAAATCCAAGAGTAGTACATAAAAAATTGTATAATTTTCGTTTTTTGTGTTACAGATTCACAAATTAAAACAGCGTTTTAAAAAAATGGAATTTATGCAACGGAGAGGACGGGATGGTTTTAGAGGAAGAGGTGGAGGAGGAAGAGGTGGAGGAGGAAGAGGTAGAGGAAGAGGAGGTGAAGGAAAAAATATTAACACAAAAAAAATTATAACCATAAAAAATTTTTAATAAATAAATTTTATTAAAAAAAATTTACATTTACATTTATTTCGTTTTGTCTTGTTCGATGAGTATCGAACAGCTTGTCGGGCTGCAATGTTTTTATAGAATTTTGATTTATTATTAATTACATTACATATTTATGTAAAATTTTTTTGATCGGTAAATGTCTTTTTAAAAATGATTACATTTTGTGCGACTTTTAAATATATAAAATCTGTAAACTTTAAAAATAATAAAATCTCGAATATACTTTATAGTCATATACATTTAATATAATAGAAAATCTCTTATAAATCTTCTTTTTCCAAAAATTAAATTAATATAAATAAAATCAATCATTCAACTTTGTATAATTAATTAGGACGAGATAACAATAGTGATATAAAGTAATATAAAGCTGTTCAAGTATTTCACATTTACAAATTTTTTACTCGATGCCTTATATTACCTCAGCAATGAATGCTAACTTCTTTGGTCGTAGGATCTAATAGTTATATTGTATTAATTAAACTGTAAATTCTGTCTAGAAAAAGCACCAACTGGAAGTGACTATATTGATTTAACCAATAAATAAATTATTTTATGATAATTAGGCATTGAATTTCTGTTGTTTTTCTTATTAAAATATACTATAAATAACAGTAACAGCCTTTTCGATAAATAATAACGAGAGTCATTTGTGTTAAAAGACAAAGATGCCACACTGTAGTTGGACTCTAAAAAACAAGCATATCATTATACATTCACAATGCACAATAGTTTCGTTTTTCTGAATTGGTAACTAATTCTAATTTTACATAATTTTGTAGAATCTATGCTAAAAAATATGAGTTGCAGTCTATATTTTGCATCTCCGTTGTTATTATCAAAGTATAATGGGGTTGAAGATAAGGCAGTGAGATGTTAATAAGTCTCTAAATAGGGAAACTACTATCAAATACAATCAAAATTATTGGAAATTTTGTTTTCGTTGTAATCTATGGAAGTTCCAACTATGTTTCTTTCATTTAAAAAATATATATATATATGCTATCAAAAGGTCTTCTATTAGACTGATCACATTCGCGGCGAATAGTGATGATTGTTGCTATTACCATATTGGCATCTGTGGATTCCAGATTTCCTTGTTTACTATTGTCTAAGTGAGCAATAAAAAAATAAATATAATTTGAATTTAAATTTCACATCATTCTTTCTCACAATCATTGTAAACCTTACAACGTTGTTTAAACAACGATAATGAATAAATTACATACTTAAGACATATTTGATGAAGTAATATATTGAAATGCGGTGTATATAATTATGTTGCATCTGGGATGGTCTGTTCCTTGGTACCTTTCTTTGCTTGTTTTGGACTTGCATTAGCTGAAAGGCATGTAAACTAAATTACTACTGTAAAATAAAACAGTAAAGAAGTTTCTGAAAGGTTTTAATTGCAGTTCATTATGAGTACAAATAAACCATTATTAGTAACATATAATAGTCCTTGAAATTAGTTTATCCGTCACCAATTAGTATATAATAAATTGTTTTCGACTGACTTATGCTATTATCAACATTCTCTTCGTTATCGGTCAATATGTCCTTTCAATGCGCCTCGTCAATATTTACATATATAATGCGTACTGTCCGTCCACCACAAGAAGTCTCTTGGTAGGAGTTTCACATCAAATGGACAACAAACCGTCCGATTGGTCTGAGCGGCAGGGGCACGAGTCGCGTCACACGCATTATCGGTTCTAGCGAGCTATTGGCTGCAGCGCTCACACACACTAATCGGATCGTGTGACGAAGAGAGTGAATAGACTCTTCCAAACCGAATGAGATAATGCGAAGCGAGCGATCCAGTAGCGTAAGGACAGAATCAAATGTATCCTACGACGTTAAACATCCCCGCGCTGAGCCACTCTCAGCATCCAAGAGGAACGTGACTTCACGCATATTCTGTATTAGAAACTTCTAACTCGTTGTCAGTTAAAATTTTAATTTAACGCTACAGATCAGAACAAATGAGAAATATTTTCGAACTACAGCTTTCAATTTTGTCCAATATGTATATGTTCCCTAATACTAAAATTATTAATTTCTTGAAAATGAATAAGTAACGATCATTCGTTTAACACATTTCTATCATACGGAAGAGTAAAAAATAGATCGATTGTAGCTGTTCTGCAGATTCATCCTATTTTTAATGGTAATTAAAGTTTAATTTTCGCGGTAGATACAGATACAAAAACCGCTGCAATACTGATCAAACAGACTGCTTTAGCAATTTCGACCAATTTATAACATTTGTAGAAGTTATTCAATCGTGAATTATGTGTTACATTAAATATAAATATAACATTAAATGTAATTTAAATGAATTAATGCATTTTTAAACTACATTTTAAAGTCCACTTAAACGTTAAATATCGACGATAGGTCAGGAAACTTGTATCTCGAAAATAAACAAGTCCTACTACTGTGTAGCGTGTGACGTCAGGATCTTGGAGGTCGTGAATACGGGAGTGGAAATAGTGGGGAGGGGTGGAGCAAGCGAGAGATCCCCCCGGACCCCTCAGCCGTCTCGAGGGACTTCTTGTGGTGGACGGACAGTACATATAAATGTAAACTTCTGAACTCTTCAGGTACCAATAAATTAATTATTATTTGTACATATCATAGTATAAGAATTAATTTTTTATTCCAAAATTTTGGAAACCGCTGACCTAACCTACAATCGTATGAAAATGTATACATTGACTGACATTGACTGCATCACACTTTCACTGTATGTGTCAGCTATGTTTTGCTATGATTCCACCTCTTTCCATAGATTCAACGTTAACAGTCCTCCTGTTGGGCAGATAGAGCTCCGGCTCTCCAACGCCATCTCTATTTACTTGTAGAATAAAGAAACAGTCTGTGGAGATGATGGAGGTGGAGGACTAGGGTTCTTCACCACCACCTTGGTCGGTAGAGATAATACCCCATGTGGTTCCACATGCCACACATGGGGACTTCTGAAATGCGCGCGACCGCATGTCGCGCGAGAGTCGCCACGAGGTTGAAACCCCCAAAGAGGTTATCTCAAGGCGTACTGGAGTGTACGTCCTACCTCAACGAGCGACGACGGAAGAAGGAGGAGTCGACGGCGCAGTCGTCGACACCTGTCGCTGAGGGTTACTGCGCAGGCTCGGCGATCCCCACTCCGCCACACGCGGAGAGGTTAAGCCGACCCCACAAGTCCTCTTGACTAGGCGCCATCTCGTCTAAACTAGCTGAACTAAAATTGGCTCTAGACTGGCTCTGCATCAGACAGAACCTCTGTCATCATGGGGAAATTTATGCTAATGTAAATGCAATCACGCCAAAAGATTTTTTGTCCTTATATGGGCATATTTTGAGCTGCACAAAGGTTCATTTGATAGAGGAAAGTCCACCGCAGATCGCTCTACTCCTCAAATCAGTCAAAAAAATCTCTTAGAGACAGAAAAATACATTGGAATGTGCGGTTCTTTTTCAAGATGTTTTCCTCTACTTTGGACACTCATATTATTAGATATAAACATAATCTCGTCAAATAATGAGTAGAGCGATCCGCGTTTAACCTTCCTCTTTAGAATGAGCCCTTACACAGCCCAAAATCTGCCCAAATAAGGACGAAAAATCTTTTTTCGCATACCCATGATTCGACCCAAAATCTAGTGAGATTCTAGTTCCTTTCTAGTTACTTCTGATGGGTATACTTCCCCCTTAAGGCAGATGTTATCCTCATTTCGGACCCACTATCCAATCCGGGCAAATGGATTTTCGGAACGAGCAATAGGGTAGCCATCTGGGTCACGGAGAACCAGGGAATCAAAAGATACGAAGACGGTGATCATATAGATGAAGATTTTGTCGCGATTCGTATAGGAAAATTCATTATCATAAGCATATATTGGTCCCCCAATATAGATATATTAGCTTTTGGTAATAAGGTAGACAAATTAATAAAATTCATTACAGAGCAAAAAAGACGAGGCAGACACATTCTTCTGGGCGGAGACTTCAACTCTAAATCTCCACTCTGGGGTTCAAACACCTTGGACACCAGAGGCGAAATCCTCATTGAAGAATTCCTCAATACAGGAATGGCCCCGATTCCGCCGGTGGGGGGACCGACTTTCCAACGAGGCCGCAGCAAATCTTCTATCGACTTTATAGCCATTTCAGATTTCGCCTGTAACTCTATCAGCACGAGGGTACTCGACTATGACACGGCCTCGGACCACAAATATCTGGTCTCTACTCTAGATTTCTTCGAAAATATAGCTGGAAATGCAAACTCAGACGACCTTGGACGCTATAAAATTAACAAAGATAAAATTGAAGCGTTCTCCTCAAAATTGAAGATAAGTATGGCAAACCACATTGACTTTGAAAAAGAGATATTGAACCATCTAGAAATTTCACAAATGCTAAACATCATTCAATCTTCTTTAGATACTAACCTGTCGCGCCAATCTGGTCCCATTAGGTTCAAGCCATCTAACGTATGGTGGAATCCCAAATTGTCTGAACTCAGATCCAGAATCAGGAGGCTAAAAAGAAAAATTACCAGATTGAGAAGAGCAGTAAACAGACACGAAGAAATAGCACTTCTATCAGAAATCTATAAAGCGAAAATTAGAGAAATGGAGAAAGAAATTAGCAGAAGTAAAGAGGACAAATGGCGAGAACTCTGCGAGACAATAAATAAAGATGTATGGGGAAAGCCATACAAATGTGTAATGAAAACTGCCAAGAAAACCTCCCCACCGGCGACAATCTCTCCGGATTTTGCGGAAGCGGTCCTAAAGAGTCTTTTTCCTCGCAGCTCTTAAAGTAAAACTGATGAGAGCACCAATACGAATGCTGTTTACTCCTCGATGGCGGCGGATACAAGATCCTACAACACAGAAGAAAACGAAGCTTCAAGTACAAGAAACGTATCTGATCCGATACCAGACTCTTTTACCTTGTTGTCGGGAGCAGACATATGGCATCTCTCTGACAGAATAAAAACGGGTAAGGCTGCAGGTCCCGATGGTGTTTCTCCTGAGCTTCTAAAAGCCATGGTAAGAGTTAGTCCTAGGGAATTTGCCGCTCTGTTCAATGGAATCATCTGCAGAGGGAAAATCCCGAACAGCTGGAAGGAGGCCAACGTAATTCTGCTGAGGAAACCGGGGAAAAGTCCGGATGAACCGTCGGCCTATAGACCCATTTGTATTTTAAACAGTATTGCAAAATTTTTCGAATATGCAGTAAAACAGCTATTTATGAAATTCTTGAATTTTAGTCCACATGAAAGTAACCAGTACGGCTTCTGCGAGGGCAAGTCTACTGTCGATGCTTTGGCTGAGGTTAGAAGGCTCACTAGGAGAAACATAGACCGTCAGAGGTTCTCAGTTCTTGTTGCTTTAGATATTAAAAACGCCTTCAATTCGCTGAGATGGAGCAAAATAATATTAGAATTTGAAAAAAGAAGATCCCTTGTTTTCTCATTAAACTAATTACAAACTACTTCGAAGATAGAATCATCTCATACAAAACTCCGGAAAGAGCAATTGAGATGGCCATGGAAATGGGAGTCCCTCAGGACTCAGTTCTGGGCCCATTTCTATGGAATCTCGTATATGATGACTTACTTAGTTACTTACTTTTCAAAACGGTCTTTTCGATTGCCGAGCAATCAACACCCCCCTCGTCGTCTCGACCCGCGAAGACGCCACGAAGCGAGCTCCCGTATGTGTACGTGGTGGGGCATCTCTCCACGCACGTAAATAGGCCCCCCTGCCGGGCTATAAGCCGATTTTCCGTTAATCTCCTCTGCGAGCATACGCGATATCTCCGAGTGTTTTTCAGTAATATAATTGCGATTCTTTGTTGAACTGCGGTCAGCTCCCCTGCGAGAGACCAGTGCGGGTCTATAGTCTCTTCTGAGAGAAACAATACCACGTACAGTTTTTCAATAGTTTATTTAGTAAAACAAGTGTATCTCGCCACAGTGCAAGTTATCCTGTGACGCTCGGTACGCACGCATTCGGTTAACATTGTGTATTTTGTTGAACAGTAAATTGACAGTGAAGCCGCAGAAACCCGGTTTTGAAGCCAACAAAAGGGAGTTAGAACGATTTTTTACCACCGGATTTCGACCGGATCCTCGAGTCCTTTTCCTCAAACAAATCCAGCATTTATAGTTCCCGACTCCTTGGAAAGGTAAAGGGTCGGTGCATCAAAATTAGACAAGGACTGCTCCATCACAGCCTTTGCTGATGACATCTTGCTGGAGGTTAGTAGCACTACACTACCCAATCTGAAGCACAAGGTTGAGAGATCTCTGGAAACCATCATGAACTGGCTAGACAGGGTGGGCCTGGAACTCGCTATAAGTAAAACGGAAATTATGTTTACAAATAGAAAACATATCGTAGCCGGTACCACTTTTAAAGTAGGTTCCGAATTTATAAAACCTAACGAATCCCTCAAATATCTCGGGATCTGGCTCGACACAAAAAGTAACTTCAGGAAACACCTAGAAGAAGTATCTAACAAAGGTTTGAAAACTATGTTTGCCCTTTCCAGGCTCATACCTAATCTTGTAAACGTAAATGAGAAATCTAGAAGGTTGTATTACCTGGTCTTAGAGTCCATCATACTATATGGTTCTGCTATCTGGGCGGATGCAGCCAAATTGATTAGAAATTGTAGAATCCTCAGGAACGTACAGAGACTTGGCCTCGCAAGAGTGGCGGCTGGTTACCGCACGGTCCCGGTGGATACCCTGTCGGTCCTTACTGGAAATATGATTTGGTCAGTCAAGATCACGGAAAGACGTAGAATCGTGGACTGGGAAAGAAAATTGTTTCTTCCCCCGGACAAGCAGTTCGTCTGGAAAAAACAGGAACAAGATCTACTGAGCGAAGAGGAAAGTCTACGTAACCAAGAGTGGCAAAACTGCCCCTTCTGGGGTACGGCAGATGCCTCGCACGAAGATGCTGACATTTCAAATCCTTTAATACGGCCGGAAACTAGAAATAGAAGAAAAACCAGGTTATGGGTGAAGGAGAAAGCAAGAGAATATGCAATGAAGGATTGGCAAGCACAATGGGAAAATACCATCGTGGGAAGGTGGACCTTCGCGCTTATTCCAAACATAGAAACATGGATAGCAAAGAAAGGGCCTCTAAATTTTTACCTAACACAGGCGTTGACGGGCCATGGAGTCTTCAACGAATACCTATTTAGAATACGCAAAGCGGAAAGCGACAAGTGCTGGTACCACCCACATGTAGTTGACTCTCCGGAGCATAGTCTCTTCGCCTGCAGTAAATGGCACAACGAAAGGACGATTCTGGCAACGGCTCTTAAGACAGACATCGCTTTCGTTGACAAATCTATTGTCATGAGAAAAATTCTGGAAAAGAGTATTTATTGGAAAGCCTTTTCAGACTTTTGTATAACCGTTATAAAGTCTAAGGAAGAAGAAGAGAGGAAAAGAGAAAAAGAATCAGCAAACAGGCGATAGCTGAAGTCTGTTCTCCCCCCTCTCTTCGGCTCACCAAAGATATAACAAATTCTCATAAGAATTAGGTTGATTCTAAGTCTACTCTCAGTATGTTAACTTCTCGATGTACTATAACCTCAAATTTTATGTTTCCAAAATAGAATAAACCATTCTTCTTCTTGCATTGAATACTCCAAGCACCCGCTCGCATATATCTGCCTGGCTGAAGGGTGCGCTGCTACCTTGGATGAGAACCACTTGAAATCCGCGCAAGACGCTTAGACGGGGATCCGAAGGAAAAGGGTCTACTCCAGGGCTCGAGCTGTCACCTAGAAACCCATGCAGTGGTTATGCCAGATGCTGGTCTCACGTTTTGTTCCTGGAAGAAGAAGAACAAGGTATTCAAGGTCCAGTGATGCTGAGAAGCCGGTCACTATTGCCGGTCGGGAAATACGTCATGCACCGGTTATCTGAGGCATCACATCCCGGAACGAGTATCTAAAGATAGTACGAATCTTCGTAGTCGCAGCTTCCTACACAGATCCAGGGCGTTCTCTGGTCACACAAGCAAAGCTATAATACAAACAAGTAATTTGTTATATTAGTTCTTCAAATCTTAGATTGTACAATGTAAATTGTTATTTTATCTACTTAAAACTCGCGATGCTTAGCGCTAAGATAGACTAATTAACACATTTACTGTAAAAACATACTCTAAGTAATTAGATTAGTCATAACAAGACAAAATGAGCTAAATTACGTTGGACGGAAATATTAATTGCTAAACCAGGTCAAACTTACCTGTACCGAGATAGGCACTTAATTGTGTCATATTTTAGATTTACAATGCGAAAATCTTATTGTTGCCTTTTTTAGGTTCAATTCAATTATTTTAATCACCTCTAGGCATATAGATGATAACTTACTACCTGCACGAATGATAACTTGTCTATAGTTCTAATGTGCTTGTTAGAATGGTAAACTGTCATCAAATGTCGGTAAGACGACACGGTAGATTTACTGACCAAATTAGTGCAGATTAATATAATGGTAGCATAATCGCGGCAGATAAGGTAGAATTCTATACATTATTTCAACAAACTCTTTCAGAAACCATGTAGTTCCAGTCTGGACTTGGAAAAAATTTTTCGTCTAATGTAAGCGTGATGCCTCCCCCGATCCCCCCCTCTCCCAGGTAGTGTCCGCTACTGGAACAACCGGGGAGGGAGCAAGGGAGGGCCGGGGCAGGCTGGCACGTACACGAAAAATACAAACCGAAAACAGCAAGTAAAATTGAGAGCTATGACTAGAGGGGGGTGCGGCAAAGGGAGTCAGGGAGGGCTCCGCCGACTAAGGTGAAAACCGTTACCCTCAGTTCGAGTTTGATTATCATTCAATGCATTTCGGATCATTTATGGATTTTGTCTTTGTTAATAAGCAAACACAACTTATGGATTAATGGAATTTTGGTTACCTACAGAAGGACGTGAGGACTATTATTTATATAATCTTTATTTAAATTCAGACCTTTCAAGGATTTTACCCTTCAGGCAAAATCTGGTGTGAATCCCACACGGGGATATTTTATGTTCGTCTTTTTTCTGAAAGTTAAATACCATTTTAGTTATAAATAATATATACTCTAAGTCTTAATATTTCTAATAGTTAATTAATTAATTTTTAATTTTTATTTTAATACTTAGCTGTTAGCACTTGCGAGTTTCTTCGTTTCACTTACTTAAATCTAGTTTTATCGATTTTCAAACTCGGGCTGTTTGGTGTTGGTTGTTCCCTAGTGTACACATATCGTTGTTTAGTCTATAAGTATTTCATTTGTTTTATTTAGATATTGGATCTTTACTCAGTGTTGTGCTCTCAGTGTATTGTTATTTTTAAATTTAGCGTTGTTTTAATATAGTGCGGGCGCGCTACGGGCGGTGTCGTCGAGTGCTGCGGCTTGGGAATAATTTTTTATAAATTGTTCTAAGTCCCGAGTGACGTCTGAGGAGTCGGACACTGTGGTTTTCGGTGGCTGTTCGGTCGCTGGAACCTGGAAGACCCGTCCTCGTGGCGAGTCGGCCATCTTCCCGCGCGGCGGCCATCTTTTTTCCCCAGTGCTCTTCTTCTCCGTTCTCGCGGGTCGGCCATTTTGCTTCGACGTCACCGTGATAGTGACGTCATACCGTGCTCAGTGCGCGAAAAGTCTCGATTAATTATCTGAGGACCTCGCCGTGTCGACAACCACTGTCGACAAGATTAGAGAGAGCGTCATCGGATAATTAATCGAGATAATTGGACTTAGTGAGTTTCTGCCGGCTCCGCCGGCTGCAGAGTATCGCTCCGTCGGCGGTTTGAAAATCCCGCTATCGGGATTTTTAAAAGTCGGCAGAGTTTTTCCGTCCACCGCGCCGGGATTCGAACCCGGGCCGCGGCATTGCCAGTCGAGCGCCACAACAGGTGCTCCAGACTGGTACTTTAGAAGCTAAATCTGGGAAACTTGTGCATACGGTACCAGTAGGCAATAGGAGCGAGAGAGAGAGAGAGAGCGGCGGAATACTCCGTTCTCGCTCGCTCTTGCTATCCCGTAGGAGAGAGAGAGAGAGAGAGAGAGAGAGAGAGAGAGAGAGAGAGAGAGAGAGAGAGAGAGAGAGAGAGAGAGAGAGAGAGCAGCACAAAAGGTATCTCGCAGATTCGGATTTGTCACGAAAGAAGCCGTTAATGGAATCTACTTTCGGGCGCCAGACACTCGGCAGTGTCCCGCAAATTGCGAGATAACGGCACGAGGCGCGAACGACCTATCCGAAACTGCGAGAACCACACGATATTCTGGATGGCTCTAGAATGGGCACAGGATTCTACGTGGACGAAGTACGGAGCATTTCCCGCGGCGGAAAGGTTTCTCGACGGAAATAAGGAACGATAGAATCGGCTGTAACAATTTATTTGTCCGATGGACACGACAGGGCTGCCGGTGAGAGCCGGCAGCGGAAATTTACAAGCCGGCGCGTTCACGATAATTACGCGACAGATTTTCGGTCGCACGCGGTCTTCTATTTCGATCGCGTCGAACCCGGCAGTTGTACAGGATGGAGATGCAACTTTACAAGGCGCTTTTGGCGCGGAATAACTGCCGAATTCCGATGGAATACGCGGTATAATTGCTGGATCGCTCGAGCTTCGCCGTCGGACACGATACGGACCGTTGCGACGTCACACCGGGGAACGTCTCGAAGATAGCGTACAATTTACTCGGAGAATCGGCAACGATACGGCCCCCCGCGAGTTTGCGCTCTCGCGTTACCAACCGGCTCGCACGTTAACCGATCGACGACCGTTCTTCAGTTCCCGAAATATGGCCGACCACGCGGCACGGAACCGGCGTCGTAATTACGCGACGCGAATAAGGACCTCGCGAAACGTTACCGAGCCAACACGAAAAGTTCGTTAAATCACGATAATAGGGAAGCCTGACTGGCGCTTACCAACGGCAACGAGGACTACGGCAGGTGGTCGCCTTCTCGTCCTGGCTCGTCCCTCTATTCGGCACGCACAACTTAATTAACCTCTTTTAATTTTTTATTTTGCGACTACGCGATAGCACGGCCAACGACTCAGTGGCCTACTTTCGGCAGGCTCGGTAACGCGGAAGCGAGGCGTCCCCCTACTCCCTACCCTATTTCTCCCGTTTGAGACTCGCGGGCCTATCGCGCGGTATCTCCTAGCAGGATCGCATCCTGTCGCACGGGATCCCTGGCTCGGGGACTCTAATCATCGCGTTCGCCGCTTTTCTGATTGTCGCGGCGACGGTTCGTGAAGAGTGGAGTCCTAGCCGCTCCGGTCGTGGACACCTTCTTTTCCGGGCGAGGCAGCGACGGGGTCGAGGAGGTGTTCGTCTCGTGCCCACTGTCCCTCGTCGGTGCCTCCAGGTTCGTCGACCCGGGCTCGGTACTTCCTCCGATGTTTCGGCACGAAATCCTTCCGGAGCCAGTTCCGATAAAGCCTCGTACGGCGAGAAATAGGGGCCGGGCTCCCCTGGAGCCCGGTTTCGGTCCTGTGGAATTCGCGTCGCCCAAGTGGCGCGACGCTCAAAACGCGTTAATACTCGCCCTTGGCAAATCGGCATGCCCAGGGAGAGCGCTCGCAAACGGCCGTTCGCATCGGCACTGCCAGAGGGCGGCCCGGCCTCTCTTTTTAGGGATCGAGGGACGTTGGCAAAACTTGCCACGTCACATAACATACAAATCGCCGATATGCTCGTGTACACATGTCGTTGTATACCTCCTTGAGGTTGAGCCGATGGTGTTTTTTTTTTAATGGATAGACAAGATTACCTAATGACAAAAGATCGGTGATGCTCGATCGACGAAGCAAGATACAACTTTTACCGAAAACTTCAACGATCAAATACGGTCGCAATAGCGCGATTCTCTCACAAAAACTTGCTCAAAGCAAGGTATAAATTTTACCGAAAACTCCTACGATCAAATACGGTCGCGATAGCGCGATACTCTCACCAAAAACTTGCTCAAAGCAAAGTATAATTTTTACCGAAAACTCCCGCTTTCAAATACGGTCGCGATAGCGCGATACTCTCACAAAAACTTGCTCAACGCAAGGTATAAATTTTACCGAAAACTCCTACGATCAAATACGGTCGCAATAGCGCGATACTCTCACAAAAACTTGCTCAAAGCAAGGTATAAATTTTACCGAAAACTCCCACTTTCAAATACGGTCGCGATAGCGCGATACTCTCTATACGTCGCACGCAGAATCTAACAGCCGCCTAGGACGCTACGTCTGAAATTCGTACTCTCTCTTTCGCTTAGATATTAGCGGATTCAATCATGATATTACTGCGTGACGCCCGACGTATTCGATTGTCATAACATGTATGCATTCTGCCGATCACTCTGAGGAATAGCATCCAGGATGACACATACAATCTCTTACTACCTCGCTTCCCCAAAAGAGTGAAATCTTCCGCACTGTTAAGTGAATCTAGTCGTACTCCGGGTCTAGAGAAGATAGCTCGAGATTCTATTGATCGTTACGTCTTTCTCTGCGCTCTTTACTACAAGAAGCGACTGTCGAAACATCCAGGTATTCTGCTGATTGCTCAGAGGAGTACACCGTATGCCGACGCGTACGAAGCTCGCATTACTATGCTTCACCAAAAGAATGTGTCCTTCTACGCCGAATGGCGGGCCCAGACACACTCCGGTTCTAGAATAGTGAATTTGAACAGTACTTAGTCTAGTTGTATCTTTATACGCGTGAAACCCGAACGACAAATGACCGTCGAAACACACAGATACCTTGCTGATCTCTCAGAGAGGTACTCCGTCTGTCGACGCGTACGAAGCTCGCATTACTATGCTTCACCAAAAGAATGTATCCTTCTACGCCAAATGGCGGGCCCAGATACCCTCCGGTTCTAGGATAGTGAATTTGAACAGTACTTAGTCTAGTTGTCACACGCGACGAATAGCACACGATTCTAGATATGATACTGATTCCCGTCGTCTCGTACGTATCTTAACACATGACTACTACGTGGTTACGTTCTTTAACACTCGTTATTCGAAGTCACTTGGCTGTGCCCCTGTGCGGTTTGCATCAGTGACTCCTCGGTTTGAGGCGCATACGAGACGGAGGCAATCAAGGCGGTTTGACTAGAATTGCGAAGTCGGTTTGACTTCTCGACCCGTACCGGTTTTCGCCGGAGCATTCAGAATCGCGTGCTATCAGTTCCGCTTCCAGACGTAGAGTGATCTATTTGCTTCGCGCATCGACCTCCTTCGATCGGGATTGAGTGGGGTCGGTGCGCGCGCATCCTAATCAGCGGAATGATCTGCGGTCCTTTACATTAACAAGGATAGCAGATCCTGTCGCTGCTCACTGTGGTAGGGATTCACGCCCGTCTCTCTCACTCTCGCACAATATGTAACTGGTACGGTTACAAGCTTAATCTGGCCACTGGCGCAAATGTCTCTTCAAAATCTTCACCAAAACGTTGTGAGAATCCCTTTGCTACCAGTCTAGCTTTTCTTCTGTCGATTTCTCCGTTCGGCTTCAACTTGTTTGTAAGTACGATTCGACAATCGACAATGTTTTTGTCAGTAGGTTCATCCACAATTTTCCATGTGTCATTCTTGATCATGGCAATGAATTCTTCATTCATTGCTTTTCTTCACGCCATTTCGTCGACTCCAGTTAAAGCTGATTTTATTGGCACTTCAGCTACATTGGCTACGGCGTCTAAAAACTCGTCATCCGAATTGTCATTGGTTGGACGTACCTGATTATTCGCTTGTGCGTATACCTTCCTCGGTCTACCTACTCCACCATCTCTAATAATGCGTGGTCTACCAACTCCACGACGAATTGTATCTGGAGCTCCTGGTGCATCATGGTGATCTGCTTGGGGATCCTCAACTTCACTCTCATCCGTTGGTTCGTGAACATCCTCACTTTGATGTTCAATCGACTTTATGTCAATATCGATTGTTCTAATTTTTTCTTCTTCCCCGGATGCAGGTGAATCTAGCTCCTTAAAATCATAAGTGTCACTTCTATTTTCCTTTTCTCAGGTATCCACACTCTGTATCCTTTTGTTTCGGCTGAATAACCCATAAAAATTCCTTCCTGTGAACGTGGCTCGAATTTCCCTTTGTTGGGTTGACGGTTTGACGGTTGGCGGGAGACAAATTTGATTGTAGTAGCAAACATCTCGCCATCTCGACGAGAGTCCTGTTACGTCTTTCCGCTACTCCATTTTGTTCAGGAGTGTGAACATTGGTTCACCTCCTCTTAATTCCATTGTCAGTCAAGTATTGGTTAAACTCCCTGTTACAATATTCAGTTCCATTGTCTGACTGAAGACATTTAATTTTTATTCCAATTTGGTTTTCCACAAGGTTCTTGTATTTCTTAAATTCTTCTAGGGCATCACTTTTCTTCTTCAAAAAACGTATTTCACACCATCTGGAACAGTCATCTATAAAAATTATGAAGTATCGGGCTCCGCCATGAGATTCAGTCCTCATTGGTCCACAGACATCCGTGTGGACGATTTCCAATAAGTTGGAACTTCGCTCAGATCTCTTGGGAAAAGGAGCGCGTGTCATCTTTCCCTTTGTACAAATTTCACATGTTGGCAATTCCTCCCCTACATTGAATTGCATACCTTGCACGATTTTCTTTTTCATCATTTCTTTTAAATCCTTTTGGTTTAGATGACCATACCTCATATGCCACTTCTCTAACTCAGAAACCTCAACCTTTGCATTGTAAGCATGTTGATCTTGTTCTTTGACATAATATAGATCACTCACCCGATTTGCATATATGAGGCAATTACCATTCGAATCCGTAACTGTAGCCTTTGTCTTGTCAAATGTTACTTTATGTCCTTTATCGGTGATTTTGGCGACAGATAATAAGTTTGTTCGCAGATCAGGCACATATAAAGTATTCATCAAATCGATGGCCTTACGTTTGATGCCATTATCGGTCATTATGTGGACAGTACCTTTCGCTTCTACCTTTGTGGTTGTACTGCTTGCCAAGCTCAATTTTTCATATTCCGAATCTCCTAATTGTGCAAATTTCTCTTCGTTGTTGCACATGTGAGATGTGCATCCACTGTCCAAGCACCATTCATTTGACGTAGACTTGCCCATGGTTGTGAATGCAGTACATTTCTCTTTAGCGGCAACTGAAAACAGACATTCTCTTTCTACGTTACCTGCCCTTTCTTTAGATTCCTTGACCCTTTGGAAACATTTGATTGCTTTATGACCAATTCTATTACAGTGGTGACATCTCAATGGGAAGTTTCCTTTCGATTCGGTCCGTTGATTTGTTCTCTGTTCATCCTCTTGATGTCTCGGATTAAAATTCTTGTGGAATTTCCTTTTAATAATCATGGCATTTTGTACAGTATCGGTTCCCCTCTGCTTACGAACCTCGTATTCGTCAATTATTTTAAGTTTTAAAGATTCAGGGGAAGGAAACTTGTCTTGAGATACTATAGCGCACCTGAAATTTTCAAAATTATCTGGCAAACTGTACAACATCATAAATTCCAATAAATCTTCGTTGATTTCGATGTCCATCGCCTGCAGTTGATCTATTGCATCGAAAAATTTTCTTAGATGAGAGCGTACATCTCCTCCCTCCTTCATTCTATGCAGCAAAACTTGTCTTAGCAATGAGGCTTTTCGAGCGGGTCCTTTCGATTGATATATCGATTCCAACTTGAGCCATAGTTCATTGGAAGTATTAACGGACTTTACTTGAGATAATTCCGACGGGCTGATGGACAAAATTAAGTCGGATTTCGCCCTTCTATCAGCCACTTCCCATGCCTTCATGGCGTCTCGATGTGCCCCCTCGTCTGGCTTTGGTATTTCGCCGTTAACGTAGCCCCACGTATAATTTTTAAATAATAATGCCTCCGCCTGTATCCGCCAAGTATCGTAATTGTCTTTGTTTAGCGGTTCGATGCGCACTGTATTCGGCACATTCATTTTGATTCCCTCGTGGTCGAACTAACCTCAAAATTTCAATATACCACCCGCTTTCACTTATTCGCACTTTTTTACCGCAATTTTACGGAACTTTTGCGAAAATACATTTTCACTTATGCCCAAATAAACATTAGAGCTATCTGGGCCCATAACCTATTAGTTTTATTGTAGGATTACAGCGGATATATAACGCGGTCTCACACAGATCATTGCAAACCGAACATGCAGTTACGACAAGAACAAACGTAGGCGAGTACGAAGTACAACCTACAGGTGGCGGTGACAGCGCAGAACTTATGAACTAATACAATGCGGATGGTAGTCGCTAAATAATAGTTCAATAAAATATTCAGACCACTTTTAAAATTAAAAATGCTTTCAAACTATTTTATTTTATAGAAAACCAAGCTTTTACAGATGCGTTCGATTCTACTTCACCAATGGTGTCGTTTGACTAAAAAGAATACTTTAGTCTAGCATTTGTTTTATGTCTGAGTTATTCAGTTGTTTCCCTTTACGAATCTGTTTAAAAAAAAATGGAAATTGACGCGCGATACGAGCAGCGCGCAGCGGCCGTTCGAGGCTGTATATTGCGGTTTGAGAGATTTTATATCCAACAACATAAAGATTATGTAACTAATTATATTTGTCATGAACACAACGATGATACATGAAACACAGCAAGAAACACAGTGAGGATACGAGTACAAGTTAAATCAATATTTTCTGTCGTACAGGAACGATTCGCAATTTTTATAAACAACATTCATTCTATATACTGAGTGACTTTAAACAAATGGAGCAAATCTATTCACACGGTTCAGCGTTCACTTCAAATAATTTTAATTCCGTCAATTTTCAAATTTCCATTTTTTAAAAAACAGATCCGTAAAGGGGACACTTGGGACTGTGGCGGCCTTGGCGCTGCCTTACGCCGCTGTCCATTTTCTATTTCTTTTCCTTTGTATTCTATTTCCGCTCCGCGCGGGTCTGGTCAGTCCTGGTTCACATCTGGCGGCCAGATTCGCGCGGTTCTAACCATTTCCTTTTTTATGTTTCCCAGGTTTCGCTTGGGCCTGTTCAAGGTTTACGATCAGGCCCTGGCGAACCTTTCCGTTTCCAAGTGTTTTATAGCACCCTTCCGCGATGACCTTTTTCCGCACGTTCTTACCTTCCTCTCCTTACTTTCCTCTCCTTACTTTCCTCTCCTTACTTTCCTCTCCTTACTTTCCTCTCCTTATTTTCCTCTCCTTACTTTCCTCTCCTTACTTTTCTCCTACTTTTTCCTCTTCGCTTTTGGGGACTGAGTCTTGAGACACCAGTACGGCAGAGAGTCTTGAATCGCCTTAGAGACAACAAGTCTCTTGCACGCGAAAACACGTCATATTTAATAAATTGTGTTGAGAAAATATTGTAACTAGTACAGTGTATTTCCTACCAATATTCTCCACAGGACTATATCCTCATTTTTTTCAATTTTTTAAAAAGTGGCCTGTTATGAAATCACGGCAGTCGTTTAAAACAATTGCAAAATAAATGGTGAAAAAAACATTTTTTTCAAATGACAATATTTTTAATAGATACACTTATGTTTTCATTATAAGCTCCCAAAAACTCATTTTCATCGGTTTGATAGTTCTAGACTTATGATTTAATGAAAAGAGTGTGACACGTTTCTTTACACGTCTGTAAAATCAACAATTTTTAAGATAGCGAAAAATCCTTTGAGATTCGTTGATAGGTCACTAAAGACTACAAAAAATGGAGTATGATGGAGTGGAATGACCCATCTAAGAAAAGTCGTATGAACAAATTTTTTCGTTCCACAATCATATTTTACAACATATAAGTTTTCCTATTTATTATAATTTTGAGAGACTATCTAAAAGTAGTACTTTAAAATTTGATTTTGTTTATAGTTTATAATTAGAAATTAGTGAAACTATAATGACCTCAGCGTGTCTGTTACTGTAATAATGTTGTAAACTCTAGTCACAAAATATTAGATTTTATTAAATGATCCAATTTATTATATAGTGAAATCAGACAATAAATTTATTGATATTGATTTTTTCAAGTGATCTATTGATAACATTAAGAAATCCTTATATAAAGCACTAAGAAATGTTTAATTTTAAGTTAATGTTTAACTATAATTTTCTCTATTGCGATTAATTCCTTAATATACATGCAATGTTACTGTAACTGTTTTTTTATTTTTATATGTATTGGTTTTATGGTCCTGGATTTGTAAATAATTACAACTTTTATTGTATTTTTACTTTATTTAAGAAAGATGCGCGACTAAAAGAAGCGTTGATACATTCTTGCATGAAGGAAATATTCCAAATATCCAACAATTTGATTTAATTCTATGTATTTATATACACATTGGGTTTATACCCGTATATTAACCAAATAAATAAATAAACAAGCCTTTTGGTGTTATCAATATTACATAATATTATAGGATAGGATAAATATAATAATAAAATATCAGTTTTGTATTGAATGTTTTTTTCCGAAACCTTTTTATGGATTAACAAGTAGCTTACCGACAGTTTCCATCTATCGTTAACACAATTTATTAAAAATACGACTGCTTCTTTTGCTTCTACTGAAGTACCTTAGGTCTTCAGTACCGGTGTTCACTTACCTTTCTTTTTTTTTTTATTGTTTATAGTGCAGGGAGGTAAAATACTTTATGTACTAAGGTGAAGTGCCCTAAGTCTGGACAGTCCAAAAGTGATACCTAAATCTGGACAATTGAATTTTCATAGTAAAATCAGTAATTAAGAGATTAAATAATTATATTATATATTCTGAGGCCTTAGCTACAAGTAGGTGTGAATATTATTTCATTATGACATCAATTGAAATTTAAAAATAAATTCAAAGTTCATCTGAAAACAGTATACAAAATAGTCTATTTACATGCGAATCATGTGCATTTATAGTTCGAACTTTTGTTAGAAAAAAAGATATAATTTAAGCCCTCAGTCAAAAAATAATTATCACGCATAATAATACTGATATTTTAAAATAAGTTGGCAATCAAACTTAACGTAAATAATAATTATTAATCCAAATATTAGATGTCCAAGATTAGGACTGTTTCCAAATATAACTACTCCATACTGGGACGCCATGGCAGTAGCTGTCCCACTCTAAGCTTATATATACTGTCACGTCGCCCAAATTTCGCGTACCCGTCGGAAGGACGGAACGTCTGCGACTCCGGGATTTTACAGGCGAAACGCCGGCCACGCTCGGCCGCACGATGCGTGGTCCACCCGGGACAAAAGGAATCTCGCAGATTCGGATTTGTCACGAAAGAAGCCGTTAGTGGAATCTACTTTCGGGCACCAGACACTCGGCAGTGTCACGCAAATTGCGAGATAACGGCACGAGGCGCAAACGACCTATCCGAAACTGCGAGAACCACACGATATTCTGAATAGCTCTTGGATGGGCACAGGATTCTACGTGGACGAGCATTTTTACAAGCATAAGTACGGAGCATTTCCCGCGGCGGAAAGGTTTCTCGACGGAAATAAGTAACGAGAGAATCGGCTGTAATAATTTATTTGTCCGATGGACACGACAGAGCTGCCGGTGAGAGCCGGCAGCGGAACTTTACAAGCCGGCGCGTTCACGATAATTACGCGACAGGTTTTCGGTCGCACGCGCTCTTCTCCTTCAATCGCGTCGAACCCGGCAGTTTTACAGGATGGAGAAGTAATTTTACAAAGCGCTTTTGGCGCGGAAGAACTGCCGAATTCCGATGTAATACGCGGTATAATTGCTGGATCGCTCGCGCTTCGCCGTCGGACACGATACGGACCGTTGCTACGTCACACCGGGGAACGTCTCGAAGATAGCGTACAATTAATTCGAAAAATCGGCAACGATACGGCCCCCCGCGAGTTCGCGCCCTCGCGTTACCAACCGGCTCGCACGTTAACCGATCGACGACCGTTTTCCCGTTCACCAAATATGGCCGACCACGCGGCACGGAAACGGCGTCGTAATTTCGCGACGCGAAAAAGGACCTCGCGAAAACGTTACCGAGCCAACACGAAATAATCGTTAAATTACGATAAAGAGGAAGCCTGACTGGCGCTTACCAACGGCAACGGAGGATGGCGGCTGCTGCACGGCACGCTCGGCTCCTTCTTGGTCCCTCGATCTCGGCACGCACGCTTCACAATTTTCGATTTGGTTTTTAATTTTTAATAGCACGACTGCTCGAGTATGTGGCCAACGACCCAGTGGCCTACTTTCGGCAGGCTCGGTAACGCGGAAGCGAGGCGTCCCCCTACTCCCTACCCTATTTCTCCCGTTTGAGACTCGCGGACCTATCGCGCGGTATTTCCTCGCAGGATCGCATCCTGTCGCGCGGGATCCCTGGCTCGCGGATTTTACTACTCGCTTTCGCCGCATTTCCGATGGTCACGGCGACGGCTCGTGAAGAGTAGGGTCCTAGCCGCTCCGGTTGTGGACACCTTCTTTTCCGGGCGAGGCAGCGACGGGGTCGAGGAGGTGTTCGTCCCGTGTTCACTGTCCCTCGTCGGTGCCTCCAGGTTCGTCGACCCGGGCTCGGTACTTCCTCCGATGTCTCGGCACGAATCCTTCCGGAGCCAGTTCCGATAAAGCCTCGTACGGCGAGAAATAGGGGCCGGGCTCCCCTGGAGCCCGGTTTCGGTCCTGTGAAATTCGCGTCGCCCAAGTGGCGCGACGCTCAAAACGCGTTAGTACTCGCCCTTGGCAAATCGGCATGCCCAGGGAGAGCGCTCGCAAACGGCCGTACGCATCGGCACTGCCAGAGGGCGGCCCGGCCTCTCTTTTTAGGGATCAAGGGACGTCGGCAAAACTTGCCACGTCACAATACGCAATATGCTTACGCCTGAAGCCGGACACGTGTTTGTGAATAAAATCAACGTATTGTTTGCAAATTATTTAATTACATATACGTATAATTAGTCTTCTATTAGCTTGAATAACGTATGTTATTATTAATATACATTAGTAATAAAAAATTTAAAATAGTAATTATTCTTTAAAATTACATTGATTACCTTTAAATTTAATATTTTTTTATTTAAATAGTTTAATATAAAATATTATTATAAAAACATCTTTGTAATCACAACTCAATATTTTATATTAAACTATTTAAATAAAAAAAATATTAAATTTAAAGGTAATCAATGTAAAATCAATACAATATAATTAATTATTTTTCTATTATTAATGTAAGAAAATATTATAATATTATATATTATATAATAATTATATCAATAATTATTAATTAATTAATTTTAAAGAATCATTACTATTTTAAATTACACTCAATTAGATTTATTATAAGAATTTTGATTAAAATTAATCCCTTAATTAATTTTAAAGAATAATTACTATTTTAAATTACACTCAATTAAATTTATTATAAGAATTTTTATTAAAATTAATCCCTTAATTAATTAATTTAATTATATTCTAAAAATATTATAATATTATTAATATTATGTTATTAAGAAAAAAAAACTATAGAAGAATGTTCAGGACTACAACGTTCAAAATTGCCGGTAATTGGGCGCGAGTTTACATATCGATCACGCGCCTCGATCGATAGCGCTGCGTTACAATTACAAACGTTCCTGCCGTTGTCCTTCGTCTTCTTGATCCAGACAGCGAACGATCAACACGTACATTGTATTCGCGCCTATCGCAGTATTATATTCGTCTCGCGCCAAACCTTCCGGATTCGACGCTTATCGCTACCGTGCCTATCGCGGGATTATCGTCGCCGGAGTGAACGTCTGTTAATTACAAATAAACAAAAGGGTTCTTTTCGTGACCGAACAAGTGACAATTCTTTAAATCCCGAATACCGCTGTATATCCTTGACAGGATAGTTCCACTATCACAATCAACCTCGCTACACGAGAAAACATTGGTCCTTCGAGCCAGATTGCAGTGAGTTTGGTGAAGAAAGAACATTTGTGAGGTGAAAAGATCTCGTTCGGCAATTTGACGACGGTTGAGTGATCCGTTGGACATTCAAAGTTGAAGGACAAAAGGACTAGTCGGTCCATAACAGTTCACAATGGGTGACCTCAAGACGCTTCTTCAACAACAAATCGATGCCGCTCGTATTGTCGAACGTACCCTTGAAAATTTCAAGAAGATCGGCAAAGCAAAATTAACGGTAGCCACCGTTAAAAATCGAATCGCAAGATTTAGCGAATTTTTTGCCGAATGCCAAAGTCTGCACAAGCAGCTCTCTGCTGTTGCAACGGACGCGGAACGTTCCACCGTGGGTTATTTCACCCAGGATCGATTCATGGACTTGCTCGAGATCTACATGGAAACATCGGACTACATGGCGGAAACTCTTTCTCGTCTCACAGCTGCCGACTCATCTGGTACTGACTCGACGCCGTCGCCAGCAGGACCTGTCTCGCAACCTGATGACGACAAGAGTCGAATGCCAACGCTCAACCTGCCGAAATACTCTGGAGCCTTCAGTGAGTGGGAAACCTTCCGCGATCGCTTTACAGCGATGGTCATCTCTCGTAAAGGTCTGTCAAACGTATCTCGGTTCGAATATTTGTTAGCGTGTTTGCAAGGCGCGGCAAGTGATCTCGTCGAGAACATTGCGATAACCGATGCGGGCTTCGCGATCGCGTGGGACCTCCTGGTAGAGTGTTTCGAAAACAAGCGACTGTTAGTGACAACGCATTTAGAAACTCTGTACGACCTTCCACAAGTTCGTTCCGAGTCTGCCGATCAGCTGCGAAGCCTTCGCGACAAAGCCAACAAGGCGATAAAAGCCCTGAAAAATCTCGATCGTCCTGTCGAACATTGGGGCGACTTACTCGTTTTCTTCGTAACAACGAAATTAGATTCCGAGTCGCGGAAGGCTTGGGAGTTGAAACTCGGCGACAACACAGATTGTCCGACATTTGACGCGCTTGATACATTTTTAAAATCGCGAATACGCGCGTTACAAACAATTAAGCCGGCCCCGTCGGGATCGGCCTCTCGGATCGCGGACTCGGCAGCAACCAAATCGAGTCGTGTTCGTGCGACTTCGTTACACGGTGCCGCTGCCGTCAAGAGCCCGTGCGAGTTATGCAAAGCAAATCACGTACTCGGACAATGCGCGTTGTTTAAAAGTAAATCTGTCGAACAACGGGTCGAGTTCGCGAAAGGGACAAACCGGTGCATGAACTGTTTGAGTCCGTACCATTCGACGAAAAAATGTACGAGTTCATATAACTGTTCCATTTGTAAAAGGCGTCATCACACCTTGTTACATATCAACAACGCGACTGCGTCATCAACCGGTACCGCGTCATCGACTAACTCTACGTTGCCGACCGAGAATGTCACATCGCCGCTCACGTCTTGTTCTGTTCCGCGCGTGACTGCCACACAGCAAGTCTTGCTCGCGACTGCATGGGTCGAACTGCGGTCACCGTTTGGCCGTTCAGAGAAAATTCGCGCGTTACTCGATCAAGGCTCGGTCATTTCTATAATTACCGAGAACTTAACACAACGACTCCGACTACCGCGTTCTCGCGTTTCAGTCAGCATTACCGGAATCGGTAATAACGCGGTTGCTTGTCGCTCATCGACAACATTTACCGTAGCCTCGTGTAAAACCGAGTCCGTATACTCCATGAGCGCTTACGTATTACGCTCATTGTCAAACTATCTGCCAAATCAAGTGTCTACCGACGTCAGGCTCTCTCATATTCGCGATCTGGAATTGGCGGACGACAACCCTTTTGACTCGGCTCCAATAGAACTGATTATCGGTGCGGATCAGTACGGGTTGCTTCTTTTAGAAGGTTTGCGAAAGGGCCCGGTGAACGAGCCGACGGCTCAAAACACCACGTTAGGCTGGATCCTTTCCGGTCCCGTTCCATCTTCCGCGTCCAATGCTCCTACTTCCGTTGCAAGCTTCCACTGCAACGTTTCGGGGAATCTCGACGCCGAACTTCGACGATTTTGGGAAGTCGAGGAGTTACCGTTCGTCACGCGTCTCTCTCCCGCGTAACAAAAGTGCGAGGAACATTTTCAACGCACCCACACTCGGTCTCCGAATGGACAGTATATCGTTCGCTTGCCGTTTATTGAAGGGCCTCCCATCGATATTGGGACTTCACTCTCCGCGGGAACACCATGTTCCTAAGACAGGAACATCGGTTGCAACGAAACGCGGAGCATTCAGAAGAATACGCTCACTTCCTACGCGAGTACGAGGCCCTCGGTCATATGGTCGAAGTCACCGGTTCGCAAACGGTTCCGTCACCTCAAACCGTGTACATACCGCATCACGCGGTTATTCGGGAACACAGCGCTACAACACGCCTTCGTGTCGTTTTCAACGCATCCTCGAAAATGGGGAATGGGACATCACTAAACGATCACTTATGGATCGGTCCCAAATTACAAACGGACTTAGCCGCTGTAATTCTTCGATGGCGCCGCTATCGATACGTCTTTATCGCCGACATTGCTAAAATGTACCGGCAGATCCTTGTCGACCACAAGGACGTTGACTATCAACGGATTTTGTGGCGATCTTCTCCCTCAGAACCATTGCGGCATTATCGACTCTTGACCGTTACGTACGGTACCGGTCCAGCTCCTTATCTTGCTTTACGGGTCCTCCAACAACTCGCTAAGGACGAAAGGTCGAAATATCCTCTCGCGCAGCTCGTTCTTCGCGACCAAATCTATGTGGACGACTGCGTCTTCGGCGCGGACGATCCACGGCGAGCACGTAAAACACATGACCACGTAACTGCCCTGTTGCAAGAGGGTGGCTTTAAATTGCGCAAATGGGCTAGCAATTGCCCTGCATTAATTGCCGATATCGATCCCTCAGATCATGGTCTTGCTGCCAGCAAACCATTGTTACCAGACGATAATTTAAAGGTCCTTGGTATCAACTGGAATCCCGGGAACGACTCATTTCGTTTCGATATAGGGATTCAAAACATCATTCCGGCTACGAAACGGGAAATTCTTTCGACAATCGCTCGATTCTACGACCCCCTGGGATGGGCAGCTCCCGTTGTTATCGTGGCAAAAATTCTGATGCAACGTCTCTGGTTGCAGAAGTGTGGTTGGGATGAGACCATCCCGACCGAGTTCAGCGAAACGTGGACCACGTATTGCACGCAACTTCCATTGCTCAGATCTATCGTTCTACCTCGGTGGACAGGACACGGGTTGAACATTTTAAAAACCGAACTGCATGGCTTCGCCGACGCCTCGCAAAACGCCTATGCCGCAGTTGTCTACTCTCGCGTTACAACTAACAACGGCGAGATTCTAGTCTTTCTTCTCGCTGCGAAGTCTAAAGTGGCTCCGCTCAAATCCTTCACAATTCCGCGCCTTGAGCTATGCGGAGTTGTACTCCTTTCTCGTCTAATGTCGTTCATAAGAACGTCGTTCGGGGACTCTGCGTGCGAGATGCACGGTTGGACCGATTCCACCATTACTCTCGCATGGATAAGTCAACCAGCGTCTCGCTGGAAAACGTTTGCCGCAATCGAGTATATCCTTGACAGGATAGTTCAACTATCACAATCAACCTCGCTACACGAGAAAACAAAGAAGAACATTTGACAAACAAACAGGAAAAAGAGAGAAACAAGATTAGAAAAGAAAAAGAATGTAACGAGTCTGGTTTTCCCGTGTTCGCGGCGTAATCCTCTCGTGCCTGGAGAGCTCGCCGTGCCAGGGTGACAGTCGGCGAGAGGACGGATAAATCGCGTGCGTCGGGAATCTAGGTGCGGGTGTGAAAGAATGACACGTGTTTACGGTAAGAGTTCCGTGTTCGTCGCTCGGTCTGTCGCGGAGGTCGCGGCTCGCGGTGCTAGTTTCGCGTCGCGAAGGGTAATACGGAGGATCGCAAGGGTGCAGGAGATGATTTCCGATCGTGGTGGGTGCCACGATCTCCCCTGCCACGGGTCTGGTTTGTCGGATCCTCAGCGTCGACAGCGTGCCGGCGTTGAGGCCTCCCGTGGCGGTTCTATGTTTAACGTGGTGGAGGACGAACCTCGCACGTCAAAACGACTCCAACGCGGTCGGAGTTCGGCGGACAGCGTGTCTTGCCGTGTGCCAGTGTAAAACACCGGGCTTCAGTGGCACGCTGTGCTCACTGATAAAGCGAGGAAGTGATTCGGAGTGTTCTGTGCGACAGTAAGACTCGTCATCACGGCGGACTAGGTATTTAGCGGAGAAGATACTTACAAGTCAGGAAATAGCGGGAGCTGGAACTTGACTGGTGGGAATCCAGTCGAGGAATAAGAGGGCTATGCCGAATCTGTCGCGCCTTATATAGTTCTCGGTTGGTGGTGAGGGGTAGTGGTGCGGTGAGGTAAGTGTGTGACGTATGTTTTCCGGTTCCCGCTAATTCCGCGGAAAATACGCATCCGGTTCGCGCCAAAAGTGTTCGTTGACGAGGGGTCGCGGGGCGGTGTATCGAACCGCGCTGGATCGGCGACGCGGCTCGGTCCTTGTCGGTTACGTTCGGCGGTATTCGGTCGTGGGCTTAGATCGTAACAGTCCTGCGAGCAGGTCTGTTACACCCCCCTCCTTCTCCGGGGTGGCGAGCGAGCGAGCGACGAACCTGTCTCTGGTTTATTCAAACAATTTTCTCCTACATAACTATTACTTAGAGCTATGGGCGGGGTTGGACAAAACACAACAGTAGGTTACGGACGGCACAGAACTATATTTGTTACTTTGGCTGTGTTCCACAGGCTTTGCCTCAGTCTTGCAAAAAGAAAATAAATATATATATATATAAAAAATAAACGGCTTCTTGATATCTATACTCTATCGTCAAGAAAAACTTATACTCTAACGCAACGCAAAATACTGAAGAATACTGGCCGTACGGGATGCTTATATGCTATCGTGATACGCTACGTTTATAACCTACCGGGATCCTTATAAATTACCGGAATACTTATAGACTAACGGAGTACTTATAGACTAGCTGCTTACTTATAAACTAACGGGATACTTATAGACTAGCGGCATACTTATAGACTAATGTGAGCGCAAAACTTATCTACCGAAATACGCGAACTTACAATCTAACGCAATACGCAAAACTTACAATCTAACGCAATATGCAAAACTTACAATCTAACGCGAAACTTACAACTAACGGCCTACTTACAACTTAAGCAGGAACACGCTGTGTTGGGGGAGAGGCCGCGGCGCGTGTGCCTCTACGGTGCAAGCCTGCCCCGGTCCTTCCGCCTGGTTAACGCCGTCGGCAGCGCAATAATTTGCCGTTGGCGTCGTAGTAGAGGTGCCACCTCTCTTCACCCAATGACGCCCGGTATTGCCGGGTTGCTACGAACCTGATCGGCACCTCCACTCGCCGGCCGTTCGGTAGTGCGTACCAGGTGGTGGGACACGGGGCATGCTTGCCCGTATATATCACGGGTGTGAGGGCGTGGGGGCGGCGCGCCAGGGTGTCACCGGGTTTCCATTATTCCCGGGCTGCTCCTCCTCTGGCGTGGTCCACGGGGGAGGGGCGTTTTTGGGAAGGTCCCTCTTCTCCCTTCGGCGGCGTATTGGTGGCGGCGTGACGGGCGTGGCGGACTTCGGGCCCGGTAGGTCTGCCGGCCTGCGATCCTCTCGAATCGGCCATAGGCCCGGGTTCGGGCGATATCGTTGAAGGTCCTTTGCTTCGGGTCCGTGGGTTGTCCTCGGCGAAAGGGACAGCCTTTCTAATTCAGGCCATACGGGCACCGGCAGGTCTGCTGCGGGCCGTCGCACAGTGGTCCCAAAGCCCGAAAACGTGGCCAAAACCTAAAAAATTAACTTTCAGGTAGGTAAGTTTTAATTATGGGATTGGTTATTCTAAGAGTGTTTCTACTTGGGGGTAAACGGCAAGAAGGTCGCATTTTATTACCTGACCAACAATCGCAGTCCGAACTTCGGTTTTATTAGACAGTGCTTTCATACTCTTCCAAGCCTCAGTGCGAATTTTGAGTGTACAGTATACAAATTGTATTGTATCGTATTGATTTTAATTGTGCATTATGAATGCTGTTTGTGAAGATAAGTTGCATAGTTTTTAGTGCCAAATGTTTATTATTAACCGGTAACTATGTATGCAAAAGAGAACGTAAAAGTGAAGGCGTAAATTTTAAAGATGTAGAGTGGAAGTTATATATCATGGAATATCACGCCCTAAAACTTGTTCAAGCATCTACTTTATACTATTATCTTGCAAATGAAACAAAAATGAACTGCAGAATTTGACAGATTTGCTCGTACTACTATTTTTTGTAATGCAGAGTAGGTATTCTGTGAGCTTTGAAAGGGTAATTGAAAACATTCACGTTCCTGGATTAGATTGAAAATTTGTGATGTAATGTTTTCAAGGTCGCTGATTACGAATCTGAACTTAAAATTTCGGAAAACAAAATGGCCGATCCAATATGGCGGACGGGTATTTGAAAAAATGATTCGATTTCTATAAAAATTGGTAATACGATGTTTTCGGGATCTCTGATTACGATTCTGAACTTAAAATTTCGAAAAACAAAATGGCCGATCCAATATGGCGGACGGGTATTTGAAAAAATGATTCGATTTCTATAAAAATTGGTAATACGATGTTTTCGGGACCTCTGATTACGATTCTGAACTTAAAATTTCGAAAAACAAAATGGTCGATCCAAAATGGCGGACAGGTATTTGAAAGTATGACTCGATTTTTACAAAAATTGGTAATACAGTAAAGTCGCTTTATTTTTCCAATTGCCAGTTCCGAGTTGGAAGAATACCTCACTTTATACAGTGCAAACATAGAGTTTACGACCACCAGGCTCGGACCTTGGATCGGGGACCCTAGGTACCTCGCGTACAGGACCCTTTAGAAATTGTAGATTCCTAAAATATCTAATGACCAACACGGCTTTTTGGTCCGACCTGATGGCCTAAGGGGATGTGAATACGTGCCTCGGACCCTCACGGGTCTTGAGGATGACAATGGCGTGAGGGCCAGGCGTTGCAGTGGTCATAAAATAATAAAATAATTAAATGTATTGGATCGGCCATTTTATTTTTCGAAATTTTAAGTTCAGAATCGTATTCAGAGATCCCGAAAACATCGTATTACCAATTTTTATAGAAATCGAATCATTTTTTCAAATACCCGTCCGCCATTTTGGATCGACCATTTTGTTTTTCGAAATTTTAAGTTCAGAATCGTAATCAGAGATCACGAAAACATCGTATTACCAATTTTTATAGTAATCGAATCATTTTTTCAAATACCCGTGCGCCATATTGGATCGGCCATTTTATTTTTCGAAATTCCAAGTTCAGATTCGTAATCAGCGACCTTGAAAACATTACATCACAAATTTTCAATTTAATCCAGGAACGTCTTGAGGTTTTGGCCACGTTTTCGGGCTTTGGGACCACTGTGCGTCGCGAGGTCCGCGGGTCCGGTAGGGTGGGATTGACCCCTAATGGCTCCTCCGGTTTGGCTGGAAACGGGTCGAAGACGGATGGTCCCGTGTGGTACTTCGGTTTCCGTGCTGTGTCTTCCAGCTGTGGCGGCTCGACGCTCGAGGCGCTCTCTGGCACTGGCGTTGTCGGTCGCGTTTGCTTTGGCTGGCTTGTGCTGGGAGGTGTGCGGTGTTGTCGCGCCTTCTTAAGGGCCTCCGGTCCCAGCCACGTTACGGGTAGGATCCTCGTGATCCTGGGCCCCCGCTTGACCCGTCCTCCCGTGGGGTAACTGGCGGTGGTGCTGGTGGCGAGCCCCGCCGGAATTCTCGGCCGCGAGGTCGTCACTGGTTTTGGACTTGTGGCCTTCCGGGTGGTGGCCTTGTGACGGTTTTTCCCGTCGCCTCTCCTTCCGTCCGCCTTGGCTCCGTGGCGATTCGGGAAGCTTTCGCTTCTTGGCCTGCCGGGTTCCCTGCCGGCTTCGCAGGGGCTGTCGGCGCGGCCGCTGCATTCCCGTTCGCCGGTTTCCCCGTAGGCTCTGCGGGGGCTGTCGGCGCGGCCGTTGCAATCCCGCTCTCTGGTTTCCCCGTAGGCTCTGCGGCGGCTGTTGGCGCGGCCGGTGGAAAAATGACGGCTTCCGCGGAGTCTGTCGGCGCGGCCGTTGCAATGGTCCGCGGGTCCGTCTCGTCAAATATTACTATGTCAGGTGTGCGGGGACGATCTTCGACGTCCACATCGTCGAAAATGTCCCACAAACCCTCATAAAAATGTGTCATCCTGGGATGCCTATTAACAAAAGCGACAGAAGGTGTTACTTTTCTGGGCCGCCCTCGGCGGCGTGGTGCTGGGGTGATGGCGGGGGCGGGGTTGTTCGCCTTGGTCTCGACTCTGGGCGGGTCGGGTTGGACTCTCGTCTCCACGGGTGCCTGGGTTGTGTCCCCGATGGGGTTCGTGGCGGGTTTGAGGTCCTGGATGTGGACATGGCGCGCCCACCGGTTGTTCGCGTCGCGGAGGTCGACAATGACCGGGGAGACGAAGCGTTCGACCGTGTACGGACCGCTGTATTTCGGCGCAAGTTTCGCGGCGACTCCTGCTCCCTTGTCGGATAGTGTGTGGCCCTTCTTCCAGACGGTGTCTCCTACGGCGGGCTTCCATCCTCGTCGACGTAGGTTGTAGTACTTCTCTTGCCGTCCGAATGCTTGCGCCAGGTGGAGCCTGGCCAGTTCTTGAGCCTCGCGGAGGATCTTCCAGCGGTGTTGTGGTGCGATGGTCGCTTCTCCTGTTGGTACTTGTCCGGGCGCTCGCAGCTCTCTGCCATGGTTTAGGTAGGCCGGAGTATACCCCGTCGATTCGTGCCAAGCGGTGTTGATGGCAAACCTTACCCCGTCCAGTTTTGACCACCTTGTTAGCCCTTTCCACTGGATTGCAGTGAGGTGCATATGGTGGTGTCTTCCGGTGTTCGGTTCCGGTTGCCTGGAGGAGCGCGGTGAAAGGTTCTCCTATGAACTGGCGCCCGTTATCGGTGATTACCGTCTGTGGGGCTCCGTGGCGTAGGACTATTTTCTTTTGGACGGCTGCGGCGACGGCGGTACTGGTGGCCTTCCGGAGTGGAGCGAGTTCAACCCATTTCGTGAATCTATCTAGTGCCACGAGTAACCATATATGACCGCGCCGCGATCGTGGCAGAGGACCGACCAGGTCGATGGACACCGTGTGCCATGGCTCTGTTCCTGGGTTGGCATGGAGTAGCCCCGGCGGTGCTTGTGGCGGTGTTTTATATTGTTGACAGCTGGCGCAGCTTCGGACGTATCGAGCGGTTTCTTGAAACATTCCTGGCCAATAAAACCGCTGCGCCAGCCGTACTATCGTTTTGGCAATTCCCAAGTGTCCGGCGGTGGGATCGTCGTGATATTTTCCTAGCAGGGCCTTTCTTTCGCTGCTCGGTACGCATATTTTCCAATTGTTGTTGGCGGTGGGCTCGTTGTAGTCCAGTTGGTGCAGGATATATCGGTACAGTCTTCCTTCCCGTAGCTGGTAATCTGGAACGGCGGCGGGGTTCTCTTGGACGGCTGTGACTTTCCTCTCGTACCACGTGTCTGTGCGCTGTTTCGGTCGGAGCAGGTTTACCTCCGGTACGGGTTCGGTTCTGGACAGTGCATCTGCTACGTGGTTGTGTTTTCCTGGTCGGTATTTGACCTCGAAGTCGTACTGCTGCAACTCGGGAGCCCACCTCGCCAGTCGCCCGGTCGGGTTATCAATCTGCTGTAGCCATCGCAGAGCCTGGTGGTCGGTAACTACCGTAAAGTGGTAGCCTTCGATGTATGGTTTCATCTTGCGGATACCCCAGACCACCGCTAGGCATTCTTTTTCCGTTGCGCTGTAGTTGCGCTCGGTTGCGCTCAGTGTATGACTGGCGTATGCAATCACCCGTTCGTCGTTGTCGGGCCCCTGGGTGAGAACTATTCCTAGTCCGGAGTCGCTGGCGTCCGTCTGCAGCGTAAAGGGCTGTTCGAAATCCGGGCACGCTAGTACCGGCGCGGCGACTAATCGGTCCTTCAAGGTCTGGAAAGCCGTTTGTTCGACCTCGGTCCACCTCCACTTGGCGCTTTTCCGGGTGAGCCGAGTTAGTGGCTCGATAATCTCGGCGAAATTCGGAACGAACCGTCGGTACCATGACGCCATGCCATGGAATCGCCGGACCTCCTTAATCGTTTTCGGTGCGGCGAGTTTGGCTACCGCGCTGGTTTTCTCCGGGTCCGTCTGGATACCGTTTTGGTCGACAATATGCCCCAGGTATCGTAGGCTGGCTACGCAGAATCGGCATTTCTCTGGGTTTAGCCGGAGCCCGGCTTCGCGTAGTCGACGAAATACTTGGCGTAAGTGCTGCAGGTGGTCGGCAAATGTTCGGCTGACAATGATTATGTCGTCTAGGTATGCGAACGCATGGGGCTCGAATTCCGGGCCGATTATGCCGTCCAGTAGTCGTTGGAAGGTGGCTGGGGCCGAATGTAGCCCGAAGGGCATGACCGTAAATTGGTATAAGCCTTTCCCTGGTACGGTGAAAGCCGTGAGCGGACGGCTGCTATCTTCGAGTGGAACTTGCCAATATCCGTTCTTAAGGGCCAGGGTAGTTAGAAATCTTGAGCCTCGCAGCTTATCGAGAGTGGCCTGTATTTGTGGCAACGGATATGCGTCTTTTTCGGATCGTTCGTTGTGCTTTCTGAAATCGACGCAGAATCGGGGTCGCCCATCCTTCTTTTTGACGACTACAACCGGCGAGCTCCACGGGCTGTGCGAGGGCTCGATCACCCCGTCTTGCAACATCTGTTCGACCTCCTGGTCGATGACGGCTTGCATGGCTGGGTTCCGGGGTCGGTAGCGCTGCTTGACCGGTGTTTCATCCTTTAATTTGATACGGTGTTGTATCATTGTAGTTTTGCCGGGTACGGTTGTGAATAGTTTTAATTCCTCCTTGAGGAAGTGCTCCAGTTGTTGCTGGTCTATCCCCTGCAGCGTGCGAAGGCCAGCCTGGTGACACGGTTCGGGACAATATTCTGCAGGTCACGACGCTATGTGTGGCGGCGGGTTTAGCTGAATCCGGAGTGCGGCGATGGTCTGGATCCCGAGTAGTACTCGTGGTCCCATCTTCGGCAGGACGGTGAAGTCCTGCTCCCATTCGTGTCCCATCGTGATGAACGGGAGTCGGATAATTCCTGTTGGACTGGCGTCGGATCCGTCGGCAAGGCCGACGAGGCTGGTCGTAGTGGTTGGCCAGATGCCATATTGCCGTGCCCATTCCTGCACCTCCTCGTTGATGCACGAAAGTTGGGCCCCGGGGTCGAGCAGGGCGTCTGTTTCTCGACCCAGGATGCGTATCGGTAGTAACGGGCGGGGAGTATACCTTATGGCCGGGGCCGCTGGCCGCCCGTTGAAGATGGGCCCCTCGGCTCGTTTCCCGACGGTGGAGGGTTCGGCCTCGGGTGGCAATCCCGTGTTAGTGTCCCATCCCGGCCGCACCGGGAGCAGAATTTCCGGTAAATATTTCGGCATTCATGTCGGTGATGTCCTCGTTGCTTGCATCGCCAACAGTGCGTGTCGGGATGATACGTGTCGGCCCCGGTATTTCCTCCGTTCAGTGGCGTGTTGCTGAGCTGGGCCAGCCTGGCCTCAATCGGTGCGCTCTGTGCCGGCGGAGGCCCTACGTTGGTCGCTGCCACGTGCCGAGCCGGGGTGGTCTGCCGCCGCCGCTTTCTTTCTTCGGCTCTCTCGAGTCGTTGTACCTGCTGGAGCAGGTCATCGAGGTCAGCGACGCCGTCGGGGTTGATGACTGCCGCATATTCCGGGAGCATGTTTTCCATAATTATTTCCAAATGCTCGTCGGCCGGTATTCGTGCTCGCCTCATGAGCGTGAGCAGCGCAATGGCAAATAAGTGGAAGGGCTCGCCGAGACGTTACACGCGTTCTAGAGCTTCTCGCTGTCGCTGCCGTTGAGTTCGGTTTGCCGCGAAAAAAGCCGTGAATTTGTTGGAGAATTGGGTCCACGTATGTACCTGCTGTTCGACGTTCCGGTACCATAACTGGGCGTTTCGGCGTAGCAACTCCGGTAGCCCCTGAAGCAATTCGTCATCCGTTATATGGTAGGCTTTTTTCAGCTCGCTTACGCGTTCGAGGAACGAGAATGGGTCCTTCCCGTCGCTCGTGCAGCCCCATTTTCGTATCTTATGGATGCTCCGCCGGGGATCGATTTTGTCGGTCGGTTTTTTGTAATCTTCGGTCCCTCGTGGTGCGTCGTCCGCACTCTCTTGTGTCTCGGTCGCCGGACCAGGCCGATCGCGCCCCGGCTCACCGGCCAATTGCATTTTTGCGTCGGGCATCGTAAATAATTCGGCGGCTTGTTCACCGATATAGTCGGCCCAACGTTGGCGGAGCTCCCTGGTATCCCCGGTGGTCGGTAATCCTCTTCGACGGAGGTCAGCGATGAGTCGGTCCTTTGTTAGCCGTAACGTGCTCTTCTTCATTCCCGTCGCGCGATTTGAATCGCCGCGCGTCGCGGCGCGTTAGTACCGTGCTAGGCACTAGATGGCGCGCGCGTCCTATGTTACGCGTTCCGTCGTAGCGCGTCTTGTATCGCGGCGGGCGCGCTTGCTGCTACGCTATTTCGCGTCGGTGTCGCGAGGCGGCGCGAGTGCCGCGAAAATCGCGTGGTATCGCGATCGGTCGCGGTCTAACCTCGAAATCGCGGCGTGCTACGTGCACCGGGTCTAACCTCGAAATCGCGGCGTGACACGTGCACCCGGAAAAATCGCGGCGGGCAACTGGTTAAATCGCGGCGTGTATTTGGTTAACTCGCGGCGCGATATGTGCATCGTGGCGTGATCGCGGTGTGCTACGTGCACCAGGTCGAATCGCGTCGTGCTCGCGGTGTGCTGCGTGCACCAGGTCCCTGTTCGGGCGCCATGTAACGAGTCTGGCTTTCCCGTGTTCGCGGCGTAATCCTCTCGTGCCTGGAGAGCTCGCCGTGCCAGGGTGACAGTCGGCGAGAGGACGGATAAATCGCGTGCGTCGGGAATCTAGGTGCGGGTGTGAAAGAATGACACGTGTTTACGGTAAGAGTTCCGTGTTCGTCGCTCGGTCTGTCGCGGAGGTCGCGGCTCGCGGTGCTAGTTTCGCGTCGCGAAGGGTAATACGGAGGATCGCAAGGGTGCAGGAGATGATTTCCGATCGTGGTGGGTGCCACGATCTCCCCTGCCACGGGTCTGGTTTGTCGGATCCTCAGCGTCGTTCTACGTTTAACGTGGTGGAGGACGAACCTCGCACGTCAAAACGACTCCAACGCGGTCGGAGTTCGGCGGACAGCGTGTCTTGCCGTGTGCCAGTGTAAAACACCGGGCTTCAGTGGCACGCTGTGCTCACTGATAAAGCGAGGAAGTGATTCGGAGTGTTCTGTGCGACAGTAAGACTCGTCATCATGGCGGACTAGGTATTTAGCGGAGAAGATACTTACAAGTCAGGAAATAGCGGGAGCTGGAACTTGACTGGTGGGAATCCAGTCGAGGAATAAGAGAGCTATGCCGAATCTGTCGCTCCTTATATAGTTCTCGGTTGGTGGTGAGGGGTAGTGGTGCGGTGAGGTAAGTGTGACGTATGTTTTCCGGTTCCCGCTAATTCCGCGGAAAATACGCATCCGGTTCGCGCCAAAAGTGTTCGTAGACGAGGGGTCGCGGGGCGGTGTATCGAACTGCGCTGGATCGGCGACGCGGCTCGGTCCTTGTCGGTTACGTTCGGCGGTATTCGGTCGTGGGCTTAGATCGTAACAGTCCTGCGAGCAGGTCTGTTACAAGAACAAGAAATCAATAAAAAATTACATGAAAGAAAAAAGCTAATTACACAACAAATTAAAGATATTAAGTTACAAATCAACGATAAATCTAAAAAAATAAGGTCTAAAGCAACTAATGATACAAAAAAAGATGAAATTAAAGAAGAAAAAGCAAAATTACGCGCTCAATTAGACAATATGGAAAAAGAAGTATTGTCTCTGGAAGTGATTGCATTACAACAATAAATAAAAATGATAGGGAATAGAATTTAATGGAATGATATTTTTGTATGTAATTTGTTAAAAATTTAATGAAGTTCGATGTTATAGACATAATTCTGTTGTGGGTTCGTAAATAACGAGAAGCACCTTCGATGGTTAACGATATAAATATATATTTGGTTAAATAATGCAATACTGTAATCTATGATAAGAATACTACATATTACGCAAAGCATCTTCTATTCGTCATGCGCAACCAACCACCGTTTTAGGTTATGTTCGCTCGATCAACTCGTAAATTGAATTTGTCCAGGTATAGACTTTACTTCTGTCCAGGTACTAGCTTAGATTGGATTTAATATGTCCAACTATAGGTTTGAATTATTCTTGTTAATACAATTAAGATATTAACCTAAACAATGATTTTTTTATTTTAAATTACTTTACAAACTCTGAACTGTATGTTAAAACTCTTAAAAAATTATTTTTGTTTATTTAAAGTGATAAAATTTAAAATAGAAAAACATGCTGTCCAGGTATAGGGCACTTCACCTTATCTCCTGGGGCCATTCCAACCTCAGGAAGTGTGGGACTCCCCAGTAACTGATGATGTTGTGTCACGTCGTTTCCTTTCTCGTGAACGAGGAAGGAACCGCACACGGGAAATTACGGCTTGAAGACCGGGCCACGCTCGGTCGCGCGACACGTGGTCCTCCCGGGACAAACAATCGTTCACGGAATCGAATCGGAGTAACTATCACGATGGCTAATACGAAATTCGGGCGCCAGACACGACAGGGTGTCACGCGAAAGATTCACGAGACGCGAATTCGGCACGACGATCTCGATTCCGTGAGGACTGCGCGATAACCTGGGATAGCCGCGAACAAGGTCAGGGTTCCACGTGAAGAGAAGGAACGGGGCATTCCCCGCGACAGGAACGTGTCTCGTAGGGAGAATAATTGACGCGGTATTCGGCAATAATGGTCGTTTATTAACGAGATGACAGTAGCGGCCGCCGGTGAACGCCGGCGGCAACGAGAATTTGCCGGCGCGAAGACAATTTCTTTCGGCAGGTGTTCGGCCGATCGCGCGTACTCTATTCTTTCGCGTTGAGCTCGGCAGTCACAGGACTTCGCGTGAAAATACAAGCCTTTACGGCACGGATTCTGTCGAGCTCCGATGACAGACGCGTGGTTTCGACGTGGACTGGGCGCGGATCACGGCAAAGTCGCGAGAAGGTCGAAATCGGCACGTCGCGTCGTCCCACCGTGGAACGCTCGAGATGAGCTTATTATTTCTCTTCGTCGAAAATCGTACGCCCCGAATATTCCTCGTTCCGGACAATCGGCGACGATACGACCCACGGCCTCGCGTTCCTCTCAGGAGAGCGACTCCTGGTCCTCGGAAACGACGGCGGCAACGTGGTACGCGACACGACACAGAGGTTTCGCGAAAACGTCCCGAGCCAACACGAATTGTTCAAAAACTTTGATTTTAGCAAAGAAACGGATCGGCACTTACCAAACGGCAAAGGATTCTTGTTCACTAGCCTTCGATATAATTCTATACTTTCGCTATTGTTCGCGGTTTTAGCGGCGGTATAACTTTCGCTGACGCGATCTCGTGACCCAGTGACCCAATTCGAGCCGGCTCGGTAACGCGGAAGCGAGGCGTCCCCCTCTCCCTCGACTATTTCCTCCTAGGCGGCGCTCGGGCCTATCGCGTGGCTTCTCGCAGCAGGGACAACTATCGTGCCCCTCGGACCCGTGCCTCCGGCAATTTGTCGATTTTCCGGGGCTCCACGGTACGGGGCTGCGAGGGCGGCTAGAGTGGGCGCGAGCCATTCCAGGGTGTTCTTCGTGCATCTCCTGGACGAGAGTCGACGAGGTTGGGCTGTTGTACGTCCCGCATTCTCGATATCCTCGTCGGCCTCTCCGGGTTGGTAAATCCGGACTCGATTCCCTCTCGATCGTCTGGTTCGTCGACGATGCGCTGCGATAGGTGCTCCGAGCGTCTCTTCCGGAGACTCTGCGCCAATCACGGCAGGAAATAGGTACCGGGTTCCTTCTGACTCCGGCTACCCCTGAAACTTCGTGTCGCGCCCAGCGGCGCGACATTCAAACGCGATAATTCCGTTCCGCTGGAACTCGAACGTCCAGGGAGACCGATCGCACAGCCGATTTCGCTTTCAATACCGGCCCGGTCCTTCGCTGAGGGTTCGGATGGACCGTGGCAAAATCTGCCACGTCACAGTTGTTACTGGGTTTACCTCACTAAACCTCCTCCCTACACTAAGATCCACCCTTTTCGTTGGCAGCCATCCTAGGATTTTTAGGAAATCTGTAATTAATGTAAAGCAAGAGACAATAAATAACCATCAATTATTTAACAACCGTTATGAAGAATACTTACTGATGAAAAGATACGTTGGTAGCAGGTATAGTAAGTAGTAGGATCGTAGGATGTACGACCTGAGTACGACGTAGGTACGTACAACGTCAGTAACGGACATAATATAGTCTGTAAATAGTCCGTGGCTTATAATCCGGAACGCCTTGACGCCTTTTACCTAGTTGACTGATGTCCACATACCTGCAATGTGTAATATCTGTATGTATTATTCGAAAACTCGTTGACAATAAACATTTTTATAATTTTGTATTGTGTAAAAGTAGTTAGCGCGGCTAACACAAATTTAAGACAGTACCACACCAATACGCAGGATGGCGCTCGTTTCAATTAGGGCGACATCACACCTTCCCCCTTAGCAGAAAAAGATGTTTCATGAAGAAACAACTTTTTACAAACATTTCGCATAACAAACATAAAACAGAATTTAACAGTAGTAACTAACAATTAGTATTGAACAATAAAATGTCGATCACTGTAATTGAGGATTAATAATAATGACGAAAAAAAAATTGTTATTAGTAGCAAGAACAATAATAATGATATTAGTGAGGAATAGTTATAGTAATATTTATTACACACGAGAATACTGGTATAGTAGCTGATATATAAAAAAAAAACATGTACGAATTAGTAGGGAAGGTACCCAATCAGCACACGTCGTCTCAAAGATGTCTGTTTCACGTCGTTTTCCCGTCTGAACGTCTTATGTCCCAAAGATACGTCTTTTAGTCGCCAAAAAGATATCTTTATGGAGACGTCGTTTTCACGGCAGAGGGTGAACATCTTTTAGCTGTCTCATTTCAGTCGTAAAAACAACGTCTCCATAATGGATATCTTTTTGGCGACTGAGAGACGTTTTTCCGGAGACGTTGTTTTTGCGGCTGAAGGTAGCTGTCTTTTAGTACAATGGCTAAAATATACTGGTTTTTAATTTTGCTATTTCTTGGAATGATATAAAAATTAATTTTCAAAACATTATATATTTATATGATAATATTTATATTTAAAATGAATCTTTATTTAATATTAGAAGTGGAATATTTATTTCCTGATATACAGATAATATTTATTTCATATTATGAAAAAAATATTTTTTTCTAATTATAAAATGAATCTTTATTTAATATTAGAAATGGAATATTTTTTTCCTAACATACAGATAATATTTATTTATTGTTATGAAAAAAATATTTTTTTCTCGTTATAAAATGAATCTTTATTTAAAATTAGAAATAGAATATTTTTTTTTAAATATGCAGGAAATACTTTATGTTTATCATGGAAAAATATTTGTTCCAGAATATGGAAGACATACAACTTTCATATTACGAATGAAATATTGGTTTCAAATATAAAATAAATCTTTATTCAATACTGGAAGTAAAATGTTTACTTTTAATTTACTTTGAATTCGTGCGTGTCATTTAATTTTTTAATAGAAGTTTATCTCTTCTAATTATATGATTTCATATGATTTGAACTTTTATAAGAATAAAAAGTAATAAACGTAACAATAGGTTCGCATGGCTCAGCGAGGAAGCACATTGTGGCGGCCTCGCCGCTGCCCTACGCCGCTGTCGCTAGAAAACCCCTTATTTCTTTGTCATATTCTTTTCCTTTGTTCCCTGTCCTGCGCGGGTCCGGTCAGTGCTGGTTCACATCTGGCGACCAGACCCACGCAGGCCTGATCCTCTCTTTTGTCTTTTCCAGGTCCTGCCTGGGGCCTAGTTCAAGGTCTACGGCCAGGCCCTGGCGAACCTTTCCTTCTTTTTACAGCACCCTTTCCTGATTGCCTTTTTCCGCTTTCTCCGTTTTATAGCATCCTTCCGCGATCGCTCCTTTCCACGGGTCCTTACCTGACCTTTCGCTCCTCCGGGGTTTGCCCGTACTTTTCCTTCCCTTACTTTTCTCTTCTTACCTTCTTCTCCTTACCTCCCACTCCTTACTTTCCTCTCCTTGATTTTTATCCTCTCCAAGGGAGTTTTCAAGAGGTCGACAGGACACTTCACTTTGGTCTCCAGTCGTACACTGATCTATTATTTAATAAAAGTTGTGTTGAGGAACTCTCTCCGTCAAACCTGATTTCTGATTCAATATACCTCCACAAATTGGTGACCCCGACGTGATTCGGTGTACGATTCTCTTGCGCGTTTCGGTACGGAATCTAACGCGATTCGTGCAGTGTTCTTTTGTCGAACCGTGCGTGTGATATTCGGACCTCCGAACATTATTGCCGTAGCAGTGAACTATAGTTAGTGTGAGTGCCCGTGTAAATATAGTGTAACATTCTCAGACTCAACGTATATAGAGTATAAGACTTTGTAATTCAGACAGTTTCGAAGATGACGAATCCGTCCGATACCATTCGTAATCTCAACATATCGGGAATGTCCGCGGGCGCATTTTTAGACCGCGTCGCGGTTCGGATACCGGAATTTAGTCCAGCCGACCCGGAGATGTGGTTCTGCATGGTTGAAAGCAGCTTCGACGCGGCCGGGATAACCTTGGAGAAAACGAAATTCGGGTACATTATGGGGGCCCTAAACCCGCGGTATGCCGCGGAAGTTCGTGATATAATAACGAATCCCCCGGCCGTAAACCCGTACGAAAAGTTAAAGACCGAGTTGATTCGACGGTTAAGTTTGTCGCAAGAGCAGAAAACACGGCGTTTATTAGAACACGAGGAGATGGGAGACAGAAAGCCATCACAATTTCTGCGGCACCTGCGAGAGTTGGCGGGCACATCCATCTCCGACAGTGTTTTACGGACACTGTGGATAGGCCGTTTACCTGCCAGCATGCAGGTGATTCTCGCCACCCAACGGGATACCGAGCTAGATAAGGTGGCCGAACTAGCCGACGCCATTGCGGAAACAACAATGCCACGGGCACACGTCACCGAAGCCGCGGCACCTCGCGCACCACACACACCGATGACAGGACCACCAACGGTGGGCCAGGATTTAGAGGGTCTTCTGAACCTGAAGATGGCCCAGCTTGCCGTCACACTACGACAGGAAATCTCCGCAATTCGGCAGGAGTTCACACGCGAGGACTATTCCCCGCGTCGAGGTTGGTCGCGGCGCCCCAGATCGAGCAGTGATTTTCGAAGGCACTCATCTTCGCGGTCGAGTGAGCGCAACTCAGTCAACGACAACGACCAGGATAGATGCTGGTATCATCGGCGATGGGGGCGGGAGGCACACAGGTGTTTACCCCCTTGCAATTGGACATCGGCCCAGGGAAACGAACAGGGCAATCGTTGATGGCGGCCAACGACCCTAATCCAGCGTCACGCCGTCTTTTCGTCATGGACGTCCGGTCGAAGATTCAATACCTTGTCGACACGGGAGCCGATCTCTGCGTTTTTCCGCGCCAGGCATTGCGCGGACCACGGGAGAGGTCCAACTACGAGCTGACCGCGGCGAACGGAACGACGATAGCCACCTATGGCATGGCGACGCTCAACCTCAACCTGGGGCTTCGACGAGATTTTATCTGGAGATTCGTGGTGGCGGACGTCACGAAACCCATCATTGGGGTGGATTTTTTAGCCCACTTCAACCTGATGGTAGACATCCGAAACCGCCGACTCGTGGATGCAACGACGACGATGTCAACGAGAGGGCAATCAGCGACGACAGAGGTACCCTCCATCAAGACGGTGTTTGGCGCATCCATTTTCCATCAGCTCCTCGCCGAGACTTCGGAAATCACTAGACCAATGGGGATCCCAACGGCGGCCAAGCACGCAACCGTGCATCATATTGAGACCACCCCAGGACCACCTGTCTCTAGCAGGCCGCGTAGGCTTGCCCCGGACAGGCTCAAAGCAGCCAAAAAGGAGTTCGATGTCATGATGAAGATGGGGATCGCCCGCCCGTCTAAGAGCTGCTGGTCGTCGCCTCTACATATGGTCCCGAAAAAGGAGGAGGACGCATGGAGGCCCTGCGGTGATTACAGGGCGTTAAACGCTAGATCAGTTCCCGATCGTTATCCGGTGAAACATATCGAAGACTTTGCGCAAAACCTGCGGGGTAAGAGGATATTTTCTACCATTGACTTAATACGCGCATATAATCAAATTCCCGTCGCCCCCGAAGATATAAAAAAAACGGCTATTACGACGCCGTTCGGGCTGTTTGAATTTCCATTCATGTCTTTCGGGCTGCGTAATGCTGCGCAAACTTTCCAGAGATTCATCGATGAAGTTCTCCGCGATTTAGATTTTTGCTACGCGTACATCGATGATATTTTAGTAGCGTCGGAATCTCTGGAACAGCATGTACAGCACTTGAAGGTATTGTTCGCGCGATTAAAAGAATACGGCATCGTCATAAATCCTTCTAAATGCAATTTCGGACAAAAAACTGTTAAATTTTTAGGGTACTTAGTTTCTAAAAACGGCACAGAACCCTTACCCGATAAGGTGGAGGCCATTAAATCATTTCCAACCCCCAAAACCGCAAAAGACTTACGCCAATTTCTAGGCATGATTAATTTTTACCGCCGTTTTATTCCCAATACCGCTCAGTGTCAAGCCCCCTTAAACAACTTATTAACGGGTAATGTGAAAGGTAAGGCACCCATAGCATGGACGGACGAAGCGCGGCAGGCATTCGATACCTGCAAGCGAAGCTTAGCTGAAGCGACCTTGCTGTCGCATCCTAAGTCAAGTGCCCATTGTCAATTACCTGCGACGCCTCCGACTATACGGTAGGGGCTGTTTTACAGCAATGCATCGGCAACGAGTGGCAACCCTTGGCTTTCTTTTCAAAGAAGCTAGGATCCGCCGAACGGAAATATGGTGCATACGACCGAGAACTACTGGCAATATATTTAGCTGTCAAATATTTCCGACATATGATCGAGGGTAGATTTTTTGTTATTTTTACGGACCATAAGCCAATCACCTTTGCTTTTAAACAAAAATTAGATAAATGTTCCCCGAGACAATTCCGTCATTTAGATTTCATTTCACAGTTCACTACAGATATACAACATGTTTCCGGGAAAGATAACGTCGTTGCAGATGCGTTGTCCAGAATTGAAGCCGTACAAACACAAACCCCTTTAGACTATGAGGCGTTAGCGAAATCTCAAGACGAGGATTCAGAAATACAGAGGTTCTTGTCCGGAAGAACAAATATTCAATTACAGTTCGAATACAGAAGTGTTTTGCGACGTTTCGACAAACGTCGCAAGACCTTTCCTTACGATACCATTTAGGCGCACGGCATTTAACACCTTACATAATTTATCCCATCCGGGCATTAAAGCGACGGTCAAACTCATGACACAGCGTTATGTTTGGCCGTCGATTAAAAAGGATGTTCGTTTATGGGCTCAGTGTTGCATCCCATGCCAGAGATCGAAAATTTCGCGGCACGTAGCTTCGCCGTCGGGTACGTTTGTTCCGCCTACCTCAAGGTTTGAGCACGTCCACCTGGACATAGTTATTTTGCCGGTTTCCGAGGGTTTCAGATACTGTCTTACGTGCGTGGATAGATTCACTCGTTGGCCCGAAGCTTTCCCCATGGTAAATCAGGAGGCCTCAACCGTGGTACGGACCTTTTATGACGGTTGGATAGCCCGTTTTGGTATCCCTTTACGTAACACCACTGACCAGGGGAGACAATTCGAATCTAAGATATTTTCGGAATTAAATGAGTTGATCGGCGCGAAGCATCTGCATACCACTGCATACCACCCATCAGCTAACGGCATGGTAGAAAGATTACATAGACAGCTGAAAGCCGCGATCCGTTGCCACCAATCAAACCGGTGGACGGAAGTTCTTCCATCAGTTTTATTAGGAATTCGAGCCGCGTGGAAGGATGATTTAAAGGCTACATCGGCCGAATTAGTATATGGCGAGCCCCCCCCGTCTACCTGGCGAATTTTTATCCGCGCGCGCAGAGAGCACAGAAAATACTACTAATTTTGTCAGCAACCTGCGTTCACATTTTTCTAAATTAAGCCCGAAAAGTGGTCCTCACCACTCACGCCCTATGGAATTATCGAGTAGAAGGGGTTAATGCCCTTTCACTTTTATTACTGAGGGGAATGAGGAGAATGTAAAGAACTGGTAATCCTTTAATGTTGAAACACTGCACTGACAGTACTGTCCGTCCACCACAAGAAGTCCCTCGAGACGGCTGAGGGGTTCGGGGGGGGGGTCTCTCGCTTGCTCCACCCCTCCCCAGTATTTCCACTCCCGTATTCACGACCAGCAAGCTCCTGTCGTCACACGCTACACCAGGCATGCACAGCTCTTAGCTCTCAGAGCGGCTCATCTGCTCCCAAACGGCTGCCGTGCGCTCTCGGGGCCGTGACCTAGCTCGGACGTATGGAAGGGGAACCCACGAATTGTAAGCGTGACTTGTAAACAGAGCACGAGAGAAGACGAGTGGGAGGTTCGTGGGGAAGTGGAGAGCGCGCCTGAGTGGTCAGACTACAATAACGTAGACGCCCCCACTCTCACACGCTTTCGTAGGCCCAAAGCGCTATTTGACTATTTTGAGAGCGACAGAGCGAGTCCGATGTATACAAAACGGGCGAAACAGAGCGAGCGATCAATCAATTGCCATGGTCGGCGTAGTCGGCGTAGAAGTACATATATAGTATGTTTGTAGCAATACCTGTTCCTACTCCTATAATCGGCAGGAGCCACGTGTGAGTCGAAAAGTGTGCGAGTGTCATCCGCGAGACTAGGGAGCGTAGATTCGTATTCGGTGTAAAGGAGCCCTCGGAAAGGGGCAACTGAATCAAATTGTTTAAATGTTTTTGAATACATTATTTTAATGTCACAGCTAAAAACATATACATATTTCAAGAGAAAAGTAATCCAAATGTAAAAAGTATATATTATACATAAACATATTTACACATAAACATATACATATACTTAACAATACGCAAAGAAATTAATGAAAACAGAGAACTAAAAATACATATATTTAAGAATCCATGTAAAATAGAAATATGTATATGCATGTAAGGAAAGTATCCTTAGTCCTATTGAATTTAGCGCGTAATTAGGTCGGTAAGTCAGATCTCTTATGACACTAAGGGAATTTCATTAATTCACACGTGGTGTCAGAATACGATGTAAGCCACAAAGTGCGTGTAAAACTAGTCAATTGTTATAAAACGTATTTGTAAAACTTAGGAAGAAACAAAGGTGTGAATAATAACATTGAATGTTGTTTCTTTGTTATTACAGGTAGGATTAATCATTAGTTTAAGCTACTACATTGTATTTCGTATAAAATAATAAAAGTCTTTGTTATTACAGAGAAACAATTCTTCTTATTATTTACAACTATATTGAAGGAAATAAATAAGACATTATATGCATACTTAAATTGGAAACATGAGTACTTAAAACTATAAGAAATATAAAAACATAGAATAATTAACAAAAAGCGGAGAAAATGTACATACTGGTACCCACACATTGCATATTGGGATTATAAAAAGATTACAATTTCCTTTGTTAAGCCTTTTTTCTTTAACTAAACTTGTGATATTAGGCATGATCGTTCGACACGTGTTTAATGTTAGCGTATATTTCAAATTATGGTCCGAAAGTCTTGTTCGTACCGGTGACTTGGTCTTTTTCATGAAGGAAAACAATTGTTCATGGATATACGGTTTATGGATATAGTGTTTATGGATATACGGAAAGTTCTCATAAAATTGCACAATGTTACTTGTTTCGTTAAATTTTTGCTTTAATAATCTATCGTGCTGTAAATCTATTAATTCTAATTGCAAATTTGGCGGAACTGTATTTATATCAATTGAAAATGGAGTTGCTACTGTTAGGAAATGATCGTGTAATTTATACAAATCTTGGAAACGGTTTGAAAATTCTCCCTCTAAATCTGTTAATATTTTGACATATTTATCGATATTAATTTCGTCGGTGATCACTTTTCAATTTCGTAAAATGACACAAGTTCTTTGCGCCCAACTAGCCTGTCCATAAATTTAATATAAATCTATAATGATTCTGTCTTTTCCTTGTAATGTTTTATTTAGTATATTTAGATAATCTGTTATGTCAGACAAAAAGGCTAAATCGCATAACCAACTTTTATCTTCCAATTCTGGCACACGATTACCCGTCATATCCATAAATAACATTATTTCGTCACGTAAATTAAAAAATCTGTCTAAAATCTTACCACGACTAAGCCACCGTACATCAGAATGTAATGGCAATTCACCGTAGTCGGAATTCAATTCTTCTAAAAATGTTCTAAATTGGATTCTTTTTAATCCATTACTTCGAATGTAATTAGTTGTTTTCACTACGACTGACATTACATTTTTTAACTCTATGCTTTTTGCACATAAATTTTCTTGGTGAATTGCACAATGAATAACACTTCCCAGATAGCACAGAGACGTGTTAAAGACGTCTCTTGTTGGACGGTGAGACGTCTTCAAAACGTCTCCGAATGGCTTCCGAACGGCTCCCGAACGTCTCCTGAACGTCTTTTGTAACTAAACGGTACGTCTTTAAGACGTCTTCTTGACGTCTTAGAGACGTCTTCTTGACGTCTAGAACGCCTTTCTGACGTCTTAGAAGACGTCTCTAAGACATCTCCAAGATGCCTTTCTGACGTCTTAGAGGCGTTCATAAATATTAATTGAAATAAAATTAAATATCCATATAAAATGATTCATGCAAAAAAGAGTGGGAGAGAATGAAATTACGACTGAAACGAGTTTATAATAGATCAACAAATTGTTTTATTATCTATATTATTGTAGATATAAAATAAAAATATTAAAATTAAAATAGAATAGAATATAATACTTTATTTTCAGCCTTCCGGCCATAAAAAGGAAGTCGGTTTACAATATAAGCCTCGCATCCTTCCTCACATCCACGCACCCAATCATACAAAAATTAAAACAAAAATAAAAATATTAAAATTAAAATTAAATTACTAAAATTATTACTAAAATTAAAATTAAATTACTAAAATTATTACTAAAATTAAAATTAAAAAATCAAAATCAAAATCAAAATTTATAACTAAAATTAAAATATTAAAACTAAAATTAAAATATTAAAACTGTTACGTCTCACGCGGGGTCCGCGAAGACGTTACGTTTTTACGCGTGCGAATTTCTTTTGATGTCCACGGTTCGTTGCGACGTAGGGCGAGTTACGTCGTTCCGTCGTCAGAGAGAGAATGTCGGGATGGGATCCCCGGTCGGCTGGACCTAGTCCGCCTGGGCCGTGAATTGGAGTACGCACACGCAAACGGCTGGACCAAGTCCGCTAAGATTGTGGTGGGTACGGTAGATCGAACGGCTGGACCCAGTCCGCCTAGTTCGAGGAAAATTGGAGACTTCACAATCGGCTGGACCTAGTCCGCCAAGATTGTGGTAGGTGAGGGAACTCGAGAGGCTAGATCCAGTCCGCCGTGCTCGAACGTGTAGGTATAGGACAGGGGTGAAAAAGTGGTTGGCGATTCCTCTCACGACTAAGGTTCTTGATACACGCACGTTCGCACACGCAAATGAATTTATTCTTTGCTGGTCCGCACGCAGCAATATCGACGTATAAGGGGATTAGGAAGGAGGTGGTGTATCCTCTCAGTTTGAAGGCCAGAACTACAAATAGTTCAAAGTGCTCTCGGTTTCATCATCGAGAATGATGGAAGTAGGGAAATGGTTAAAAGGTTGGATTGAGGAAGGTGAACGCGAACAGCCGTTGCACTGGATGGTGCACCGAAGAATTCTGACTTCAGACTTCAGCTGACTCGTGACTTCGACTGACTTCGACTGACTTCGACTGACTTCGACTGACTTCTGACTTCAACTGACTTCTGACTTCAACTGACTCCTGACTTCGACTGTTTCCTGAATTCAACTGACTTCGTAGGTGTCCAGCTGCTTCCCTTATAGTCCAACGTTGGTGGAAGGGGGGTAGTCCCAATCACATGTCAAGTTGTTCCAGTGGAAGGGGTAGTGGATCACTGGAGGTGGATCGACGTTCCTGCGTCTAAGTCCTTTATCGTATTTTGTGAAATAATTCAGCTGCAGGAGTGGTGTTGTCGGTTCGAACTGTCGACTACTAATGATCGATTTGATCCGCTGTCTCGATGATTTCGACTTCTGGTGGGGGTTGCGACGTAGTAGGTTCACTAGACTGGAACGGACCGTATCAATAGGGAAACGGTCCCTTGAAACTTTATTCTTGTGAGATTTGAAATAGTGGCGTATGAATGAGGGGCAGGCCCCTTGAAAATATACCACAGAAACGGCCTGGGCTTGCAAGAGCAGGACGGACTGTGGTGACGAACGTCACAAAACTAAAATTAAATTATTAAAACTAAAATTAAAATATTAAAACTAAAATTAAAATATTAAAACTAAAATTAAAAATAAAATATTACAATTAAAATCACAATTTTTTTGCACCCTTTGCATCCACTTCCGATCGACCGCCCTTTTCAGCCATAGCTGTATGGAAGCTTCATGGTCTTTGCGACTCCCTGGTATAGCTGCCTTTTCAGCACCACCTTGAACAAGAATTTTTTTTGTTTATTAATTTGTTTAATAATCATTGTAATAATAACATTAAAATATGTGTGATAATTACTTATTATGAGGTTAGCTATACGATAATATTGGAAGGGTTTTTTGCCTTTTCGGCCCAACCAACTGTATCCCAATGCGACATCGTCATTTAAAATTGTCGTTAACGCTCTGCGCGTAAAATCGTACGAGGTGGCGCCTCCGATTTTTGCACTTCTTCCACCTAAAATAAAAAGTTGTTAACAAATGAAAGATAAATGTTAGTTATATTAAGTGTACTTATATTACACGAATGAATTTTACTTACTGCATCACTAAAATTGTCTGTCACATATAAAATATCCTCCAATTTATTAACTTCTTCCTGCGACGAGAGGGGAAATACCCAATCGCGGTATTTCGTGTAAAATGTCGTCGCAGCAATGTTTTGAGATGCTTTATTTCGGCAGTCCTTTAACTGCTTCACCTCCTGAACAAAGTCAGCGAGCACTGCCCGCATCAGGTGGTTCTGCTCCACTAACGTTTTTAACGTAGTACTTGCAGTATGCAGCATTGGACAACATTTGCAGCAGCCGCTGCTTCCTGCTTCATTTCCTATTAATAGTTCGATCCTATTAATAGATATAACATTTTGTAAAAGTCTAAAATATTTTTCTTAACTTACCACTGCTCCACTGCTCTCTTTCGTTTGCAGGCATTTCTTTCTCTTTAAAGCTGTTTTTGGAGCTACATGGCTCATCGTTGATGGCAGTGACTGAAAATAAAATATATTTTAATGAAAAAGATGTACTAATTACAGAAAAAGAATGGAGTATAGCTATGCATTTAATGTTCTATATGTACGGTGCTTCGTTTTTGTATTTACATACCAATCATTTTTTTCTTTTTTATGCGGGGGGCTGTTGTTAAAATACTGTCTTCGTCCGAAGATTCGTCGGTACTCGGCCATAGTGGCCGCTGAATTTTTCTTTTGCCAGAGCGTACCAGCTCAGCCTCGGACTGCAGATCGCTTGTGTCTTCTGCCACCCTCGCCTTGTGCCTCGCTTTCGCGTAGTCGTCTATAAGTATCAAATAATAATTATTTTAATTGCAGATTAATGGTGTGAAACTATACTTTAACTTACCAAAACTGCTATTTTTAAATAATGTGACGTCAAATTGTGCCCACGAACTTTGTCGAGGTTCCAACTTTTTGATCGCAGTGCATAATTTTGACTTTGGCAACGGTGGCCAGTAGCACTTTTCACCTTGCAGCCAGCAGGTTGGCACTGCCTCCACACTCCGGTCTTTCACGAATTGGACAACTGTCCATGTATCAAATCTTGCCCCATCCATATTATTGAATATATGTATTTCCTAAAGATTGAAAAATATAAGTAAATTTTTGATCGGCATGATTATGATATACATACAGGGTGTTCGACTACAGGTGGGAGAAAATTTAAGAGGTGGTTCTCCATGACAATATAAGTCGAAAATGAAGAATAAAAAATTTGCGATTACGGCTTCGTTATTTAGTTATTAACAATTAAATATCCGCCTAAAATGCGGCAACCCGACCAACAAAGGTACACGCCACGGACGTCACAGAGGCGCGCGACAGTGATGTATCAAGTGACAAATACATGCTTACTTTGGTTCTCATTTGGGCCCCCAGCGAGGTGAAAATGTTTAACAAATCGATGAACAGGTTTAACAAATTGATCGGTGCACGACATTGAACCTGCCTACTCGTTAAAATCCACAAGGGCATTTCTAATATCCGCCCTATGGAATTATCGAGCAGATGGGATCAATGCTCTTTCACTTTCTTGTCTCATCTAAGTAATTTACTCGAGATCACTGTAAGGTGGTATCCATTGTGTCCATAAATGTTGAACGGAATCCTCACAAGTGCAATTATTCACAAAAATGCACATATGCGATATGTGTACCGGAATCCCGCACAACTAATTCGCGTTTAATGCACGTCAATTTGACTTTCGCACACGGAGAATAAAATTTTAGTGTAATTAATGTGAAGTCTTTGAGTGTACACACATAAAAAAACAACTTCATTCAATGTTTTATTAAGAAAATGTGTTTGTGCAAGAGGAATCGTCCGTAAAAGTTTGCGTTCGTATGCACACTGATTCAAGACAGCTGATGTGGTCAATGCCTGATCGATAAAACAAATGAAGATCTATAGCAAACTCCCTCCCGAACATCGCGCGTTGCTATACCAATAAATTGTCTATCCTGTTTTCACGAATTTCGTGCATACGAACACAAATGTCTACGGACGATTCCTCTTGCAAAAACACATTTTCTTAAGACATTGAATTAAGGTGGGTAAACCTTACGTTTAGGGGAGGCAGCTCCGATGACCTTGATCTTCACATATGTTGTCAAAGACAGCATATGTGAACAACTTTTGTCATTACAACTACTCGGTGCTCGGTCTTAGTTTTCGAGATATTTGCGAAAAACTATTGCTAATACTGTATTGAATTTTACGTATTCTTCCAAGCTCCGTGGCAACGTGAGCCTGTTCCCCGGGGCGGCATCTGTTTATTTTCTGTTTGTAAACACATTGTGGGGATCAGAACAGAGTGTCACTCTATATAGGGTGAGCTTTCAATTTTGAAAGACTACTTCTGGATTTTCGCATGCGTGGTCGGGCCGGCCTAGCGGCCGGCCCTCTGCGCCCCCCCACCAACTAACCCTAACTAATTCTGATCGCATAATTTTTGATAATCAGAATTAGTTAGGGTTAGTTGGTGGGGGGCGGAGAGGGCCGGCCTGACGACCACGCATGCGAAATTGTGAATATTTCAAAATGAGAATTTTATTCAGCATTTAAATAATAGTTTTTCGCAAATATCTCGAAAACTAAGACCGAGCACCGGGTAGTTATAATGACAAAAGTTGTTCAGAATGTTGTTCCCGACAACATATGTGAAGATCAAGGTCATCGGAGCTGCCTCCCCTAAACGTAAGGTTTACCTTAAGGTGTTTTTATGTGTGTAGACTCAAAGACTTCACATTAATTACACTAACATTTTATTCTCCGTGTGCGAAAGTCAAATTGACGTGCATCAAACGCGAATTAGTTGTGCGTTTTTGTGAATACTTGCACTTGTGAGGATTCCATTCAACGTTTATGGACACAATGGATACCACCTTACAGTGATCTCGAGTAAATTACTTAGGTGAGACAAGAAAGTGAAAGGGCATTGATCCCATCTGCTCGATAATACCGTAGTGCGGATATTAGAAATGCCCTTGTGGATTTTAACGAGTAGGCAGATTCAATGTCGTGCATCGATCAATTTGTTAAACCCGTTCATCAATTTGTTAAACATTTTCACCTCGCTGGGTGCCCAAATGAGAACCTAGGTAAGCATGTATTTGTCACTTGAAATGTCACCGAAGCCCTGGAATATTGTCTACAGACTCTGAAGCCCTGGTTTAGAACGCACAACTATTGTAAGCTTAGTTCGATTTCATTTTTTCCATAAATAAATAATTAATTATACGTGTTACCACATATAAATATAATTGATTATAGAAATACATTTGATAGAAATAGCAATTATTTAAAATGAAGCAATGGAAATATGACAAATTTTTCTTCAATTTCTGACTTTACATATTAGTATAAATTTGTTCAAGAATTAAAAACACAAACGGTAACAAATAATAGCAATTAAATAAGTACTTACTTTACTCAGAGACTGCTTTATTGTTCAAACTCCTCAGCTTACGCGCACTATTTAGATCACTAGACGACAATATATAACACAAGGCTGTCCCACAAAGAAGTGAGCTCTCTCCGTACGACGTTGCCTACGGAGCCTCGGCCGTTCGTCTTTTTTCAGAAGCGTGATATTCATTTTTTGACAAACAATCGTCGCGAGAGGCAACGGCCACACACACACACACACACGCGCGCGCGCGCGCGCGCTCACCACATACATACACATTTGCTATAAGGCACTGCCGTGGGGGTGAAGGCAATTCGTGCATATAACGCAAATCGTTACGCACGAATTTGTAAGACAGTGATCCATTTAACAAAAAGTGTGTGTGAGTCCAAGTGCTTCTACAAGTCTGGTGAAGTCTATCATTGGCATTTCGGGTAAGTTTTTATTTTATTATATTTTCATCGATTTTAAAACATGACTGGCAAAAGGAATATTAAAAAATATTACATGCGTGCTCAAAGATCGCGTCTTTCGTACCATGCTTCTCTTCAAGAAGCTTCTACTTCATCGGGTATAAATGAAAACAATGTTATTTATTATTCGGATTCGTCGTCAGAAAATGAAAGTGAAAACGAACTTTCTGTACAAAATCTTCAGTGTGAAGAAACTGCAGAAAGTTCGAATATCACCGATTCAATGCGCGGTTTATTAGAAGATAGTAGTAGTGATATAAATGTTCTTTTAGCAGAATGGGCTATAAAGCATAATGTTCCACACGTCGCGATTAACGATTTACTTGCAATAATGAAAAAGTCCATTCCAAACTTGCCAACAGATGCGAGAACACTTTTAAAACCGTGCAGAAATAATATTATTACGAAACAAATGGAACCAGGGCATTACTACCATTTTGGTATAAAAAATGCTATTTTAAAACTTTGTAAATTTGTAGACATTTCTTCTTTTAATAACAATCAAATTCTGATTAATGTTAGTATTGACGGGCTTCCTTTATCAAAAAGCTCCAGTAGTCAGGTGTACCCTATTCTTTGTTGCCCCGCTGGAAATAAAAATATAGAAATAATCGGTATTTGTCATGGCTATCAAAAGCCAAAAGATGCGAATAGTTTTTTATTCGACTTCGTTGAAGAGGCAGTAGTACTTGTCAATACAGTATCAACCACGGGTCCGGCCAGCGACGTTTATCCGTCAGGGAAACTATTCTTTGACTTGTGCCGAACGTAGAAATGGAATGGGAACCTCGAGGGGCCTCGGTCGCCGAGAAATGTAAACATGATACGGGTCGGGTATATCGGTGTGAGACTACTACTAATCCAATGACAAAACTTCTTTATTTTTCATTATTTTTTTATGGGACTTTGACCAAATTATTCGGGGCATTTTTCTAATGAAAATGATACCAAATATGATATAATTCCGATTATATTTACTTGTGTAATGGGCGATCAAAGTGTCTAGCGCAAGGATCGATGGCGTATGGGAAAGAAAGAGACGCGGAGAGTAGCGGTCGCCGGCACAGTTTAAAGGCCCGCCGGTACAGTTCAAAGGCCCGCCGCGTCCTCACAATGTAATTTCAATAAAAAACTTTTTTATTATTACTTATTTTTGTATGGGACTTTCACCAATATATTTGTGGCATTTTTCTAATTAAAATGATACCAAACACGATATAATTAGAATCATATTAATGGATATTAATGGTCAGGTACATCGGTGAGGCAACTTGTCCCTGCAAGACACTCTCTTGACTAGGACATTTCGCGACTTTTAACTTCGAAAACGGGTAGAAGCTCAGCTACAGTAGTCATCCACATTAATCCTCTTGTCTTCTCCGTAGTGGTCGCTCGTACATTGGTTTATCACCTAGAAGAAATTAATTGTTATTTTAGACATTAAATTTTTATGAAATAATTAATAGCTAACTACTTTCATTTAAATACTTTACCTAAATAAAACAATTTGAGCGATTGCGCGTGCATCTGCAACGCATACGGTACACGGTCGTCATACTTTTCAATTACTTTGAACGCATTTTCCAATTCTTCGCGTTCTTCCGTTTTTAAAAGAATTCCTGGAACTCGGGATGTTGGAGCTCCACCTTCGTCTCCGTCTCTGTCCTGAACCCTGTTGTGGCCTGTGTCAACCTCGGGCTCGTTCCTTCCTCCATCCTCGTTCTCGTTCCTTTCTTCATCCCCGCTTTCGTTTCTGTCTTCGTTGCTAATTTGTGCTTCCCCTGATCTTCTTTCTTGTTCATTGCAAGAAGATAAAAAATCGGTGACATCTTCTGTGCTTGTGGATGAAATTCGAGACATCATTTCCTGCATTTCATCGATGATTATGTTGGTTTCTTCTTCTTCATTTTCATCTTCATCTTCGTCTTCATCTTCATCTTCGTCTTCTTGTCTACTTACTCCTATATGTGGAAGAAGATTTTTCCACGAGTTTTTAATGTTACTGCTTGTTACGTTCTCCCAAGCATCTGCAACCATGTCTATACAATCTTTTATATTGTAGTTCTTGTAGAATTCGTTAACTCCACCTGCATTAGTTACTACGCGTTGCATTAATTTGTGCCTGAAACACCTTTTTGTTTTTTCAATTACGCCTTGATCCATAGGTTGGATCAAGGCCGTCGTATTTGGTGGCAAATATCTGATTTCAATATTTGCAGTTTCCACGTAATCAGCAGGCAGTTTATGTGCGCTGCAATTGTCCACTATTAAAATGACTTTGCTGGAGATGCCTTTCTCTAATTGAAACTGTTGAACACTTTTGTTAAATTCGGTGAACCATTGAATAAATAATCTTTGGTCCATCCAAGCATTTTTTTGTGCGGCGTAATCAACTGGCAGCTCATTTAAACAATTTTTTAACGCCCTTGGCTTTTTATACTTGTGTATAAAAAATGGCTTTATTTTATGGGTTCCACTTGTGTTGGCGCATAAAGCTATAGAAACTCTTTCTTTTTTTTCTTTGTGACCGCTCACGCAGCCCTCTTTGTTGCTGACAAGTGTTTTCTGCGGCAGAGCCTTCCAGAGTAATCCACTCTCATCCATGTTGTAAATAAATTCCGTGTTGAAATCTTCTTCCTCAATTTCTTTCCTGAATTGGGTGACGAAACTGCGCTGCATCTTCATCGGCGCTAGCTTTCTCTCCATATAAACGTACCAAACGGATATTGTTCCGCCTTTTAAATTTTACCAGCCACCCCATGGTTATCTGGCTTGTCGAATTTGATGGCATATTCTCCAATAATTCGTTGGCTTTTTGTAGAAGCAGCGCATCGGTTAAATGATCTCCCAATGTCCTTCGCTCAACGAACCATGCATAGAGTTGTTGCTCCAACTCTGGATATAGGGGTTCTCTCATCCTTCGGCGTTTCCTCTGGTCCTTATCCTCTGCTAGGCGAGAAATGCTAGCAGCATTATTTTTTATGCGGTTAATTGTCCTCGCACTCACGTTGTACATTACAGACACTTGCTGAACAGACGCTGTCTCCAAATCCTTCAACACTTCCTTGCGTTGTTGTATCGTTAAAGTAACACGCTTGACTCCCGACATTTCAAATAAATGTAATACAATAAAACTGAATCAACGATAAAAAAAACTAACAAAATAACAATGATAAAACCACAACAACAATAACAACCACAACAACAATAACAACCACAACAACAATAACAACCACGATAACAATAACAAGAAATATGGAAGAAAACTCGAGAACGAAATGTAAGTACAGCGAGAGGTCCTGCAAACTGACTGACGCGGAAAGCGAAAACGCAAGCCCTTAAATGTGTATTGAAAATGAGTAGGAAAAGGATAGAAAAGACAGAGACAGTAAGAATGCAGAGAAGGGGAAAGCTATGAAAATACGGAAAAGCCAATGTCGAGGCTAGCAATTAGGGATGGTTTATGATACGGTCACATTTTAACATTTTAGATCTGTCGAACCAGTAGACAGTTAGCACGCAGATGTCCGGTGTATCCTGCAGCAAGTTTTAAGGGTTTTTTCAGTTATTTTCGACGTGTAATAAACCGTAGCCTCGACGAGTGATTTCCAGAAAGAAGGTGACGGTTCCCGGACACCGACGGACCTTCGACCTGGAGTCCCTCGTTTTATGAGTTTAAGAGTCGCGAAATGTCCCAGTCAAGAGTAAATTGTTCGGCTTGGTAGAAAGTTTGGAAGGAGTACGAAAGTGAGTGGAGTATAAGGGTAGCTAGAAAGTGACCAGGAAGAAGGCGGTGGAAGGAAAGGTGAGAGTGAAAAGGTTTGAGAAAAGAATGACCTATGGGTGATGCGTACGGTGGTAAACAGATGTTTTATGGTTCTGGGCTTCTTGACGAATTTATGGTGGTGAACGTTTGAAGACAGTCAGGAACGTGATTTTTTAGGAGTTTCTTCGTGATTTATTAGGAGGCATAATTCGGGTGCTAGAATTTAGGCACGTAGATGCAATTTACGACGGACTGTTGTACGATGAATTTATTTGACCGGACACATTTTATAAACATTATTCATATTATCAAATACATTTTCAACGAGACGATGCGACTTGTCGTGTCTCTTTCTTTATCAGTTACTCTCTTTGTCTGTCCCCAAAACTTACTCCATCATCAATTAAAAAAAACCGAGCTAATAAAAACGTGGTAAAATAGATATGTATGTATGTATAATCAGAAAAATTTTAATCGGAGAAATATCTATATAAATAATGATAGAAGTCTCATAAAAGACTAATAAGAAATGTAAAAGTGTCGTCATTGAATTACTATTGGTTTACCGATGTACATACCTGACTTTTATATTTATATTATTATACAATATGATCCGAATTATATCGTGTTTGGTATCATTTTAATTAGAAAAATGCCACAAATATATTGGTGAAAGTCCCATACAAAAATAAGTAATAATAAAAAAGTTTTTTATTGAGATTACATTGTGAGGACGCGGCGGGCCTTTGAACTGTGCCGGCGGGCCTTTAAACTGTGCCGGCGACCGCTACTCTCCGCGTCTCTTTCTTTCCCATACGCCAGCATACGCCATCGATCCTTGCGCTAGACACTTTGATCGCCCATTACACAAGTAAATATAATCGGAATTATATCATATTTGGTATCATTTTCATTAGAAAAATGCCCCGAATAATTTGGTCAAAGTCCCATAAAAAAATAATGAAAAATAAAGAAGTTTTGTCATTGGATTAGTAGTGGTCTCCTGGTCTCACACCGATATACTCGACCCGTATCATGTTTACATTTCTCGGCGGCCGAGACCGCTCGAGCTTCGTGGCCCCTCACGGGGTATACCCCGCAGGAGTGGGGATAGTTCAGCGACATTTATCCGCCAGACAATTGCGACATTTATCGATAAAATACTGTAGTGGATTTTTAATTAATGAACATTTGTATCATTTACATGTAAAATCTTTTATTTGTGATGCTCCCGCAAAATCTTTTATTAAATGCGTAAAAGGTCATGCGGGATATCATTCTTGTACCAAATGTTACATCGAAGGAGATTTTATTGATAGCAGGGTATGTTTCACAGAGTTGAATAATAGTATTAGATGTAGAACTGATCTTGAATTCAGATCAAAAGTTGATAATGACCATCACACCGGAACAAGTATTTTACAAACAATTCCAAATATTGACATGATCGATTCTTTTCCGTTAGATTATATGCACCTAATTTGTTTAGGTGTAATGAAAAAATTACTTTTAAATTTATGGTGTTGTGGAAAACCATCCACAAAAATTTTAAACTTACAGTCTTCTAATATTTCAAATTCATTAGTTTCTTTAAGAAAATGCATCCCGTTAGAATTTAATAGTGTTTAGGCTTAAGCGTAGAAATAAGTGAAATTTATAAGTCTGTTCGAGAACACACACTACGGCCCTGGGGAGCGCCCCGTATACCATGTCGTCTCGATCCTGCGAATCACCTATGCGCGACGCCTTTGTTTTCGGCGTTTCTCGGAATCGCGCGCAACCGATATGCGATCACGTGATCGATGGGAATCACCGGTGATCGCGTTATTGCCGTAACCGTCATTGTCTCGCTCTGTCTCGTGCTCGACACTTGTTTACCACGCACACTCGCGCCCACCTTTGATCTTCATCATTTTCGTTTCTGCCTATCGCCTACCGTTATCCCCCGTTCCTTCCTTCACACTTTTCACTCCTTCGAACTTCCCTACTTCCCTACTACCCGATCCTATTTCCCATACAGTCCACTCACTAAAATTCTCGTCCCGGGTTCCCGAACATACTGGTCCTTCGAGCCGGATTTTCGTTCCTTGTGAATAAGTGCAATCGATTCGAATTCGTTAACGGAAAATATGGCCGCCAGCATGGACGATTTATTGTTGGAGCAGGAAGCCTCCATGAAAGCCCTCGCACGTGTTCTTCCAAATTTGAAGAAGGTTGGGCAAAACAACTTCACCGTGCCTAAACTTCAAATGCGAATGGAATACCTGAAGGAGACGTTCGCCCAATGCCGGGAAAATGATCGGCGCCTTCAGAGCTTCCTCAAGACCGAAGGAGCGCGGAAGCTCGCCTACTTCAAGGAGGACCATTTCACCCGGTGCGAGGACGTCTACACGACGGTCGCGGATTTCATCGCGGACTCGATCCAAGCCCTAGCCGCCAGACTTCAGCCGTCTTCACCTCTAGCTGGAGCGCCTCCACCAACTCAACAACCATCGAAACTACCTCGAATAGGACTGCCCACGTTTTCCGGAGACTTCCACGACTGGGAAAGCTTTCGAGATAAGTTTACCGCCCTTATCATCAACGATATCTCGTTGTCCGACGTCTTGCGTCTGTATTATCTCGGGTCATGTTTGAAAGGTACCGCGAGCGACCTTATCCGTAACCTGCCGATTACCGAGGCGAATTTTAAAATTGCATGGAATTTGTTAACTGCACGGTTTGACAATAAGAGAGGTCTCGTGAATTTGCATCTTCAATCGCTTCACTCCTTGCCGCACGTTTCGACCGAATCCGCGAGCGATCTGACCTCTCTGCGCGACAAAGCCAACACAGCGATTCAAGCGCTACGAAATCTCGGTCGTCCGGTAAATATCTGGGACGACATGCTTGTATTTTTAATCGTCGCGCGCCTTGAGCGATCATCTCGAAAAGCGTGGTAGTTGCAGTTTGGAGCCTCCAGCGACTACCCGACGTATGCCGAGCTCGAGAAATTCTTAGAGTCTCGAATTGGCGCGCTCGATGCTCTACAACCGACATCCAAACAATCGAAGCGAAACGTAACGAGTCACGCCGCGACCTCTAACCGTTTGTTGTGTCCGTTGTGAAAAACCGAGCACCTTTTGAACACCTGTCAGCAGTTCAAATCGAAAACCGTCTCGCAGCGATACGACTTCGTAAAACGTGATCGACGCTGTTTAAACTGCTTCAGTCAAAAACATGCTGTCTCCTCGTGTCCGAGCAAGTACTCCTGTCAACAATGCGGACGTCGACATCATTCTTTGTTACATTTCGATTCCGCGCCCACCAGTTCAAATATTTCTCAAGCTTCGTCATCGACTTCCGATCAGCCGCCCTCTGCGAAGGCCACCGTTGCGTCACACGTATCGTCGCAACCCGTGATCGCAACACAACGCATCCTGCTCGCGACCGCTTGGGTCAAAGTAAGTTCCGCCGCAGGTCGTAGTGAACTTGTTCGCGCGTTGCTCGATCAAGGTTCGGCAACTACATTGATGACGGAATCGTTAGCGCAACGATTACGTGTACACCGACGTCGCGTGTCTGTCTCGATTTCCGGTATAGGGAACCGCGAAACAACCGCGCGACACGCTGCAACGATTCAAATATCGCCCACCAACGGAACCGGACCGACACTCTCGACCACTACGTTGATTTTGCGATCTTTAACGCGTTACGTTCCTGAGCGATGTGAAGGAACCATTTCGTGGCCACATATTCGCGACCTCGCTTTAGCTGACACGGAGCCTATGAGTTCCGATCCCATAGAAATTCTAATAGGCGCGGATCTATACGGGTTCGTACTGTTGGACGGCCTTCGCACGGGATCTATTCACGAACCGATCGCTCAAAATTCCATATTCGGATGGTTTTTGTCGGGTCCTGCCGGCTCGATGACGTCAACATCCTTTCCTGTCGTTCCGTCATACCATTACATCCCGTCCGACCCGCTCGAAAGCGAACTTCGTCGCTTTTGGGAAATCGAGGAGATTCCTAATACCTCCCGTTTACACGGAAGAGGAAGAACAGTGCGAAAATCATTTTCGCACCACGCATACACGCGACCCTTCCGGTCGCTATATTGTTCGTTTACCCTTTCGAAGGGCCCATCCGATCGACATCGGAAGTTCCTACCACATCGCCCAACGAATGCTGACGCGTCTCGAGAAGCGGCTACATTCGAACCCTACATTGTTTGCCGAGTACGATGAGTTCTTGCGCGAATATCTGAACCTTGGGCATATGCGCAAAGTCCCTCCGTCTCTTCAAGACAGCCCCCAAATCGTGTACATTCCGCATCACGCGGTGATTCGAGAGAGCAGCGCAACTACTCATCTTCGGGTAGTATTCAATTCGTCGAGTCTCACAAGCAACGGTACCTCGTTAAATGATCATTTGTTGATTGGACCCAAACTTCAAACGGATCTCCGACAATAATCTTGCGGTGTCGACAATATCGGTACTTGCTAACCGCCGATGTTACAAAAATGTACCGTCAAATTCTCGTAGATCCGCAGGACGTCGATTATCAACGTATCCTATGGCGGTCGTGCCCGTCTGATCCCATCGATCGGTATCAGTTGCTGACCGTAACCTATGGAACAGCACCGGCCCCCTTCCTGGCTCTTCGGGTCTTGAAACAACTCGTCGAAGACGAAGGGTCAAATTTTCCGTTGGCCGTGAGCGTCCTTCAAAACCATCTTTATGTGGATGATTGCGTCTTTGGCGCGTCCGACGAGTCACGGTTAACAGAAACGCGTAATCAATTGATCACGTTGCTCAGCAAAGCGCACTTCCAGCTGCATCTTCCGTGTATCTGCAAGTGGACGACCAACGCCCCACATCTTCTTCGCGACATCAGTCCGCATGCCCGTGGAACAGGGCTGGACAAAGTATTACAGTTCGACGACACTGTGAAAGTCCTCGGAGTCGCCTGGAGTCCAGATGCCGATGCATTTCATTGCCAATTTCAAAGCCGATTGCTCGCCTTTTCGATCCCTTAGGCTGGGTCACTCCCACCACCGTCTATGCCAAAATTCTCATGCAACAGCTGTGGTTGGAAAAATGCAGTTGGGACGCCCCCCTTCCATCCACCTTTCTCGATCGCTGGAAAAAATATAATGCAGAATTACCTGCCCTAAAGTCCCTTGCAATTCCTCGATGGACGCACCAAAATCTCGACATCGCCTCATGCGAACTCCATGGTTTCGCCGACGCATCTACCGTCGCCTATGCCGCTGTCGTGTATCTGCGCGTCATCACCTCGTCCAGTCATATTGTCGTGTCTCTTCTCGCCGCCAAATCTAAAGTCGCTCCTGTCAAACCGCTGACTGTTCCACGGCTTGAACTTTCCGCCGCCCTTTTACTAACTCGCCTCATCGTGTTCGTGAGACAAGCGCTGCACGAGCTTCCGAATGAGATCCCGTGTTATTGCTGGACGGACTCGACAATCACCCTGTGTTGGCTTCGTCAACCGGCGTCGAAATGGAAAACATTCGTCGCAAATCGGGTGGCTCAAATCGCCTCATCCTTACCGGATGCCATGTGGCGACATGTACCGTCCGAGGAGAATCCCGCAGATTGTGCCTCCCGCGGCTTACTCCGTCCCAACTATTGCACCACGATCTTTGGTGGAAGGGACCACAGTGGATGCAATTGTCGACCGACCAATGGCCTTCAAATATCCCGGTCGCATCGTCTGACGCGCACGCGGAGGAACGTCCGACCGGTTCTGTCAATCTTGTACTGCCTAGTACACCGTGGGAACTACGTGACCGGTTTTCATCCTGGCCAAAATTATTAAGGGTCACCGCGTATATTTTCCGCTTCGTCGAGCGGATTCGGAAACGTCCCGTTTCGCGTTTACGCGTTGTACGCCGAGCTCTCGACGCGTCAGAAATCCAGAGTGCAAAGAATTTGTGGCTCCGACAAATACAACATGACCTTTTCCCTGAAGAGATTCAGTCTGTTCGTCATCAGCGTCCTCTCAACAAAAAGAGCGCCCTTCTCTCCCTTAATCCATATGTGGCGAACTTGGAGAATAAGTACGCTGACGTGGTGGTCGATATCATCGGCAACCCGCCGGCGGCCGACATGTACGAGATGCTGAAGACCGAGCTCATCCGGCGAATAGCGGACTCGGGGGAGCAGGACATCCGAAATCTTCTGGAACACGAGGAGATCGGCGACCGGAAGCCTTCCGTGTTCCTGCGACGCCTGCAGAATCTCGCCGGAGGTACGGTGACGGACGAGTTCTTGAAGACGTTATGGATGGCGCGCTTGCCGACGAACGTCCAGACAGTGCTGCTGACGCGACAGAGGGATCCGCTTTCTGACCTCGCGGCCCTCGCCGATACCGTCATCGAGGTGTCGTCTCGCCCGCAGGTCACCGCCGCATCGACAAGTCGAATGGACGACACCCATGCCGTGATAGCGGAACTCCGCCGCGAAATCGCAGCCCTCCGCGTCGAACGGGACATCCGTCGCGCGGTCCTCGCGAAAGAAGGGCATCGAAATTGCGAAACCGAAGTGACGAGGTACCACCTGGTGACGGCAGGTGCTGGTACCATTGGAAGCATGGTTCCGCCGCAAGGAAATGCCGCGACCCGTGTTCCCACGCGACGGGAAACCGGCGGGACGGTCGTTAATGGCGGCGAACGACTCCGCGCCGTCTACAAGCCGCTTATTCGTGACGGACCGTACCACGAAAATTACGTTCATGGTGGACACAGGATCCGACCTGTGTGTTTTACCGCGTGTGAGCGGTGCACGCGAAAGAACTACATACGAACTCTACGCTGCGAACGGTTCAACGATTGCGACGTACGGTTCCGTGAGGTTCACGTTGAACTTCGGCCTGCGTCGGGCCTTTTCGTGGCGATTTGTGATCGCGGACGTTACCACTCCGATAATCGGCGCCGATTTTTTGTGCCATTACGGACTCCTCGTCGATATGCGGGCGAAAAAACTAGCGGACGGTGTCACGACGCTAACTGCGGCCGGACGCATAGTGAGGTGCAGTGCCGATAGTGTGAAGGCGATTTCCGGGGAATCTACCTTCCATAGGATCCTCGCGGGATTCCCGGACCTCACGCGGCCGTCGGGAGGACATCGCACGGCGAAACACGCGACGAAGCACCACATCCGGACGACGCCGGGCCCGCCGGTATCGTGCAAGCCCCGTCGGCTGGCGCCGGACAAGCTCCGCATCGCGAAGGCGGAATTCGAGACGATGGTGAGGGACGGAACAGCACGACGATCGGAAAGCTGTTGGTCATCGGCTCTACACCTGGTTCCGAAGAAAGGCGACGAGTGGCGACCGTGCGGTGATTACCGCGCGTTAAATGCGAGAACAATCGCGGACAAATACCCGGTGCCGCATATCGAGGATTTCGCGCAGCGCTTAGGTGGGAAAAGCGTGTTCTCGACAATAGACCTGGTGCGCGCGTATAATCAAATACCGGTGCACACGGACGACATCGCGAAAACCGCGATCACGACCCCGTTTGGCCTTTTCGAGTTCCCCTGGATGTCTTTCGGGCTCCGAAACGCGGCGCAGACATTCCAGCGGTTTATGGACGAAGTGCTACGCGGCCTCGACTGGTGCTATGTGTATATAGACGATATACTGGTCGCATCGAGCTCGGTCGAGGAACACGAAGAGCACCTCCGCGAACTTTTTTCCCGCTTAAACGAATACGGAGTGCTCGTCAATTGCGCGAAGTGTGTGTTTGGTGCCCCAGAAGTGACGTTTCTGGGTTACACAGTGTCCGCGCACGGCACCCGACCGCTTCCGGAAAAAGTCGAAGCGATTCGAACTTTCCCCCGCCCAGAAACAGTGAAAGAACTGCGGCAGTTTCTGGGCGTAATAAACTTCTACAGAAGGTTCGTGCGAGCAGCCGCTGAGATGCAGGCGCCACTCAACGCAGCCCTGCAGGGAAACGCGAAGGGACGAGCCCCAGTCGAATGGACTCCGGAACGCATCGAGGCTTTCGACCGGTGTAGGACAAGCCTGGCGCAGGCAGCTTTTCTGGCCCATCCCGACATCACGCTGCCCCTTGCGATCTTCAGCGACGCGTCGGACTTTACGGTAGGCGCTGCGTTGCAGCAGCGGTCACGCGACGGTTGGCAGCCGTTAGCTTTCTTTACGAAGAATGTGACGGCGGCTGAGCGAAAGTACAGCCCGTACGATCGGGAACTACTCGCGATCTACAAAGCGGTACGGTATTTTCGACACATGGTCGAGGGTCGCGCGTTCACGGTTTTCACCGACCATAAGCCGATAACTTTCGCGTTCGCGCAGCGCCCCGAAAAACATACGCCGCGACAGTTCCGCTACTTGGATCTGATTGGTCAATTCACGACCGACATCCGGCACGTGGCAGGTCGAGACAACGTGGTCGCCGATGCCTTGTCCCGGATTGCGGAGATCTCGACCGCGATAGATTACGCGAAACTCGCGAAATCCCAGCGAGAGGATGAGGAGCTACGAACGCTCCTGCGATCACCCGACTCCTCTCTCGAAATAATGAGCAAGACTATAAATTTACCGAGCGGCAACATCGAGTTGTACTGCGTCGTTTCGACTTCCGCGTTACGACCATTCGTAACGAGGGAGTTCCGAGAACACGTGTTCACGTCGCTACACAATCTTGCGCACCCCGGTGCTAAGGCGACCGCGAAATTGGTCGCAGAAAGATTCGTCTGGCCAGGTATGCAAAAAGATTGCAAAACCTGGGCACGAGCGTGCGTACCATGCCAACGGGCGAAAACAAGCAGACACGTGTCTGCTCCGGTCGGCACTTTCCGAATCCCTTCAGCGCGTTTCGAACACGTCCACGTGGACATCATCGGCCCGTTGCCGATGTCGAAGGGATACCGGTATTGCGTGACGTGCGTCGACCGTTACACGCGCTGGCCGGAGGCATTCCCCGTCGAAAATATCACCGCCGAGACGGTGGCGTACGCGATACTTTCGGGGTGGATCGCTCGATACGGTGCACCCCACCGAATTACTACCGATCAAGGGCGACAATTTGAATCTGTGCTATTGAAGCAATTGTCGCACCTTATCGGTACGAAGCAGCTTCATACAACCGCGTACCACCCAGCGGCGAACGGCATGGTGGAACGATTCCACCGCCAATTGAAAGCGGCAATCGTTTGCCACGCGAACAGCTGGGTCGACGCGTTGCCGATCGTACTTCTGGGCATTCGAGCCGCCTGGAAGGATGACATTCGAGCGACCGCTGCCGAAATGGTCTACGGCGAACCGATTCGCCTACCTGCCGAGTTACTAGCAGACCGGCGAACCGCGAACGTCAACGACGAGGCGTTCATCGCCAAATTACGCGAGCATTTCCGTGGTTTGCGCCCGACGCGCATAACGCGGCACGGAAGCAGAAAGACGTTCGTGTTTAAGGACCTAAACACGACGACTCAGGTGTTTGTGAGGCATGGCCCGCTTAAAGGTGCCTTACAGCCTGCGTACGACGGTCCGTACGAGGTGATCGAGCGGCACCCGAAACACTTTAACATTCGCGTTAAAAACCGAGTGGTTCCGGTGTCGTTAGATCGCCTCAAACCCGCATACCTGCTGCACGACGACGTGCAGGATACGCCGAACAGCGGGCCCCCGCCGCGGGAGGACGACAGCGATGCTCCGGTCCCCGATACGGGGGAGCAGGTCGAACGCTCGACAAGATCGGGAAGGCGCGTCCATTTTCCCGACCGCTACGTGGCGACCCTTTTGTTGTAAATATTAATTATAAGTAGTTAGTAAGCGTGTATATTAGTGTAAATAAAATATTTTTTAGCGATAGGTTAAGAGCGAGCGTACCCCTAATTTCACCAAGGGGGGTGATGTGGCGGCCCGTGCAGCGAGCACGCCGTCGGACCGCCAACACATATTGTACGCGCGGCAACGTACGTCTCCGGAAACCGTTGAGAAGAATCGAAGATCGGTTCCGAGGACGATCGTCAAGTGTTAAAACAGTCGACTGCCGAGTTCGGGCATTCGGCAGTTGAGGAGACGCGATCGGCATTCGCTTGCGAGCGTCCCAGCGAACGAGTCATCGCGTAATAAAGAAACGTGCGAACAAACCCTTCGTGATTATTCTCACCCGTGTCCCACACATATATAGACAAAGACGGCTTAATTCGCGTGGGCGGACGCTTAAAAAATGCGAAGTTATCGGAACAGGAAAAACATCCGATTATCGTTAAGTCGCATCCACTCTTACCACTCATAATCGTGCATGCTCATCTGCGAGCTCTCCAAGCTGGATCTCACCTAACGCTGAGCATTCTTCGTCAAGAATATTGGATTCTACGCGCGCGTCCAACAGTACGAGCCCCTCTTCATAAATGCGTTGCATGCGCCCGCGAGAAAGCAAAGCAACAAAGCGCGCTTATGGGAGACCTCCCGGAATTTCGAGTTACGCGCTCGTCTCGACCGTTTTTGCATTGCGGTCTCGATTATGCCGGCCCAATTCAAACACGCACATCGCCGGGTTGCGGACATCATTCTCGCAAATCCTACATCGCCTTATTTGTTTGTATGGTCGTCAAAGCCGTTCATTTAGAACTCGTTAGCGATTATTCGACTGTAGCGTTTCTTGCCGCGTACAATCGTTTCTGGTCTCGGCGCGGTATTCCCAACACAATGTACTCAGATAATGGCACAACGTTTACCGGCGCGAATCGAGAACTCGCGACGGCGTTTCGAGAAGCCACTCGCGATCCTACAATTCTCAATCGGTTAGCCGCCGATAATGTCACGTGGCACTTCACGCCGCCTTCCGCTCCTCATTTCGGAGGATTGTGGGAGGCCGGCATTCATAGCGTTAAATATCACCTCAAACGGGTTGTTGGAGCCCATACCTTGACCTTCGAAGAATTTTCGACTTTGCTTTGTCAAGTAGAGGCATGTCTGAATTCCCGCCCATTCGCCGCGGTGTCGGAAAATTTCGATGACTATTGTGCACTAACGCCTGGGCACTTTCTGATCGGATCCGCCTTAACCGCTGTACCGGCTCCATCGTTGCTCGATCAAAAGGAACCGTGCCTCTCGCGTTGGCAATTGTTCCAACGAATGTTGGAAAGTTTCTGGCATCGATGGTCGCATGACTACATGCATGGTCTCCAACAACGCGTCAAGTGGAAAACACCACAGTCGAATATTACCGTTGGACAGTTAGTTTTATTACGGCATGCGAATCTGCCCCCGTGTAAATGGGAGCTTGGTCGCGTCTCCGCTTGTCACCCAGGCGATGATGGAATTACGCGCATTGTCACGGTGAAAACCGCTAATTCCGAATACAAGCGACCCATTGTTAAGTTATGCGTGCTTCCGATCGATTTATCGTCCGATCAATCTTGATCGCAGCGTTGCATCGTGAGATGCATCGACACTGCCTCTTAGATTGTAAGTGGTTAATTGTACATAAATGTAAATAGGCATAACCGCCGTTTCAGTTTTGTGTCCGTCTTATTATACTTATCTGCGCCTCTTTCGTCATGTTGACGTTCTCGACATTGTACATACGCGTATTGTATATATCTATATATATGTCTATGTCTCATGCTATCGTGTATCACCAACAGTTCACGGCGGGCGGGACGTGTCCTGCCAATGGTTCACGGCGGGCGGTGCCCTCAATTATCTGAATCATTTCTTGTTCGCGTTTCCCGTTCTGCGGTACTGTTCGAGTCGTCAATTTCGGATTTCTGAAGAAATCCGAAGCGGGCGGTATGTTTAGGCTTAAGCGTAGAAATAAGTGAAATTTATAAGTGTGTTCGAGAACACACACTACGGCCCTGGGGAGCGCCCCGTATACCATGTCGTCTCGATCCTGCGAATCACCTATGCGCGACACCTTTGTTTTCGGCGTTTCTCGGAATCGCGCGCAACCGATATGCGATCACGTGATCGATGGGAATCACCGGTGATCGCGTTATTGCCGTAACCGTCATTGTCTCGCTCTGTCTCGTGCTCGACACTTGTTTACCACGCACACTCGCGCCCACCTTTGATCTTCATCATTTTCGTTTCTGCCTATCGGCGTCCGACTTGACGCTCATCTCCATTGCGTCTAGCCAAGTTTAAAGTGTAAAGTGAATCTTTCTGCTCTTCCTTCGCTCTATCGGCCGTTATCCCCCGTTCCTTCCTTCACACATTTCACTCCTTCGAACTTCCGACTCCCCTCCTGTGTTCGTACCCGATCCTATTTCCCATACAGTCCACTCACTAAAATTCTCGTCCCGGGTTCCCGAACAAATAGGAAACCACGTAGTTTAAATGAACTGAAACGATGGAAAGCAACCGAATTTAGATAATTTCTTTTTTATACCGGCCTAGTAGTTTTGCTAAACAATTTAAGTAAAGACAAATATTCTCTTTTGTTACATGCAGCAGTAACAATTTTATCTAATTCAAAATATTTTGACTTCACTGAGTATGCCACAGAATTGTTAAATTATTTCGTAAAAACATTTAAAGTATTGTACGGGGCCCAGCATATGTCTCATAATGTGCACAAATCTCCTGCACATTACAGAAGATGTAAAAAATCATGGGCCTCTTGACAATTTCAGTTCATTTCATTTTGAAAATTTTTTACAAACAATTTTAAAATCCACTCGTAAACATGATAAAATATTAGAGCAAATAGTTAAGAGGCATACGGAAAAATGCAATATTTTTATAAAAGAAAAAGTTCATTGTACAAAATTTCCAATTTTTAAAAATGAACATCTCGCGGGGCCATTAATATTCAATGTAATTGCTACGAAACAATTCAAATGCGTTGATTTCTATAATTTCAGTTTAAAAACTAGTGAGCCGGATAATTGTTGTTCTCTTAGCAACGGTCATATCATTATTGTAGAAAATATAATTTTCTCGGGAGACCTTTGCAAAATAGTTGGTAGACAATTTCTAGAATTAAAAGATTATTATAAGAGACCCTGCAAATCATCTACTTTTGGAATTTTCTTAACAGAATCTCCTTGTTTGGGACCTTTGGAAATTTTCAATATTACGGATATTTTCCAAAAATATGTCAAATTAGAATTTCAAAGTCAAATTATCCTCTTCCCAATGCTACATTGTTCCTCATAGATACCTTATATATTCGGATTTTTTTTGCTTATTTATTGTAGAGTCTAGTTTCGTAATTTAGCACTTTTAGCACGTATGCGATATAATAATTATGGTAATATATGTATAAAAGGTCACACCTTACCGATGTTCATAAAATTTAAGTATGTTGTAAACCTAAAAATTTGTTGAACTACTTTTCAGTGTCTATATACTCATATTTCAGTGTCCCAGAATCATGCGCCTGATAACATTTAGAATCATTGAAATCGGTGAATTGTAACTTTCTTTGCATACCCTTACTATAATTATATCTGTCCTAGCCAATTGTATAACATTACAGTTGTACTATATAATAAAGCCAGTCAAATTATGGGACGATATAGGGCTACCGGCGAACAACCCATATTAAAAAAAAAACAGTAACGTGCCAGCGGGTAACACCTCATTTGGGTGGTATGGAAGTTTACCCATTTTATTTTAATCAGGGAGTGAAAGGGTTCTAAAAATAACTGTATCAAACTGTTGGAAACAGTTATGGAGAACCGAAATAATACATATATTTTAATGTTATATCGGTCATATTACAGTTACGTTTCTATAATAATAATTTTTTGTTTTTGCAGTTCCGTTCGAGTTTTGGTTGTATGTAATTCGTTTCTGTTATTCTGTTCGGCCATGTAACATACAGTCAATCTCTTAGTTAGTGGCACACACTTTAAATCAGAATAACATTTTTATAGGTGGACCAAATGGCCTTATTAGTTTTTCTGCCAAGCTGCATGAATTAGAAAATTAAAAAAAAATGCCTTTAATCGGAGTAAGAAAAAAATTTTTAAAGGTCCTTTTGACAATTTTTTTGTTTGGGCTTGTAACAAAAATTTAAAAAATGTCATTTGTAGATTCATAGCGGTTTCGATATGTTGTGTAAACACGGTATCTAAAAAATCTAAATTTTCAGGAAATCAGCAAACCCAACAAAATGGTAATATGGAACAGCATTTGGAAACCTCAAAAAAATACCTCATGAAAAATCGACATGACCTGAACCAGAAAAGACGTCCATATATTTATAATCACATTTTGTATCCCATTAATTCGGAGGAAGAATTTTAGACGAGATGCGGATAATGATATAAAAAATACGGTAATTAAATAAAACTTTCACCAAAAAGTTCCTATGTAATAACAAAAAGTTCACAGACAATTGTAATTAACTAAATTATTAATTTGCAGGCCTAACAATATTGTTCCAATTTTGTCAATGGGAGCTGTCAATTCGCCACGAAGGAAGAGGGGATCTGATACTACAAAATTATGTATACTGTTATGCCGCGGCCTTGACAAAGATCGAGGCTTTCGGGCGGATGCGTGTATTTGTTCTCTTACAATTAATGTATAAGACGACTTGACTCGACAGAGAAGACACTCAGTCGTGGTCGTGTGGTGTTTATATATCGTGATTTTGACAATGCGTGGGGTACTGAATTCCATGAGTCATGGAATTCCTCATTGGTCAATAATGGGTTACTGGGACATTGCGCCACCGATGACTGACCCAGCAGTCGTAGTACTGATGAGCCAGCGATGTGCAGTATTCCAGGGCCGCACGTAACAATACAGAAATATAATATAGGTAATTAATTAACTGTTCACGTGCACTTTATTATATTTTTGATATATAGTTGTATACAGTTGAATATATTTATTGAAATTCTAATTTTTAGATGCAGCGGAAATATCGATGGACCCAAAGGATGAGACGGAAATTGCAGTACAGATGTGGTTTAGGAAGTCCACGGAAATAACAAAAACAATTTAAAATAAAAAGAAATAAAATTTAATATATTGATCAATAAAATTTAATATATTTAACATTTTGAACACTTGTTAAATTTATTTTCTTGTAATTAAGCTGCAATTCTCCTGTATTATTATTAATAGAATAATTGTCTTACCGTTTAATTGAGATTGTTTTTCCCTAATGAAGTCAATATTATACAAAATAATCGGCGGAGATAAAAACGTTTCAAATAAAATTTATTTGCTTAACGTCATTTGAAAAAATTAAGTTGACCTTCGAATGACCTTGAAAACATGATGGTTTAAAATGGATATGACTAATGCATCAGCCCCTCTTTGACTTAAACTTTTTATTTAAAATATTTTTTTCTCCGGGATTTAGTTTTTGAGATAGTCAAGGTAGCCTTGATAAATTCCTCACCCTGTATATTAGGCCTCGAGATCAATAAGGGACTTGTGTTAATTCATTCATATTTAGAACACACAAATCTAATATTAACCTTTTCGCTACTACGGGCGACTATAGTCGGTGTGCATAAAACGCCACTGAGGTACTACGGGCGACTATAGTCGCTCTGCATAAAACGCGGGAGTACTGCAGCGGAGAACCAGCCCGTTCAGCGGGAGTACCGCGGCGGAGAACTAGCCCGTTCAGCGGGAGTACCGCGGCGGAGAACCAGCCCGTAGCGAAAGGGTTAATTAAGTTCCTTCCTATTCATATAATAAATGAAATTTTGAAATTTATTTTTTGTCATTCCAAATAATAGCAAAACTTAGAAAAAGTAGTTTAGTCATTGTACAATAAAGTAGTCTCTTTCATAACATCTCCAAAAAATTCAAGTAATTAATTAGCCTTGAAAAAGACGTCTTTAAGACGTCTCATATCAGACGTTGAAACTACTTTACGTAGTCTCGTAAAAGACGTCTTTAAGACGTCTCATTTCAGACGTTCAAAAGACGTCTCCAGACAGGCGTCTATAAGACGTCTCATAGACGTCTTCTCAGGATTTAAGACGTTCAGTTCTAAAAGAAGCCGTAAAAAAGACGTCTTTAAGACGTCGCGTGCTATTTGGGTTATTTCATGAGGAACTGCCAGATTCTGCAATTTTGCACGGAGACGACCCACAAGACCTTTATACTTCCCCATCATCGAGGGAGCTGCATCAGTAGTAACTGATACCAATCTATTCAAATCTAACTGCGTATTGTGGATCGCCTCCTCTACGCACGACATGATATCTTCTCCTGTTGTGCTGTTGCTCAATGTGCAAAAATTTAGCAGTTCCTCCGTAATATGCAAATTTTTATCTACCCCGCGAATAAATATGACAATGTGTGGTGTACCTGTTATATCCGTTGCTTCATCCAGGGCTAAACTATATACAATAAAACTACGTCATGCATGAATCAATTGTTTTGCGACGTCCTGTGCCAGTTCCTCAATGTGTCTTGCAATGGTCGTCCGTGATAGCCCAATAGTTTTAAATTTGTACGCTTCCTCTGGACACATTTGTTCCGCCGTCAACATGATGCAATTCTTAATAAATTTGCCGTCGGTATATGGGCGACCGCTCTTCGCAATTTCCAAAGCAATCTGGTAGCTGGATCTTATAGCATTTTCCGTAATGTCATTGCATTCCTTCATTGGAAATAATTAATTACGATATATTTCATAAGAACTAATAGTATTTTCATAGTAGTGATCTAATTGAAATTAAACTTAAAGTATAATCACAGACGAGATATAGGGATAGACCTGACACCCAATGTATTTTGGTGTCCGTCGGTATTGGAACGCTAACGCCCCAGAATGACTCCCATTGAGTCCCAATACTGATCAGTGTCAACACCTCTATGGAATTAAAAAGATGTATTAATATTATTTCTAGGGGCACAATATTTATAGCCGGTTGAATAGCAAATTATGGATATTATTTAAAGAAAATTATTGCTATCACTGGCATTTTCAGGTGTCGCTACTACAGATCGGTAATGCAGATGTCGGTAATACAGTCAGGTCTATTCCTATATCCACCGACGAGATTCCCGTCGGTGATATATCTCGTCTGTGGTATATTATAATATACTTACATCTTCATCCTCTCTTTCCAGTAATAATTTCTTCAATTTTTCGACTTCTTAAAGACGTTCTTCGGCCGAGAGGTTCTCGAGCTCGCTATGATGAAATGTATCGAAGTGTCTTCGAAAGTTATATACTTTTGTAGACTGAAACACTTGGAAACAAATCAAACACTTAACTGTTTCATTGTGTTCTGTGATAAAGAACTCGGTCTCCCACGACTGTTTGAATCCCTGTGGACCACTCCTGCGTTTAGAAGTAGAAGTAGAGGCTACAGTCGCTCGAGTTTCCATTTTAATTATTCTGCTTGTAGGTACTTTGCAGTGCTGCGATATGGCGCAACATTCCACGCGCATGCGCGACGATTTCAACTTCTCTAAAGTAAGATTCTCGATAAAATGGGGTTCCTTGAGCTTCGTTCTGATTGGACCGTGTGTTTCGTTAATAACTTCTTATCATAGCCGCGGACGCCATTTTGGCAAAGGAAAATGTTGCTTCAAATGATCTCATGTACCTCCCACTTCCGGATGTTGAAGGAACCCCATTTTATCGAGAATCTTACTCCTTTACACCGAATACGAATCTACGCTCCCTAGTCTTGCGGATGACACTCGCACACTTTTCGACTCACGCGTGGCTCCCGCCGTTTATAGGAGTAGGAACAGGTATTCCTACAAGCATACTATACAGGGTGTCCCAAAACGACTGCGTAAGCGGGAAATGGGAGGTTCCTTGGGTCATTTGAAGCGACATTTTCCTTAGCAAAAATGGCGTCCGCGGCTTTGTTTAGGAGTTATTAACGAAAAACACGGACCAACCAGAGCGCGCCTAGTCGCTCGATGGCACGGTCAGCGCGGCGAGCCGGGGGGAGGAGAGTGTTGTCGGTACGCCGCGATGTAACAGACAACAGTTTCTCGATTATGTCCTGATTTCGATGAGCTTTTTATATGTTGTAAAGACTACGATTCTGAACAACATTTCCCTTTAGACTTTTTGCCTCGCGCCTTTAGTTTACGAGATATTTGTAAAAACTTGTAATTGAAAATGCTTCGAAATGTGTGTCACTGTCACTGGGTCATTCGGTGACGAACTGCACAGACGTCTTCAGGTGTACGACAGTACCGAAAGCTAAGGGTTGTACGGTCAGGTCAACGAACTGTACAGCTGATGGTAGATAGCAGGTATACGACAATCACATGTTTCGGTTTTCCTGCAGATTTGTACGCAGAGTCGCGATGGGTTACTGTTCGAAAACGTCGTCCGTCTTTCTTTTAGAAAGTTTCTTAAGGGAGGCATAGGACAATAGGGACCCTAAAACGCCACGCCGACCTGACATTTCTACCTCTTGCTGGGTGAAAGGACGGACGACCTTTTCGAACAGTAACCCATCGACTCTGCGTACAAATCTGCAGGAAAACCGAAACATGTGATTGTCGTATACCTGCTATCTACCATCAGCTGTACAGTTCGTTGACCTGACCGTACAACCCTTAGCTTTCGGTACTGGTTTTACAAATATCTCGTAAACTAAAGACGCCAGGCAAAAAGTCTAAAGGGAAATGTTGTTCAGAATCGTGGTCTTTACAACATATCCAAAGCTCATCGAAATCGGGACATAATCGAGAAACTGTTGGTTGTTACGACATCGCAGCGTACCGACAACACTCTCCTTCCCCCGGCTCGCCGCGCTAACCGTGCCATCGAGCGACTAGGCGCGCTCTGGTTGGTCCGTGTTTTTCGTTAATAACTCCTAAACAAAGCCGCGGACGCCATTTTTGCTAAGGAAAATGTCGCTTCAAATGTCCCAAGGAACCTCCCATTTCCCGCTTACGCAGTCGTTTTGGGACACCCTGTATATGTACTTCTACGCCGACTACGCCGACCATGGCAATTGATTGTTGCAATTGATTGATCGCTCGCTCTGTTTCGCCCGTGTTGTATACATCGGACTCGCTCTGTCGCTCTCAAAATAGTCAAATAGCGCTTTGGGTCTACGAAAGTGTGCGAGAGTGGGAGTGTCTACGTTATTGTAGTCTGACCACTCAGGCGCGCTCTCCACTTCCCCACGAACCTCCCACTCGTCTTCTGTCGTGCTCTGTTTACAAGTCACGCTTACAATTCGTGGGTTCCCCTTCCATTCGTCCGAGCTAGGTCACGGCTCCGACCCGGCTCATGAGCCGGGTCGAAGGCTCCAGCTCCCAAATCGTCCACCTCTGCATGCCTGCGCTACACAGTAGTAGGACTTGTTTATTTTCGAGATACATGTTTCCTGACCTATCGTCGATATTTAACGTTTAAGTGGACTTCAAAATGTACTTTAAAAATGCAATAATTCATTTAAATTACATTTAATGTTATATTTATATTTAATGTAACACATAATTCACGATTAACACGTCTTTCAATAAGTTACAACAAAAATTAGATAAAATTCATATAACTTCTACAAATGTTATAAATTGGTCGAAAATGCTAAAGCAATCTGTTCGATCAGTATTGCAGCGGTTTTTGTATCTATATCTACCGCGAAAATTAAACTTTAATTACCATTGAAAATAGGATGTATCTGCAGAACAGCTACAATCTATCTATTTTTTATTCTTCCGTATGATAGAAATGTGTTAAACGGTTGATCGTTACTTATTCATTTTCAAGAAATTAATAATTTTGGTACTAGGGAACATATACATATTGGACAAAATTGAAAGCTGTAGTTCGAAAATATTTCTCATTTGTTCTGATCTGTAGCATTAATTAAAAATTTTAACTGACAACGAGTTAGAAGTTCCTAATACAGAATATGCGTGTAGTCACGTTCCTCTTGGATGCTGAGAGTGGCTCGGCGCGAGGATGTTTAACGTCGTAGGATACATTTGATTCTGTCCTTACGCTACTGGATCGCTCGCTTCGCATTATCTCACCCGGTTTGGAAGAGTCTATTCACTCTCTTTGTCACACGATCCGATTAGTGTGTGTGAGCGCTGTAGCCAATAGCTCGCTAGAACCGATAATGCGTGTGACGCGACTAGAGCCCCTACCGCTCAGACCAATCGTACGGTTTGTTGTCCCTTTGATGTGAAACTCCTACCAAGAGACTTCTTGTGGCGTACGAACAGTACTGTCCATCCACCACAAGAAGTCTCCTGGCAGGAATTCGACAACAAACCGTCCGATTGGGTTATTCCACACGAACTTTCGGTTCTAGCGGAATTATTGGCTAAAGTGTGTGACGTCAAAGATAACCATTGGCTGCGAGCGAGGACCCCCTTTGCCCCTCAGCCGTCTCGAGGGACTTCTTGTGGCGTACGGACAGTACTGTCCGACCACCACAAGAAGTCTCTTGGTAGGAGTTTCACATCAAAGTACTGGCGAGCTGGCAGGCGGTTGGCTGAACGTGCCAGCGAGAGTCTAGGTCGCGTTCTGATTGATTCGTGTTTTTCGTTAATAACTCCTAAACAAAGCCGCGGGCGCCATTTTTGTTAAGGAAAATGTCGCTTCAAATGACCCAAGGAACCTCCCATTTCCCGCTTACGCAGTCGTTTTGGGACACCCTGTATAGTAAATACATTGGGGATGGTGACAGTAATGTCCTTAAAAAATTGAGGGATTTCCCACCTTACCCGGACATTCTTGTGGAGAAGTTTGAATGTGTAAATCATCTTCTCCGCAATTTTTCAAAGAAAATAGATGAAGCGGGTAAATTTGGTGGTCGAAATGCCTCAAGATTAAAAAGTGTCCAGCCATTGTAAAGGCTGTTAAGTTTCGCTGCGACAGTAACGTTGAATGGCAGGACAAAATTGTTGGTTTGTTAAAAGATTTGCAGAATATACCCAGCCATGTAATTGGGGAACATAAAGATTGCGCCTCGTTGCAATATTTTTGTGATGGAACTCTAAACGAAAACGAGGCAAATCTTGTTTCCGAATTACGAAAGGCAGGAATATATTTAAAAATAGAACTTGCGATGAAACGCATGATAGAAAATGCAAAGAGTTTGTTATGTCAATATACCAACAATTCTGTTGAAAGTTTTAATGCCATTATTTGTAAATTCATTGGCGGCAATCGTACGCACTTAGCTCAAAGAGGCTCTTACCAAATGCGTGTACTTGCAGCAGTCGTGCAATGGAACAGGTCCGAAGCGATGAGTAGTGCTTGTCACGCACTATGTAAAGAGGTTAAACGTTTGCACGCAGCAAAAGAATCGGGTATCGCTATTCGTAAATCGAGATATTCTGCCAGGACATTTAGACCTGATAAAGATTATGGTCCAAACGCGGAACGGCCGGATATCGATGAACATACAGGGTGGCTGAAAAGTTCCCGGAATTTTTTTTGAACGATCATTTGACCTTTTTATTGTATTTGTAACGGGAAGCGGTCTTGATCGACCAAAAAATGTAATTTGGAATTGGAATGAATGAGAAATGTGAGTGTATGGAGTGAATGCAACGAATGGATTTGAATTAGAATGAGTGATGGAAAATGCGGAAAGAATTATCCGGATTTAACAATAACTAACTGTATTTAACTATATGTACAAGAAACTTAACAATAAAAATGAATAATGGAACTGAATGATAATGGAGAAGTTGACTGAAATACGTGAGCGTTCGCGTGCCCACGCAATTTCCGAGCGCCGGTGATTGGTCGGTGTCTTAGCGGGTTCGCGGCGCTACTAGGCAGGAGCGTGCTGTGACGTCGAATTTGTCATGGCGCTCGTGCGCGCCAATCTCGAACAGTATTTATCTGTTAAGGATATACAGCGGTATACGGGATTTAAAGAATTGCCACTTGTTCGGTCACGAAAAGAACCCTTTTTTTTTATTTGTAACTAACAGACGTTCACTCCGGAGACGATAATCCCGCGATAGGCACGGTAGCGATAAGCGTCAAATCCGGAAGGTTTGGCGCGAGACGGATACAAGACTGCGATAGGCGCGAATACAATGTACGTGTTGATCGTTCGCTGTCTGGATCAAGAAGACGAAGGACAACGGCAGGAACGTTTGTAATCGTAACGCGGCGCTATCGATCGAGGCGCGTGATCGATATGTAAACTCGCGCCCAATTACCGGCAATTTTGAACGTTGTAGTCCTGAACATACCGCCCGCCTCGGATATTTGTATCCGATTACAAAAGGATGGAGGTACAACGAAACGGTTCCGCTGAAGCTCGTTGCGAAATGCGTTCGCTCGAGAATTAGACTTTACGTAGCACGTCTTAGCCTATGTATACAGTTTATGACCGCCCGCCGTGACGGAGCGGTTGTTTGTTTTGGAGCTGTGTCTCGTCCGCGTTTTTCGCATCGAGGGTTTCAGTTTCGTGGATATCAACGGGGAGGAAACACAGCTTGACGATCGGCCGTTTGTACTCTGAGTTATCCTCTCCGGGATGACATTTGATTATCCGCGCAAGTTCTCACTTACACGGAGGTGCAAGGGCTAGTGATGGGCATTATCGACTAAATACAACTATCGACTAATTACTATTTAGTTACAACATACTATCGACTATTTAGTCGATAGTTTTTAGTCGACTGAAATTTCGTTGTAGTAGTTACGTCGTCGAGATTGAGGGCTATAGTCTATGCCTACGTACAGGTCAGTATAGGTCTCATCTCATCCACGGTATAATAATTCTATGTAGCTCTACAAAAATAATTTTTCTCATTTATTGAAAAACATATTTAATTGAGAAAATATCTTATTAGACATACTGAACCAAATAATTCTAACAATTATATCTCATTATTTCCATTTTTTACCCATTAACGACTATTATATATAAATAGTTAAATTTTCCGAAACTGCGGTATATGTTAATGACTAATTTCAGTAAGGTAATGAATTTTTAAAGAAAGTAAATAAAATGAACCATAATCGAAAGCGTCTTTTTTATGAATGAGTAAATAAAATAAGGTTATACTTTGACACAAACATACACAAGCTGCAATTTTTTTGTATATTTTATCTATATGAAGAAAAATTAGATTGCTACAACTTATTAGTGAGAAATCCAATCCGATTATATAGACCACTTAGTTATAGTTTGTAATGCGAATATTATATGTAATTAAGTTACTGTAATTATAATTTCAGAAAAAAGTAATCATATTAGACATTTTCTTATATTCAGAGACAAGTCGGAAATATAGAAATACATATAAGAAAAACATGCGTTTGTTATCATTTTTATGTTCAATTCCATCATAAAAAAGAAATATGTTGGGATGACGAGGTTGGGAGATTAAACAAAACTTGATCTTTAAACGATTTATTTAAACTCCACCGCACATGGATAAACTGTAGTCAGTTGGTGTATTAAAGATATTAGCACATAACACAATATTAGACTTAATTTGAAAGGATAATTAAAATGAAGGATAATATGCTCCTGAACTGCGACTTGCTCGCACGACTAGCTTAGCTGGACTGACGAACTTTGCCTTCCTTCTTAGTCCCTTTAGCCCGGAAAAATGGCGACGCTGGTAGAGCTATAAAAGGCAGGTCAAAAAGACCTTTCCTCCTCCGACTGTTCCGTGCATTACGGTGTATAGTCCAACAAAATAAATATAATGATTGTAATTATTAAGTATCAAGAAGATATAAATTATTAAAAAATAATTTTGTCCACCTAAAACAGTGCAGAGATATTGTGCTCTTTTCACGCGCATGCGCGAACAAAGACAGGACCGTATCTACGTATTTTTGTAGGCAAAGTAGTGGGGAACTATTACTGGTACGAAAGTGCTATTGGCTATAACTATGTATTATATATTGTGTACATATGTATATATTAAATTTTAATATATATGTATATATATATATATATATACACACACACACATACACATGTTATACATTCATTTTTCAAAAATAAATCATAACAAAATTTGCGAAATTATGCGGGGTGATGTAGGTACCCCATTTTGGCCAAACATTTTACGTTACTGACACTAAAATCTTCGCGCATGCGCGTGAAAAGAGCACAATATCTCTGCACTGATCTAAAATCAAAATATTTACCACTGTGTGTGTCTCACTCAGTATTGCTCAGTATAGGGACAGTAAGTATACTACATAAATAGACTGTGGTGCAAGAATCTGAATTCACTATTATTATATTTTCGTGAATTTCTTATTCCATAATTTAAATTCCAAAAATATAAGGTATAAACAAGTTTTTTAGTTTAACAATTACTAATATTTTGACTTACCGTAAGCTATTTATTATTGGCATTTAAAAAATTAACTGCTCCAAATTTTGTCAAAATCAATTAGGTTATATGTGAGGTTTAATTTGCTTCGTTTTTGAAATATTCTTTTTATTCTCTTTTTATTCTCCAATAAGTATTGCTGCTGCAGTAAATGCAGACGCCGGATCGGGGCATACCCACTAACGACCCCACGGTGGCCTCCCTGAGCTAATTGGGGGTGGTCGGGATCTCGTGAACGAATGCCACCGACCACCCCCACCTCTTGGCAATGAGCCCCATCCCGGGGGGGAGAGAAGCTCCCCCCAACAAACCTAAACCCCTAGTAGGACGCCGTGCGGGCCACCCACACAGCGTCCCCCATCCCAAGGGTCGCTCGGCTGGACGACCAGAGCCCCAGCTCTGGCCGCCCGCGACCCCCGGAGACCCCCTTCCTCGCTCGGAGGGGCGGGCCCGAAGGGGCCCCACCCGGCCGAGGGAGGAGGTCTCCGCACGCGCTAAAAGAAGGAAGAAAGAAGAAGAAGAAGAAGGGGGAGAGGAGCAAGCGCTCCCCCCCGCACGAACCCCAACCCAATCCCACCCCCCAGTACACCCCTAATGTGGGGTGAAGCCGGCCGAGCGGGCAGGCAGGGTGCAAACTGGCACCCAGCCCATCCGCCAGCCGGCCAGCCCCTGTGGGGACTCCACAGTCCCCCAATGGCGGTGGTGGGAGTTGAACAACTAACTAGTCCCACCACCGCCATCACGCCTACGACCCCTCACCGGGGGCCGCCGGCCTCTAGGGGGACGACCCCTAGAGGCCAATCTCCTTGCAGAGAGGGGGTCGGCCTCGCGCCCCCTCTCCGCCGCCTCCTTCTGCGAGATACCGTCTTCGCAGAAGGAGGCGATTGCTTTCCACGACCTCTCGCTGCCGACCATGCCATCAACTATGGCCCGCAGCGAGTGGTCCGCTCCCAACACCCTTCTCAGGACTCGGCGCGGCGCCGACCACGCCGGACATTCTTCAAGCGTGTGCCGCGCCGAGTCCCGTTCCTCCTCACAGTGGTGGCACTGCGTCGTCGGTTCCTTGCCAATCCGACGCAGGTACTCTCCAAAGCACCCATGGCCGGAGAGCACCTGCGTCAGACGGTAGGTGAGCCTTACCCGCCCCCTGCACCAATCTCCCAGAATGGGCAGGAGGGCCCGGACAATAGGCCGGCCTGAGTTGGCGGCAACAACCTGCTGCCGCCAGTGGGCCAGCGTGTCCAACCGGGTCTGGTGCCTAAGCACTTCGACCTCTTCCCCCTCCGGATCAAGCTCCCCGCGGCGGATGGAGCAGGCCGTTCTGTAATGGGACGCCCACTCCTCCGCCACCATCTCAAGGGGAGCCATCCCCGCGAGGAGGCACGCCGCCTCAGCGGAAATGGTGCGGTAACCCCGTATGGTCCGCAAGGCCAGCCGGCGCTGCACGCGATTAGTATTCGCTAGGCTGCGCCGACTGGCCATTAATTGCTGTGACCACACTGGGGCTCCATAAAGGATTTTAGACCGCACCACCCGCGCATAGAGGCGACGTGTCCTTCCATCGGGCCCCCCGATATTAGGCAGCAGCCGCCCAAGGGCAGCTACCACCTTCTCTGCTCGGGGGGCCGCACGGTCGAAGTGCTGTTCAAAGCACAAATAGGGGCCCCAGGCCCTGCCTCTTCCTCCCGTTCCGGATGTAGCGTGAGTCCTGCGACCCGCTATCCACATTACTGGAAGTCCTCACTCCACCGGACCACTTCCACTCCTGTTCTTGTCCCTTCTCCTCTTGCTTGTGCTAGTAGTCGTTGGCTCACATCTTTCCCCTCTCTTCTCAGGTACTCTGGTAACTCTAATGTTATTAAGTATTTATATCTTTGGTTAAAGCTTGCACTCTATATCTTCGTGTATTGCACTTGCTGTTGCATTTCCCTGTCCCGTCTCCTTAGTTCCTGTGTCATCTCTTCTCCACTTTTTTTCCTTTGTTGTACTCCTAATTGGCTTAGTCCATTCCTCATCAGGTATTCCTCCCTCCCAGCTACCACTACCACATCGTCCGCATACACTGTAAAATCATTAATGTTAGTAGGGTAGATGTAAATATTGCTGGAATTCAAGAGTAAAACAATTTCATCCAAAAAAATGTTTATACAATTACCCGATATTTTGATCGATAGTGGACTACTCCATATTACAGTTTAAAAAAATCAAGTAATCTAAATTTTTAGGTGACAATCTATTTCTTTTATCCGACATAATCTGTCCAGCCTTAGAAAATATCCGTTCTGATGGAACAGAAGTTGCCGATGCACATAAATTTTTTTTATTGGAGGTACGGTGTGGCCGTGTGTACCCCAAAATGTAGTGGGGTCACATGTAATACTTTCATATGGCATATCTAAATACTGCTTTATTGTATTTGCTGCACTGTCCGAAGGTGAAGAATTGGAGCAACGTCTGGTCAAGTGAGAAACTTTATTAACATGAAAATCCCAAAATCCTGCAGTTTCTTGTCGTGTTTCTTCTGGCTGTACAAATCTAGTTTCTCTATTTGTTTCTGCAGTTATTAAAGGTATGAGTTCTGATTTAACTGTTTCTATGGCTGTTTGTATATATGTGTCATTTCTGAAAACTGCGGTTTTAAATCTTGGATCTGCTATGGTTGAAATGGTGATAATTTTATTTGTATGTATGTAATTGAATCTGATTTCTAAGTTGTCTACTATATTACTTTTTAATGCATGTCGACGCAGTAACATTTTTTTCTCCACCTAATTCAGTGCTTACATATTCTATTGGTTTGAGCAGAGGAATAATATCATGTATAGCTTCCCACTGCTGAGCATTAGGGCCTATAGGACACCTGGTTAGTGATGCTATAGTTGCGCATAAGGGAATTTTCATTATCAATAGCCTCTCTAACATTATCAAAGAGGAGTTCCATCTTGTGTTTACATCTTGTTTTAATTTTAGATTTTGTAATCCCATTTGTTTTTGTAAGTCTCTTAGTTTATCTGCTGCAGTAACACTAGTTTTGAAATGTGTAATTAATGATCGGCATGTTTTTAATATACTGACAATGCCTGGAATTGCATTAATAGAGTCATGTACAACTAAATTCAGTGTATGTGCTGTACATGGCAGATGTAAGTAGCCTAAGCGACGTACAGCACTTTTCATATTGGCAGCATTGTCAGTTACAATTGCAACAGTTTTCTCCACTATATTGAACTCTGCTAAAATTTTTTGTACTGTACAACTTATATGTTCAGTTGTATGGTTTTCATTCAAAACACTGGTCGCTAATACGTTTGAATGTAGCTTGTTGTGTAAAAAATAATGACTAGTAAGTGTGAGAAACGATTGCGTGTTTAAATTGGTCCAGATATCGGTAGTAATTGAGACATAATCTGTTTGTTTTAGGTTTTCCAAAATCTTAGTTTTGACGTCAGCATACACTTTTGGTAAAATGGTACTTCCTAATGTTCTGCGGTTTGGAAGTTGGTACCGAGGTTCTAGTTCTTTGACAAACTCAATAAATCCACTGTCTTCAACCATGCTTAAAGTTTGTAAATCTTTACAAACCACAGCTACCACCAGATTGTGTAATTTTAAAATTTTGGATTGTGGCAAATCATTTGCAATTGTCCTCAAAGTCAATTGCCTAAAATTGACTTGAGGTCTTTGCACTGTATTATTGGGTAAGTCAACATTTTGATTAGTAATAGCTGCATTGGAAGTGGATGCCACAGGTCTTACTTCTTGCGTTAATGTTGCAGGTCTCCATCGATCAACTCTGCTTCTTCTTCATTGGGACTGCGATTTGCTTCAAGCACAGTAAAGTGTTTGCGCCTTAAATGTTCGTGTAAATTCGTAGTGTTATTCACACTTTTATATTCTCTTTTACACAAGAGGCATATTGCACTCGTTGGTGACTTTTTATCAAAATATTTCCAGACTATTGACCGCTTTTGTCTGTTCATATTGCATCATATACACCAGCAACTATATCCACTTGAAACTATATACACACTAGACACACTAACTACGCTATATATATATATAATATGTGATTTGATTATTATTATTAATCTGGGGCAAGATTAATATAACCACAAACCGAAACGTTTCTCTGTAAAAATGAGATTTATTATATTACAAAGCTATTTACAATATTCCCCCCTTATTTATAAGATAGTTTACAAACCTGTAAAAATGAGAAACAACATTCAATGTTTATTAATTACAATCTTGTCCCTCACAGATTACAAATTATTTCCACTTTTATATCGCTCAAAACGTGCTAATTACTCTCTAATCTGCTTAGTCCTATTTTATCGATACTCTACTTTACCTACTCGACTAACGCGGTAGAATTCGAATGTTTAAGAAGTATACTTCTTATATCTCCCCTCCTCGGAAAAGAGAAACGCCTTCAGTTCATTCTGTATCATCATCTTTCATCGGAGTTAGCTTTGAGTAGTGAAAGATGTTAGACTCTTCTTTTTTATATCCCGTGTTTACTTTGAACATTGTCTCGGAGATCTTTTCTAATATTTTGTATGGTCCTATTCTTAACTTATCTAATTTTTTCCTGTTAAGCCGGTTTCCATTTTCTACATATACCATTTCACCAGTTTGGAAAACATGATCTTTTCTATTTCTGTCATATACTTTCTTATTATACTCATGGTATGTTATGCTGTTTTGTAGTGCCTTGACTCTATCTTCTTTTAAATTTGTTAGTTGTTGATCTGTAGTTAGTTCTTTTGGTAAAAGGGTAGTTATAGTGCCCTCCATCAAGTATTTCGGGCTAAATTTTGTCACTGTGTGTATCGTTTCATTGTACTTTTGTACACATTTCTGCGCTATGGTTGTCCAAGCTTTTTTTTCTTTGGTTTCATTCACTTTACATCTTATTTTATTTATTAAGGTCTGGTTCAACCGTTCATTTAAGCCGTTAGAAAAGGGTGCATTCACAGCTGTGAAAATCAATTGGATGTTTTTGTTCTTTAAATATTCCTTAAATTCATAAGAATTTATTCCTGGGTATTGGTCGACTAAGATTTTTCCTATTTGTTCATTATCTGCTATTTTTTTACCAATTTTATGAAATCACTAGCTGATTGAGTTTTTGAAGTTATGATTTGTGCAAATCTAGTAAAATGGTCTACTAGCAGATGCATATATTTCTTTGTCGATCTTGAGCCTCCGAAACCTCCTATCGTATCAATTGACATTATTTCATAGGGTTCTTTTGCTGGACCCAATTGTGATAACAATCCATATTTATATTGGCCTCTTGATTTATTTTGTATACAAATCTCACATTTTCTACATGTATCTTTGATGTTTTCTAAAAGATTTTTAGCTGTGTAATATTTTTTTATCATGTTGGTCATTTGACTTACTCCAATGTGATTGAACTCTTTATGTACCTTTATTATTAGTGTCTTGCTTAAGTCTTCTGACAATATAATTTTACCTTTCTGTAAATATAAATTATATTCATTGCACATCGCTTTTTGAATTTTTAATTCCTTATTTTCGTCTTGGTCTTTCTTGATACTTTCTAGGCTTATTATATTTACTGTTTTCAGAATATCATCTTCATTTTCATCCGCTTCCAGTACCGGGTTCCTGCTTAAACAATCCGCTTCTATATTGAATTTTCCAGGATTATATATCACCTTAAAGTCGAATTGAGACATATAATAAGTCAAGTCACCCAGTTCTTCATCTGGTCTAGCTTTTATGTTTAAGTCCTTTAAAGGTTTGTGATCCGAATACACTTCAAAAGATCTACCGATCAACCAGTATTGCCAAAATTTTATAGCTTCTTTAATAGCTAATGCTTCTAAGTATATTGCCTTCTTTTTACTTTGTGCACTTGTTAATTTTTTCGAAAAATATGCTACTGGTTTTTCGTTACCGTCTGATTGAGGTTGTTTTAATATTGCTCCCAATCCTACAATACTTCCATCAGTATAAATTTTAATTGGTAATTTAGGATCATAAATAGTCAAAATTGGCTTTTTACATAAATAATCTTTTAAATAATTAAAGGTTTTTTGGCATTCTTGTGACCATATAAATTTTTGGTTTTTTCTAAGTAATTTGTGCAGTGGTTCTAAAATAGTTGCAATTCTCGGCACATACTCATGATAGAAATTAATTTTACCTAAGAATTGGCGAATGTTTTTTTGTGTCGTTGGTGTCGGGAAGTCCCTTATTGATTTTAGATTATCTGTCATAGGTCTTACTGTATTACGACCTATTATGTGACCTAAGTAATCTACTGTGTCTGTTGCAAAAAGACATTTTGATAATTTCAATTTGAAACCTTCTCTTGTTATAGCAACTAATAATCTTTCTAGATGATCTAAATGTTCTTCCAACGTTTTTGAAAATATCAATATATCATCAATGAAGTTAACTGTGAAATTTGCCAATTTATATTTTCTGATTATATTATTTAGAATTCTTTGGAATATTGCTGGTGATGTTTTCATTCCAAAAGGTAAACATGTCCACTGGTAATGACCCTCCTGTGTCACGAAAGCTGTTTTACTTCTGTCTTCTATTCTTAATGGAATTGACCAGAAGGCAGAATTGATATCTAATTTTGAAAAAAATTGGCAATTTCTAGTTTTTGTTATTAAATCCTCAATTCTTGGGAATGGTTGTGACTGTGGTATTATTATTTTGTTTAACTCTCTAAAATCTATACACAGTCTTGACCTCTTATTTTCCTCCTTCTTAAATGCGAGTGTCACAGGCGCTGCAAAAGGGCTATAAGACTCTTCTATCAAGTTCCTCTTTAACAGTCCTGATATTTGTTGCTCTATTTCTTTCTTATCTTCCATTGTACACTTGTATGGTCGTTTGCTGCAATATTTGTCTATTGTCAAATCAATTCTAGCTTCATATTCTTGTACAGTCCCAATATCAAATTTATCTTTAGCAAATATGTGTTTATATTTATTCACTAGGTTATTAATTGATTTTCTGTTTTTTTCATTTAAGTGATCTGTAATTGCTTTAAAATTATTGGTATCAATGCATTCATTAAAATTTATTTCATGGGTACTTTCTTTATTTTCATTTTTTGTTTTTTCTTTTTCATCTGTTATATTTGCTTTTTTAGGGTTATCTTTTTTGCAATCATTATTGTCAATATTAGATTCTTTCCCTTTTTGTGCTATACACAGATTTTCATCTTGAAATAAATGAAATTGTTTTATTAGATCTAGTCCAATGAGAAAATCAAATTTGAAATTCTCGTTGTCTATTACAAAGACATCAACATCTTTTTCTATGTTGAAAATCTTAACTTTTAATTTTATTAAGTGCTTAGTGTCATTCACACCATTGATTGTTCTTAATTTTGCTTTATTATAATCAGATTTGTTTACTTTTAATTGTAGTGTTTTTGCATTAATGAGTGATACATTTGATCCTGTATCATATACTCCATTTATAACAAATTCTTTATTTATTATAACTTTTAATTCAATCAATGGTGTGTATACTAGTTTTTTGGATCTTGTTCATCTGTTTCTATGTCTATTAAAGCATTGTTTACTTTTTTCTCTTTTTTATCTTTTTCTTGTATGTCTTTATACCAACAATTTTCTACTGGATGAAACCGAACTTTGTTTAACTTTTCTTTACATAATGTACAAGGTGTTTTCACTTTTTGTCCCTGTTCATTTAATTTTTTTGGAATATCTGTTTTTTTATAGGTTAGGTGTTCTAACTTACCCAATTCACTATATAGATCTTCTGTTTCAACTAAGGTATTTCTATCAATCTTATCACTTACATAGTTGGGTAGACCTACTGCAATTAAATCAATCAGTGTGCCAACATCAATATCTTTCCTTGTTTCTAACATTAATTTTTCTTTTTTTAATGCGTATTCTATTAATGATCCTGTTTGATATTTAAAATTAATTGCATATCTGATGGGACTCCACCCTTTATTAGCAAAAGTGTCACAAAATTTTTTTTTCCAGTCCAACCATTGTGAGTTAATAGTCAGTTTTATTAAGACACATTCATACCAGTCTACAACTGTTTTGTCTAGGAAAAGCTTCAATAGTTTAATTTTTTTTCTATCTTCTGTCACATCGAATCTGTTGCATTCCTCTTCAAATTCATTCAACCATTGACTAGCATTTTGTGTTCTATTGTTAAACTTATTTATAGTAAGCTCTTTTGCAATTTTTTCAATAGGTTTTTCTGACTTTTGATTAGTTTCAATTAATGTTTCTATTAATCTTTCCAATGTTGTTGTTTGTGCAGACTCATTTGCTATTTTACTATTTATTGTTGATTCTTCTAAGTAATAATCTTTAAATTGTAAGTTTTCCTCTTCATCTAGGTATTCATTTCTGATCTGTTCAGTTAGTGTTATCCAGATTTTTCTAAATTGATTTCTTTTTGTTATACTTTTTTTCACCTTTGCAAACACTTCATGGTTTGATATCACTGTATGTAATGATGTTGGTTGTATTTCATCAGGGAGAATAAACCTCCTCTCATCTGGAGTTTCAATTGAGGTTATGCATAGTATATTTGATTTTCCATCTGCACTACCTCTCATTTTAAATTCAAATTTCAATTTTTCCATTGTTTTTTTTTTTTTTTTTCTCTTTAAACGAGAATGTTGTTTTATAATATGTGATTTGATTATTATTATTAATCTGGGGCAAGATTAATATAACCACAAACCGAAACGTTTCTCTGTAAAAATGAGATTTATTATATTACAAAGCTATTTACAATATTCCCCCCTTATTTATAAGATAGTTTACAAACCTGTAAAAATGAGAAACAACATTCAATGTTTATTAATTACAATCTTGTCCCTCACAGATTACAAATTATTTCCACTTTTATATCGCTCAAAACGTGCTAATTACTCTCTAGTCTGCTTAGTCCTATTTTATCGATACTCTACTTTACCTACTCGACTAACGCGGTAGAATTCGAATGTTTAAGAAGTATACTTCTTATATATATACACTATATAAACTATACATGCATTAATAATAATAATCAAAAAATCATTTATCAACCTGGTTACAACAAAATGCTATATAAATGATAGTTTAGTAGATCTATTTAAACACAGGGCTGGAAAGCCAGTGCTATTAGTACTGGTTCAAAATTTATGAATTATTTGATTTTGTAAAAAATCAGAACCACATTCGCTGATACTGACGCGTTCGTATTTTCGTATCTACTTTTATACTAAACCCGCGATCGTCATATTTTTCACATTCATATTTTCCGTTAAACAATTGTAATTTTAAATTTTGTTTTGACATTAATTTATAATTATTGTAATCTATAAGTCATAATTATAAATAATAAATAAATATAAACAATAATTAAAAAGTGTATAATTTATTATTAGACTGCGGATCTTCATGCAAAATAAAAATATTTTGCATGGATTGTGGGAAGCAGGAATAACATAAAAATTTCTTACATTAAAAGCAACATTATAAGATTCTTGAATTTTGTTCGGCAACTCGATCGTTCGATCGAAATGATCGGGATCCGGAACCGCTCAGTCGTGAGCGCGTGAGGAACACGAAAATGAGGTGTACGAGGAACTAGACAATTATTGTTTTAACTCACGAGTCACTCGGAACTTTTATTCTCGGCACCAATGTGTCGAGAGAATCGCGACAATAATTTTAGACAGCGGCTCGTCAGGTAATTTAGAGACACAAAAAAGACAATGATAGAGCGACTCAGCTAGACTATGCAACTCCCGACAAGAATACAATTATGCAAGATAATGAGAATGAGAATGAGAATGAGAGGGGCTCTCGCAAGGAGGGCCTTTAAATGCTTTTCGTACGGCAGGCGGGGTCGGACGCGATTGGATCAAGATCGATCGCATGATCTCAGAAGACGACGATTCGAGATTCAAATTGGAGATGTTTACCGGTGACGAGTGCGGATAAACACACAGCGGTCTCGCGAAACGGTAACGATTGATCGCTAGTCGACTCTAACTACATACAATAGGAAAAAAAAGGAACATATCGAACGTCGATCGACAGTCGGCGTAACGACGAATAAATTCTCCAATTTGAATCCCGAACATACCGCCCGCCTCGAAACATTAGTTTCGAAACGCAGTGAGGGCGCACGCAGAATACACAAAAGAAAGCGGGGGTGGCGGCGCAAAAACAAATTAAAGGAAAAACTTAAACGATAGAGGGAATGCGTGTTACAATGCCCGATCACGCGAGTCCCAAACTTGAGAGAACGACAGGCCACCCGCCGTGGAAACGGTGAATACAATTTGAATGCGGGAAGCCTGAAAAGATCGACGACACCGAAACAAAATTTAGGGCCGCCCGCCTTGACGGAATTTGAACGCGGTATTTACGGGCGCGCGAAGAGCGGCGGTCCTCTGGACGCAGACGCAAGACGAAATCGAATTACATGAAAATTAATTTTTTTTTTATTTTATATCGGCGACGAGGTGCGACTGAACGGCGAAACGTGCCGCTTGGTCTCGTACGAGAGGAGGTCGGAAAGGATCATTTAATTTAATTTGCGGCTTCGCACGCTACGGGAAGCGGACACAATTTTACGGTGGATGTTTTTACGGTTACCACGCGAATATGGTTGTCGTCGCCAGGGTGCAATTGCACGACTCGCCCCAGCTCCCACTTACACGGAGGAAGGTTCGAATTCCTAAGGAGGACTAGTTGTCCTATCGATATCGAAGGGCGGGGGCGACGCCACTTTCCGCGTTGCTGAAGAGTATTTGTTCGGGACCCGGGACGAATATTTGAGGAGTGGACTGTATTGGGAAATCGAAAGGATCGGGTGCGGAACACAGAAGGGAGTTCGGATCGGGAAATCGTGTGGGAAGCGTGAGGACACGGCGGTTAAAGAAAGGCGTTGAAAAACCGGTACACGTTGACGATGAAATTATGATTTATTGCGTTTAATCGCGTAAACGAGAAAGGGCGCGCGATCAAGGCGAACGAGAGGTCGATCTTGAGCGGCAATACGAAAAATAGTGATAATACACTGGGCGCGATATAAAGCATGCAAAACGTTAGGATGGTAGAACTAGTCTGATCGGCGAGGACGTGAGAGCGATTAACGGTCGTTCTTTATTGCTCACGTGATCACGCATCGCGAGCGCGTTACCGGGAATCGCCAAAACCACGGCTCCGCTTACCGCTAATTGGCAGGCGCGTCAATCCTTGGTACGGGTAACGCGGGGGGGTTTACAAAGACCGTGTCGCTCGACCTCAATATCTTAAAACTAACTTATTTCTACGTTTAATCCTAAACAGTATTGAGATAATCGTTCTGCCATAATTTCCAAAATCGCTCGATCATATGGCGAACTAATTGCCATCGCGAGAGGCGATTTTCGGCGAGATCCAGAAACGAAGGTTGCGCAGGTGTCGTGAGGGCCTTGTGTCTCCTCGACGAGGCGGCTAAGATCTTTGAGAAGATCATTGCCGATCGCCTCGTCGAGCACCTGTCCCGTGGTGGTCCCGATCTGAGCGACAGCCAGTTTGGGTTCCGGAGGGGGCGTTCGACGATCGATGCGATTGGTCGTCTTGCCACCCTCCGGAGCGAGGCTGTCGCTCGGGGCAGGGTGTTGTTGGCGGTGAGTCTTGACATCACCAATGCCTTCAACACCCTGCCCTGGTGTGAGGTAGTGGGGGCGCTGGATTATTTCCAGGTGCCCCCCTACCTCCGGGCTGTGCTTCGGGACTACCTGAGGGACAGGTGGTTTGAGTATCCGGGCCGATACGGTGTAATGAGGAGGGAGGAGATGCACCGCGGTGTCCCACAGGGGTCGGTCCTTGGGCCGCTCCTGTGGGACCTCACTTATGACGCGGTGCTGCGGGCCTCTCTCCCCCTTGGCGTCAACGTCGTCTGCTATGCGGATGACACATTAGTTGTCGTCGAGGGGGAGACGTGGAGGAGGACCAGTAGCCTGGCGACTGCAGCGGTGGGCTGCGTCGTCGGTGGGATCCGGAGGCTGGGTTTGGAGATTTCCGCCGGCAAGACCGAGGCGATGTGGTTGCATGCATTGCCTCGGGGCCGGCGGCCTCCCCAGCTCCGGATCCAGGTGGATGATGCCTCTGCCGAGGTGAAGGGCGAGATGGGGTATCTCGGCCTGACCCTCGACAGCCGCTGGTGCTTTGAACAGCACTTCGACCGTGCGGCCCCCCGAGCAGAGAAGGTGGCAGCTGCCCTTGGGCGGCTGCTGCCTAATATCGGGGGGCCCGATGGAAGGACACGTCGCCTCTATGCGGGGGTGGTGCGGTCTAAAATCCTTTATGGAGCCCCAGTGTGGTCACAGCAATTAATGGCCAGTCGGCGCAGCCTAGCGAATGGGGAGCGGGGATGGCTCCCCTTGAGATGGTGGCGGAGGAGTGGGCGTCCCATTACAGAACGGCCTGCTCCATCCGCCGCGGGGAGCTTGATCCGGAGGGAGAAGAGGTCGAAGTGCTTAGGCACCAGGCCCGGTTGGACACGCTGGCCCACTGGCGGCAGCAGGTTGTTGCCGCCAACTCAGGCCGGCCTATTGTCCGGGCCCTCCTGCCCATTCTGGGAGATTGGTGCAGGGGGCGGGTAAGGCTCACCTACCGTCTGACGCAGGTGCTCTCCGGCCATGGGTGCTTTGGAGAGTACCTGCGTCGGATTGGCAAGGAACCGACGACGCAGTGCCACCACTGTGAGGAGGAACGGGACTCGGCGCGGCACACGCTTGAAGAATGTCCGGCGTGGTCGGCGCCGCGCCGAGTCCTGAGAAGGGTGTTGGGAGCGGACCACTCGCTGCGGGCCATAGTTGATGGCATGGTCGGCAGCGAGAGGTCGTGGAAAGCAATCGCCTCCTTCTGCGAAGACGGTATCTCGCAGAAGGAGGCGGCGGAGAGGGGGCGCGAGGCCGACCCCCTCTCTGCAAGGAGATTGGCCTCTAGGGGTCGTCCCCCTAGAGGCCGGCGGCCCCCGGTGAGGGGTCGTAGGCGTGATGGCGGTGGTGGGACTAGTTAGTTGTTCAACTCCCACCACCGCCATTGGGGGACTGTGGAGTCCCCACAGGGGCTGGCCGGCTGGCGGATGGGCTGGGTGCCAGTTTGCACCCTGCCTGCCCGCTCGGCCGGCTTCACCCCACATTAGGGGTGTACTGGGGGGTGGGATTGGGTTGGGGTTCGTGCGGGGGGGAGCGCTTGCTCCTCTCCCCCTTCTTCTTCTTCTTCTTTCTTCCTTCTTTTAGCGCGTGCGGAGACCTCCTCCCTCGGCCGGGTGGGGCCCCTTCGGGCCCGCCCCTCCGAGCGAGGAAGGGGGTCTCCGGGGGTCGTGGGCGGCCAGAGCTGGGGCTCTGGTCGTCCAGACGAGCGACCCTTGGGATGGGGGACGCTGTGTGGGTGGCCCGCACGGCGTCCTACTAGGGGTTTAGGTTTGTTGGGGGGAGCTTCTCTCCCCCCCGGGATGGGGCTCATTGCCAAGAGGTGGGGGTGGTCAGGGAGGCAATTAGCTCAGGGAGGCCACCGTGGGGTCGTTAGTGGGTATGCCCCGATCCGACGTCCGCCGGGTCGGGGAGAGTCCCACATAACCCCGCTTCCCGCCCCCAGAGGGGGGCGGGGTATGCGTAATGCATTTTCCCCGCGTTAAAAAGAAAAAAAAAAAAGGAAGATCTCCCATGATCTGGGTCGGGATCGAGGCACGTTCGCGGACACATTTCATGCAGGCGTGAATGACAGTTTTCACCTGACTCCGACCTCGGAGGAGCCAGTACTCTTGACGAAGAATATGGAGGGTCAGCTGCAAGCCGGCATGCAAGGCTCGTGCGTGGGCTTGCTCAATGATGAGGCGCACTAACGGATGTGGAGCTAAAAGAACGGGATGCTTCGAATGAACGGGTAAGGCGGCGTTGCGAAGTCGACCTCCGACGCGAAGAAGTCCCTCTTCGTCGAGAAATGGATTGAGCGACGCGAGCGAGTCCTTTGACGGGAGAGATTTTTTATTCGCGATAGCGGCAATAGTTTCAGAGAACTGAGTCGCTTGAATGCGGCGCAACCAAAATTTTTTGGCAGCGGAGAACTCGTGAGCGGATAGGGCGCGTCCTTGAAGACCCTTTAGACTGGGCCGGCGACAACAGCGAGAATTTCGTACGAAACGTTGAACATAAGCCGTTACTCGGATTAGTTTGGGCCAACTAGAAAATCGAGATTCTAAATCCCACCCGGAAGCGGGGGCCACGCAGTGAAGCACGACTTTTGATTCGGACTGGTCTTCAACCGTGAAATGTTGAGGTTGGAGGGGCCATTCCGTGGAATCCCCGAGAAGCCAAGATGGGCCGTGCCACCAAAGACGGGAGTTGATTAGTTCTTCGCTAAAAAGCCCGCGTGACGCACAATCGGCGGGGTTGTCTGTAGTCGGCACATGCTGCCAAACTGCGTGAGGGATTCGAGTCTGTACATCGGCGACACGATTTGAAACGAACGTCTTCCATGTGGAAGGATGAGACTGCAACCACGCAAGCGCCACGGTAGAGTCGGTCCAGCAGTAGCACGGAACTTCGAGAAGGTCGAGGGAGGACGCAACGAAATGCATCAGGCGACTGAGGAGGACTGCAGCTTGCAGCTCAAGGCGCGGGATGGTCAAAGGAGTCAAGGGTGCGACCTTTGATTTGCCAGCAACCAGAGATACTTGAGTTATTCCGGCGGGCGAGATACAACGGACGAAAACGACTGCCGTGTACGCGATCGTTGACGCGTCCGCGAAACCGTGAAGTTCAATTCGCGAAGCTGCCGAAATAAACCCGAACCATCGTGGAATCTGGATCCCGTTCAAGTGCAAAAATTTGGAGTAGATGGATTTCCATTGTTCAAGGTGCTGAGTAGGGATGACGTCGTCCCATCCTACCTTGAGGCGCCATAATGATTGAATAAGAATTTTTGCGCGGATTATCGCGGGAGTGACCCATCCGAGAGGGTCGCACAACCTTGCGATGGTTGAAAGAATAGCGCGTTTGGTGGACGGTAGCGAATCAGAGAGCTGGACGTTGAATTGAAACGAATCGCGAGAGGGGTTCCAACTGATTCCGAGAATTTTGACTCGATCGTCGGGAGCAAGAGTTTTGGAACAAGCTAGTCCATGATCTTTCTGGTCAATATCGGCAAGAAATTCGCTCGAATTACTGGCCCATTTCCGAAGTTTCATTTGGCCGAATTGGAGAAGGCGGATCAACTGGTCACGGGACTGGCGAATAGCCGATAGGTCGTTGCCTCCGAAAAGAACATCGTCGACATAAATGTGAGACCGAAGCACGGGAACTGCGAGCGGAAACCGTTTGCCTTCATCGTTAATTAATTGTTGAAGAACGCGAAGAGCTAAAAAGGGAGCACAGGTCATGCCATACGTGACGGTCAGTAACTGAAATGCCTGCGTGTCCTCGGAGAGAGAGGGCTTCCAGAGGATGCGTTGATAATCGACATCGCGCTCGTCAACAAGAATCTGGCGATACATTTTCGCAATATCCGCAGTATAAACGAATCGAAAAATTCGCCACCGCAGGATGACGGCAGAAAGATCGAGCTGTAATTTGGGACCCGGCATGAGATGGTCGTTGAGAGTAAATCCGTTCGAGGTGACACTTGAAGCGTTAAAAACCACGCGAAGATGTGTGGTAACGCTGTCGGCACGTAATACCGGATGGTGTGGAATATACACGCATTGAGAAGGAGATGGTGATTCGGGAACTTGACGCATATGTCCGAGATTCTCATAATCGCGGAGGAACTCTTTATACTCCTCAGCCAGTGAGGGTTGAAATCGAAATTTTTTATGAATTGAATGTAAGACCTTGTCGGCAGCAGAACGAGACTGACCAATGTCAATTGGAGGGCCCTTACGGAAAGGGAGACGGACTATGTACCGTCCATTTGATGCTCGCGACGTGTGAAGTTGAAAATGCCGCTCGCACTGTTCTTCCTCCTTGGTGAGGGGGGAATGCGAAGGGATTTTCTCAATCTCCCAGAATCGGCGCAGATCGTTCGACAGAGTATAGTCTTGGATGCAATGATGCATCGAGATGCTTGATTCCGACCGAGGTTGGGAGAGACGAGAAGACACGGGACCAGAAATTACCCAACCGAAAATTGTATTCTGAGCAATGGGCTGCCCGCTTGAGCCTTTCTGGAGACCGTCGAGAATTATACGCGGATAGACATCTGCGCCGAGAAGGAGATGAATCGCGGCGGAACTCGACGGATCCGAATCGGCCCACTTAACATGCGATAAATGAGCGAGGGTTCGATCATTTTGAACGCTTTTCGGCATGTACGTTGAGAGCGATTTTAAAACCAGCGCTGTGGTTTCGACCGAGGGAAAAGCGGAGTCGCGAGGAGCTACTAGGAGACGCACTGCGCAACGCACGGTCCCGGCGTGAACTCCGCCGATAGCGGAGATGGATGTCGCAACACGGGTGCAGTAACGAAACTGGCTTCGGAACCTTGATCGACCAAGGCTCGTACGGTGACGCAACGGCCCGACGGAACGCGAATTTGTACCCATGCGGTGGCCAGCAGAATGCCTGAGGTCGAGGCCGCAAGGGTGGAGGCGAGATGCGAATTGATCGCAGACGATTCTTCCGACGGAAGCGGCGAAGACGCTGGACATGACGGCGCGGAAGGAGGTGCATCGTCATGCAGCAGCGAGTGATGTCGCTTGTGACACACGCGGCACGAATATTTGCTTGAGCAGTCTCGGCAACGTGAGTACCGTTCAAGCAGTTATAGCAACGCGAGAACTTTTGAACGAGATCGCGGCGGCCGCTCGGATTTCGCGCCGTAAATTTTGGGCACGAACTGAAAACGTGAGACGCCCTACAAACGGGACAAAGAGGTCGCGACGTTGTGGAAGGCTGCGAAGTGGTCGCGGCATGGACTCGCGAAGAACCAGCTGTGAAACGAGACGAAGGTTCCGAGCGCGAGGAGGGCGTGGAATCATAGCCAGTCGAAAATTCTTCAAGCCCGCGAGCGCGAGAATCGATAAATTTCTTAAACGTTTCGAACAGCGGAGGCGTTACGTCATCACCGATTTTTAATTTCCACGCCTTCCGCGTCGGACCGTCCAGTTTTTGGGAGACCAGATGAACGAGGTGGTCGTTCCAGAGATCCTCTGGCTTCCTTCCGATTTTCTGCAGCGACTCGACTGTACTGCAGACGCGATCGCAGAGGTGTTGCAAATCCGTAGCTGATTCGCGAGATAGCGCGGGAAGGTTTTGTAAAACCGACAGGTGAGCGGAAATTATACGCCGCGGATTTTCATATCGACCCTTCAGCGTAGTCCACGCGATCTTAAAATTGTCTTCGGTGATCGATAAGTTTTTAACGCATTCGAGAGCGCGACCCTTCAATGCAGAAACGAGATAATGCAGTCGCGTTACGTCGTGTAGCGAGCGATTTTGAATAATAAGAGCCGAGAATTTATCGCGGAACGCGTCCCAGTCCTCGTAACGGCCCTCGAACTGCGGTAAATTGATCCGGGGAAGTTGTGAATCGGGAACCGACGGACACGCTTGTCCGTCGCCCATGGAAGTTGACTGACCTATGGCATCGGTGGTGAGCGCATCGAGATGCGTCGTCATGAACGATAACGTGTCCAGGTAGATTTCCTCCGTGGCAGCGAAATGGTCCTCCTGGAAGTACGGTATCCTCGCACGCTCCTCCGGTGAGACGACAGCGAAGAGTCGTGAATACCCCGTCTCGAACCTCCGCCACTGGTCCTGAAGGTGGACGATCCTGGTCCGCAGGGTGGACTTGGTCCAATTAGTCTTCCCCAGCTTCTTGAAGTTGGTGAGGGCTCGTTCGATAGCCCGCTGTGTCTGCTGGTGCCCTTCGAGAGATTCTGCCATGGTTGATGAAACTCGTACACTCCACTGAATAGATTTTCCTCGCGATCCGGCTCGAAGGACCAGAATGTTCGGCAACTCGATCGTTCGATCGAAATGACCGAGTAACTAGATGTACTAATGTATAACTAATGTGTAACTAATGTACGAGGAACTAGACAATTATTGTTTTAACTCACGAGTCACTCGGAACTTTTATTCTCGGCACCAATGTGTCGAGAGAATCGCGACAATAATTTTAGACAGCGGCTCGTCAGGTAATTTAGAGACACGAGAACGGAGAAATTGATGTGGTCTGCGATAGACCAAAAAAGACAATGATAGAGCGACTCAGCTAGACTATGCAAAGCCAGACAAGAATACAATTATGCAAGATAATGAGAATGAGAATGAGAATGAGAGGGGCTCTCGCAAGGAGGGCCTTTAAATGCTTTTCGTACGGCAGGCGAGGTCGGACGCGATTGGATCAAGATCGATCGCATGATCCCAGAAGACGACGATTCGAGATTCAAATTGGAGATGTTTACCGGTGACGAGTGCGGATAAACACACAGCGGTCTCGCGAAACGGTAACGATTGATCGCTAGTCGACTCTAACTACATACAATAGGAACAAAAAGGAACATATCGAACGTCGATCGACAGTCGGCGTAACGACGAATAAATTCTCCAATTTGAATCCCGAACAAATTTTTTAATCGCTTACTGTTTTATATTTCACCCAATCAATTTCTTTATAAATGTATAAAGATCCGCAGTCTATTTATTATTTATCCTTTAATAATAATGCAGTATAAAGGCAAAGTGTTAATGAACTTTTAAAAAAAATATCTAATATTAACAGGTATAATTATAAAATACTATTTTTTCTTTAGGTTATGATTAATATTTGTTCAAGATGCGCGCGCTCCGGCGACAGAGCAGTGGCCGTCGCGCGCATACTTGCGAGAGCACGGCTCTGGCGTCACGATCGACGGCCAATCGGTGGGTCCGCTGAATAGGCATCCGGCCGATGCAACCCCCCGATTGGTCGATCGATGATCTAGATCCTTCGCGAAGGATCTGGTCGCGGAAACAGGACGTCTCCCGTTTCGCGAAAGTTCCAGGAAGACCGCTATAAATAAGAGAGAAACCACGCTCTCGCTCTCTTATTCAGCACGTGACACACCGAGTCTCTCTCTTACCGTCTGTTCTCTATCGCGCTTAATCAAATAGGATCTTCGCGCGTGATTCAGTTGCTTTATAAATAAAAGTAAATACCAGTTTTCACATAAATAAAAGGAGTTTCTAGTCAAATACGTGTGTTCAATTCAATAGAAATACATTTATATGACTCGCATGTCAGATTAGAGTAGTGATTTCCATTCAAAGTAAAGTTACATAAAACTCAACGTCCGTTTCATTCGACTATAATCTCAAGTGTTATATCCGAAGCATTAACGGAAGCTTCTTTCTAAACAATATTTTATTCCCATAAATGCAATATATAAGTATTGTTATTTAATAATTATATAATACTTGTAATATAATAATTGTTATTTATACTACATACACATACTTATTGAACGAATTATTCGATATCGCTATTCAAAACTCCCGCCGTTAAAGCGACTGATTCAGTTACTGAATTTAGTCGATAGTTTAAAAAATCAGTCGAATGAAAATAGTAGTTGTTTTGGAAATGTAACAAGTAGGTATTCGTTTATTCAACGATGAAAATACAAGTATGGAAATACAACGTGTGCTCAATGGTAGTATCGAAAGAAGACTAACGCTCCGTAAACGTAACAGCACCAAGAGAGCGAAAAACAAAAGAAAGAAACCTTAAAATAAATAAATACATGACGCGTGGGCGTACCGCACGCCGCACACGCACGATGTTCACATGGAAACACGCCGAGGCATTTCAAGCATAATCTCGAAATTTTCAACACCCTCCCTGCTTGAATACCTCGTGCGTTCACATGTCTGTGCGTTTACACATTCCGAGACAATCACATAGATAAATGAAACGGTTTCTCGGAAACGCTTTTGTAAAAATGTCGGCACGCTGTTCCTCTGATGGAACGTATCGGACGGTCAATTCACCCGCTTCCACTCGCTCTCGAATGTAGTGGAACTTTATATCGATATGTTTAGTGCGTTTGTGAAATTCTGGATTCTTAACTAATCTTATTGCACTTTGATTGTCCAAAAACAAAATCGTCGGAGAATCTTCAAGACTGTCTAAATCCCGCAACATCTTTCTCAGCCAAACAGCTTCTTTTGCAGCAGTAGCTGCTGCTACGTACTCGGCTTCCGTAGTGCTCAGAGTGACAATCTTCTGTCTCTGACATGCCCACGTCACCACTCCGCCACACAGAAAAAATGCGAAACCCGAAACAGAACGCCTAGTGTCAACATCGGCCGCGTAATCGGAATCAGAAAAACCCAACAAATCTATTCCACTCTCATTCGCCCGGTACAAAATTCCGAAATCAAGGGAACCCGACACATACATGAAAATTCTTTTGACTGCTTGCCAATGAGAATTGTCATGACTGTTCAAGAATTTACTGACATTGTTCACGGCAAACGCGATATCAGGGCGCGACACAACTGCCAAGAACATCAGAGATCCGACCGCCTCGCGGAACGGCACTTCTTTAAACGCTCGCTCGCTCTCGCTCACCGCACACAATCTCGCATTCGGATCCGCAGGCACACATACAGGTTTCACACCTTTCATACAAAATTTCTCTACAATCTTTGTCGCATACGCCGTTTGGTGAATGAACAATTTCTTTCGCACGCGATCTCGTTCAATCTGCAAACCAATGAAACAACATGAATTTCCCAACTTCATTTCAAATGACTCACTCAATGCATTCTTTACAAGTTCTAACGCGACTTGCGACTTTGAGGCAACAAGCCCATCGTCCACGAAAATTGCGAGAAGCACTTCTTCACCATTCACTGTTCCCCGAAAAATGCACTTGTCACTTTCACATTGAGACAAGCCGAGCTTAACAAGAACGTCCTTGAACTTGTCATTCCAGCATCGCGCTGCCTGCTTCAGCCCGTACCACGACTTCATTAGACGTCACACCACTGATCCCTTCGCTGTGGCGTTCAAACCCTCGGGGACTTCCATGAAAATCTCTTCCTTCAGGTCGCCGTAGAGGAACGCAGTTTTGATGTCGAACTGCGTAAGATCCATGTCCAGCTGTGTCACCACTGCTAAGAAAACTCGGAGGGAATCGTATCGAATGACCGGAGCGAACGTCTCCTGGTAATCTATACCTTCGCGTTGACGAAAACCTCTGGCGCAGAGCCTCGCCTTGAATCTGATGGGTTTTCCTTCCGCGTCTTGCACGACCTTGAACACCCATCTTGAATCGATAGGCCTCATGTTGGGACATCGGTTCTCAAGTGCCCAGGTGGAGTTCACCTCGTGAGAATTCAGCTCTTCGGCGATGGCTTCCTTCCACTGGTCCGAATCTGGACCTGTGACTGCTTCACGGTACGTAAGCGGCGTGTAGTCGACGAAATGAGCCTGGTACCTTCGCGCTTGGGGAATCGCCTCTCGATTTCGAAGACTGTATGGACCAACCCGCGTCGTGTTGTCCTCCAGTGCTGTCGCAGCGTCTTCTTCCTCGTTCTCCGGAGTATGGACCTCAGCTTGCACGATGTTCGGAACATGTGGCAGCAGCTCGATCTCGAAACTCGCATCGTCCGGTGCGTCCTCTGTTCCGGTTGCTCCCTCATTGAACGTGACATCCCTGGACACCGTTACCGATTTCGACGACGGATCAAAAATGCGGTAATTTTCAGACGAACCCTGATACCCGACGAAAACACCTTTCTTGGACTTCGCATCAAATTTTCGACGAAACTGTTTCGGCAAATGGACGAACGCTGTGCAACCAAAAACTTTTAAATGTTTCACGTTGGGCCTCACGCCCTCCCAAAATTCCAGTGGTGTTTTCTCGGAACTGACTCTGGACACAATCCTGTTTTGCAAATAAATTGCCGTGTTGACCGCTTCTGCCCAGAGGAAAGTGGGCAAATTCTTCGCTTGCAGCATCGTACGGGCGGCTTCGACAATCGTACGATTAGCACGCTCTGCTTTCCCGTTTTGCTCGGGTGTGTACGGAGCAGAATTTGTCAATGTTATCCCTTTATCCACGAGGAACCTCTTCACATCGGCATTCATGTACTCGGTACCGTTATCACAATGGATTCTCTTTATTGTATGACCGAACTTGTTCTGCACCAATTTCTCGAATTCTCTGAGCTTTTCGCCCACCTGAGATTTGGATCGCATAAAATAAACAAATCTGTAATTCGATGCTTTGTCGATGAACGTGAGAAAATACCTCGCTCCACTTAACGATTGCATCGACATGGGTCCGCACACGTCCGAATGAATACACTCACCGACCTGCCACGGTTTTCCTCCCCGCGATTCTTTCGAAGGAATCCGATGAGACTTTCCGAGCTGACACGCGTCACAGAAAAAGTCGTCAATGTCCGTGAGTTTCACGCCGGTAACCAACTGTTTATTCACCATGTCTCGAAGAGTTTGTTTGTTCACATGCCCGAGTCTCTCGTGCCACAGTCGAAGACTGTGAGCCGGCACGGTGACGTTCGCCTCGACGATGTCGCGAGAGTCCGTCGGAACCACGACGAATAGCATTCGGTAAACGCCATTCGTTTGTCTGTCTCCCTCGGCGACGATTTTCCCGTTTCTCGCGAAAAACACACGATCGCCCGAAAACGTGATATCGAAACCCCTCGCGGCACACACACCGACCGAGAACAAATTCTTTCGGATTTTCGGCACGTAAAGTACATTGTCAATCACAGACGAATGCCAGGTGTTGTTCACGAGTTTTTTTATATTTATCGAGCCAGTACCATGAACATTGCAGGCACCGTCGTCACCGAGGATCACTTGTTCTCCAACAGACGGCGTGAATGACGCAAACCAGTCTCGCCTGAATGAAATGTGCCTAGAAGCACCACTGTCGGAAAGCCATATGTCACGTTCGTCCATCTTCTTGATTGGCTCGCGATTCTCTTCCGCTCTTGTTTGAACGACCATGTTGGATACCATGAAAGCGCAATTTTGGGATGATTCGTTCCTCTTTTCTTCTTTCGCCTTCTTTTTCCGACACTCCCAGGCAAAATGTCCTCTTTTGTGGCAGAAATAGCACTCCACATTTGCTTTGTTGTCCTTTTTTAATCCTTTTGCTTTGTTGTTCTTTGCCCTGTCTTGAGAATTTCTCTCTTTCGTTGCGGCAGCAGCAAATGCCGTCACGGCCTCGTCGTCCATAGCATTTCTCGCTTCTTCTTTAATAAGCCGTTCCTCCAGATTGCTAATCGTTTGTCTCTCTGGATCGACGCTGTCTCAAGCAGTCCTGAGAGCGTTGTATCTTTGTGGAAGACTCGCCAGAATTTTCGCCATCACTGCGATATCCGAAACTTGTTCACCCACGTCGGCAAGTTGGGCCGCCATGTTCTGAATTTTGGCCACATGTTGCACAACGGAGTCATTCGCCTCCATTTTACACTCGTGAAATCGCTGAGTCAGGATCAATTTGTTTGTTTCGGATTTCTGCTCAAATATCGCGGATAGTTTAGTCCACATTTCGCGCGCACTCTTGCATGTTAACAGGCTTTGCATGTGTACCGATTCCAGAGCTGATGAAATCAGAAACATGGCTTTCGCGTCATCCTTCTTCCAGATTTTTAATAGATCGCGGTCGGTCGCCACCGGTTTGATTCTCGCTCCGTTCACGACGTCGTCGATACCGCACGCGACGAATATCGCATTCATCTGAAATTTCCAGATTAGGAAATTCTTTCCATTGAATTTCTCAACGTTTCGCGTGGAGATCGCCTCCGACATTTTTATCGCGAAACTGTGAGACGCACAAAACTTCCGAACTCCGAATCACACGGTAAAACTAAATGCACGTGTTTCTAACGTGTGTGCCTTGCGCGCGTACACGTCCTTCTACTTGTCTACAGCTCATAACCTTTTGGAAATGTAACAAGTAGGTATTCGTTTATTCAACGATGAAAATACAAGTATGGAAATACAACGTGTGCTCAATGGTAGTATCGAAAGAAGACTAACGCTCCGTAAACGTAACAGCACCAAGAGAGCGAAAAACAAAAGAAAGAAACCTTAAAATAAATAAATACACGCCGCACACGCACGATGTTCACATGGAAACACGCCGAGGCATTTCAAGCATAATCTCGAAATTTTCAACAAGTTGGCTACTATCGATTTAGTCGATAGTTTTTAGTCGATAGTGCCCATCACTAGCAAGGGCGTTTCGGAGAAGGACGATGCGACCAACCTCCGCGAGGTGACTCGCGGTGCGCCATTTCGTGCGTTGTTGCAACGAGTGAATATAGTCATTCGACCACGCTTTCCAAACACTTTCGTACAATTTCTTTAAGAGCTGCCAACGAGTCAAGCGCGAATCGTTTACATCGAGCAGAGTTACGGTAGGAATGGTAGTGATCGCCGTGCCGATAAGAAAGTGACCCGGGGTCAGCGCTGTATAATCGTCGATATTTCCGAACTCGGAGCAATCGGACGGGAATTCATGCAAGCTTCGATCTGACATAATACGGTAATCATCTCTTCGAACGTTAGAGTCTGCGAACCGATGACTCGTTTAAAATGATGCTTCATGCTTCGAATTCCGGCTTCCCACAGTCCGCCGAAGTGCGGAGCTGAGGGAGGGATGAAGTGCCATGATACCTGATCGCTCGCGAGTTTGTTAAGGAGATTCAGGTCGCGCGTGGCGGCTCGAAACGCCGTGGTCACTTCTTTATCGGCACCCTGGAACGTGGTTCCATTATCGCTGTACATGGCGACCGGTAAACCGCGACGCGAGATGAACCGATCGTAGCACGCGAGAAATGCATCCGTGGTATATGACCCTACCAATTCGATGTGTACGGCACGAGTCGTCATACATATAAAAAGCGCGATATACGCCTTTGTCGATTTATGTCCGCGACCGGGAGTCGTTCGGACTGCTATAGGGCCCGCATAGTCCACGCCGCAGTGTAAGAACGCTCTTTCTGAGCGGGTAACGCGCACCGACGGAAGCTCTCTCATCAATTCGGACGGAATTGTCGCACGCTGTCGCGCGCAGATTACGCACTTATGTAAAACTTGGCGAACCGTAGGACGTGCCCGTAGGAGCCAAAATTCTTGTCGCAATTTCGCTAGCGTTAGTTGAGGGCCTGCGTGTAGCAAGCTACGGTGCATGTGGCTGATGAGAAGCGAAACGAGAGGATGCGAGGAAAGGATAATAGGATGTTTGGTTTCCTCGGGTAATGCCGAATTCCGAAGCCGCCTGCTAACGCGAATCAGTCCCTCGGAATCGAGATACGGGTTTAAAGAGAGCAATGGACTTTGTCGCGGGAGTGGAAGCTTATCGTACAACCGCTGAAATTCAACCGGAAGTACCGTTTGTTGAATATGTTTCAGCCAATACGTGCGCGCTTGTCGAATTTCTATCGGAAATAGCGCGCTTGGATTTGGACACTTTTCCGAGTGACCTTCTGTGACCGAGATTGACGATTCGGAACGGTTACGGTGTAAATGCAGTTTTGCGATGAAGCGCAAAATATATGCAGTCACGCGGAGAAGCTTGGGCCAACTCGAGAATCGCGTAGCTAGATCCCACGGTTCTGGCAAAGTGACTGCGTGAAGAGCGACCGGTACCCGCTCCTCCAAGGACGTCGTTGCCTTGAGCGGAGGTGTCTCGCAAGGCCACGAGGTAGATGGCGATTTGAGCCACCTCGGACCGTGCCACCATAGGCTATGGTTCACAAACTGAGGGACGTTTATTCCGCGAGAGGCGCAGTCGGCAGGATTGTCTTCCGATATCACATGGTGCCACTGACATTTTGGCACTAGTTCCTGAATGTTTGCGACTCGATTCGCGACACACGTTTTCCAGCGAGACGCTGGTTGACTTATCCATGCGAGAGTAATGGTGGAATCGGTCCAACCGTGCATCTCGCACGCAGAGTCTCCGAACGACGTTCTTATGAACGACATTAGACGAGAAAGGAGCACAACTCTGCATAGCTCAAGGCGCGGAATTGTGAAGGATTTGAGCGGAGCCACTTTAGACTTCGCAGCGAGAAGAGAGACTAGAATCTCGCCGTTGTTAGTTGTAACGCGAGAGTAAACAACTGCGGTATAGGCGTTTTGCGAGGCGTCGGCGAAGCCATGCAGTTCGGTTTTTAAAATGTTCAACCCGTGTCCTGTCCACCGAGGTAGAACGATAGATCTGAGCATTGGAAGTTGCGTGCAATACGTGGTCCACGTTTCGCTGAACTCGGTCGGGATGGTCTCATCCCAACCACACTTCTGCAACCAGAGACGTTGCATCAGAATTTTTGCTACGATAACAACGGGAGCAGCCCATTCCAGCGGGTCGTAGAATCGAGCGATTGTCGAAAGAATTTCCCGTTTCGTAGCCGGAATGACGTTTTAAATCCCTATATCGAAACGAAATGAGTCGTTCCCGGGATTCCAGTTGATACCAAGGACCTTTAAATTATCGTCTGGTAACAATGGTTTGCCGGCAGCAAGACCATGATCTGAGGGATCGATATCGGCAATTAATGCAGGGCAATTGCTAGCCCATTTGCGCAATTTAAAGCCACCCTCTTGCAACAGGGCAGTTACGTGGTCACGTGTTTTACGTGCTAGCCGTGGATCGTCCGCGCCGAAGACGCAGTCGTCCACATAGATTTGGTCGCGAAGAACGAGCTGCGCGAGAGGATATTTCGACCCTTCGTCCTTAGCGAGTTGTTGGAGGACCCGTAAAGCAAGATAAGGAGCTGGGCCGGTACCGTACGTAACGGTCAAGAGCCGATAATGTCGCAATGGTTCTGAGGGAGAAGATCGCCACAAAATCCGTTGATAGTCAACGTCCTTGTGGTCGACAAGGATCTGCCGGTACATTTTAGCAATGTCGGCGATAAAGACGTATCGATAGCGGCGCCATCGAAGAATTACAGCGGCTAAGTCCGTTTGTAATTTGGGACCGATCCATAAGTGATCGTTTAGGGATGTTCCGTTCCCCGTTTGCGAGGATGCGTTGAAAACGACACGAAGACGTGTTGTAGCGCTGTGTTCCCGAATAACCGCGTGATGCGGTATGTACACGGTTTGAAGTGACGGAACCGTTTGCGAACCTGTGACTTCGACCATATGACCGAGGGCCTCGTACTCGCGTAGGAAGTGGGCGTATTCTGCTGAATGCTCCGCGTTTCGTTGCAACCGATTTTCCTGTCTTAGGAACATGGTGTTCGCCGCGGAGAGTGAAGTCCCAATATCGATGGGAGGCCCTTCAATAAACGGCAAGCGAACGATGTACTGTCCATTCGGAGACCGAGTGTGCGTGCGTTGAAAATGTTCCTCGCACTTTTGTTCCGCGGGAGAGAGACGCGTGACGAACGGTAACTCCTCGACTTCCCAAAATCGTCGAAGTTCGGCGTCGAGATTCCCCGAAACGTTGCAGTGGAAGCTTGCAACGGAAGTAGGAGCATTGGACGTGGAAGATGGAACGGGACCGGAAAGGATCCAGCCTAACGTGGTGTTTTGATCCGTCGGCTCGTTCACCGGGCCCTTTCGCAAACCTTCTAAAAGAAGCAACCCGTACTGATCCGCACCGATAATCAGTTCTATCGGAGCCGAGTCAAAAGGGTTGTCGTCCGCCAATTCCAGATCGCGAATATGAGAGAGCCTGACGTCGGTAGACACTTGATTTGGCAGATAGTTTGACAATGAGCGTAATACGTAAGCGCTCATGGAGTATACGGACTCGGTTTTACACGAGGCTACGGTAAATGTTGTCGATGAGCGACAAGCAACCGCGTTATTACCGATTCCGGTAATGCTGACTGAAACGCGAGAACGCGGTAGTCGGAATCGTTGTGTTAAGTTCTCGGTAATTATAGAAATGACCGAGCCTTGATCGAGTAACGCGCGAATTTTCTCTGAACGGCCAGACGGTGACCGCAGTTCGACCCATGCAGTCGCGAGCAAGACTTGCTGTGTGGCAGTCACGCGCGGAACAGAACAAGACGTGAGCGGCGATGTGACATTCTCGGTCGGCAACGTAGAGTTAGTCGATGACGCGGTACCGGTTGATGACGCAGTCGCGTTGTTGATATGTAACAAGGTGTGATGACGCCTTTTACAAATGGAACAGTTATATGAACTCGTACATTTTTTCGTCGAATGGTACGGACTCAAACAGTTCATGCACCGGTTTGTCCCTTTCGCGAACTCGACCCGTTGTTCGACAGATTTACTTTTAAACAACGCGCATTGTCCGAGTATGTGATTGGCTTTGCATAACTCGCACGGGCTCTTGACGGCAGCGGCACCGTGTAACGAAGTCGCACAAACACGACTCGATTTGGTTGCTGCCGAGTCCGCGATCCCAGGGGCCGATCCCGACGGGGCCGGCTTAACTGTTTGTAACGCGCGTATTCGCGATTTTAAAAATGTATCAAGCGCTTCAAATGTCGGACAATCTGTGTTGTCGCTGAGTTTCAACTCCCAAGCCTTCCGCGACTCGGAATCTAATTTCGTTGTTACGAAGAAAACGAGTAGAGTAAGTCGCCCCAATGTTCGACAAGATGATCGAGATTTTTCAGGGCTTTTATCGCCTTGTTGGCTTTGTCGCGAAGGCTTCGCAGCTGATCGGCAGACTCGGAACGAACTTGTGGAAGGTCGTACAGAGTTTCTAAATGCGTTGTCACTAACAGTCGCTTGTTTTCGAAACACTCTACCAGGAGGTCCCACGCGATCGCGAAGCCCGCATCGGTTATCGCAATGTTCTCGACGAGATCACTTGCCGCGCCTTGCAAACACGCTAACAAATATTCGAAACGAGATACATTTGACAGACCTTTACGAGAGACGACCATCGCTGTAAAGTGACCGCGGAAGGTTTCCCACTCACTGAAGGCTCCAGAGAATTTCGGCAGGTTGAGCGTTGGCATTCGACTCTTGTCGTCATCAGGTTGCGAGACAGGTCCTGCTGGCGACGGCGTCGAGTCAGTACCAGATGAGTTGGCAGCTGCGAGACGAGAAAGAGTTTCCGCCATGTAGTCCGATGTTTCCATGTAGATCTCGAGCAAGGCCATGCATCGCTCCTGGGTGAAATAACCCACGGTGGAACGTTCCACGTCCGTTGCAACAGCAGAGAGCTACTTGTGCAGACTTTGGCACTCGGCAAAAAATTCGCTAAATCTTGCGATTCGATTTTTAACGGTGGCTACCGTTAATTTTGCTTTGTCGATCTTCTTGAAATTTTCAAGGGTACGTTCGACAATACGAGCGGCATCGATTTGTTGTTGAAGAAGCGTCTTGAGGTCACCCATTGTGAACTGTTATAGACCGACTAGTCCTTTTGTCCTTCAACTTTGAATGTCCAACGGATCACTCAACCGTCGTCAAATTGCCGAACGAGATCTTTTCACCTCACAAATGTTCTATCTTCACCAAACTCACTGCAATCCGGCTCGAAGGACCAATGTTTTCGCGGGTAGCGAGGTTGATTTTGATAGCGGAACTATCCTGTCAAGGATATACAGCGGTATACGGGATTTAAAGAATTGCCACTTGTTCGGTCACGAAAAGAACCCTTTTTTTTTATTTGTAACTAACAGACGTTCACTCCGGAGACGATAATCCCGCGATAGGCACGGTAGCGATAAGCGTCGAATCCGGAAGGTTTGGCGCGAGACGGATACAAGACTGCGATAGGCGCGAATACAATGTACGTGTTGATCGTTCGCTGTCTGGATCAAGAAGACGAAGGACAACGGCAGGAACGTTTGTAATCGTAACGCGGCGCTATCGATCGAGGCGCGTGATCGATATGTAAACTCGCGCCCAATTACCAGCAATTTTGAACGTTGTAGTCCTGAACATTTAATTTTAATAATTCAATTGAATTCGTCATGACATTTTGACATTAAATATTGTTTTAATTGTTTATTTATTCTGTCACGTCGTTTTCTTTCTCGCGAGCGAGGAAGGAACCGCGCACGGGAAATTACGGCTTGAAGACCGGGCCACGCTCGGTCGCGCGACACGTGGTCCTCCCGGGACAAACAATCGTTCACGGAATCGAATCGGAGTAACTATCAAGATGGCTAATACGAAATCCGGGCGCCAGACACGACAAGGTGTCACGCGAAAGATTCACGAGACGCGAATTCGGCACGGCGATCTCGATTCCGTGAGGACTGCGCGATAACCTGGGATAGCCGCGAACAAGGTCAGGGTTCTACGTGAGAAGAAGGAACGGGGCATTCCCCGCGACAGGAACGTTTCTCGTAGGACGAATAAGTAACTCGAAATTCGGCAAAAATAATCGTTTATTACGAGGTGACAATGGTGGCCGCCGGTGAACGCCGGCGGCAACGGAAATTTGCCGGCGCGGAGACGATACTCTACGGCAGATGTTCGACCGATCGCGCGCAATTTATTCGTTCGCGTTGAGCTCGGCAGTCACAGGACTTCGCGTGAAAATACAAGCCTTTACGGCACGGATTCTGTCGAGCTCCGATGACAGACGCGTAGTTTCGACGTGGACTGGACGCGGATCACGGCAAAGTCGCGAGAAGGTCGAAATCGGCACGTCGCGTCGTCCCACCGTGGAACGTTTCGAGATAGGCTCGTAATTTATTCGTCGAAAATCGTATGCCCCGAATATTCCGTTTCCCGGACAATCGGCGGCAATACGACCCACGGCCTCGCGTTCCTCTCGGGAGAGCTACTCCTGGTCTTCGGAAACGCCGGCGGCAACGTGGTGCGCGACACGATTCAGGGATGTCGCGAAAACGTCCCGAGCCAACACGAATTGTTTACTCACTTACATTGGTCGAAATAATCGGATCGGCACTTACCAAACGGCAAAGGGTGTCCGCTCTCTCGTCCTTCGGTATTAAACAATAACTACTAATTTTCGCTTGTCGCGGGTTTAGTGACGGCACTACTTCGCTTGGCGTGATCTCGTGACCCAGTGACACAATTCGAGCCGGCTCGGTAACGCGGAAGCGAGGCGTCCCCCTCTCCCTCGACTATTTCCTCCTAGGCGGCGCTCGGGCCTATCGCGTGGTTCCTCGCAGCAGGGACAACTATCGTGCCCTTCGGCCCCGTGCCTCCGGCAATTTGTCGATTTCCCGGGGCACGCGGTACGGGGCTGCTGGACTGTACGAGTGGGCGCGAGCCATTCCAGGGTATTCTCCGTGCATCTCCTGGACGAGAGTCGCCGAGGCTGGTCTGCTGGTCGTCCCTTATTTTCGAAATCCTCGTCGGCCTCTCCGGGTTGGTGAATCCGGACTTGCTTCCGACTCGATCGTCTCGTTCTCGATTGACGCGCTGCGATAGGTCCTCCGAGCGCTTTTCCTTGAGCCTTTGCGCCAATCACGGCAGGAAATAGGTACCGGGTTCCTAATGACTCCGGCTATCCCTGAAACTTCGTGTCGCGCCCAGCGGCGCGACATTTAAACGCGATAATTCCGTTCCGCTGGAACTCGAACGTCCAGGGAGACCGATCGCACAGCCGATTTCGCTTTTAATACCGGCCCGGTCCTTCGCTGAGGGTTCGGCAGGACAGTGGCAAAATCTGCCACGTCACAACTCCTCCCCCCCTGGAAGAGACCGGGACATACCGGTGGCAGTTACCGATCCGACCATTTCGCGGGCTCGGTGGCGATCGCTCTACCTCGGACGTTCCCCGGTGAATCCATTTCCAATGGCAGAGACAAACACAAACCCAACACCAGTAATCCTAGACGAGTGTCTATTTTCCTACCCTCCTTCATGTCTGCTCTGCTTCCTTTCGGCGAGGCCTGTTGACGCGATCGGCACCTACTCGAGATACGGAATAAATCCTAACTATGGCCTCGCTTGGCCCGATTCAACGGGGGGGGGGGGGGGGATCAGGGTTAAATGAAGTGCTAGCGTGTAGATACGAAAAAAACGATATATATTTCCGCTTAGCGGCATTATACTTTCGGAGGCAACCGCAAGACGGGACAATGAACCATAATAACGGAACAAAAAAAACGAACTGATCTCTAACAAACAAAAAACTGACAGGAAGTAAACCCTTCTTCATCGCATCGCCCTGCGGCATTCTTCTACGGCCCCCTTCTCTTGGCCTCTACGGCATCCTTGGGCGCGACCTTTATCTTTGGCCCCTCCGGTTGTGCGGCCCGCCAGCCCTCCAGGTGCGCCAGCACTCCGGGCACGTTTGCACCGTATAGTGCGGCCGCCCGCACCGGTAGCAATATTTCCACCTTTGTGCGGCGGTGCATTCCGTGTGGGTGTGCCCGGTGTCATGGCACCTCCAACACCCCTCTTCTATTGCGCCGCCACGGTATCGCGGTTTTTCCTCCTTCTCCGCCTGGGACGGCATCTTCTTCTCTTTCGGCGCTTCCGGCTTCTGTGCCCGGGTCGGCATCGTTGGCTTCGGCTCCTTTGCCGTTGGGCTCGGCATCCGTCCGGGTCGTGTGCTTCCGTGAGCGACCTCCGCTCCTTGTTGGCCCAGGTTACATCCTCGCCCCACTGTTTCCCGACGCCTCTCGGGTTGTCGGCTTGGTCTCTCCTTCGGTCCGAACTGAATCGACGCTGTCGATATGTAGATTCCCTCGTCTCGTTGCCCCTGGGGGCCAGGTGGTCGGCACACGGCTACAGCCGATCCCACCTGGCACGCCTTCCATAAGGAGAGGAAATTGATGGTCCTCCCCTCTCCCTCGACTATTTCTCGTCCTTTGTCCATTTTCTGTGGATTAACGGAACGATAATCATGTTTGCCCTACTTTTCTTTCCTCATTGGGTGACCGGGAAGTATGGCTTTAGGTCCGAGATGTGTGCCTTGCCGATATCGGCTCCGTCCTCTGTGGTAAGGCGGTATACCCCTGGGGAGAGTTTGCGTGAGATTATCACTGGACCCGTAAATTTTGGGGCCAGTTTCGCCGCTATGTGGTCTGCCGCCGACGATAAAATACGCTGCCGTTTCATTACCTTATCTCCTACGTTATACTCCCTATTTTTCCGACGCAAGTTATAGTGATAAGCCTGTCTTTTATACGCGTCCTCGAGGTTCTCTAGTATCCAATGCCTCAACGTCGGCAATTGGGTTACTCTTTTCTTCCAAGAGTCGTTGGACGTTACCTCGAGGTCGATATCGGTCTCTACGGTGGCCCTTATGCATTTCGCCGGTCGCGGTTCCCGCCCGAAATTGAGAAAAGCGGGAGAAGTCTGTAGTACCGAATGATATGCGGTATTGTAGGCGAACCGAAATTGCGGCAAATTCAGGTCCCAATCGCGATGATCCCTTTTGATGTATCCTACTATCATGGTCTTAAGAATTCGATTCACACGCTCGACCGGGTTCGCCTGCGGATGGTACGGGGGGGTTGTGCTTAGCCGAATGCCGTATTCGTCGGCTAGCTCCCTAATGCATTTATTCGCGAACTCGGTACCGTTGTCCGTCAGCAGCACGTCGGGGGTCCCCCATCACGAGAAAATGACCTCCTCGAGGACTTCGGCAATTTTCGGACCGGTCGCCTTCCGGAGCGGGGCGCACTCTATCCACTTCGTGAATAAATCCTGTATTACCAGGAGGTACGCGTGGCCGGACCTGCTTCGCGGAAACGGACCCATTATATCGGCAGCTATTACTGCCCACGGCATGTCGACACGGCGCCTGCCCATCAACCCCGGTGGGAGTGTCTGCTCCACCTTAGTGAGTTGACAGGTCTTACAGCGTCTTACGTATTCCACAGCTGTTCTATACATGCCTGGCCAGTAATAGCGGGCCGCAATCCGTTGGTACGTCTTTTCGACGCCTAAATGCCCTGCCTGTGGATTATCGTGAGCTTCTTGCAGGATTTCCGTTCTGCGCTCTTCGGGAACCGCGAGTTTCCACTCGGATATATCCGATCCTAACGTTTCCGCGACAACAGGATCCGTACGTCGGCAAAATAATTCCTCGTCCCCGATCGACCAGTCCGTAAATTTCTCCGGGGCCCGCTCGACTTCTGCCATTTTCCCCTCGTACCATTTCGCTCGCACCGCGGCTACTACCGGTATTTTCCCTTCTCGGACCTCCTCCCCCTCGTAAATTCGCGATAGTGCATCCGGCACTTTGTTCAGGGCCCCCTGCCGATATACTACCTCGAAATCGTACTCTAGTAGCTGCAGGGCCCATCGCGCTAGTCTCCCGGATGGATTCTGCAATTGTCTTAACCACCGTAAACTGTTGTGGTCCGTTATTACTGTGAACTTGTACCCTTCCAGATAAGCGCGGAATTTTTGTACCGCCCAGACGATCGCGAGACATTCTAGCTCGGTAGCGGAATACTTTCTCTCCGGCAATGTGAGAGATCTACTCGCGAACGCGATAACCCTTTCGACCTCCTCGACCTCTTGCGTCAAAACTGCGCCTAGACCGACTGCGCTTGCATCCGTCTGCAATGTAAAAGGCGTCTCGAAATCTGGGCATGAGAGGGTGGGTGCCGATGCAATCGCGTCTCGAAGGGCCTCGAAGGCGGCTTGTTGGCCGTCCTTCCATTCCCATTCGCGATCCTTACGCAACAGTCCATTTAATGGTTCGGCAAGTGTGGCGAATCCCGGAATGAACCTTCTGTACCAGGAAGCCATTCCTAGGAAACGCCGCGTCTGCTTAACTGTTTTCGGCGGAGGATATGCTAGTATCGGTCTAATTTTCTCCGCGTCCACCTTTAATCCCTCTCTGCTCACTACGAAACCCAAATACCGTACTTCCTGACAGCAAAACTCGCACTTCTCAGGGTGGATTATTAGACCGGCAGCCTTGATCTTATTTATCACGCGCTCTAGCCATACGAGATGTTCCGTAAAAGTTTTCGTAACGATTATTATGTCGTCCAAATAGGCGAACGCGTGCGGCTCCATTTCTGGTCCTATCAGTCGGTCTAATAATCTTTGAAAAGTCGCGGGCGCGCCTGTCAGTCCGTACGGCATGCGGCGGAAATGAAACAGGCCTTTTCCCGGTACCGTAAACGCTGTTATTTCGCGGCTTTTCTTTTCTAACGGGATTTGAAAATAGGCCTGACTGAGGTCGAGGGTCGAGATGTATTTTGCCGAGCGTAGCTTGTCGAGAATCTGCGTCATGAGCGGTAGCGGGTACGCGTCCTTCCTCGAGACCTCGTTTACTTTCCGAAAATCGAGACAAAACCGATATTTCCCGTTGGCCTTCTTAACCATGACGATTGGGCTTGACCAGCCACTCTGAGAGGGTTCAATTATGCCGTCGGCCAGTAGTCTTTCTACTTCCGCATATATGGCCTCCTGTACTTTCGGGGAGACGGCATAATATCGCTGTTTTATCGGCGGATGGCCGTCTACATTTATACTGTGGCTGATCAAGTTCGTCAGGCCCGGCATTTCGTTAAATTCCGGTAACGTAGCCTCGAGGAATTCCTTTAATTGCCGTTTTTCGGCATCCTCTAAGGTTTGTAGACCACAACATACGGCATCGGGGGGAGTGTCCGTGAACGTAAATTTTTCGTGTGGCCTTGTCGCAAAATACCATACGGCATTATGGTATTCGGCCACAATTCCGAATTGCGCGATCGAATCTATCCCCAAGAGTAGGGGGGTCACGAGATTATCTAGGACCTGCGCGAAAATTCCACGTTCCTCCTTACCTATCCGTAACACGAAATATGCCTGGTCTTCGGCCCTATCTACCACCCCCGTGGCGAGAAGAAAGTAGCATGGTTTATTTGACTTTCTTAGCTCGATGTTATTGCCTCCTAATTTTTCGAGAGTTTCTCGACTGATAAATGTCAACGATGACCCCGAATCTATTAGAGCGCGAGTCGCGAAATTACCGATAAACGCGTCCACCGTTAGCAGAGGAGGGCGCTCTTTATCCCCAGTTTTCATTACGCGGGCCGATATTAATTCGGGCGAAGTCTCTCCGGCCCCTGTGATCGACTTCTCTCCCCGTTTCCCGTCGCTCGGTTGCATTTGCGGCATCGTACTATTGTGACCCCCTCCGCCCCGCATCCGTAGCAATGCAGCCGCGGTTCTTCTCGGCAATCGCGCGATAGGTGACCTGTCTTACGGCAATTCCAGCATTGCAGCAGGTTCCCTCCGCCTGCGCGTTGTCTGTCGCGCGGCGGCCATTGGCGCGTTGCTACGGTTGCGGTTACTTCCGCTTTACGCGTCGGGGGGTCTCGAGAGTGCTCCCTAGGTTTTACCCCGGACCGGTATTTTTCGTTCCCCCTTGGCGCGGCAGCCGTTATTTGCTTGGCGCTCGTCGCTTGAGGTTCCCGAATTCCCTGTCCGGGTCTAGGGTCTCTTCTCGTGGGTCTGGGGGGACGGTCGCCCGAATCGTCGCTATCTCCGCCTTGGGCGGTAGCTATCGCGTTCACGTAACCAAACCCGACCGACTTTCCTTTCGATTTCGAACGCAAATGCCGGCCAGGGTCAAACGCGAAACTGGGGTGGGCTATTTCCGATGGTTTCGGGTTCCCCCTCCTCTTTTGCTGTTCTTCGCGGTCGGCCCTCAATAATTGATCGGTAACCGTTTCAATGGTGGAGTGCGATTCTAGCCTGATGGAGTGCCTCAACGACGATTTCGCGCCCCAGTATAATCTTTCTACCATTCTTTCTTCCGACCACGGTGGCTGTAATTTACGGAACATTGTCGTCATTATCATGATATATTCTCGGATGGGCTCGTTATCGTCTTGAAACCGATCTTTGATGTTCCGCTCTAACGTGTATTGATATTCGGGGTCTCCGAAGAACCGACGGAATCCCCTCGCGAAATCCCCCCAGGTCTTCCAACCCGACGCCTGTGCGTTGTACCAGTGCTTTGCGACACCCCCGAGACATACCGGTAAACAACGGATTAGTTCTCTGTCCGCGATGTTGTGGTATTCTACTTGTTGGCGGAGGTCCTCCAGAAAATCTTCTGGGTCCTCCCCTTCTTCTCCGGAAAATTTTAGACGCCATCGCCGCATTATTTCGGCGATGGGCGTTCCGCGATAATATAATTCGCGGGGTCTCGCTTCGCCTGGCGACTCGTCGGCATGTCTGTCGGAAGACCGGGAGCGCGAGAGTTCTTTTTCTGCCTCGCGGTGAGGCTCAGGGGACCACGGTCTCCACCTTGGTTGGTTAGGTACCGGAACCGATACATCCCGCGGGGGTGATCTTTTCCTGGGCGCGCTTTCCTCTTCCGAGGAGAGCGCGCTCGGGAATAACCCCTCTTCGACCGCGTCCCCATAGACCGACCGGTCATCCGCGTCTGTCCGCTCCGGTTTCGGCACATTTAAAGCGCTCTTCATTTCTTTGGAGCCCTCGATATTATCTCCGAACTTTACACGTCGCGGACGCCTAACGTGCCCCCCGGTATTCGCTATTCTAATAGAGCTCAAACCGCAGGATAGGAGGAACGCTTAACTATTCGACTACCCCGTATTTTTTTCCCGACGCGAATTTCTGACTTTCTCCCGATTCTTTTCTCCCCCTACGCTAATTGCGCGGAATGAAGGAGGTTCAATCGCTACTTTTTGAATCCGTAGCAAACAACAAAACAAAAAAATATATGGGGGTTCTCTCCTTTAGGCTAACTCTAGCCGTCGCGAAATGTTTAGGCGAGATCCCTTCGCCAAAGACGATATAAATCCCGGCAATAATATCGCAATTCAACAATACTCGTCTAGGTTACAGCACAATCGGACAAAAAACCATACTTCCCTTCACCACATACAAAAAAAATTACGATAAAAAAAAAATGTGGTAGGGTACACGGGGCAATATTTCCAAAATCGATTACAATGAAATTCAATTCACAATAAATTAGCATAAAATCACCAAATCATTTAAATCAATAAAATATCAATTATTCTTGACGCGTGTGCCATTCCGGAAATCAATGCAATCTTATTACACAAAAATAATGCACATAAAACAGGTATTAATAATAAAATCATGTAAAAAAAATTTTAATAAATTCCCAAGGTTGGTGTACCACTACCTGCAATTAGCACCTCCAGTGCTCTCTTTTCCCGCAGTGGTATCCCAACTCTGGTCTGTACGAAATTTTCATAAATAAATAAAAAAAACCTCCCGAATTCAAAAGAACCGGGCGGAATTATAACGGCAACAAGAAAGTAAATAAATCCATAAATAACTAAATAAATTCAGAAATAACGAAAATCACTAAATAAATCAATAATAAAAATAAATAAATAAATCAATAACAAAATCAATAAATAAATCAATAATAAAAATAAATAAATAAATCAATAACAAAATTAATAAATAAATCAATAACAGCCATAAATACATAAATTACTACCAGAAATAAATAAATAAATTAATAACACAGATCAAATCGGAAATCTATCAATACGACACGATATTTAATATCGGCACTTATTCGCTCGGTCGAAGGGATCCTTTTCAATCGAAATTCCTTCGATCGAACGAGAAAGCAACCAATTACCCTGAAAGATAATACAATATATTTGTTCAATATAGTACATATGGAATGGCACACGGTATTACAAATAGAAATTCAACCCGGTAAACATCATCGAGACCCATGCTCGGTCGACATTCCGATGATGTTTACTTTAGTATTGGCTCGTTCGAAACTTCGTGTAAAAGAAATCCCGTTCGCGCGAGGGTCGTGTGTCTCTACGACGCGTCGGCCTTCTCTCTCTCTCTCTCGCTCGAACTTTCTCGCTTTCACGCCCAGCCACGAAATCTTTCTACGAGAGCCCCGAATTCTTTCACGAATTTGTCACGTCGTTTCCTTTCTCGCGAGCGAGGAAGGAACCGCGCACGGGAAATTACGGCTTGAAGACCGGGCCACGCTCGGTCGCGCGACACGTGGTCCTCCCGGGACAAACAATCGTTCACGGAATCGAATCGGAGTAACTATCAAGATGGCTAATACGAAATCCGGGCGCCAGACACGACAAGGTGTCACGCGAAAGATTCACAAGACGCGAATTCGGCACGGCGATCTCGATTCCGTGAGGACTGCGCGATAACCTGGGATAGCCGCGAACAAGGTCAGGGTTCTACGTGAGAAGAAGGAACGGGGCATTCCCCGCGACAGGAACGTTTCTCGTAGGACGAATAAGTAACTCGAAATTCGGCAAAAATAATCGTTTATTACGAGGTGACAATGGTGGCCGCCGGTGAACGCCGGCGGCAACGGAAATTTGCCGGCGCGGAGACGATACTCTACGGCAGATGTTCGACCGATCGCGCGCAATTTATTCGTTCGCGTTGAGCTCGGCAGTCACAGGACTTCGCGTGAAAATACAAGCCTTTACGGCACGGATTCTGTCGAGCTCCGATGACAGACGCGTAGTTTCGACGTGGACTGGGCGCGGATCACGGCAAAGTCGCGAGAAGGTCGAAATCGGCACGTCGCGTCGTCCCACCGTGGAACGTTTCGAGATAGGCTCGTAATTTATTCGTCGAAAATCGTATGCCCCGAATATTCCGTTTCCCGGACAATCGGCGGCAATACGACCCACGGCCTCGCGTTCCTCTCGGGAGAGCTACTCCTGGTCTTCGGAAACGCCGGCGGCAACGTGGTGCGCGACACGATTCAGGGATGTCGCGAAAACGTCCCGAGCCAACACGAATTGTTTACTCACTTACATTGGTCGAAATAATCGGATCGGCACTTACCAAACGGCGAAGGGTGTCCGCTCTCTCGTCCTTCGGTATTAAACAATAACTACTAATTTTCGCTTGTCGCGGGTTTAGTGACGGCACTACTTCGCTTGGCGTGATCTCGTGACCCAGTGACACAATTCGAGCCGGCTCGGTAACGCGGAAGCGAGGCGTCCCCCTCTCCCTCGACTATTTCCTCCTAGGCGGCGCTCGGGCCTATCGCGTGGTTCCTCGCAGCAGGGACAACTATCGTGCCCTTCGGCCCCGTGCCTCCGGCAATTTGTCGATTTCCCGGGGCACGCGGTACGGGGCTGCTGGACTGTACGAGAGGGCGCGAGCCATTCCAGGGTGTTCTCCGTGCATCTCCTGGACGACAGTCGCCGAGGCTGGTCTGCTGGTCGTCCCTTATTTTCGAAATCCTCGTCGGCCTCTCCGGGTTGGTGAATCCGGACTTGCTTCCGACTCGATCGTCTCGTTCTCGATTGACGCGCTGCGATAGGTCCTCCGAGCGCTTCTCCTTGAGCCTTTGCGCCAATCACGGCAGGAAATAGGTACCGGGTTCCTAATGACTCCGGCTAACCCTGAACCCGGCTATCCATGAACCCGGCTAGCCCAGCGGCGCGACATTTAAACGCGATAATTCCGTTCCGCTGGAACTCGAACGTCCAGGGAGACCAATCGCACAGCCGATTTCGCTTTTAATACCGGCCCGGTCCTTCGCTGAGGGTTCGGCAGGACAGTGGCAAAATCTGCCACGTCACAATTCTTAGTTAAGTGTGAATTATGGCTCATGAAAAAGAACATACTGTTGTTGTCGAGTTGCACAAGGCCGGCATCAGCACCACCGGGAAGACGCCGCTTGTGTGCATACCGAGGAACGTAAAAATCAACGCCGCCGAGTACCAGGAACGTGTGCTCCGGAAGGAATTAAAGCCATGGGCGACGCGACACTTCGGCCAGGGCAAATTCACGCTCCAGCAGGACTGGGCGTCGGCGCATTCCGCTAGATCCTCTATCTAAGAGCTGTTTCCTGGCTTTTGGGGCAAGGATGTTTGGCCGCCAAACTCGCCGGATCTTAATCCGATGGATTACTCGGTATGGTCCATCATGGAACAGAAAATATCAGGAAAAGGATACGACACGGTGGAACAGCTGAAAGCGGCATTGACGCGTGCTTGGGACGAGATTGCGGTGGAAGAGTGCGCGACCATCGTCCGGAATTTCAAAAAGCAGGTCCGTAACTGTATTAAATCAAAAGGAGGCAATTTCGAACATTTGTTGTAAGAGTTTTTGTATTATTTCATTGTTCTTGAGTTAATAAAACTTATTATTCGCTTGATAGTGTGGATTCATTCGTTTGTGCGGTATTGTTATGCTGCTGAAATACTTTAAAAAATTCCGGGAACATTTCAGCCACCCTGTATTTACGAACAGCTGAAATCACATCATTACCAAAGGATAGAAAGTGTACAGCAGAATTGGGACGTTTTGGAGTATGCTACAGGCATGAAAACCCGCGGTGGCATCACGAACGTCAGAAACTGCTTACTGCTTCCAATTTTGGGAAAGTTTGTTGCAAGAGAGAGACAACCTCGTGCCAATGTCTCGTTAAAAATATTCTTTACCCTCCTCTACTAGCATGTGCCGCTGTTGAGTGGGGTAAAGAAAAAGAGATATTGGCACGAGAGTGGAATTCCCATATCTTGGCGCGACGCGATGGCATTGTTGGAAACGATACCATCGTTGAAATTAAATGCCCTTATGCGGCCCGCCAAATTACTCCTAATGATGCAATTATTAACAAAGTTGCAAACCTTCATCGGTTTTTCGATAAATAGGATTACAATCGTATGAACGACATACACGCGTACTACTTCCAAGTACAAGGGCAACTGCATATAAAGCAAAGAAAATATTACATTTTTGCAGTGTGGACGCCTCTTGGAATTAAGTACACGATAGTTGAGTGGGATGACACATTTTGGCAATTAAAAATGTTACAACCGCTCAGACGCTTTTATGAGGACAGCTTGGTTCTCGAAATAATTGATAGCAGAGTTGTATGAAGCATGCCTATTCGGGAACCGCAGTATATAATTGAAGCACAGGAAGCGGCTAAAAGAAGAAAAGTATCATTTAACGGTTAGGTAAAAAGGTATTTCTCTGTTTTGTATACCGTTCAATGAACTTTTCAGTCGCTTGGGAAGTGGTGGTGGGCAATATTCTGCTTATTATTGCTTATTTCACTTTCTTTTTTTTAACGATGATTTTATCTTTGCATTTCTTATTTTAACTTCTTTTAAATGTATTAATACATGAAAGAAGTGCATTGCCCGTTGGATTGCAATTTGAACAAAATTGCATATATATTTCTATTATATAGTGTGCAATGTCTTCCCTTCGTGTATATACAATACTAAGCAGACATAAAACTCTCGGGTGGTAGGACTCCGTGTGGGTGGCCCGCACGGGGTACTACTAGAGTAGGATCATATGGGGAGAAATTCTCACCCCCGCAATGGGGCCGTAGGTGCCAGAGGAAGAACGGTGGTCGGGTGCTTTCGATTTCGAGATCCCGACCACCTCCCAATTAGCTTAGGGAGGCCACGTGGGGTTTAGTGGGTATATCCGGCATTGCACACACCGCCGGGGAGTCCCACATACCCCCGTTCCCCTTCCCTCCCAGATGCGTAATGCATTTCCCTCACGTTAAAAAAAAAAAACATAGGTAGGAAATTATATATTTGTTTAAGACGGGCGCGTGCGAGCGCCGAGACCGATACACAAACTCATCGTCTTGCCACTCAGTGCGGACGATCAATAATGGCATCGATACACCATGCCGCGGTCGCGCCATTCATGGCCGCCGATCGAGTGCAACTGCGTAGTACGCGAAACGATCCAGTCGACGCAGGTCCAATTCATTTGTCCGATTCATTGACAACGCCATCAGTGACGTCACGCGTAACCTCTCGCAAGGCAAACTACGCACTTCATGTTCACGACGGGTACAATTCAATTCATTGAGCACATCACTATTGTATTCCTCAACAGGTCAGACTGCACCATAATTAATTGCACAAAATTCACTTCTGACATTGCTGTAAAATAAAAAGCGAAATCGCCAAGTCGAGGCGGGCGGTATGTTTAAGACTGGCGCGTGCGAGCGCCATGTTCCTGCAAGTATGACGCGATCTCAGCTCGCCCAGAAAATCGCGACGCGACTCGTGCGTTCCCACCCGAACGCAAGCCGGCGGCGTATGTCAACGACATTCGCGCGGGCCATCAGTCAAGCGCGTGATTGGCCAAAATCCGTCTCGATCCTTCTGGAATGCTCCCGAACGACCAACCGGAACCACCGGTGCGTGAAGGACTTCCAGGATGATGGAGACAACAAAAGTAAGAGACAGCCGTCTTCTTGCTCTCTTTTTGCCAAACCAGCCAGCTGCTCATTACGCAATCACTCGATCAAGTCGCCTGTCACCGCCACATGTTACACGTGCTTTCTAATCACCGTTTATTTCATTTTATACATCATTCAGACCATAGTGTGAACATTAGTGTTAAATATAGTTAATTTATTACAGATCTGTTTATCCTATTTCTCCATTTATACCGTCCATTCGACTCACATTCAAATCCAATCATTACATGCGCACATTCAGTCCATTCCATTTTCTCACACAGCAATTCTAACAGCATTTTCTTCATCCTCTGGTCGATCAAGACCGTCTTATCACAATATTAAATATTAATTTTTTGATCGAAACTTACCTAGGTACCTAGTAGCACAAAATATTATATACACATTCATATAATATTAAAAAGAGATTCAATCTGTTTTTAATATTCAAATGTAAATACAATATTTATATAACATTAAGTAAAAAATATTTTTTTTTAAATATGCAGGAAATATCTATTTCATGTTACGAGAAAAATATTTTTTTCTAAATATAAAATGAAACTGTATTTAATATTAGAAATGGAATATTTTTTTCCTAATATACAGATAATATTTATTTCGTATTATGAAAAAAATATTTTTTTCTCATTATGACTTCCTTTTCCGGTTGTGTGAAAGGTGATCGTGTGACAAAGGAGTAAGAGCAAATCTGTGAGAGAGATGAGGAATAGTGAGGTGTGAGAGGTGAGAAAGTGGTGGAGGAGTGTGAGCGTGGTGAGGGTAGAAGCGGGGTGTAATAGGGATAAGGGCAAGTAGCGGAGGAAGGGAGAAAAAAGGGAAACAAAAGGAGTGAGAAACAGGAGGTTAGGTTGGCGTGTGAGTAAAGGAGTGAGCGGCAGCGTAGCCTAGCGGGTGAGAGAGGAAGGCAGTAAAGCGGAAAATTTGAAAAGTGGGAAAAAAGTGAGGTGAGAGAGGAAAGGCGTAGGAACGCGTGACAGAGGAAAAGAAGGCAATGGTGAGGAAAGGGTAGGAGAGAAGGTAGAGGCGAGGAAAGTGGGGAGGCCATCGAATTTGGAATTGTTGAGGAGAGAAGGCGTGAGTAATGGGAGCAGTTTAGAGAGCATATGGAAAAAAAGGAGGAGGGGAATGGGGGAAGATGGGGTCGATGAGGAGGAAGAGGAAAGTGCAGTATTTAAAAGGAGCGGGGAAACGAAGAGATCACCGAAAAGGGAAGAGAAGGATACGGAAATGAGAGGATTGGAGGATATGGTAAGGGAGCTGAGGAGGGAGGTGAAGGAACTGAAGGAAATAAGAAGCGACTTAAGAGAAATGAAGGAGATAGGTAGTGATTTGAGAAGAATGAGGGAGGAACGGAGGCGAGAGAGGGAAGAATGGAGGAGGGAATGAGAGTTGTGGGAGGAGGAAAGGAGAGAGGAGAGAGAAAGGAGGGAAATGATGGAGGTGAGAGTGGAAAGATTGGAGGACGTGATAGAAAAAACAGAGGGGGCGGTAGGCTGGTTAGAGAATCGAGAAAGAGGGAGGCAAGGTGACGAGGAAAAAAGGGTAAAAGAAGAGATAGAGGAGAACAGGAAGAGAATAAGGATGTTGGAGATAAAACAGGACAGGAAGGAGACGGAGAAGAGGAGAAATAATGTAGTGATAAGAGGGATACAGGTGGAGGGAAAATATGTGGAGGATGAGATGAAGGGAGTGTGGGGGGTAATGGGATTAAAGGAAGTGAAGGTGAGAGAGGTGGTAAAGTTAGGGAGGGTAGGAAAGGATGGGAGAGGGATGGTGCTGGTAAGGTTGGAGGATAGGGAGCAGAAAAGGAAAGTGTTGGGGGAGAAAGGAAAGAGTGGACGATGACTTAACAGTGGAGGAGAGGAGAACAAGGTGGAAGATAGCTAAGGAAGCAGGGAAGGAAAGGATGGAAGGAAAGAATGTCCAAATAGGCTACATGAAAGTTTGGGTGAATGGAAAGATAAAGCGTTGGGATGAGGTAGAGGAGAGCTGGATATAGGAGCATATGGATACGGAGGATCTGTAAACGCGATAGTGGCCGTACCGGCCAATATAGCAAGAAGTATAAACGAGGAGGACAAAATTAAACTGGGATGTACGAACTGTACAATAAAAAGGACATCCACCCTTGTTCGCTGTTTCAAGTGCCATGAGTACGGGCACATGACGTACGCCTGCACAATAAACCCCACTGGCGGGGAAATATGTAGAAGATGTGGAGGAGAGGGACACAATATCAATGATTGCCAGGCTATCAGGTGCTGCGTGCTATGCACAAGAAAGGGTATACCGGCAGCCAAGGCCGAACACATAGCCGGGGCAGGAAACTGCCCCCAATATCGTAAATACATAGCGGAAACGGAAGGGCGTAGTCGAGTAAGGAACTAGCCTTAAAAATTTTGGAAATCAATCTTAATCACTGCAGGATGGCCCACTACTTAATGAGCCAGACAGCAGCGGATCTTAAGGCAGACGTAGTAATGATAGTTGATTACCTTTACAGTCCAAACGAATGAGTGCAATCAAAGAAGAGAAACGCAGCTCTATGGGTAACGGGGGTAAACGGCTTGAATAGATTCGAGGACGGGGAATTGGGTGGAGAGGATTTCGCGGCTATAAGGATAGGGAAAACGGCGATTTTCTCCACTTGCTTCTCACCTAATATTACTATCCTCGAGTTTACAAAAAAAATTGAGGAGCTGGGTAGAGCAGTGGAAGAACAAAAAGCGAAGGGATTGGCAATAATTATAGGAGGAGATTTCAATGCAAAGTCGCCCCTATGGGGTGAGGATAAACTAAACGAAAGGGGTATCTTATTATACGAAGAATTAGAGAGAACGGGGCTTTACCCTATCAAGCCATACGGAGGACCCACTTTCGTGAAAGGTAAATCGAAAAGTTACCGGGATTTCGTAGCGGTCTCTGGAGAATACAGCAAGGCCCCAGGAAGAGTATAATCCAGAGTGTTACAGATGGAAACAGCATCAGATCATAAATACCTGCTGACAAACGTAAAGACTAAGGACTATTTAACCGGCTCTAAAAAGACGACATGCAAGTGGAAGATAACCAAAGAGGGAAAGGAGGACCTGGCTAAGATTTGGAAAAAAAGATGGAGAAAAGCAGGATAAAAGACAAGACCATACTAAATTCGAAAGAAGAGGTATGGCTGCTGAGGACAATGCAATGTACTATGGATGAAAGTTTCGACTGGATAAGCAACAAAGGGAACAGAGACATAGCTAACATCTGGTGGAACGAGGAGATAGAGGAAGCGAGAAAAAGGATGAGGAGAGAAAAAAGAAGACTGCAGAAGGCAAAGAAGAAGGGAGACGACGATGCGGTCTGTATCTCCGGCTTTCTATATAAGAAGGTGAGAAACAAGGTAAATAAACTGATCTGTAAAGCAAAGGAAACGGCCTGGAAAGAACTATGTGACACGGTTAATAAGGATACTTGGGGCAAACCGTACAAAACAATTATGAAACAAGTGAAGGCATCGGTCCCGCCAGCGGAACTATCTCCCGACTTCGCTAAAAAGCTCATGGCAGGACTCTTCCCGCAGGAGGACATTGACGACGACTTCGTAGAGAATGAGAACACTGACAGTGGAGATGATCTAGAACAAGAACGAGATACAAGAAACGAACGCGAAAGCGGAATTGATTTTTATCTGATAGACAGATCTGAAATAATGGTGGCCGCTGAAAACATAAAAGCAGGTAAAGCAGCAGGTATGGACGGAATCCTTCCTGGGATTATTAAGGATATGATCAATATGACGCCGGAAATTTTTGCGGCTCTAATTAATGGCATTTTAGTAAGAGGACAGATTCCGAAGAACTGGAAGAAAGCAAGGACGATCCTACTCAGGAAGGAAGGAAAAGATCCATCGACTATAGGGGCATATAGGCCAATATGCATCCTGGACGCTGTAACAAAACTCCTAGAGTATATCCTGAAAGCCAGACTAAAAAAAGAAATGGGTATGTTTCCCTTTGAGGACAACCAATTTGGCTTTGTAGAAGAAACCTCGACAATACATGCACTATTCGAGTTGAAGAAGACGATAAAAGAGGCCACGAAAAAGCAGAGGTTCGCTGCAATGATTGTGATTGAATGTGAGAAACGCGTTTAACACATTAAGGTGGAACGAAATAGTTGAAGAACTGGAAAGAAGAGGAGTACCAGAGTACTTAACTAAGATTATCAGGAATTATTTCACCGGAAGAACAGTAACATACTTCTCCTCCGGCGGAGCAGTGGAACTAACAATGAGGAAAGGCGTCCCACAGGGATCGGTTCTAGGACCATTCTTGTGGAATACGGTGTATGACGGCCTATTGAGGAACAAACTCCCAGCAGGATGCAAAATAATAGCCTTCGCTGATGACGTTCTAATAACGGCGCAAGCCTCAAAAATACGTATTGAAGAAAAGAGTGGAGGATGTTGCAGATAATGTACATCGATGGCTAGGAAAGGTGGGACTAGAATTAGCGGAGCAAAAAACAGAAATTTTAATGCTCAATAGAAAAAGAATCCCCGAAAGTATGACTTATAGGATAGGCGGATCGTATACAGGGTGTCCCAAAACGACTGCGTAAGCGGGAAATGGGAGGTTCCTTGGGTCATTTGAAGCGACATTTTCCTTAACAAAAATGGCTTCCGCGGCTTTGTTTAGGAGTTATTAACGAAAAACACGGACCAACCAGAGCGCGCCTAGTCGCTCGGTGGCACGGTCAGCGCGGCGAGCCGGGGGGAAGAGAGTGTTGTCGGTACGCTGCGATGTCGTAAAAAGCAACAGTTTCTCGATTATGTCCCGATTTCGATGAGCTTTGGATATGTTGTAAAGACCACGATTCTGAACAACATTTCCCTTTAGACTATTTGCCTCGCGTCTTTAGTTTACGAGATATTTGTAAAAACAGTACCGAAAGCTGAGGGTTGTACGGTCAGGTCAACGAACTGTACAGCTGATGGTAGATAGCAGGTATACGACAATCACATGTTTCGGTTTTCCTGCAGATTTGTACGCAGAGTCGATGGGTTACTGTTCGAAAAGGTCGTCCGTCCTTTCACCCAGCAAGAGGTAGAAATGTCAGGTCGGCGTGGCGTTTTAGAGCCCCTAATGTCCTATGCCTCCCTTAAGAAACTTTCTAAAAGAAAGACGGACGACGTTTTCGAACAGTAACCCATCGACTCTGCGTACAAATCTGCAGGAAAACCGAAACATGTGATTGTCGTATACCTGCTATCTACCATCAGCTGTACAGTTCGTTGACCTGACCGTACAACCCTTAGCTTTCGGTACTGTCGTACACCTGAAGACATCTGTGCAGTTCGTCATCGAATGACCCAGTGACAGTGACACACATTTCGAAGCATTTCAATTACAAGTTTTTACAAATATCTCGTAAACTAAAGACGCGAGGCAAAAAGTCTAAAGGGAAATGTTGTTCAGAATCGTGGTCTTTACAACATATCCAAAGCTCATCGAAATCGGGACATAATCGAGAAACTGTTATCTGTTACATCGCGGCGCACCGACAACACTCTCTTCCCTCCGGCTCGCCGCGCTGACCGTGCCACCGAGCGACTAGGCGCGCTCTGGTTGGTCTGTGTTTTTCGTTAATAACTCCTGAACAAAGTCGCGGACGCCATTTTTGTTAAGGAAAATGTCGCTTCAAATGACCCAAGGAACTTCCCATTTCCCGCTTACGCAGTCGTTTTGGGACACCCTGTATTGAACCCGCCAAAGCGGTAAAGTACTTGGGTGTAACTTTTGACATTAACAAAAACTTTAATGAACACATAGAAAAAGTCACGAACAAAGCTATTAAGATTATGGCAGGATTAAGCAGGCTCATGGCTAATACAGAGAACACCATGCAGAAACCTAGAAGATTGTACTATTTTGTCTTGGAATCGATTGTTCTATACGGATCCCCGATTTGGATAGAGGCTGCTCGCATGAAAAAGAACGAGAGGATACTTAGAAACACCCAAAGAATAGGGCTGGCTAGGGTCGCCTCGGCCTACATGACAGTGTCGGTCGATGCGCTGTGCGTCCTGACAGGCATCCTCCCGTGGGAAATCAAAATCAGAGAGAGGAAAAGAATATTTCTATGGGAGGTAAAACTCCTTAGAAATAGAAGAAGTACAAGGGTAATTGAGAGGGAAGAAGTTGAAGATGAAGAGGAAGAGGAACCAGGAAACGGAGATCATTTCTCTGTAGAATGGGCTGAAGAAGAAAGGAGAAAAAGAGAAAGAGATCGCTGCCCAGGATGGGAACGCTTTGAGGCAGAAGAAGGGATAATAGGAAACGATCAAGTGAGAAAGGACAAAGCGAAAAAATGGATTAGAAAGATAGCAAGAGAGAGAGAGCGCTAGAAGAATGGCAGGAAGACTGGGAAAGAGGCAGAAACGGGAGATGGACTGCAGCCCTAATCCCGGATATAAAAATCTGGATAGAAAGAAAGCAAGGAAACCTGAACTTCTCCCTTACGCAAATGCTAACTGGGCACGGGGTCTTCAACGAATTCAGGAAAAGAATCGGTAAGACTAGCAACGATGGATGCTGGTACCATCCTGACGCCAAGGACACGCCGGAACACACGTATAGCCTCTGTGACAAATGGAATGAAGAGAGAGAAAAAATGAAAGAAGAAATGAATTGGAAAAAGGAGGATACGAAGGTAAAAGACTTGCGAGAGGAAGCAATAAAAACGGAGAAAGCCTGGGGAGCTCTGGCAAGATTCGCCAAGGCTGTCGGGGAAAGGAAAGCGGAAGAGGAAAGAAGAAAAGAAAGGGAGGAGGAAGAAGAATGAAGAAATAGGACCACGCGCAGATAAATGTAGCAAAGAGGATTTGTAAATAGAATAGTATAGAGTATAAGTAGAATAACTAGTATAAGTAGAATTAATAAGACATAGACTTAAGTTGAATACTGAACCTTAATGCTGCCGCAGACCTCTTCTATCTCTTTTCCCAGGTGACCGGAATCTGGAGAACTCAGGAGCGCCGAAGGACCCGGACTCGGACACCTCTCTCGACCAAGATCCGCTGCTGGGCGGGACTTGCGTTAGACACGCGAGTGTGGATCCAGGCGAAGCCAATAGCGGTGGCCTTGGGGGAGGGAGGTAGGATGACGAAGGAAACCGGAGGGGCTCTGAGGGGACAAAGGCGGAAGGAAATCTGGGCGAGGAGAGGAGGAGAGGCGGTAAGCGGAGGGAAGATTCAACTGTGGATAGAAAATAGAAGAAATATAATTAATATATCTGGAGGTAGCGAGTACAGAAACCTGCGATGCGCTGCACGAACTTCCTTAAATATAGCCTCCAGCGGGGGTAGTATATAAAGGAAAAGACTGTAGCGACGATAGCAAAAAGTTGTGACAGGAGGGTTTAGCCGAGAGGGCCCACTAGGTCAATCAAGGTAAAAAAAAATCGAAAACGTAAAGGAAAAAGAGAAAGAAAAAGAAACTTAGTTCCTATGATAAAACGTAAATGGAATAAATTGACGGAAGGAATAGTAATGCAAATTAAAGTAGGCTTAATGACTTTTTCTAGTCAGTTAATTAGAAAAAAAAATAAAAAAAGGAAAGATATTTTACTTTATGAGACGACCACACGGCCGAATCCTCAAACTAGTGTAGTTTTCGGATGTCTCGAGATAACCGACTAGCGTGAAAAACAGAATAATAGATAACAGATAATAATGCGAAGTTTATAACAAAAGCGAACGGACAAGCCGACATAATATAAACAGTGTAATAGTCTTAGTCTGGTCTTCAGGGTATAAGATAAAATTATGAACTTAAAAAATAAAAAAGGGATAAACTATTCGGTAGACCTAAATAACTAAGGGAAAAATAAGAATAGAATATAGAAAATAAATGATATAGCTGCCAACCCCTCTCCTACCAAGATAAAGGAGTGCATAAAATAGTAGACCAGGCTAAAACTAAAACTGAAACTAAAACTATAAACAAAAGTAAAACTAGAACTATAACTGAAGCTAGAAATAAAATATGAAAGTAGGTTTAGAAAAGGGTTAGGTCAGGGAGAACCCGGTCTACTGGAAGTAGTCTCCGCCAGAACGGATACATTGTAACCAGCGGGCCGGGAGCTTCTTGACACCGGAAGAGAAGAAATCGGGACTACGGGTTTCAATAAACTCGTCCAGAGCGGTGGTAAGTTCAGGGAGTGTAAACACCCTATTCCTACCACGTAAGAATGCGTTTAAAGCAGGGAATAGATGGAAATCTGTTGGTGATAGATCCGGGGAGTAGGGCGGATGGTTCAGTTGCCTGAAACCCAGGCCTTCTACCGTACTAACGGACTGAGCGGAGACGTGCGGCCCGGCATTATCACGTAGTAATATATGCGGCAATCGATCTTTTTTTTTTTTTTTTTTTTTTTTTATTGTGGGGAAATGCATTACGCATACCTCGGCCCCCGGGGGGGAACCCGGGGTCCCGGGGTTATGTGGGACTACCACCGGGGAGGGGGGCGCCGAAGGCGCGCCCGTCCCCAGTGGCTACCCACTAAAACCCCACACCCACGTAAGCTAAATGGGAAGTGCCTGGATAACGCGAGTACTCAACAGGACACTTCCCAGCTATCATGAAATCCCGGGGGGAGGGATTAGCCTCCCCCACTACCTACTCTATAAGACACCGGGCGGAGGGACCCGCCCGGTGTCCCCATCCCTATCCATGGGGCCGTCGGAATGGGCTTCCCGAGCCCCCGCTCGGTCCACCCACGGCCCCTCGGCGTCCTCGTGCCCCGCCCGGTCCGGGTGACCCGAAGGCACCCGCCTCAGGCTAGGGCAAGAAGACGCCGTCACCGGTAAGGAAGGGTCGTCGGAGGCGTGATCCGGCACGCCCCGATCCTCCCCACCCCACCCCCCACGCGCCCCGATCGACCCGGTGGTCTAAACGGGGCGGGCCGGCTTCAAATCAGCCGGCCCGTCCCGAGAGGAGCCATGCCCCTCTCTGGAGGCCGGGGTCAGCTCACACCCCGACCCGCATCTTCCTCCGCCCCCCGCTCGGGGGGGCCACGATCTACCGCGCGGGGACGACCCACGCGCCCAGACCCTCCTCGCCGAGCCCGGGTCCCTCTCCCGGGCCCGCTCGGCGGCCTCCTTCTGCGAGATCACATCTTCACAGAAGGAGACCGCCGCCTTCCACGACCCCTCGCTCGAGACCATGTGGTCGACCATGGCCGCGAGCGAGAGGTCCCACCCCTCCACCGCGGCTCTAAGGACACGGCGCGGCCCTGCCCATGCAGGGCACTCCTCGAGAGTATGCCGCGCCGTATCCACCTCCTCGCCGCAGTGGTGGCACTGCGCCGTCGGCTCCCGCCCCATCCTATGCAGGTACTCCCCAAAGCACCCATGGCCGGAGAGCACCTGCGTGAGGCGGAAGGTCAACCTTCCCCGCCTCCTGCACCACGTATCAAATATGGGCAGGAGGGCCCGGACAATCGGACGCGCCGATGGGGCGAGCTGTCGCCGCCATCCGGCAAACGTCTCCGTCCGGGCCTGACGCCTCGATTCCTCGAACTCCTCTTCCTCCTCGCGCGTGAGTTCCACCCCCGGGGGGCGGCGGATCGAGCAGGCGACGTGGTATAGCGTCGCCCGCTCCGCCGCCACCAAAACGAAGGGTGGAGACACGGCGAGGAGGCCCGCCACCTCGGCCGAGATGGTGCGGTACCCCCGTATGGCCCGCAGGGGCAGCGAGCGAGCGGTGCCACACGGGGGCCCCATAAACGGCAATGGACCGCACCACCTCTGCATAGAGGCGGCGGACTTTCAACTGCGGCCCCCCGATATTGGGCAGCAGCCGCGCAAGCGCGGCGGCTGTCCTCTCTAGCCGGGGGGCCAGGAGTTCGAAGTGACCTTCGAAGCGCCAGCGGCCGTCGATGATCAGCCCCAAATATTTCATTTGGGGCCCGATCTCGACGGAGGTGTTGACGACACGAATCCGGAGGTCTTGACCACGGGGCGGCCGCCGTAACCGAGACGATCCGTACATCCAGATCGCCTCGGTCTTCTCGGCGGCCACGGTCAGCCCCATCTCCCGGATTCGCCCGACGACGCAGTCCAGGGCGGACTCTACCAGGTGCCTGGTCCCGCTCCAGCCCCCCCCCCTCTGCATAAACCAGGGTGTCATCCGCATAGCAGATGACACCCGTGTCAGGGGGGAGACCACCCGCAACACCACGTGATAACCCAGGTTCCACAGGAGCGGTCCAAGGACCGATCCCTGCGGAACCCCGCGGTGTATCTCCCTCGTGTGCTTCACACCGTACCGGCCGGTATAAACAACCTCCCTGCCGCGGAGGTAGTCCCTAACCACCTTCCGGAGATAGGGGGGGATCCGGAAATATTCCATTCCCCCCTCTATCTCCCTCCAGGGCAGGGTGTTGAACGCGTTAGAAATGTCCAACGACACCGCGATCAACACCCTGTCCCGGGCGACAGCCCTTTCCCGGAGAAGGCGCAGACGCTCCAACGCGTCGATCGTTGAGCGCCCTCTCCGGAATCCGTATTGGCTGTCGCTAAGGTCGGGACCACCCCGCGACAGGTGCTCGAGGAGGCGGGCAGCGATTATTCTTTCGAACAGCTTGCCCGCCTCGTCGAGCAGACACACCGGCCGGTATGCAGAGAGAGACTCTGCGGGTTTACCCTTCTTTTCGAGAAGGACCAGGCACCCTTGCTTCCAAATCGTGGGGAAGGTTCCCCGGCCCAGGCTAGCGTCCATGACGCTCCTGTAGGCCGGGGCGAGGACCCCTAAAGCCAAGGCCGTTATACCACCGGGAACTCCATCAGGGCCGGGGGCTTTCTTGCCCCTAGCCGGAGACCCGGAACTCGTCCGACCAATCACTGGTCGGCACCGGGGCGCGTTCAGGCCCCCTCCCCGCCCCATCGCTGAGGGGGAAGAGGGTATCTACGACGCGCCCCAAGAGTTCCGGGTCCAACCTCTCCGTGACTGGGGACGTCCAGGGGCGGAGCTTCCCAAGCACCGCCTTGTACGGGCGTTCCCACGGATCGTCCCGGAGGGTGAGCAGGAGCTCGTCCCAAGCCTTGGCCTTGGCTGCGGCTATCGCACGCTTGAGGGCCACGGCCGCCGATCTGTACTCCCTGTACAGCTCGGCGACCATCGGCTCCGGGTCACCGCCCAAGAAGTGGCGGCGCCGAGCGCGGGTGTATCGGCGTCGGGCGCAGCCAGCCGAGCTTCGCAGCTCGGCCAAGTCGCCCGACTACCAATAAACTGCCTTCCTTGGGGGCTGAGCTCGGACCCGGGGCATTGCCACGTCGCAAATCATTTGCAATGTGTACCGGATCCAAGCCGCCCCCTCTTCTACCCCGCGCTCCCTGGCCGGAGGCCAGGCGGAACCGATAATTACGGCCCTCAATAGGTCCTCGTCTAGTCGCTTCCGCGCCCATCTTGGCGAGGAAGGGATGCCACGTCGTCGGAGGGGCGTGTCCAAGGGCGGGTCCGAGACCACCGCCACGTCCATAAGGACGTAGCAGTGGTCCGACAGAGTCTCTCCACTCCAGACCCGCCAGTTGGACACACGGCGTGAGGCGGCGGCGGTAGCGAACGATACGTCCACCACCGACCACCCATTCCACCTCACGCACGTCGGCACGGAGCCCCGGTTTAGTAACCGGAGCTCCAGCCCCTCCGCCCAATCAACAAGGGCTCCGCCTCGGGAGTTGGTCCTGGGATTCCCCCAATCAGTGGACCTCGCATTGAGGTCCCCCAGGACCAGCACCGGACCGTTCATATAGGGGGCCAGCATGACCCCCAGCCGGTCCAAAAACCTCCCGAATTCGGCGGAGCCACAATTAGGTGAATTGTAGCATCCAGCGACCAGAATCCTTCCCCACTTGACTAAAATCATCCCCCTGCCCCGTTCGACCACGGAGCAGGGGGGTACCGTCGCCGAATGGCGGCGATGCCATACCGCCACGGAGCCCACCACTTCCCCGAACCATTGCGGTTTGTCGGGGACATTATGGGGCTCCGTGGCCACTGCCAGGCCAACCTGCCACTCCGCCAGGCATTGGACCATCAGGTCCTGTGCCCGGCGGCAGTTATTCAGGTTGGCCTGCAGTACCAACAGGGAGGCCCCGTGCGCCATTAATTAACAGCCACGGGACCCCCCTCCTCGGACGGCTGCGACGGCGGCGGGGGAGCAGTCCCCTCAGCCGCCGCCACCGTCTCCACCTCCATCACCATGGAGGAGACGGGGTGCTCACCCTCGCCTCCTCCTGTTGCATCAGGGGGAGGCACCGCACCTGCCCCCCCCCCCTTCTTGCCCTTCTTCGCCTTAGGAGGCGGGGAGCACGCTTTGCTCCCCGCCTTATGATAATCGGGGAGCACGCTTTGCTCCTCGCCTCGTATGGCGAGGGCCGCCCCGGCCGGGCACTGCACCCAAATGGTGCCGAGCCCGCCATTTGGGACCTTCAGTTCCCCCACCCTAACGGACTCGGGGGCGCAGCCCCCGGCCTCCGCCACCGCCGTGGTCACCTCCCGGGGGGTCACGGAGACATCCAGGCCCGTCAGGCGGAACTCCGCCTTCTTGACGGGCCTGGATATCTTTACATCCAGACCCCCCATCGCGTCGGCCATCTTGGCCGCCAGGAGGTCGGCCTTCTGGCCCCCATCGGCGCCGGGGACCTGAATGATCAGGCCCCCGGTGATGGCACTCTTCCAAGAGAGGGCCTCTATCCCGAGGGCCCCCAGGTCAACCCCCTGGCGAGCCTTCCTTATAGCCTCCTCGTAGGTGGCCTTGCTCCCCTCCGGGACGGTGACGGTCACCGCCGCTGATCGGGGAGGGGCCACCACCCGAGGAGGGACCTTGCCCTTAGCGCCGGCCCCCTGGCCTTTGCCCTTCTGAGCGGGACCGGGAGCCGAGGCCGCCTTGGCCTCCTTCTTGGCCCGTCTCCCCACCACCTGCGACTAGGCCTCCCCACTCGGGGGGGCCGGGGTTGTCGCGGTTTGGGCGGGGGGAGGGGCCACTTGGGGGACCGCCAACGGGGTGCCGCCTTTTCCCTTCTTCTTCTTCTTCTTCTTCCTCTTCTTCTTCTTCTTCCCCCCGGTTTTGGGGGTGTTGGCGGGGGGGGGGGGGGGGGACACCCCGCCAACAGCCGGTGAGGAAGAAGAAGGAGGGAGAATAACCGCCGACGGGGCCGGGGCGGGGGCCTTACGCCCCTTGACCGCCCCGGAGTATCCCCCCGTCACCGTCACCGACGGGGCACCCTGCCGGCCCAGACGGAGCTCCGCGCGGATTGCCACGAATTTCGCGTCAATCAGAGCTCCTATCTGGGCCAGCAGGACCGCCCGGTCGTCCGACGCGCCGAAAAGCGGCGCAGCCGGGATCCCCGCAGTGCCCCGATCTCCCCGAACAGGGGCAGGGGCAGGGGGGGGGAGGCGATGATGGGGAAGAGGGGGCATCTAGCCGCCTCTTCATGGCCATCATCTCCACCCTGACCGCTTCTAGGGTCTCGCGGAGACCCGCAATCTCGCGACCCATCCTCACGTTTTCTCCCCTAAGGTCCCGGTTCTCCGCCTGCACCCTGTCCCACAGGTCTGCAGGCGGCCCACCGGGTCCCACGGGGTCAGCGCCTCTGTGGGAGGGGGCGGGGCTTCCCTGAAAGCCCCGCCGCTCCAGCTCCCGCACTGCCGCCACCATGGACCTCGCCGCGTCCTTTAGGTCGCGGATCGAGGTCCCCTTCAAGTTGCCGCTCTTGGCGGCGGTTTCCTCCACCGCCTCACTGGCCTCCACCGCCAGAGCGACAATCTGCCCGGGGAGAAGACCCCGCATCTCCAGCTGGCGTTGGCCAGCTGTCGGTGCTGGGTCCCGATATCGGTATCGGGACTTCTTCTTCTCCCCGGGCGCCTCTATGGGTGACGGCGACGCAGGTCGCTTACCCGATGTCAAGGACGACGCAACCGACGTGACCGACATCACGTCGTCCTCCACATCGCGCTCCGCGGGGGAGCCGCCGAGGGTATTACCCCTCGAGCTGCTCAGAGATGCGGCTCTCAGCCGCGACCTCGTCCTTCCGCTCACGGAGCGCAACTCCGAGGAAGGGCCAGAGGCCCCTCCCCTCACGCTTGGTCTCGGGCTCCGTTGGGAGCCCGAGGCCAAGCCTCCTACCTCCTCCGCTTCCGGGCGCGGTTGCCCTTTCCTCCGAGGCTCAGCGTTTGTAGAATCCATGGTTCATGCGGCAATCGATCTGCTGGCCAAGTAACAGCGACACGCGAAGCGGCCTCCTCCAAGAGGTTACAATATATAGGAGTAGTTAGGGAAACCCCGGGGGGTAACAAACGATAAAAAACTACGTCGTCAGCAGTCCACCAGATGGACAGCAAGATTTTGGTCTTGCTGGACTGAGGGGTCGGGGTGCGATTCAGAGGACGAGGGGAGGTACCACGGGGTACCCACTGAGATAGATTCCTTCGTTGATCATAGCTGACCCACTTCTCGTCGCAGGTCAGTATGCGATCGAGAAAGGAGTCAAAGAAATTGTAATTGAATAAGGTGGTGCTCATCTTTAGACGAAGAGCCAGCTGCTCAGAAGATAACCGATGAGGAGCACTCTTGGCAGAACGCTGCACTAAATCCAAAGACTTGAGATGTTTGGAAATAGTGCACTTAGAGACTCCGAAGTGCTGAGCGAGAGCGGCTAAAGAAAGAGTTGGATCGGCCTTTAATTTCTTCAACAGGGCCTGATCGTCGAATTTTGGAGGAGGACGGCCCCTTGGCTTGTTGTCCAAGGAATAGTCCCCCGTGGCAAATTGAGAGAATCTCTTGGAAATCCCCCGACGAGTTATGACTTCGCGGCCGTAGACGCGGGTTATGCAGCGGTGTGCCTCGGAGGCCGTAGACCCTTTGAGATGCTCGTAAAGTAGGAGTATGCGAAGATGGGAGATGTCCATCCTAATCAGAACCAAGTATGTGTGTGGTTAGCGAGATGAGAGACACGAGAAATAATGTAGAACGAATGGTCTGGTGAGATATGGTAAGGTAGGAGTGATGGGTGATGTAAGAAGATAAGTAGCCGAGCACGAAAAGGTACGAAAGTATGAGGAATGAATGGATGAACGATGTAAGAAACCGGAATGTAAAGTTTGGAAAGGACGAATTGTAACAAGGATGAGAGTAGGCGGAATGGCAGATCCAAGCGAAGTAAGGAATACGAAGTGAAAGGATGACTGAAGATGATAGTAAAGAAGTAGTAGTAAGAGTGGACAGGACTAAGCAAAATGAATGAGGGGTGAAAGCGAGGTGTAGAATGAAAGGACAGTAAATCAAGGGAACTTTGACCTCACGTGTAAAGGGAACGTTGACTACACAAAGGAGAGGGAACCTTGGAACGAATGTAAGCGGGAACTTTGATGAGAAACCAGAAGGGTACCTTGATAAAAAGGACATGGAGGGAGCGTTTATACAGAAGCTAAGAGGGTCCTGGAGAGGGTGTAGGAATGTATACGAGGGGAGGAGGTAAAGCTTTGAAGGAGGCAAAAGAGAGAATGGCAATAATGAGGATGTATGTGCGAAGTACGGGTAATGAATAGTATGTTGAAAGGTATACTGTACGTTTTAGAATATAGGAGTATTGATGTTAAGCTCTGATGGACCACCACGGGTCGGGCGTGCATATACAACCAACACTGAAGGAATGAGGGAAAGAGGTACAGTAAATGCTCGTTCGTTGCGAAAAGGCCGGAGGTTTGAGTTCGCAACGAACGAATAGGGACGCTATTTTTGATTTATGACTGCGTCGAGATACACGCCGAGCGCGCCGAGCGAGACTTCAATAGAGAGCCGAACATAGAGAAGGACAGAGTGAAATACGGATTGCGTGACCGAAGCGTGTCGCCGTCGCCGGCACAGTTTAAAGGCCCACGAGTTCTTACAATGTATGTAATGGCAATGATGGAATTGTTCATTTTCCATTAGGCTTATGAGACTTTCACTAATTCATTTCTGGCATATTTCTAATTAAAATGATACCAAACACGATATAATTTGTCCCATATTTACTCTACATGTGAAGAATAATTAATAATTTATCATACATTTACCACATACTATATATAGCATATGTTTAAATAAACAACTTAACATCTTAAAAATATGTTCTCGAAGAATTAGACTTGAATTTTGCAAATTAACGGAGTTACAGCCCGTAGGAGCACAGCGCGACGTACTGAATTTGGCCTCTTCGTACAAGATTTTTCAGTTTATTATCGTGTTTGGTATCATTTTAATCAGAAAAATGCCAGAAATAAGTTGGTGAAAGTCCCATAAAAGCCTAATGGAAATTAAGAAGTTTGAGTACTCGATTCACTCGAGTCAATGTTGTGGTGTTCACACCGATATACCCGAGCCGACATCAATCGTTGCCGCCGTGCGGAGCGACTCGGCCGACTCGGCGTTGACTGGCAGTGGAATGGGTAGGCACGTCGCAACGAGCGCATAGACGATTCTTCGCAACGAACGAGCATTTACTGTAGAAGGATCCGACTACGATCAAGGAAGGTACAACTAGGTAACAGAACGAAGAGTGAGAGCAGGGAGAGACCTAGGCGCCGTACGGAAGAGAAGGAGTGGGGGAAGAAAGGAGGAGGAGAAGGAGAAGGAGAGGGATCAAGAACACATAACCACTTGAACATAGACGAGGGAGAAAAAGAAAAATAACACAGGACCGGGGGAACTACCTAGAAGGTCACTGGTGACTAAGAACAGGCAAGGAAAGCAGCCGGTATCAACCCACCGACACGCCCGTACCAGGAGGGCAAGGGGAGAACGGTTAATAAAGGAGGAGGTTACGGCTCACTGAGCACAACAACAGCTGAAAACATAGAAGCGAGAAAGGACAACAAGGGTGGGAGAACTAAATTTGAACGACCCAACGGAATAAACCCGAAAGAATAACGATCAGTCGCGTTCTTGTATTCGAGGTATAAGGACGTTGAGTTAAGTTTAAAGTTTTGAGATAGAAAGGACACAGTGAAAATGTTTTAACACGCTGTGAGAAGGAAATGTTAGCGGACGCTCCAACTAGGAAATACAAGAGCCGATTATTGGAAGGAGGAAAAACATAGAAATAATAAAAAGAGAGAAGAGAGGGAAGGAAGAAGGAAGGCAGAGGGGAACGACACAACCCGGAGGGAGCAGCACGGCCCTGGGAGGAACATAGGACCATCTCATTACCGCTGAGCCCTATAGGGAAGTGCTAAGAAAACGTTACCTAGTGCTAAATAGAATAAGTATTAGTTTTAGAATATTAGAATAAGTTTACAATGGTGATGGATAAATATAAGGGTAGATATAAGGCAAACCTAGGTTAAGTAGGGATAAGAGGAAAAAGAAGGGTTTAGAGAAAAAATAGTGGGGGAATAAAAGAAAGGGGAAGGCTTTGGCCACACGAAAGACCTGGAAAAAAAAGGAACGGAGTAAAGGGAGAAGGACTAGAGAGGAAAGAATAACGGAACTTTTGTGGGAAACGAAGAAGGAACTTTTGCGGGAAACCAAGAAGGTACTTCTGAGGATAACCAAGAGTACGGAACCTTTGCGGTTTTTCAAGAGAGGAGGAACTTTTAAGGTTAGCAATCTGAGGACGCTAACCCTAAAAGTTCCGGGTGGAATTTCAAGGTTCCAATAAGGAAATTTCGCGGTTTTCGGATATTTTCAATATAGAGAATAGCTTTACGGTGTCGGGAAAAAATTTAACACAATTAGGTTTTAGAATTAAGTTTATTTTTAAGTAGCGGTGTATAATACAGTTGATGGGATTTATTAGTATATACATAATTATAATATTATCAGGTGAACTATTTACAGTTCAATAAATTTTGAAAGTATTGCAAAAAAAAAGGAGCAGGGATACGAGTAAAGATGGGAAAGGAGAGGAGGGACAGAGGTTGGGGGGAAAGAGGAGGGGAGAGGCAGTCAAGGTGACTTTCTGGAATGTGGCAGGACTGAAGAATAAGGATAGACTATGTGTAGGGAAATGAAGAGACAAGGGAAGGGATGGAAAGAATGGAGATTGGGGAAAGAGTAGACTCGGATCATTTGCCCTTGACGGTGTGGCTCAAAGGGAATACGGGAGAGGGAAAAAAGAGGGGTATAATTAGCAGGAGAAGGATGTTGGGTAGTTGGACGGAAGAAGAGGTGAAGGAATTTAGAGAAAGATTTGGGAAAAGGGGGGAAGGAGAGATAGGAGGGGAGGAGGACTGGAAAGAGTTAAAAGATGGAGGAAAAGAGGAGGGCAGGGAGTAGAAGTCAAGGAAAAGAAGAGAGCGTATAGAGTGCTATGCGAGGAGAAGAAGGAGAAGGAAAAATGGGAGAAGGAAGTGGAAAGTATAAGAACGGAAAGTCAAGTGTGGGAGTTGATAAGAAAGGAAAGGAGGAGAGAGATAATCACTTTAAAGAGCTATTGGTAGGAGTAGAATGGAGGGTGAGAAAGGGAGGGTCAATAGGAAGAGAGCAGGATGGAGAAGGTGAAATAGAAAGTGAGGAGGTAAGTAGGGTGGTAAAAGGTATGAAAGAAAGAAAAGCGGCAGGGGGGATGGGATTCCGAATGAGGTATGGAAGTATGGGGAGGAGGAGGTGGAGGAGTGGTTATGGAGAGTATGCAATAGGGTATGGAGGGGGGAAGGATGGCCGGAAGAGTGGACGGAGGGAGTTATGATTTGATATACGATATATACGATGATTGAGGTCCATTAATATATCAGTTATATGTGAATGAATGAGTGTCGGCAAGTTACCATCTGTCGGCTGTTTATCGATTGTGGATAAATAATTAACACTAACTGTCGGTAAGTTATCGTCTGTCGGTTTGTTATCATCTGTAGTTAAAGTTTAATGTCGGTATGTTACCGACTGTTGGTTGTTTATGGTCTGTCGTTTAGTGTCGGTAATTTATCGTTTGTCGGTTGTTTATCAGTCAGGAAAATGTCTTGAGCAATCGTCTGTGCATTAATTTATCCGTTGTAGGTGGATGTCGGTTAGTTATCGTCTGTCGGTTGTTTATCGATTGTAGGTAAATAATAATTGAGTGTCGGCAAGTTATCGACTGTCGGGATGTTATCATCTGTAGTTACAAAGCTACACTTTTCTCAGTGTCGGTAAGTTACCGACTGTAGGTTGTTTATCGTCTGACGATCTGTGTCGGTAAATTATCGGCTGTCGGTTATTTATCAGCCGTTGGTATATTTATCAGTTGTAGCTGAATGAATGTCGGTAGGCTGTCGTCTGTCGTTTGTTTATCTGTTATAGCTATGTGTCGGTAAGTTGTCGTCTATCGGTTTATTATCATCTGTGGTTAGAGTCGGTGAGTTACCTACTATCTGTTACTCATCGTCTGTCGTTAAGTAACGGTGGATTTGTCACATCGGTCGATGTCACCACATCCACCGATGTGTTACATTAGTGTTAAGTTAGCATTAGAGATCTTATACATGGCCTCGCGCGTGTACCTCGCGCATAGCGGTCGGCGACGCGCGAGGCCGAAGGCATTACGTGTCGCGCCCTAGCGATCCCTACCTTTGCGTCCTCGCTTATCACTCCCACTATAGAACCATCCCCACTCTGCGGCCGATCTAGATCGAAGGACCTCAGAGCGGCTCATTAATTAACCACTTCGGTTCCTGACTCCAGCGAGACTTCTTCTCCTGGTAGCTCTCTTGCGTTACTATACCGAGCGTTACTAGTTCCCATCATTTCCTAAATCACGCGTACTTAAATCCGTTAGCATAGGTTATATTTAGTTAAGTTAGTATTAGACATAATCTTGTTCCTTACTCACATATATATATATATATATATATATATATATATATATATCATCATACCAGAGTCTATATTCAATTATATTTCCATTCCCTAACGTTGCGTGTCATACCAATACACACCACCAGTAATACTAGTTATAGCATTCGACCTACGTATTCACCACTGCATGTCCGAAGCCTACCAGGGCTCGATGCGTTCTCCGAGATCCACCGGAATACGTAACTCGGCACTACTAATCATTATCTCGATTTCCTGGTGATTGGTATCACATGCCGCGTCGCGCCGGACGACGATATCAGCTGCGGAAAGCGTTCGCGAACCAGGCTGAACACCTCGTCCCATATTGGACCGACCTGCTGGGCGTACACACGGTGCCAACCATCGTGTCCAACACCCCATTTACCGGGAAGGTACGAGTTCTATCCGAGACTACTTGGAGGGCTCCCACTCCCCTGACTCTACCTCCGGTTACCGCGTACGACGAAAGCCTGAGGAAGTTGGCCGCGAGGAAACAGCTCTACGCCGGTATTGACGGCAACTCGGTGTACAACCCTCCGGTAGTAAATACAACGGAGCGTAAATCGGGGGATTAGGCGTCGTGATCCCGAGTCAGACGACGGACGAGCTTGCCGCGTGGACTCAAAGGTTGAGTCATAATTGTCAACCGTCCCTAGACCGCGTAATAATCGATCACCGGATCGAAATCAACCGCGGGACGTAACAATTTGGTGGCAGCGGTGGGATAACTTCAACCGTCACGATGCCGAACAATCCTGCTGAAAACACGCGATCGAAGAAATCGGGGGCTGACACCGCAGAATTGTCCGCCGACGAACTCTCGCTCTTGCAAAATCAATTGAGAAACAAAGAACTCCGACTTCGCGAGGAAACTTCGCGACTAGAAGCCAATCAAGCCGCCTTTAAGCAACAGTGCGACAACGCGCAAGCCGATATCGAACGAGAAAAGGCTAGAATCATGCAGAGATCACGCGAAATGTCAACTCATAGTTCGGATTCCGAACGCGACGCGTTGCTCAAAGAAAACGATAGCCTGCGTAAAGAAATTCTCGCCGCGAGAAATAATATACCGATATCCGCGACGCCGCGTCATTCACGAAACCACGCAGAAGACATCGAACCAATTCCGCGACAAACCCCGCGCGTAGCTGCCTCATATGGAGGTTCGGGATCACATCTACTACCGGGCGATTTGGAGCAAGAAAGCGCGCGGTACACTATCAAAGCCGCAATCGATTCCGTACCCATCTTCGATGGGGAAAATATTACGGTCCTCCAGTTTACTCGAGCCTGCCAGCGTGCCCGTGACATTGTCCCCGCGCAGACGGAACGCACGCTCGTGAAGCTAATCGTAAGCAAGTTGCGCGGAGGAGCTTACGCAGCCGTTGAAGACAAACATTTCGATTCAGTAGCCGGACTCTGTAATCGTTTAAAAGATGTCCTAGGACCTCATCATACCGCAGAACACTATCAGGGTGAAATGTCCAACATCTATATGAAAAAGAACGAACACATATTGAAATATATAAGTCGCGTCAAGGATCTACGTGTCGCGATTATAGAGTGTGATAGAGAGAGAGAGAGCGAACATGGATAGCATTGATAAACTAACAAAAGAAAGTTTCCTTCGTGGCCTCGCGACTAACCTCCGAGCGGAAGTACGTCATGTACGTCACGAACCCTTGCATAAAGTTTATGACGAAGCTGTCTACTGTTATAAGGAACTTGAGCTTGACCAGACAAGATACGAACGTGACGATAAACAGGTTCGATTTCCGCGTTCCGATTATCAAAATAGCTTCCGGAATGAATCGCGATACGCCAGGTCGTCGTCTCCGTCTCAAATGAATAACAGATGCGACTCCCGGTATGCCAGATCGCCGTCTCCATTTCAAATAAACACTAGATATGACCCCCGGTACGACCAAACACGAGACAGTAACAGATACGAGCCACGCCAGACAGACACCTCATATCAACCGCGCGGCCTAAACAACTTCGTATCACAGGATGATAGATATACTGGATCCCTCAATAACAAACCTCGCGGTGATAGGTATACCGATAACCAAGCGCTGTCCATATATCGCGATACAGCTCGTTCCCCACCTGCCAGGAACGATAACTTTTTCGGACAGAACCGCGACTCTCACACCCCGTCGCAAAGACCGTATACGCCGCCACAGCGTCGCGAAGTTAATACAGCAACCCCCCGCTCTCTCACTAAACACTGCAACTACTGCAAGACACCGGGTCACGACATACACGAGTGTCGAAAACGCGAATATAACAATAAAATGCGTAATCAACAGGCGGGAAACGGCTCAACCCTCCCGTCAACACCGAATCACCGACGGGAGGAGACAAGCCTCAAGTCAGTCAGGGCCATCGCGACCGGAACGAAGTCGGAGGAGAACGACGAGTCTCCCGAATAACCTTGCGGCCCGACACCACTGTACCTCATGTTATAATCGCAATTCCTGAATTGCTTAATGCCGTACAAATGATGGTGGATACCGGAGCCGAGCTGAACTTAATCAAGGCCTCCCATCTCAGGCCCGACGTGTTGATAGATACGGGAAACAAAACCAGCATCTCCGGGATCACCGCTGAAACCGTCTCAACCCTCGGGTCCACTAAGCTGACGCTCGCGTGCGCCGCCGTCGAGTTCCAGGTAGTCCCGGACTCATTCCCAATTCCATCCGACGGAATTCTAGGCTCTGCGTTCTTTTCTAATGGCGCAGAGATCTCATATCTCAAACGGTGCATGACATGGCGAGGGAACGAGTTCCCTTTCGTTTCAATAGAACGCCTGATTCTTAAACCACGCACCTCTACGTACGTAGCAGTTAGCGCTACCGGGTCGGAATGTGGCTACATACCGAAGTGTGAAATCGCGCCAGGGGTCCTGATACCCCATTGTTTAGCAAAAATCTCCGGCGGTAAGGCATTGATACAATGCGTAAATACGACTTCCGAAACCGTTGACCTTCCTATGCCGTTCATGGAGCTAGAGGAGGTGGAAAGGGTCGTGAATCCTTCAGAGCCGGAAACTAAACTTACTATCTCCAATTCAAGTTCTACTACTTCAAGTTCTAAATCCAGCTCCAAGTCTTTCGGGGACCGTAAATCAATATCTTCAATTTCTAATTCACGCTCTCTTGCCTCGCGGTGTGAAGAGATCATGGGTATAATCAGCACCGATCATCTCAGCGAGGAAGAGAGACAGCATGTTCACGAAACCGTCGCTGAACATTCGGATCTTTTCCACCTCCCTGGCGACTGCCTGGGTAAAACAAATAAGGTGGAACACCGAATTCTAACGACCGACGAGATGCCGGTACATGTTAAGCAATATCGCTACCCGCCAATCCACAAGAACGAAATCAATCGTCAAATGAAGGAGTTATTAGAACAAAATATTGTTTCTCCGTCGAGCTCGCCCTTCAATAGCCCCTTGTGGATTGTGCCCAAAAAATCGGATGAGCATGGAAATAAAAAATGCCGCATGGTCATCGATTTCCGTGCTCTGAACGAGAAAACCGTTCCGGACGCGTATCCTCTGCCGAGCATATTGGAAATACTCGACCAACTCGGCAGCGCGAAATATTTTAGCGTTTTTGATCTCGCGAATGGTTTCCACCAAATTGGTATGCACAAAGACGACGCCGCGAAAACCGCCTTTTCGACCCCATATGGTCATTATGAGTATAAGCGCATGCCATTTAGCCTACGAAATGCTCCCGCAACGTTCCAGCGATTAATGGACAACATTCTTTCAGGCCTTCAGGGCACAGAACTCTTCGTCTATTTAGACGATATCGTTATATATTCACGCAGTCTCGCGGAACATCGCGCGAAGTTCAACAAACTCGCTTGGAGGTTGCGAGACGCAAACCTAAAACTACAACCGTCTAAATGCGGATTTCTACATCGCGAAGTCGCATACCTCGGCCATATCATCGGCGAGGACGGCGTTCGTCCATGTCCTAAAAAAATAGAGGCAGTCCGCGATTTTCCCAGGCCGCGTAACATTAAAGGTGTTCGTGAATTCCTTGGCTTGGCAGGTTATCACAGGCGATTTATAGGAAAATTTTCCCAAATTTCAAAACCACTTACCATCCTTCTTAAAAAGGATACCAAATTCGAATGGAAGCGGGACCAAGAGATAGCTTTCTGCACGCTTCGCGAAATATTGACAACGGAACCTTTACTTCAGTACCCAGATTTCGCGAAAGAATTCAATATCACAACCGATGCCTCGGGATATGCTATTGGCGGGATACTCAGTCAAGATGAACCAGGGAAAGACCGACCGATAGCGTACGCATCCAGATTGCTCCATGGCGCGGAATTGAACTATTCAACGATTGAGAAAGAATGCTTGGCAATAATCTACTGCGTTCAACATTTCCGCCCGTACATTTACGGACACAAATTCAATCTAATCACCGATCATCAGCCATTAGTATGGATGAATTCGGTCAAAGATCCTACGTCAAGGCTCCTCCGGTGGAGATTAAAATTGGCCGAATTCGATTACAAAATAACGTACAAGACAGGTAAAACAAATCTAAACGCAGACGCACTCTCCCGGAATCCTGTCCAAACGTTACCAATTTCCTCTGACTCCGACCCATTCGCCATCTTTTACGACCCTACGGAGACGACGCTATCTTCCACCACTTCCCAACACGCCAACCCGCCAACAGCCACACAGCAACGTTCCCCCTCCCCAGGACCAGTTCCCACTAAATGTCCCTCGTACTTTAGTCTATCACCACCAAGTCCACCTAGATGCCCATCACCGACTTCCATACGGTCACCAACGCATTCCTCCCCCCCCCGGGACGGTCGCCGCCGCGATCACCTACTCCCAAACGGTCGCCATCGCGCCTTCATCGAAGCTCCTCCTCCTCGAGACGGTCGCCACCGCGCGCTCCGATTCTCGAGCAGCCACCATCGCGCCCTCCCTCTCCAGTACCTCTTTTCTCTCCGGGCCCCTCCTACTCCAGCCCATTGCAGGCTAGCCCAACTATTCCTACGGGGAGACCTCCATTATCCCCCGAATCTCCTGCTACTTCACTTTCAGAATTTGAGCCAATTACCACTACCCCATTAACGCAAAACAGACGTACATTGATTCACACTCGAGACAGGCTCATCATGAGGAGCGATAATCTCGTCATATTCATGACAGCAGACATGCAACCCCTTGATACCGGGGCAGTAGACTTACTAACTTCAAATAAAATACCTCCCCTATCGAACATCTCAATCTGCCGATCCAAAGTAATCGATTCCGGAAACCGGAAGATCATCATACTTCCCGTGAAGTCCTCTCAACTCCATACAGCTCCATACGAAGACGTCCTGGACTCCCTGAGATCCTTACTCGACGTGACGACAGAGCTCCAACTTAATTCATTTAGCATCTCGAGAACGTACGTTGATGATGTATCCTGGCCAGACATACAGGAAATTTTAATCAATTTATTTTCCACAACGCAAACACAAATCTTCGTTTGCTCTCACGAAGTCACCATTCCCCCTCCAGAACAACGGACAGATATTATTATTGAAAATCATTGTTCAGCCTTTGCCGGGCATAAAGGAATCACTAAGACCCACAGGAGAATACGTGAAAGATACTTTTGGCCTACATTGAAAAAAGAAGTCCAAGAATTCGTAAACTCTTGCCGATCTTGCCAAACCAAAAAACTAACTCGAGTCAAGACCAGACAACCAATGGTCATCACAGATACCCCGGGAAGAGCCTTTGACAAAGTTTCAATGGACATCGTAGGACCTTTGCCCGTTTCGCCGAACGGATTCGTGTACATCTTAACCATTCAAGATTTATTGACCAAGTATTCTCTTGCGATTCCGTTGAAATCATCTACAGCAGTAAGCATAGCCGATGCTTTCATACAAAATTTCATTTGCCGATTCGGTGCCCCTAAGGCAATCCTTACAGACCAAGGAGCCAATTTTCTGAGCTCTTTAATGAAAACTGTGGCAAAAAGGTTTAAAATAACTCAATTCAAAACAACTGCCTTCCGACCGCAGAGCAACGGTTCCATCGAACGGTCACACCATGTGTTAACTGAGTACTTAAAGCAATATATACAAAAAGGCAACTGGGACGAATGGCTAGCATTAGCCATGTTTTCATATAATACAAGCGTGCACGAAGGTACTCTTTTCACCCCGCATGAGTTAATATGTGGAACTCTAGCTCGTACGCCTTCCGCGAACGCTCAATTCAACAACGTAACGAATGAAACATATAACAGTTACCTCGAAACCCTCCAGGACAAAATTCACGGTACCATCGATAAAGCTAGGGAGGAAGGTACTACGACAGGAAGGTCAACAATCAATCTTTTACCGCGGGAGACGAGGTATATCTCCTCAAGGAACCTCGCAAAAACAAATTTGACGACGAGTACACGGGCCCCTTTCGCATCATAGAATGTCTAAGCGATAAGAATGTAAAACTAGCTTATAAAGGAGGATCGCGTATCGTGCATAGCAACAAGATTAAGCATGCGAAGCAACACAGACAGTTCACAATACGCACAACAATATACCACTCCCCCCCCCCCTAGCCCCAAAGGTGATCCGCAAGATAACAACCGCGATAACGAACGGTATAAACCCGCGCGAGTGCCCCGGTCCCGACAGTCAAGCGACACCATGCACGCGACAACATTCTTCATCCTCGCCATCACCCAAGTGGCATCCGGCCTCATCGGTTACGATTGCGGAGGGTCAACGTTGAACGTGACAACGTTTTCAACAGTGGATGAACCACGGTGCGACGCGATCGACACCTCCCCGATTAACGAAGAAACCGAAATTCAGCTTTTACAGCTGACAGAATTCAAGGACACACCCACAATACAATGTCGAGTAGAAGTAGACCGAACAATATATTACTGCGGGATGCATTCGCATGTATCGATCGTACAAAACGGACGACAGCAATACATACTAAACACTCCAAAGGACATCTGCCTCCAAATGCAAAACTCCGGAATATTATACCTGCCACCCGCCACCCAGATCACTGGACTCGAACGCAATGCCACAACGTCGCGCAGCATCACACTCGCTGGCAAAGTCCAACAGGACGGAACCTGCAACGGAGCGACCTATAGCGATCCATTTGGAACATGGTCTAGCGTGGTTGTCCAGGCCGTGATAAGGATCACACTCAAGAACCCCCATGCCGCAATTAAACTCTCGGCCAACGAAATTTACCTACCGTCTGGTCAGCACTGCAGCCTACAGCAAGAAACTTGCCTGGATTCCGAAGACGGCTTTACCTTCTGGACAAGCCTCCCTACCGACCATTGCAGATTCAACAGGTATAATGTCCTCTTTGATGGGAAAGCCATCCGGACTCGAACCGAGGAATCACATACGGCCACCATATACACCGTGACGTCAGGAAACACAGCGTTCGCCCTGACTTCTACCGGCAGAACCTCCATTTGCGGTTACACGCTAATTAAAACGGAGCACCCCAAACTGCTAATCCTGGAAACCCAAACGGAGGGAAAATTTAAAACACAAGAAGAAATCCAAATTAACAATCTGGACATCTTCACCTACACCAACACCAAGTTCGTCTTCCTGGAGAAACACATCAAAACCCAGATACTGTCCATGTACCGCGACATCATGCAGCAAAAATGCCATATGGAACGGCAAATATTGCGAAACGCTCTCGCCATAATTCGTAACGAGCCAGCCGATGTCGCTGCGCTATTAACAAAGGAGCCAGGGCACATGGCAATCCAAGCCGGTGAAGTGATTCATATCATCAGATGCATTCCAGTCAATTGTGCACTACGAAAAACCGAGGCCTGCTATGACGAGCTCCCGGTGACCTACCGCAACACATCGTATTTCCTCACGCCGAGGAACCACATCCTGGTCAAGACAGGAACCAAGATGGGCTGTAACGAGCTAATACCGCCTACTTATAAACTACAGGCCACTTGGTATAAAATGCTACCACGCCCAGTGGAAAGTATGCCGCCACCCCCGATCCAGTCACTCACCAAGGCCACCTGGAAATACATCGACCCCAAAAATCTGGCCAACGGAGGAATTTACTCACCAGAGGACATCTCCAAGCTAAACGAGAGAATCATGTTCCCGATAGAGAAGACCGCAGTAATAAACTCAATGGCCCAAGGAGCATCGGGCCACTCATATGCGGAGGACTCTGTGTCAATGTTTAACCTCCTCGACGAAAAAACACTAGAAAAGATAGCTGACAGCACGGGGAAGAGAATCTGGGAAGGATTCACTGATTTCGGCACGGTTATAGCAGGGGTCATAGGCATCTACATGGCTCTAAGATTTATCAAACTTGCGGTGAACACCATACTTAACGGACTCGCACTCCACAACGCATTTGGATGTGGAATACAGCTATTGGCAGCCACATGGAGCGGGCTGACACACTTCTGCTTATTCCTCAAAATGAAGAACTCCCCAAGTGACTCCCCAAGTGACTCCCCAAGTGACCCCCCAGTGAGCCCCCTCGAGTGCGTCGCGTCCACGAGTTCAGACAATAAAACGCAAAACAAAGACAGCAAAAGACTGAGTGACATAGTTATAAGTAATCCGCCTAAATTCGTAAGTTACCGTAAGACATTATATACAAGCGATGATGAGAAATGAAGAATGTGCATGATACGGAAAAATGATTTCCTGTACAAATCATTTTTCTCCGTGGATGGGAGGTGTCACATCGGTCGATGTCACCACATCCACCGATGTGTTACATTAGTGTTAAGTTAGCATTAGAGATCTTATACATGGCCTCGCGCGTGTACCTCGCGCATAGCGGTCGGCGACGCGCGAGGCCGAAGGCATTACGTGTCGCGCCCTAGCGATCCCTACCTTTGCGTCCTCGCTTATCACTCCCACTATAGAACCATCCCCACTCTGCGGCCGATCTAGATCGAAGGACCTCAGAGCGGCTCATTAATTAACCACTTCGGTTCCTGACTCCAGCGAGACTTCTTCTCCTGGTAGCTCTCTTGCGTTACTATACCGAGCGTTACTAGTTCCCATCATTTCCTAAATCACGCGTACTTAAATCCGTTAGCATAGGTTATATTTAGTTAAGTTAGTATTAGACATAATCTTGTTCCTTACTCACATATATATATATATATATATATCATCATACCAGAGTCTATATTCAATTATATTTCCATTCCCTAACGTTGCGTGTCATACCAATACACACCACCAGTAATACTAGTTATAGCATTCGACCTACGTATTCACCACTGCATGTCCGAAGCCTACCAGGGCTCGATGCGTTCTCCGAGATCCACCGGAATACGTAGCTCGGCACTACTAATCATTATCTCGATTTCCTGGTGATTGGTATCACATGCCGCGTCGCGCCGGACGACGATATCAGCTGCGGAAAGCGTTCGCGAACCAGGCTGAACACCTCGTCCCATATTGGACCGACCTGCTGGGCGTACACACGGTGCCAACCATCGTGTCCAACACCCCATTTACCGGGAAGGTACGAGTTCTATCCGAGACTACTTGGAGGGCTCCCACTCCCCTGACTCTACCTCCGGTTACCGCGTACGACGAAAGCCTGAGGAAGTTGGCCGCGAGGAAACAGCTCTACGCCGGTATTGACGGCAACTCGGTGTACAACCCTCCGGTAGTAAATACAACGGAGCGTAAATCGGGGGATTAGGCGTCGTGATCCCGAGTCAGACGACGGACGAGCTTGCCGCGTGGACTCAAAGGTTGAGTCATAATTGTCAACCGTCCCTAGACCGCGTAATAATCGATCACCGGATCGAAATCAACCGCGGGACGTAACAGATTTTTGTCTGCTGGTTAGTTATCATTTGTAGGTAAGTGTCGGTATGTTACCGACTATAGGTAGTTTATCTTCTGTGAATTTAGCGGCGGTGTGTTTAACCTCTGTCGGTTGTTTATCTACTGTAGGTAATGTCGAAAGTTTTCGTCTGTCGGTTTGTTATTATCTGTAATCAAATGTTGGTACATTACCGACTGACAGTGATTGTCGGTCTGCGTTTGTTGCTGCCGGTGTGTTACCGGCTGTTGGTTTTATGATCGATAACTTATCGGCTACAATTAACCGACGTTGTGTGTGTGGCCCTAGGTGAGGTCGGTGGGTTACCGGCTGTAGATTAGGTGATGGTATATTACCGCACGATGAATCATTTTGTATTTCAGTCTGTTGTGAGTAGTGTCTCTGAATCCCATCTTAGTTGATTTCACTATCTTGTATTATTATCATCTATTTGTTGTTTGGTTATTATCTAATAAGTTTGTCGGTTACCAGCTTTGTTGTTTTGCCGCTATCTTATGCAGTTTGTTGCCGCGTCATGTAAGCTTTTTCCCTTTGAATTTTCTGCTTTCTCTGCTTTTCTATTTGTCTTTCATTTTCGGTTTTCTGTTTGTCTCTAAGTATGTTTGTACATAAATGTTGGAATTCTGTCCACGTGTTTTCGGAGTTATAAATTGATGTTATGAATTTATGTAATGAATACGGGCTTGTGATATTATTTCTGAAGCAGAATTCGTCTCTTAGTACTTGCCATTTATTGCATTGAATGAGTGTGTGTTCAGGATTATCTTGAGTGTTGCAGCCATACCAGCATTTATCGTTTTCGTATTTACCTATTTTGTGTAAGAACGTCGCAAAAATGCCATGTCCGGTTAAGAATTGAATCGTATAGTGGTTAATATTCTGTCTATTTAACGTGTGCCATTTCTTGATGTTCGGTATCCATTTGTATAATAATTTATGTGAGAAATTTGCACTCCAACTCTGTTGTAATTGATACATGGTGTCACTCCTAATTATTTCTCTCTGTTTTTTCCTTTCTAGTTTTAATTGGTCGCGTCTGTCTTTCATCAGTGCAGTGGTGAGTATGTTAGTTACAGAGTTTGGTCTATGTGCGTTATGGTTGGTTATTATGGTTTCTCTCTCATTTTCTTGTGGATCTTCGTTGTAATTTATCCTGTGTGATTTATTTCTACTTCTGAGATTTCTGTCTGTCACTATGTTGGTTTGATCGTTGCTACTATTGTTAACAGTAGGGTTTAGGAATTGGTTTTCCCATATTGCCAATTTATGCCGTTCTTTTACTATGTCAGTTATATTTGGTATGCCAATAATCACATTTAAATATATCAGTGGTGTTGTTTTGTATGCCCTGACAGTCCTTATTAATGCCTGCTTCTGGGTTTGTTCTAATCTTCTTCGGTTTCTTGCAATTTCGATAGCTTTATGCCATGCTGACGCCGCGTACATTACTATGGATTCGTAAATATAATAGTATAGTAGTCTCACCCGTGATCCTGGGCCTGAAATATTCGGGGTAAGCCGTGCTAAATAATTTGCTCCTTTTGTTGCTTTAATTGTTGTATTTTCGATGTGTTTAAAGTATCTGTTATATTTTTCTAGGTATACACCCAGGTATCTCAGGCTTTCCGAAGTTTTCAGAATCACGTTGTCGCTGAGTTGAATTTCTATTGGGGTATGTATTCTTTTCCTGTTTAATAACGTCATTTCAGTCTTTTCTTTGGCTAGAGTCAGTCCTATTGTTGTCATCCAGTTTTCTATTGCCTCGATGGTTGTTCGGATATCTTCTTTTAATTTGTCCAGCTGTCTCCCGTTAACTACCAGGGCGATATCGTCGGCATATGCTATAATATTTATTGAGGGTGGAGTGTTGATCTTAAAAATGTCATCGTACGAGATGTTCCATATCGTTGGTCCCAGTATGGAGCCCTGAGGGACGCCTCTGAAGATTGGTCTAGAGATGGTATATGTATTGTTTGCTGGTGAGTATTGTATTCCTCTATTTGTGAAATAACTATTTATTATTTTTTGCAGGTCTGGTGGGAAGTTTCTATTGGTTATTGCATTTCTGATAGCCCTCCATGTGATCGTGTTGAAGGCGTTTTTTACGTCCAAGGTGACTAGAATCACGAAGTGCTCCTTCCTGGTGGCTTCGTCCCTGATCTCTGTAACTGCTGTCACAGCTTGAATTGTGCCGCTGTTTTTCCTAAATCCGTATTGTCTGTAGTGTAGTGGTGTTTTTTCTAAGTGTGTATCTATTCTGTTTTTAATTATCCTCTCTAGTATCTTTGACCAATTACTAAGTAAGGCTAGAGGCCTGTAGCTATTTGGGGCCCCGTCTGGCTTGTTTGGCTTTTTAATCAATATTAGTTTCTGTTTTTTCCACTGTGTCGGAAAATATCCTATTTTTAAACAGGTGTTAAAAATTGCAGTGATTGTTAATATATTCGAGTTTACTATTGATTTACATATCTGAGAATTTATTTTGTCTAAACCGGGGGCTTTTTTGTTATTCAAATCATTTGTAATATCTATTATTTCTTTTCTCGTGATTGGTTTGAATTTATATATTCTTTGTTCTCTATTGTCAATTATGTCTCCGTTTGCTAGTGTAGTAAAGTTGTTTGCATTTATGTTATGATGGTCTGGCTGTTCAGGGTCCATTACGTTATTCCTTCGGGTTTGCATTTGTTCTTCCTCTATGTCTATTGGGAATAGGGCATCTATTATTTTAATTGCTGCTTCCTTAGTGATGTTTGGTGTCGTTTTCTTTTCTTTTATTAGATTTCTAATGACTTGGTATGGTTTACCCCACGGATCGTTTTGTAGTTGCATGGTGAAGTCGATCCATGCTCGTACTTTTGATTTTTTTATCTGATCCCTTAGTTTTAAAAGGTTTATATGATATAATTTACGATTTTCGGATGACCTCTGGGTGTTCCTTGATCCTTCTTTTTGTCATAATTTTTTGGAATTTTCTTCTAGATTTGTTTGTGAGTTTCCTTATCTTCTTAATATCTGTGTTCCACCAGTAGTTCTCTTTTTTCTTCTCGAATCTTTTTGATTTGTTGAGTGTATTGTCGCATATTTTATTAATGGTCGTTTGGAATGTAGTTACTTGTTCTTCCATCTTGTTGTGTAGGTTCTTCAGATCATACTTGTTGTAGAGAAATTCAGTATTTTCATACTGATTAATGAGTTCACCCTGTTCTGTTTTCTTATCTATCTGTCTCCTTAATTCCTTAGTGAATCTATCCATATTTTTATCTGTTATTTTCCATTGTGAGTCGTTATTCCGTATCATCTTTTTGTTATTTGTGGATTGGTGTATTGTTTCCTGTTCAGGTTTGTATTTATATTCTAAATATAAATGGTCTGATTCCGAGTTCTCTTTTAGGACTTTTGCAGAAATGATTTTATTGATAGTTTCACTGTGTGCGAATGCGATGTCTATTTTTGATCTATTCCCGTTTCTATTATATGTGTATGCTCCTGTAGTTTGTATTATTCTGTAATTATTTTCATAGATGGACATCGCCAAGTAGCTGCCTCTCTTATCTAATTTTTTGTCTCCCCAGTCTGGTGAGTGTGCATTAAAGTCACCTATTACAATGAATTTCCCTTCTATAGTTCTCAGTTGGTCAAAGAGGTTATCGATTATTTCGTTAAATGTTGTAAGTTCGCAGTTAGGGGAAATATAAACTGAGTAATAGTAGGTGTCTCTGATATTGATCGCAATCCAGTGTTCATTTATTATATCCAGATCTTGGTAATGCCATAATGTCGATTTAAATCCTACTTGAATTGCTGCTGTGTTTAAATGATTATATATCCAGTTCTTTTTGTTTTTTATAGGTTCCGAAATGCAGATGATGTCGTATTCCTGATGGAGCTGTTTAATTTCCAGATTTGTATAAGCACGGTGAGCATGGTTTAGATTAATTTGTAGAATGTTTATACTATTATTTTCTGTTTCTCGCTTTCTTTTTCTTTTTGTTCCAGGTTTCCTAGGTGATTTGTTAGGTTGGTAAGTATGTGTCTCTATTTCTGTCATGTGATGTGTTGTTAACTTTATTTGTTTTATGTTACTAATCTTTTCTCTTTTTTCAGGTGCTGTTTCTACTATTTTAATCATAGAGTTTTCGTTAACTCTTTGTAGACAGGGCAGTTTAACGATCCCGTTACGTGTCCGCATCTGCTTTCAGGTAAGTTCCTTTCGCTGCAGAGTCTGCATTTCGAGTTATTGTTGCAGGTCTCCATCAAGTGTCCGGTTTGGCTGCATTTTCTGCATACTGTGTATGTTGCTGGTTTATCGCAATTTAATGTGTTGTGATCTAACGCATAGCATCTGTTGCATCTGTTGATGTTCGGTAAGACTTTAATTTTAGCATTCGAGAACCCAAGTTTCATTCTCTCTTTTGTTGTGATGTTAATTTTTCTGTTAGGTGTTGGGAAACTTACTATGTATTTATTTAGTCCGTTGTAGTTGTTGAATTTTTTGATTATTTTAATTTCATCTTCTTCATTTTGGAGTTCCAGGTATCTGTGTAGTTCTGTTATTACTTCTGCATCTGTTACTGTTGGCTCAATTTCGTCTATTTCCATTTTGGTTGTTTGTATTTTCTTGTGTACCACATATTTCTTATCATCATCTGCTTGTATTTTTGCTATAATCTGGTCCATATTTGTATTTGCGTTTACTTCTATCAGAAGATTTCCTTCCCTTGTTTTACGTACATTATTGATGGTTTTAGGATCTAGTGTTTTTTCTGCTTTAATTCTGCTAGCGTTTCAGCGAAGGCATTGTCGCTACCGTTTCCTTTTGTATTAATTATAAGTGCATTTCTTTTCTTGGTGGCTGGTATCTCTAATTTCCTATCGTTATCTTTCTTTATTCGTTCTTGGGGTACGATTGCGTTATTCTTAGTTGTTTTTCCAGCTATGTCTGCCCACGTTAATCCATCTCTTTTGTTTGTGTTGTGTATTCCCACGTTCTTTTCGTCTTTGTTATTTTCGATATATGGAGTGTCTTCTACTTCTTTTCTATCTGTGTAATCTTTGATTATTTTTACTTGGTGATTTACTATTTTGTTACGTTTAATTCTAGGTTTGTTTGTTTGATTTTTTCCTTCGTGTTTAGCTGTTTCGCTTTCGGTATCTGTTGTGTAGGGGTCTAACAATCGTCTCTGTATTTTTTCTAAGCCGCGGTTGTCTGTGGGTGATTGTCTTTTCCTTTTATTAGTCTCTGTGTTTAATTTTCTGTTCTCTGCAGATAAGTCCAATAGTCTTTTGACTTGTTCTTTCTTATTGTCGATCATGCTTCTAATATCTTTTCCTTGAATTTCCAGTGCCTTTCTTAGATCTTTGATTTGCTCAAGGGTTTTTGACGCGTCGTCTATTGTGTATCCCGTGAGAATACGTACACTTTTCCTAAGGTTTTTTGATTTATTAATGTCCTTCTGCATGGTTTTCAGATTCCTTTCTAGGTTGTATACATTATTAAATATTGTCGTTAACATAATATTAACGTCGTAGCTATGTATGTCATACATTCTCTCTTCTTCTGTCGCGTGTGGTGCCGTCGTGAATCCTGGGTAGGAAATAACTTCATCATATGGCCACCCGCTATCGTATCTGTCCATTAACTCGTCTGTGGTGAAACTTATTGGTAGATTTGTTTCTTTATTTATTTCCTCTGCATTATTTCTGTAATCTTTTTTATTATTTGTTGAGAATATGATTCACATTGTATCTATTAAGAGTAGAGCTGCCATCTATTGGCATAGTGTGTGTGTCGCTGTGTGTGAGCCGTGAGTGTGCCGACGTTCAGTTCTATAGAGATACCCGTAGATAGAAGATGTTCTAGTGCGATATTAATTAAGAGTAATTAAGAAAGTATTATATATAATTCTCATTTAGTATATTAAATATATATAGATATAGTAAGTATTTACGCCTTTTTCTACATGGTAGCAGTCCATGGTTTAAGAAAAGTAGTGAAAGAACAAAGTGAAAAATTAACGGACAACGTGGTCGGCACGACGCAATAAGAAAATGGCGTATGTGAAAACGGATGATATTATAATACCAGTGTTCGATGGTACGGACTATGCAAACTGGAAGAAAAGAATCCTAATGTTCCTAAAATACAAAAAATGCAAAATAGTAGTGGACAGACTAATTTCGTCAACTGATAAGAGAGAGGAATGGGAAGAAATGACTGTGAAAGCTACGAACTATATATATAGCGCAATAAGTAATAAACAGTTGGAATACGTAAGTGAGTTAAATTCCGCGTATGAAATAATTAAAAAGTTCGACAGTATGTACTTAAAAGAGTCGACGGCTTTGCAAATAGTTTGCAGGAATAAGTTAGAGACTGTAAAGATGAAGAACTATACAGACGTAACGGTCTTCTTCGACGAATTTGAAAAGGCAGTAAATGGTCTAAAAGCTGCCGGTGCAAAAGTAACAGAGAATGAAAAATTGAACTACATGTTGAAAGCACTACCCAGTACGTATAGCCACATTGGCGATCTAGTGGATGTACTTCCGGTTGAAGAAAGGACTGTGGAGTATCTGAAAAGCAAAATTATGCTGAAATCATTCGATAAAGGTGATAGTGAAAAAACGGAAGAAACTCAAGTGAAAACAAATGCTTTTACAGCAGCAAAATCATCTACTAGTGAAAAGCAATCGGTAACGTGTTACAATTGTGGAAAACATGGCCACTGGAAAAAAGACTGTCGACAATTACACACATATAATAACAGAGGGTATCCGAGAAGAGGACAATACACACAAGGGCCAAGAAGATTCCAGAACGTTAACGATCAAGTGAGAAGGTCGAATTCCCAAGCAGGACGGGGATATTATAGAAATACACAGAACGAACAGAGGAATGGAAACTGTTTTGTGGTAAATGTAGCTGGAGCGAGGGCAAACAATGTAAACATTACGAATGGAGAAGAAGTGGAATGGATACTAGATAGCGGCTGTACGAACCACATAATCAACAGAGACGTCTATTATGAAAACTACGAAACATTAAAGGAACCGGTAAAGGTTAAAATCGGCGATGGCCGAACACTGTACGCAACAAAGATAGGTAATGTACGGGCAACATTTTTCGTATATGGTAAAGAGTCAATAATTACGTTAACTGATGTATACTTTGTAAAAGATATGGATTATAATTTGATCAGTTATGCTAAAGTGACATATAATAAAAATAGAATTAGTTCATTTGGGAACGTATCTAAAATTTATAACAGATACAATGAATTAATTGCTATTGCGAAAAAGGAACATAATTTGTTCATAATGAAGGGTATAGTTAATGAAAATAAAACGGTAAAAGTAAATCTTCTGACAAATCAAAAGGGACCAGACCAATTAGAAAAATGGCATCGCATCTTAGGTCATGTTAACTTTAAATATTTACGTTTACTTAGCAAAAACGAATTGTTGGAAGGATTACCAAAGGAATTGGACAACAGCTATATTAAATGTAAAATATGTATTGAAAATAAGATGAGTAATCTACCTTTTCGGAACCAGCGAACGAGGGCTGAGGAATTGCTGGAAATTGTACACACAGACGTAAATGGACCTCATACGACAGAAGGTTATGGAGGTGAGAAATATTTCGTTTCATTCATCGACGATTATAGCGGTTTGGCAAAGGTTTTCTGTATAAAATCAAAAGATCAAGTATATGATTGTTTACAAGAATATGTAAACGAAGTAGAGAATTTATGCGGAGAAAGGATTAAGAAGCTAAGATGTGATAATGGTAAGGAATACCTTAATAAAAGAATTTTTGAACTAGCGAGAAGAAAGGGTTTTCAAATAAATGCATGTCCCCCTTACGTTCATCAATTGAACGGAACAGCGGAGAGGTTCAACAGGACCATTATGGGAATAGCAAGATGTTTGCTGGCTGAAGCAGGATTACATAGAAGGTTTTGGCCTGAATGCATTATGGCTGCAACATATTTGAAAAATAGAACTTTAATCAATGTAACAAGAAATAAAACTCCGTACGAAATCTTTTTTAGAAAAAGGCCTTGTGCAGATGATCTACGCCTATATGGGAGCAAAGTTTTTGTAAGGATCCCAGAAGTGAGACGTAAATCAAAGTGGGACAAAAAGGCGGAGCTAGGAATATTGGTAGGATACACTGAAGTGGGATATAGAGTACTGATCAAAAATAAGATAATCGTGGCAAGAAATGTCGATATTATTGAAAATGAAGAGAGATGCATAGGATTCAAAGAAAATAGAGAAGAAGAAGAACATAGTGAAATTAGCGAAGAACAGGAAGAAACTGAAGAAGATGATGCAGACCAACAGAGAAGAGAAGAGGACACACATGGAGAACGAGTACAAGAAGAAGAAAGAAGAAAATCGAAGAGAACAACGAATCCACCAAGGAGATACCACGAAGAATATATATTTGCTAACTATTGCAATGTGGATGTACCAAACACCTATGAAGAAGCAATGGCAAGTGATGAAGTGAAAGAGTGGCAAAATGCAATGAAACGTGAAATAAAAAGCCTAAATAATAATAAAACCTGGAAATTAGTGAACAATCCAGATAAACAAGTGCTTGATGTGAAATGGGTGTATACAAAGAAAATGAACGGAATTTATAAAGCTAGACTTGTAGTGAGAGGGTATCAGCAAAGTGATGTGATGTACGATACGTACGCACCAGTGTTTAAAATGCAAACCTTAAAAATGGTATTATCCTATTGTTGTGAAAAAGGTATGGAAATTGAACAAATGGATGTTGAGACAGCTTTTTTGAATGGAAGGGTGAAATCCGAAATCTATGTAAAACAACCATTGGGTTTTAGCGAAAAGAATGATAAAGTATATAAATTGTATAAATCGTTATATGGTTTGAAGGAGAGCCCTAGGGCATGGTACGAATGCTTTGACACATATATAAGAGAACAAGGATTTTGTAAATGCGAATATGATTATTGTCTTTATTATAAAGTTGAGAATAGTGAACAGATTTTTGTACTACTTTTTGTTGATGACATATTAATTTGTAGTAGAAATAAAAATAGAATCACAAACGTTAAAACGAAATTAGCAAACAGGTTCAAAATGAAAGATGAAGGAATTGTACACTGTTATGTAGGAATAGAGATTAAATATGCATATGGTAAGAAGAATGTATTAACATTAAATCAATGCGAGTATATAAAATCACTAGCGATAAAGTATAAGATAGATAAAGCAAAATTATATGAAACGCCGATTGAAACTAAATTAAAATTGGAACCTGCGGAAAGAGTAGAGACAAATGTTAACTACAGAAATTTAATAGGAGCGTTATTATATATCAGTATGGGCACTAGACCTGATATTGCCTTTAGCGTAAATTACCTAAGTAAATTTCAAAATTGTTACGATAGAACACATTATAAATATGCAATTAGAATATTAAAATACTTATACCTTACTAGAAATCTGAAATTAACATATAAAAAGTCTGAGAAAGCAAATATTCTAGATTGTTTTGTAGATGCGGATTGGGCCGGAGATTTTATTGATAGAAAATCTACGACGGGCTATGTAATACGGTTTTATGGAAATGTAATTTTTTGGAAAACCAGGAAACAAAAAAGTGTAGTTAAATCAAGTACGTTTGCGGAATATGTAGCACTGTCCGAAGCTGTGACAGAAATAGTTGCGATTAAAGGAACGCTTGAGACTTTTAATGTGTTTATAAAAGAGCGTGTAAAAATCTATGAAGATAATTCAGGAGCTGTAATAATAGCAAAGAATGGTAATTTAACGAAGAACTCGAAGCACATCGAAGTGCACTATCATTATGTACACGAGCACTATGTTAAAAATATAATAGATATAATTAAGATTAATACTGAAGAGAATATAGCGGACATATTTACGAAAGCGTTAGACAAAGAAAAATTCATAAAGTTTAGAGAAATGTTAACCATTGTATGATTGAAGATTTGAGAAGGCATGATACAATATGAATGCAAGGAAGGGTGTTGAGAATATGATTCACATTGTATCTATTAAGAGTAGAGCTGCCATCTATTGGCATAGTGTGTGTGTCGCTGTGTGTGAGCCGTGAGTGTGCCGACGTTCAGTTCTATAGAGATACCCGTAGATAGAAGATGTTCTAGTGCGATATTAATTAAGAGTAATTAAGAAAGTATTATATATGTAAGTTACAATTTAGGGAGTTTAAATGGAGCGAAGTTTTAGGTAAGAATCAACCCTTATATGATGCAGTAAACAACTGTAATATTAATAATATGTACAAATTAGCGAAGTCCAGAAATATTACAGTAAACGAGTAAGCTTAAAACTAACCTGAATCAATACAATTGCCGATAGCAAACCTTTGTATACATCAATACAATAACATCGATGCTAACAGCTCGGAGTCTTGTTACATACTGACTCTCACGCGCGTGTCGACAAGCGATGAAGCCAAGCTTGATTACGCACAGGCTTACATCCCCCCTTTTTAAGACCGAGGGTCCCTTCCATCGGTGTAAGGAACAATCTTACTAGCATGAAAAATATTTGACTCATTTTTCCTTAATCTACTATCTAACAAGAACATTACATCAGAAATTTTCTCTTTAATTTTAAAAGGACCTATTCTAATTGGATCTATTTTATTTTTATTCAATTTATTAGCGTTTTGTACGTAAACTAAATCTCCTACCTTATAATTTATCTGTTTTACATTCTTATCATAATATTCTTTATTCTGATTGTGAATTTCTTTTGATTTCTTAAAAGCTATTTCTCTATTGTTGACTAAATTCGTCAAATTATTGTCGTTCACTTCATCAGGTAAAAATGAATAGTTTAATCCTGTCAGCAGATAATTAGGAGTAAATCCGGTCGAGCTGTGAATTGTGTTGTTGTAATCCTTTACACATTCCTCTGCTACCTGAGGCCATGATTTATTTTTATTTTCATAAATTTTACATCGTATTCTGTTTACCAAAGTCTGGTTTGTCCTCTCGTTCAATCCGTTAGAAAACGCACAATCCACTGCTGTAAAAACCAATGCTACTTTCTGTTTATTTAAATATTGCTTAAACTGTGCTGAATTTATACCAGGATATTGATCTGCGAAAACTAATTTAATACTTCCATTTTTTTCTACTTTCTTGATTAGATTTATAAAATCTTTTGCAACTTGAGTCTTTGAGGTTAATATGTATGCAAATCTTGTAAAATGATCCACCGCCAGATGTAAATATTTTTTTGTACTTTTATTACCTTTGAAACCTCCTATTGTGTCAATCGACACTATTTCGAAAGGTTCCTTTGCTGGACCAAGTTGAGATAGAGGGGCTTTAAAGATACCTATTCTCGATTTATTTTTAATGCAAGTTTCACAAGACCTACAAGTCAATTTTATGTGCTTATATATATTTTTGAAATAAAATTTTTGGCCAAAGGTTAAAATTAACTGTTTTGTGCCTATATGACCCTGATCAACGTGTACCTCGGTGATAAGAAACTTTCCGAATTCTTCAGTAATCCATATTTTCTCTCTATTATTTAGAATTTTATAAATTATACCATCTTTAATAATGCATTTATCATCAACTTTTAACCATTTCTGATTTTCTTTGATATCGTTCAATTCCAGTAAATTTGAGGTTTTAATCACAGAATCACTGTTTGTATCCTCATGCGAGTCCAAAACCGGATTTCTGGACAAACAATCAGCTTCAGTGTTTTCTTTACCCGGATTATATACCATTTCAAAATCAAAATGTGAAATATAATTCAAAATCTGAACCAGTTCCATATCATTACTTTTTTTTATATTGAAATTTTCCAATGGTCTATGATCCGTAAATACAACGAATTTCTTTCCTATCAAATGAAATTGCCAGTATAAAATGGCTTCTTTAATGGCTAAACATTCTATAAAAATAGCTTTCTTCTTTTTCTGAGCATCTGTCAACTTTCTAGAAAAGAAAAACACCGACTTCAAGGAGTTATCTTCCTGTGGCTGTTTCAATATTGCTCCCACTCCTGCGATACTTGCGTCAGTGAAAATAAATATTGGGGCCTCTGGATCAAAAATTGCCAGGGCAGGAACTGTGCACAAATATTCTTTTGTTAAATTAAAACTATTCATACACTCTTCAGACCAATCGAAGGGTACATTTTTCCTTAACAAATTTCTTAAAGGATCCAGTAAAGCTGCGTGATTTGGTATAAACTCCAAATAAAAATTAATCTTGCCTAAAAACTGTCTGATTTGTGTTTTTGTTGTAGGTATTGGAAACTTCTTAATGGCCACTAAATTATCGTTTATTGGTTTAATCATATTGTTTCCAATTTCGTGTCCCAAATATGTTATCTTTTCTTGGACGAACTGACATTTTTTTTTATTCAGTTTGAAACCTTGTTCATATAATGCTTGCAGAACCCGCTCTACATGATATATATGTTCTTCGTAAGTTTTAGAGAACACCAATATATCATCTATATAATTTACTGTGAAAGAATCCAATTTATTTTTTCTTATCACGCTTGCTAAAACTCTTTGAAAGATAGCGGGAGCAGATTTCAAACCAAAAGGTAAACATCTCCACTGCCAGTGGCCATGATGGGTTACAAAGGCCAGCTTATATCTATCTTTTGCACGCACCGGAATCGACCAAAACGCCGAGTTCACATCGAATTTTGAAAAAAACTTACAATTTCTGGCGCGTACCGTAAGATCATCTATCCTTGGGAAAGGCTGACTTTCTGGCACTACTATTTTGTTGAGCTCTTTAAAATCGATACACAAGCGTGATCTTTTCCTTTCTTCTCTCTTAAAAACCATGGTTACAGGAGCTGCATAAGGACTGCTTGACTCTTCTATTAAACCTGCATTCAACAAATCCTCCACTTGTTTCTCAATTTCTAATTTATCTTGAAAAGAGCATCTATAAGGTTTCTTTGAAATATATCTATTTTCTGTCAGTTTCACTGTGGCTTCATAATCCTTTACTGTTCCTATATCAAACTTTGATTTGGCAAAAATTATTTCATTTTTTTTTATAATATCTTCTATACTATTAGTGCTTATTTCACTAATGTTACTTTGCTTATCTAAATTTTTATTTTTCTGTTGTTTCTGTGATATCCTCAAATTTTCATCCTGGCAGAGCTTGAATTTTGTTATTGAATCCAGTCCTAATAGAAATTCACAATCAATACCTTCCTTAACTATGAAAAACGGAAAATCCTCTTCTAAGTTACCAATTTTAGTACGTATTATTGCAATCCCCTCCGTTTTCGCCGTTCCGGCTACGCATTTAATAGTATCTCTCCCACCTATTATTTGTTTAATATTTTTATTATCGTTCATAAAGGTACTATTAACCATGGAGATGTTGGATCCCGAATCATATAAACCAATTGCTGGACAACCATTTGCAACAAGCTTAATTTTTATAAGTGGGAGAACTATTCGTTTTTTGCCTCTTTATAACTTGCTACTACTTCCTGTAATTCGTTATTATTTGTAACCTTGATATTTTCATTTTTAAAATTTTTAATTTGCCTATCTTTATTACGGCATATACTTTCTGAATGCAATCTATTTTTGAAACCTAACTTATCACAAATACTACATGGTCTTTTTTCACTTAGCATTCTCTTATTTACATTGTCATTTTTCGAATCGTTAATTTTACCGAATTGTTTTAATTTTGACATTAAATTTTCTATATTTATGATGGATTTTCTATCTAACTTATTTTGAATACATTTTGGTAAACTAATTACAATCATGTTAATTTGTGTGTTTGTAGACAAGCTATCATCCGCTTCTATCAATAATCTTCTTTTCTTTAACGCATATTCTAGTAGCGAGCCGTTATAGAATTTAAAATTATAAGCATACGCTATATCTGTCCAGGACTGTGCAGAGAAGGTGTCAATAAAGGCGTTATTCCATGCCTCCCAATTTAACAAAGAGTTCTGCTTTACAAAAACATTATACCAATCTAATGCGGATTTCTCTAGAAACAATCGTAATACTTCAGCGTATTTATTTTGGGCAATCCCCACTCTGTCACACTCCTGCACAAATAAATTAATCCAAACTCTCGCATTCATATTTTCAGTATCGAACTTTTCAATCACTATATCCTTTATCAAAGCACTTGTTTTTCTTTCAATTGTGATTGTTGACTGTTCGTTTAGCCTTGACTCTTGCTTTATGTTAGCCTCTTCCAGATATTCGTCATACAACACAACGTTGCCTTCTGTATCCAAGTAAATTTTCTCAAGGTCTTCAGATAAAGTCAACACCACATTGCGAAATTTATTGCGAACCTTCAAACTTTTAACTACGTTTTTAACGATAGGATTTTCAAAAAGCCTTCCATGCTGAGCACTCGTCTGCTTATCTGCTGGAAACAAAAAACTTTCCTCTCGACCAAGCAGCTGAATTCTTTTCACTTTAACTACGGTGCTTTTCGTATCTGCACCAGCCTCCGAGACGAAATAAAACTTTGCCTTAATCTCCATTGTATTGATTTGTAAGTTACAATTTAGAGAGTTTAAATGGAGCGAAGTTTTAGGTAAGAATCAACCCTTATATGATGCAGTAAACAACTGTAATATTAATAATATGTACAAATTAGCGAAGTCCAGAAATATTACAGTAAACGAGTAAGCTTAAAACTAACCTGAATCAATACAATTGCCGATAGCAAACCTTTGTATACATCAATACAATAACATCGATGCTAACAGCTCGGAGTCTTGTTACATACTGACTCTCACGCGCGTGTCGACAAGCGATGAAGCCAAGCTTGATTACGCACAGGCTTACATATATAATTCTCATTTAGTATATTAAATATATATAGATATAGTAAGTATTTACGCCTTTTTCTACATTATTATTATTTTCAATCTCTTCATCGTCATCCTTTTCTTCTTCTTCAGTGGGGATTGCGGTGCTCGTTTGTTCTATGTTGTTTTTGGTTTTGGATTTCATTTTTTGTTCTGTGTAAAGGTTCTGCGTCCCTTTTTCTTCCAGTTCCTCTCTAAGGGTTTTCCCCTTATTTTCTATATCTGAGTTTCTTTCCATTATTTTCATTTCCAGATACGTTGTTTCTTGGAATGGGACATTTTCTCGGTCTGTGTGTATAGGTGAAATATCGATGTCTGTAAGGGGTTTTTCTGTGGGTATTGGTTCTTCTTTATTAATTTGTGCTTGTGTATCCGTTATTTCCATTTCTTGTATAGTGCTTTCAGGCTTTCCTTCGTTTTTATCCTGTACCTGTTTTAGGGTAGAGTTAAAGATTTCAGTAATTTTGTTTGCAACTTCTTTTTGTTCCGTGTGGATCCATAGACTTTCATCGCTTAAAGTGATGGCAAGAATATGTTTTAGCTCTTCTAGATTTTCAGGATTAGTTTTAGTTTTATTTTTATTTTTAGTTTTTAGGTCGGATCCTCCTGGGTCCGACATCTTGTGTTCCCTACTTTGACTATGTCCTTCGTGTCTTGTTATGTTTTATAATTTTTAAATGTCGGCTATACCATACAGTTTTTATATTTTATATTTTATATTTTTATATTTCCAGATTCCGATGGTCTGAGCTGTGGATTTCTGTCCTGAGAGGTGGCGTATAGGTTGTTCTGCGTTTACCCGTTATTTTATACTTAATCTAATGCTCAGTTTGATTTTTCTACTCTGTATCAATCAATAAATAGTCAATGATAATTATATTAGTTTACTGTTTAAACCTATACTTATTATGGAACAAACTTGGGTCTATGTAATTACATTTTAATTTATTGAATCAGTTTATGTCTGTTAATTTTTGTAATTATATTTATACTGTATATTTATTCGCTAGATCTCTTACCCTATTTATTACCTATTTTTATTAATTATTTTATTTTATATATATGTTTTATTTCTTATATTTTATCTTATTCCGGTGTGAATTTTAATTTTCTACTTGACGTATCAGGGGCCGCCTTGAATTACTCAGTACGTGTATCTATATATCAATAATTAGTTTTAGTATCTGTTTAATATTGTTAAGTGTGCTTGTGTATCCTTAATTTAAATGTTATATAGATAAGATAACTGGGTTTAACAGATATTGTGAGTATTTAGTTACACTAGTTTATACTTCGCTGTGTTAGTTGTACCAATACGCGGATTATGTCTATGGTCGCATACTTTAATAAAATAGTTGTTGTGCATGCAGATTATGTAACGTTATTTCATTATGAGTTTATTTGTTTGTCGCTATGTTACTTATTATACTATTAAGTGTTATCACTTAGCTTTCGTTGGGCTGTCTGGGTTGGATGTTGTTCTCGTACGTTTCTGTGCTCCTCTTCTATTCTGCTCACAGTGATCTTATATTGCTAATTCTTTTCTAACTAGAGGTTTATTTCTATAGATCTAATATACCGCGGTAGTTTTTCATCATCTAAGTTATTCTTTCACTCTCTTATCTAGTTGCTTCTATAGTAGGGTTGACAGATTTCTTAACCTGTGTATTCGCCTACTTATTTCTTCTTCTTATTCCTATTTTGTTTTATTAACTTATTTCAACTAAGAACTATTACTATTTGAGTGTCTTATCTATTTATTTTAACTAAACTTATCACTAAATATTAATATCTAAGCTATAAACTATATATTTGATCTTGCTATGTTGTATAAGTATTGTCCGATTTTCTGTTTGTTCACTATACAGTTCTCTTAAACCGAGTTATTAATTAATTATGTCTAGTTGATTATAACTAACGCACTTTATATCTATGAATTAACTATCGTACTGGGATTTGATTATGTCTTATTATTTATTCTACTTTTTGATTCTGTGTTGGACAAAACTTTGCCGTTATCGCTATCTCTTTCTAGTTCTAACTGATGGCAAAAGTAATGCCACGTTTTCTGTCTTATTTCTAACACTTAACTTTGTCTATTATAAATAATAACGTTCGAACAACACGTCTTGTGTAGACCTATTGCTACTGTGGAGTGGATTTTAACACAAATTTGCACTGTTCGTGAATTTTCTTTGTGTTGCAGCTGTTCTGGTTGGACAATTTATTTGCCGTATCCTGTCAGCCGTTGTTGGTTTATACACTATTTTAACGCTATGGAGCTTTTAAAATTTATCGCGTTTGTTATCACCCGAGGGCAACACTCCCTGCCTATCGGGATGTATAATCGATACACCCAGGTTTATTCAGTATTAGCTAATTATTCTCGATTAACACTGTCACGATTCACTATGTCGTTAGACCGTTAACCGTCGCAGATCTGTTACTGTTTTTTCCGCGCTTCTGTGAGATAATTATTAACTAAAGTCACTCTATTTGTATTTTTGTATCGAATATTATAACACGGTAATAGACTTTTCTCTTTAACTTTCTCAGAATTTAAATTATTTAACAAAGTAGTCAGTTTTTGCTCGTGTGGGCCGCCGTTGCAACGGCCATGCAGCCGCTTGGCAACTTCACTCGTAAATATCTCCTTTATCTTTGCAGATTTTTCCAGGGTTTTTTGGTATGTTGTCCACAAAAGGTTAACATTTATGACTATCGTAAATTTTATACTGGATTCACTGTTTAAACTATACGATATATATAAGCCGCGGGAGCCCGGGCTTATATATATCGTATATCATCGGTATCATAGGGGGTAACATTGATGTCGGGGGTAACATTGATGCAAACGGCATATAAGATCTACGCCGCAGTGTTAACGGAGAGACTGAGAAGCGAGGTGAAGGAAAAGAGGTTGCTGCCGGATAGTCAGACGGGATTTAGGAAAGGCTTGGGTTGCATCGATAATATCTATGTGTTGAATTTCCTAGTGAATAGGCAGGTGAGGAGGAAGGAAAGAAGGATGATTGTATTGTTTGCAGACCTAAAGGCAGCCTTTGACTCAGTAGATAGGGAGGTGCTGATAGAGGCGTTGAGGAAAAAAGGGGTGAGGGAAGGGTTGGTAGGGAGAGCAGAGGAGATGTTAAGGGAAACGAGAAGCAACGTGAGAGTGGGGGAGGAGGAAGGGGAAACGTTCTGGACAGCGAGAGGTGTGAGGCAGGGCTGTCCGTTAAGCCCGTTGCTTTTTACATTGTTACTTGCGGACATAGATGAGAAGCTGGAGTTGGGGAGGGGTAAAGGTGACGGGTAGGAAGATATACACGCTAGCGTATGCAGATGATATAGCGATGGTGGCGGAAGAGGAGGATGAAATGAGAGGAATGATGGGTACACTGGAGAGGTATATAAAGGAAAAAAGGCTTCAGGTGAATACGGAAAAGACGAAAGTGATGAGATGCAGGAGGGGTGGGGGAAGGTGGAAAAAGATGGTGTGGAGATGGAATGGTAAAGTGCTGGAAGAGGTTGAAAAATACAGATATCTGGGTTATGTGGTAAAGAGAGACGGGAGTCAGAAAGAGCAGGTGGCTGAAAGAGTAAGGAAGGGAGCAGCGGTTATAGGGCAGGTGTGGGGAATAGGAAAAAGAAGATTCGGGAATGATTGGGGTTGGAGGATATGGTTGTTTGACAGACTGGTTTGGTCTGTAGCGAGTTATGGGGTAGAAATATGGGGATGGAAAGAAAGCGAACGGTTAGAAAAATTGTAGGAAAGGTTTCTGAAGTGTGTACTGGGGGTGGATAGATGCACTCCAGGATATATGGTGAGAGCCCCCGCCTGGCCCCGCCCCACCACTGGAGGGTGGCTACGCCGCACAGTGCGTCGGCCAAGAGGGCAAAAATAAAAAAATCAATATTTTTGAAATGTATATCTGTTTACACGAATTTATTTTAAAAATACCATTTATTCATGAGTATTCGTCAGAAAAAATAAAAACTTAACGTCAATTGAAACAGAACATGTTCCTTTTGTCATAATCTGAAATGTCACTTTTTCTTGTGTTATAACCTCAAGTACGCACATAAACGGAAAACGTTATACAACGCATTGTAAAGCGAAAAATTAAATAATTTGCGATGGATCATTTAGTTCAAGGTGTGTACTCGTTATTTTGCCTCCCTAGCGGCTTTTACAATTATTATTTATCGTATATTATTGATTCAAAGTGATCCGTTTGTTAGAACGCGAAATCGAAAATTCTTATAATTTTAACTAAGCTTTTTGCAAAAAAGGTAAAACCAGTTTTGTGATTTTTGCTGGAAAATATT